>JARFIY010000370.1:10402500-11652500 GCA_036346155.1 Sinelater perroti | reverse complement strand
TGTTCAAAGAAATGACCAATAAACTCGCAAATTTATATTTTGTAACACATATACGTTATGTTTAAATTTCAATACCTAAATAACTATACCCCTAATGATTATGTATGAATCTGGATTTTGTTAGCCTGCACTATGCAGCCGGTTTACTGGTAGCGGTGATGTTTTGCAGAATTTGTTATTATGAAATAAATGTAACTTGTAAAATACTTTAATTAAAGCAGACACATTAATAGAAAGGAATTAATTTTTATAACTTAGGATTACTTTCTGTATCAACAACTCAAAATTTTTTGTAGCTACATAAAGCAGCAGGCGGACACAAAAAAGAGCCGGCTACGTTGGTAGAGCTAACAGCCAAGTTTGGTTAAAATAAACCATTTCTATGCAAAAGCAGCTACAACATTTGCAATTTTTTGGAATTTAGTCGGCCAACAATTTGGAAGCTAAATAAAAAAAGTTTCTAACCGCTGCTTCTTATCGCTTTATAATGACTAGTTTTTAAAGTGGATAATTTAAACATGCAATTTATTTGCAAAAGTGCTTTAATAGCTTATTTTGCTATAATAATTATTACTGTTGTAGAGGGTTTCGTAAAAAATAGAGTGAGTAAAAAATAACCAGGCATTAAAACTGGCCATAGGGTTTCTAGTACTGCAGTCTTCAAAGAGACGGTAGTAAGTAGAATTACATATTTCCCACATCAATAGTACAGGTATGTAAGTTAAAGAAAAATGACCAACTGCTATATTCAGATGGTTGAAATCTATTGTATGTGGTTGGAATAGACTTATTTGTATGCAGGATGATGTACCACCTCATTTTGCTCTTACTGCGCTGTGTGGTTAGACCAGCATTATCAGAATGTTGGCCTAGATAATGTACAGCTTGAAGAGGTCCAAATCTCACTCCATATGATTTTTATCTGTGGAACTACAAAAAAGGAAAAGTTTAAAGGACAAAGTCTTTCACGCTGTAGCACTTGGAAGAATGGATTCATGAGGTTCTCAACAATATCACACCAATAACTGCTTTTAAATTTAAAGGTTTAGTTTTACCTTCTTATGTAAAATTTGTTTAAATAAATTTTCATTAGAAAACTGGACTTAATTGCCAATTTTTAACGCTTACCTACTTTTTACCCGTTTTGTATGTTTAATATGCATGGAATAAGACTGAATGTAAAACGAGTGGTATGTTCTTACCAAGAAAATGTATTTTCAATGCAATAAATATATCACTATTATTAAATTACTTGTTTTTATTTAGAACTAAGCCATGATGGAAACGTACCTACTAATAAAACTCGGCTATAAGATAAGCGAAATAATTATGTCGTTCTAAATGTTTATGTTATTTCGAAAGTGTTGCAAATGTTAGTTTGCCACTTTCAGTACATTATCTACGCTAACTTTCTTATTTATTCTAACAAATTGCTAATGATGTACAAAACAAATTTGCCAAAATAAGTTTTGTTTCTGATACTGTAAAATATCACACCTTTTCAAAAGTTTTTTTATAAGATATCAGTATCAACAGCTATGATAGATAGATAGATAGATAAAGAGATATAAAAAGGTATGAGTCCAACGGTCTTCTGCTTTTGACTTCCCCCAGAGTATAGAAAGAGGCTCTTTTGTTTAGTTCTCTGGCCTTGGTTTTTCTTCGCCTAGTTGTAGGAATTTTAGCCTCGTAAGTTCTTTGCAGTAGCACAAAGTGTGGTCTGCAGTATCCTCCTCTTCCTGAAAAAATCTGCACAGGCTGCTATTTGTTACTCTTAGGAGATTTAAATACCTCCTTAGGCGACAGTATCCTGTCAGCAGGCCAACTTTGACCTTAAGTTTGGGCTATAAGATGGTTATCCTGTTATCTCTAATGTTAAGCCTTTTGATCTTATTCGGACAGTGCTCTATAGCTACGGTTTTTGCCTGAAGGACTGTAGGGAATTTTCCAAGCGCTATTGGAATCTTAATGTTTCTTTTTGAACAGTAGATCTCTTTAATGATGGTCTCCTACATGCATGGAGATGAGTGGAGTTTATCCTTGCACAAATCTGTGGGCAGTTAAACCTTAGATAAGTATGTGAAGTGATGGGAAATTTACTAACACTTCTAGATCAGCAGTTGTCGTCGTTTTTATAACTCCTGTGACGCTAAGGCATGCATGCTTTTAAAAACCACAAAGGAGCTCTTCTGCCTTTACCTGTAGTGCTTTCGTCCACCATACCACATATTTATAGGTCACCATAAGTCTTACAACCCTTGTGTATAACCACAGAGTCATCCTGGGGTTTAACTACCAGCCCTTACCACATAGCATTTTGCACCCTCCTTTGCTAATTTGGCTCTCTGTGTGATCATATCTAAATGTCGATTCCATGTAAGCTTTTGATCGAAGATTACCCCTAAATATTTAGCCTCTGAAAAAAAAAATTTCGTACCATTAAACGCAATGGGTTTTATTTTTTGTAATACCTTCTTTTTAGTGAACAAAACTGCCACACTTTAGTGGAGGCTAATTTGAAGTACTTCCTTTGTGCGCCATTTACTCGTAATTTTGAAAGCAAATTGCGCCCTCTCGTGACTACTACGAAATCATCTGCATATCCTGGGCAACTAAAGCTCTCTACAGATATGTAGCTTATTAAGAATTGCATTCATAAGGACTACCCACAATAGTGGGGAGAGAACTTCTCCTTGAAGGCAGCCTCTAGTTGTTTTTACTTCAATAGTTGCTTTGCCTAAGGTAGATATGATAATATTTTTCCTTAGGCTTTATGTAATCCATTGGTATAGAAAGTTGGATATTCCTTTCGCCTTAAGTGACTTGGTTAGGAAGCCAACAGAGACATTATTGAGCGTTTCCTCGATGTTCATGAACAGGGTTAAGGCTATCTCCTTGTCTTTCATGGCCTTCGACAAAAGTCTGTTTAGGTCATCTACTGCCAGGTCCCTGCTTGGCATGCGTATTGGCGATCACTGGATAGAGACTTTCTCAGTATTGTGCCTCTAACGTAATTAGCCACCAGTTTCTCAAGAGTCTCTTGCATAAACTGGTAGGTCTGTAAGAACTTGGTGAGAGATCTAGACGTCTGCCTACCTCGGGTGCATATACGATTTTCACTTTGCGCTATGCTCGGAAGATAAGTCTTCAGGCAATACAAGCCCTGAAGGTCCTCACTAAGAATAACATCAAAAATTTCTTACCCTTCTGCAGCAGCATTGGTAGGATTTCATCGATCACCAGTGATTTGTAAGGAAGAAAGTTTTCTAGCGCCCATCTGACTGGAGTTTTTTCTTTATCTGGCATTCTTACTGACTCAGGAAAGTGTTTTTTTTAATAGTATGGCCAAACTTCCATCTTCTTGAAAGGTCCTACTTAGGCACGAGTACCATCTGGCTAAAACTCTATAGATTCTTGCACATGTGGCGGCCTTTGTCGCCTCCTCGCAGAACTTCCCCAAGAGTTTCTTTTAACCTTACGTATTTTTTCATTGTACTGTGTGAGTGCTTCCCTATAAATTTTCCAACCCTAGTTGCTTTATTGAACAGCCTTCTTACCTGAGCTCTTAGTGTCTCTAGGTGCTTATTTTACTAGACTGTCTTTGTATTGTTTTGTCAATGATAAGTATTTGTAAGATTTATAATTTTAAACAATTCCGTAATATTCGATAAAAGGAGCTTTGAAATAACAATCAAAAAGCTTACTTTTTCGTATTTCTTAGAATAACTGATCGAATTTTTTAAAGACATTATATATTTTACGACCTGTTTTAAATTAATTTTGCCTTAAACACCAGAAAGGTTTTATCAGAGTTATAGCTCTGACATACGAAAATAGTTTACATATAAAGGAGCCCTTTGCAGCGATGACGGCATGCCACTGATTGTTCGGTGTGTATGACTAGAATTGTAAGGGTTAGATCAATAGTTGTTAGAATGAATGAAGCAGAAGTGATTGCATCACATGTTATTACATAATCGAATAAAATATAAATGAGAAATATTTTTTATTTACGAAAATACCATAAATATACAGACATAACGTTAATATTCTACATAAAGTCCGGATAAAAAAGCATTTTTTCAAATAGATAGTTCGTTTTTTAAACGCGATATCGTAATATGAGGGTGGTCGTGATACTAGCTAATTGCGCACGAAGTCCGGATTGTACTTAGTGTTCTAGAGTAGTTCAGAACAAATCCTTAATTTTTCGTTGTTGTATTGTTTTGAATTTTTGACAAAGTCGATGATCATACTCGAGATGGAGCGAAAAAAATAAATATTCTATTCGGTGACGCTAATCCTCAAGAAACGCCGGTGACTTTCATTTTGGTTGTTTATTTAAAAAAAATATTTTTTGTCACGTATATACTTAAGTTTTCTTGAGGGTGTTGTCTCCTAGCTGTGCCTTAAGTCTTTTCAAAATTGAGGACTGCCGTAATTTGTTACGCAACAGATAAATTTGTCTTTATTACAAGCTAATAAACTTTTTTGTCGATAGCACAACAGTTATGGCACAAGTTGTTCCGAATCATCTATAGTCATTGATAGTTATTGCGCTACCTTTTAGTTTTTTACTGATATGGATAAAACACAACAAACTTATAATCCGAATAATTCTAAAGATGCAAGCAAAAATATTATAGCGAATAATACTAAAAAGTGAAGAAGAGAATAAAGTTGAGTTTGAAGATGAAATAGATAGCAACGAGCAATATAGTGTGAAAGCTAATAAAAGTTTCTGAACTGTGCAAATGGTCCAATAAGAAGTGTTAAGAGTGAACCAAAATAAGTTTAATTCACCTCAAATATTAGAATTGCCTAAATACAGATGTAGCCCTTGAGAAAATCTTTTATTATGCAGACGAGTGTAGAGTGGACAATACATTTTTTTATTAGATATCTACCTGTAAAAGAATATACACTATTTCAAGAGATTAATAGCAACTGATAACATTAAATAACATTAATGATAATTATGACTGCAAAAATTTTTATTATTGCATTGTGTCAGTTGGAGTTCACTATGGGAGTACTAAGTATGTTTTATTAGATCATTTTAGTCGTTGGCTTAGTATGTAGTAAGCAGCACCACTACAGTTGGTAAGATTGGTATGGAACTTTTAAACAAGCTTTTCAATGTATCGATCGATTGTGGAAATGTCCAATTCGTAGTTTAGTTAGATTCAATAAAAATTAGTTTTAGATGTGTTGCCTCAAACGATACACGCGTAAAGGACTACTAACTGGCGTATCAGTGACTTGTACAGCATAGTAATACATTTGGCTTGCAAGGTAGGTTCATAAGTGGATTCATTTCTTGTATCCTTCGTTTAGTTCTCTTAGTATATGATATTCCCATGTAAGCCTAGTGTCAAGGTGACTACTTAAGTATTTAACGGACTCATAGTTGGCGTTTCACTGGATAGAGATTGAAATTTCAGATGGATTATTAATTCGTCTTAGTGATACATTTGGCATAGTTGATAGATAGGTTTGGACTCAGTATGTTGCCTTGGGATGTGTGAATTTTAACTAAGAACAGGCGACTGTCTAGAAAAAAAAATAGTGCGGATTTGACGTAGTTGAGTAGCTATAAAAGTGAACTTTTGCATTTAAGGTCGTCTGTTCAAATGTTGTCGAAAGTTCGCGCTATGCCAATAAATCAGTGTTGCTGTGAATTGTTTGCTTTCAAACCTTCTTTTAATGTTCTCAATCGCACGTTGCAATTGGAGTGGCCTTATCTAAAACCAAATTAAAATCCGAGTAGAGTATTTAGTCTTTAAACTTTAACATTGACTTGGAAGTAGGTAATTTTTCAAATTGTTTCAAAACCGTTACAAGTAAGCTAATTGGTCTGCAGCTGATAAGTTCCTTATCTTTTCTTGGTTTGGGAAGTACCCTATTCTTAGAAATTGGTTAAAAACTGTTGCTAAATATGCATATGGTTTTCTATATGTTTCTTGAGCATGATATTAGGTATTTTATTGTAGCCTGGTAAATTATTTAGTGATAGAGTTTCGATTATAGAAAAAAGATCCCTAGGTGATATTAGTTAACAATTTACCTCTGAAGTCGATTGATGTGTTTTAGCAAAGTTGGTGTCTATGTTATTGAAAACCGGATCATAGTAGTTATGGGAAGTAAACGTCTTCTCAAAGTGGTCTGTAAAGGCTTTGCATTTTCCTTCATCGGATTTAAACAACCGACCTTCAAAGAAGATTGAAGATATTTCGTAATGTTGATCTAGTATTTTTATTTATTTATTTTTTTTATTTGGTTGCTTTCTATAATCCTGGATCTACTGATTTGATATTGCTAATATATGTATGATGAAAGTTTGAGTTTCTATTTGATGCTATAGATTATTTACGATGTTTTTTGCACGACTATGTTCTCTAGCATTCTCTGTGCAGCGTGTTTTTTTTGCTTAATTAAATTACGTGTATATTTGGATGATGAGTTATCGTAAACTCGTTTCGTGTTAACCTTTTTTTCAATGTTCATTATGTGTATGATTGTTTTACGAGCTGCTACTATGGCATCGTGGTTATACGAATCCTGCGAAGACGACTTCTAGTCTAGCTAGAAACTCATGGGTGTATGTGACGTTTTAGTTTGTAAGTGGTCGATAAGGTTGTATGTTAGTAGGCAAAATAAGCCTTCGAAGCTACAGTTGGGGACTGAAGATCGTTTAGATACTCGAAATATTGATTGAGAGTTGTGTAGTATAGGCCCCATTGATTAATCTAGGGATTGAGGTTGTATTTTGCTGAAATTGTTATAAATGAAATAATTATTGGCAAGTCGTCCGAATCCAGTTCTGTGGACACTTGTTGTAGTAGGTTATCACTTCTATAGGGGTAGTAGTGGGGCATATCAGGAGCTTCTATTTGAAAATCTAATGTTTTTGTCAATATCATTGTTTACTTCATAAGCATCTGCAATTTATAACTTTTAGTATTTAATAACACTCTGTTATTAGAACGCGAGACTTATAATAAACAATATTTCTAATTAAAGCAAAACTGTAAACAAGCATTACCGAAAGCGCGTGAACGGTGTATATTAAAAACGTCACTGGGTAAAATGTTATTGAATTTACTAGCAAGAGTTACTAAATCTTCTACTGAAAATGATCTAAAGCTAACAAATTTGATTCACAAGCAAGAACGTAATTAGCACATTCCATTGCTTACGTATTACATTATATAATATTGCAGCGGTATATAAGGTGCGCCCGAAAAGTAATGAGATTAATATCAGAGTATTCACTTAACTGAAAATATGTTTATGTACTTAGTATTCTTCAAAATAATAGAGCGATTCTACCTCGCATCGCAAGTCGCTCAGAGATCTTAAACTAAATTGAAAAGGGTGTCCTTTCAAGCAAAATTTGAGCCAATAAAACAAAAATAAATTAAGTTTTATCATAAACTTTCAGCGCATTAGTGTGGTGAAAATCCCTGGCGTTCACAATAACTGGGTGGACGCGCGCGATTTCTTCCTTTATCTGTTGTTTTAGAGTTGACTGTTTGTCTGGATGGTACAAACTCCTTATAGACAACACTTTTAGCGTCCAAAAAAGCAATAAGCCTTGATTTTATCTTTATTTTCCCATTTCATCCTTTTTTGGAGAAGCGACTCAGTAATGTGCTACTTAAAGCCCTATATTTTCCTCTCTGGATTGCAATAAAGCCCGTGTTTTATCTCCAGTTATCAGTTTCTTCAAAAAATCAGACTCACTTCTCACACGGTCCAAAAGCACGCAAAAAATTAGCTTTCTGCCAACTAAATACTCTTGATAATCCTTTCGTATCATAGTAAGCGTCTTTTGCAAAATTTTTAAGTTTAATGCAAAATTTCTGTTCAAACTAATGAAATCAGTCTGGTTACCTTTGGGTCGCATTTTATATTTATAGGACATGAATATTCGAAATGTTTGGTTGCTCTTTAGACACGTTGGGTTACAATAGTCTTACTTATACTTTTGTCAATGGTATAATTTAAGTTAAAATCTTCACCGATAGCAGAGTAGAATCTCAAAGCAATGTTAATTATTTCAACTTGTTCCCTTTGATAAACCAAGTATAAAAGGTGTTCCATAATAATAATGTCCCGTCGAGAGTTTTGTTAATCAAAAAGAAACAAAACATAGTCATACTATTTTTTAAAGTATAGTTCATTAAGACGCATTTAATCATTACATCATTGATGTTTCTAGATTGCCTACTCTGAAGAAAAGGAATCATTGACCGGAATAAATCTTACTGTTTATGTGATGGCAAAGAACTACGTTTATAGGTAAACAGGGGCAAGAGTTTAATTACATCAAGTTTCCGATTTTGGTTTTGATTTCTGCTTACAACAGCTGGGTAATGTTTGATCGACGCGATGTTTCTGTTCAGCATAAGAAACCTTAGGAACAAGTTTGAAATGTCTACGATGAGTACATTTTAATACACCGATCTGCCATTTGCAATTACTTTTTTTAAAATAAAGTCAATGATAAAGTCAAAATTGGTTGTCATCTTTTGTTTTCTAGTTATTTATAAAAATTCCATATCTTACTTTTGTAGAAGTAAGAATATTTAAGCTTTTGCAGCACTTTCTTGTCAAGAATGTAATAACTTAGTCAGTTTTTTCAAAATTCGTTCCAAATTTTAATTGTGACAAAGAGCGAAAGGTTACAATTTTTAAATAATTTTATGTTTTCGACAAATACGTGGTGTAACCTAAAAGTCTTGAGCCGTACAATACAAAAAATTATTATTATGTTAACAAAAACACTTAAAAATATTAAGTATTTAGTATAAGATACGTTAAATTCACAACTGACTAGTGAAACCGCCCTTATTTATTCATATGACACTTTTTTATTGTTAAAAGGTTTGGTGACTAGATTGTGAGCGCGACTTAGCAGGTCAACTTTGTGGTCTTTTGTGCTCTCCCTAGAGTTCTGCTTCTTTTAAAACTCGCAGTAAATTCTTTATGAGACTCTCGCGTACATCTTAGACGGGTTTCTGTCTCATGCGATATAGAGCTGGATAGTCGAAGATTATGTGTGAGACTGTTTCCTCCTCTTTATTATACAGCCTTCAGAGAGTATCATCTTTTCTGTGTAGAATTTTTCTCAGATGACAGTAATCTATTACAAGTACTACTATCTGTCTCATCTCATGTCCGAGGTTAGTCTCCGATAAGGTTTTCTAATTAATGCCTTCCCCAGTCTTCGTCCTTGAGTGATAGCCCGAGGAGAAGCATGTTATTTTTTCGCTAACGGTACTATTGCTGTTTGAATTATGCTTTTAGATTTACCAAATACAGCTTCAGACCCTGTAAATAAAGTAGACGCTCCGCTTTTAGTAAGAACATCTGCTTTTCTGTCACCAACCACAACAATGTAACCTGGAATCCTTATTCCTTTGTTTTTCTCAGGTAGGATTACTAGAAGGGATAAACATTTTTTTGTCAGTTTGGAGCTTTTACAAACTGATTACAACGCTTTTAAGCTTCTCGGCTATCTATTATAATGCCGATGTGTTATTGGATATTACCGTGTCTTACATTCTCTTATATGCATTGTATTATTGCAAATACATCATTTAAATACAAGTTTTTTTTTTAAAGAATCGTCCAATTTAAAAAATCACAACTGTTCAGCTTTTAATCCATTTTGATCGAACAATGTACTATTAGAAAGAGAGAATTCTCGAGTTTCACGCGGTTGTCGATAAGTAGCACCAGCACGATTTGTTTACCTGCCATTTCAATATTTGTCGGTGGCTACTGGACAACAGAAACCATTTTGTGTTCTAAGCTTTGCGGAGTGTGAGTTCGTAACAATTGTTCAGCGTGATTTTTGATGATAATATAGTGTTGAACCTCCTACCGCTCAGAGCATTAGGCGATAATATAGACAACTTTAAGACACGAGTTGTCTGTGTAAAAGGAAATCCAGTAGTCTTCCCCGTGTGTTAGGCGAAGTTATAGAGCACATCCGGCTGACTTTCGTACGTAGCCGGCGTGCTGGTAGAAACTAAACATTTTCTCAAGTTTTGTTTGGCATATTTTGCGGTGACGTTTGATTATGAAACCGTACAGGATTCAATTAATGCAAAATTTTCATGCATCTGACATGTAAAGTTGTGTGAATTCATCTTCAATAAGGTGACAGAAAGTTGCTATTTTGTAACGCTTAGTGTTTTCTGGCAAGACTACTTTTCATTTAAGTGGTAAGGTAAACCTCCGTAATGTTAGAATATGGAGTACAGAGTAGCCGCATCAAAGTGTACAGCATGAGATTCCTAAACTTAATGTTTTTGGTGTAATTTCTCAGAAAGATGTACGGATTCAAATGACTTCATTTTCTAGCAGGACGGAGCACCACCACACTGGAGCCTAGAAATTTGAAAATTTTAAATAATCGGATTTCACAACGATAGATTTTCCGTATAGAACTTAACGACTTAGCTTTACATCACTGGCCTCCAAGGTCTCCGACCTCACTGTGCGATTTTTTTGGGAGGTTTATAAAAGACTGCTTTTATGTGCCTCCTCTTCCAACTACAGTGGTCGAACTGCGGAACCACATAACAGCAGCCGTGGCAGCAGTGGATCCAGATATGCTCGTATGGATATATGCCGTGCTTTCTATTTTAGTATGTAAAAAATGCTTCAAGATTAGCCCTGTAATATAAGATTAATTTTAATTGTCTATGTTAATTATTTTTCATAATACAAACATTTCAAATCAAATGATTTTTTCGGGACAAACTTTGTATACATAATTATACAGATACCTAATACTTTATTCTGATTATACTGATCGTTGATTTTATAAGTATAAGGTGTTATACGGGTATTTTAATAAAACTAAAAAATGTCTTATAAAAACTACAATAATTTTGATACTATATAATGTTTTATTCTAAATAGTATTGTAATAATATTGAGCTACAAGTAAAATATATATTAATTGCGGTCAATAAAAAAGACAATAAGCTCAAACTAGACAATAGTTTATATATCTGTGTCAATTGTAATAAATTAAGAGTTAAGTGGATGAGAAGCTCTATTTAACAATTTATATTTATATATTGCTTTTGGCAAACTTATCAAATTATACATAATTGTTTTCTGGAAAAATTATGTTACAACATTATGTTGCATTAATAATTTTATTAAACGCGCTGCAGTCGTTTTACTCCATATATTTCTTTTAACATTTCTAATGTTTGATTTATACTCATAAAAATTCAATATTATGCGTAGATGAGATATTTTGCATATAAAAGATATTTCTTCCTGAAATACATATATTGTCAAACATTTTTATACTTATTATTACAATGTAACGATAAATCCCACATAATACATATTTTTAAATAAAGTTTTGCATCCAAAAAATATAAATATAAAATATTAGCATCTGTGGAATAGCAGAAAAAGTAGTAGAGCAAATTTTACACTTTCTATAAATATTTAAGGGCCTTATTTATAGGAGTACTTTTGCCTAAATTGAGGCACTTCATATAATCATGAGGGTTGTTGCTAACTAAGTTTTCCTATTTTTCTTTAAGGCATAAGAACGTAATGACGAGAAAATTACGGAGCGTAGACAGTTTGAGTTGTTGGAAACACGGTATAAATTTTATAAATTAAGCGGAACACGCTGAGCAGCCAGGCTTGTCGGTAAATATGGAGCTACCTTTATGTCGGCACAAATGATGCGGCGTTGGACGAAAATGCTACCGGAAGGACAAACAAATGTTGACGATGCAGAGCGAAGCGGTAGGCCACTATCTGGCAGCATAATGCCCGAGTATATTTCTCAATTACGAACGTTGCTAGACGTCAAGTGAGAAGAGTATACGAATAGATAGCAAAAATTGTATTTTCAATTGGCAAAATTAAGGGCAAGTATCTTCTTCGATTGTCTAGGTACATATTTCATTCATTGCATATTGAAAATATAGCGATAGGTTCGAATACGTACTGTCAAATACTGAGAGATTTCTGTACTGTTATTAATCGAAAAATAGCAATTTTCTTCGAATAAAATAAAGACATTTTCTTTATCTACAACAATGCATACTTACATTCAGCTCTAAAAACGCAAGTAGTTAAACAAATTCAAACTATCGCAAGTTTAAGAACAACTTTTTTCGCACTTAAGAAATAACTTCTGTAGTAGAAGCGTGAAAAAATTGTATAAAGTTATATATTTAAATTCTAGCATGTACAAATTTAGCAAAATTCAAAGATATTCAAATTTTTTTTAGATGTGGCTGAGAAGTGTACAAAACTTTAAAGTATACAATTAGGTATATACATTAAATTCAAACAAGTCCTACTGATGATATCACAATGCTTGGACGCTGCAATTAGGGGAAGGTGGCTGGTATGGTGCGCATAGGCCATTTTAACATATCGCGTTGTTAGTACTATTCACGATAACTGAACAACTAGTATCTAGTATCATTACACAATACATTATAACAAAATGTGAAAACAAAAATCGTGTTATAGATAAATCAGTTGTTTAAATGGCGTAAGATGGAATTTAAGATCTCATTGAGGAAAATTGGTGGTATAAAATATGCGCAGAGATAAATAGACACGGTAACGTTTCTTCAATAATAAAAAATGTGTTCTGTCTAAAAATAAGTTTAACGCAACACCATTTCGCTTATTAATTTTTTTATAGTGTTGTTCCACATTGTGTGTACGAGGACCGTCTAATTTCAAAGGTATGGGTGGCTGTTATATGCATGTCTAGACACGTTCATGCGCGTGGTAGTAAAATATGAAGCGTTGTTGTGTTTAAAACTCAATTTAGCTTTCGGAAAGCAAACAAAAATGGTGTGCATAATCGCAAAATCGGATTTTTGCAGTTAACCAGAACAAAATTTATGGTCCAAACGTTTTAAACCGAAACAATAATCTGCGTTTGGTTCAAAAAATTTTAAAATGGACGAAAAACCGAACCGGTTGACGATCCGAAGAAGAAAAGAGGCAGACCAAGGACCTTACACGAATGACAACTGCTGACAATTGTCGAACGTTTGATTAGGGAAGATCGTTGCATTAAAGTTAAAGTAAAATTGCTGAAATGACTGGCATTCCTAAAAGTTGTGTTCATAAAATCATATGCGAGCTGAACTTCGGCAAAGTTTCGGCCCGCAGCGTGCCAAAAATGCTCTCTGATAAACAAAAAACCAATCGAATGACTATTTTACTTCAAAATTTCACCTGGTACAAACAAGAAAGAGATACTTTCATTGAAAACATCATTATGGAGATAAAACCTAGATTTATGATATAAAAACGTCTAGCTTCTCTAGTTAAAAAAAAAAATCAAAAACTCAACCATTTACCACTATGTTATGGGATAGTGAAGGCCTATTGCTCAAAACGCGCACAACCATTAACATCGGCAGCTACTGCGAAACTCTTCAAAAATTGCATACAGCAATTAGAAGGAAAAGGCCGGGACAATTATGCGAAGGAGTTAAACTCTTACACAATGGCATATGACCCCATACGTCAAATCAAATCAAAATGTGGTTGACACGGCGGAATTAGAAAATCTTGCAACATTTTTTTTACAGTCCAGATTTAGTCCCATCGGATTTTTATTTATTCGAATTTTGGCGGGAAAACGCTTTGCGGATCAGGAATTGTAAGACACCGTTGTAGACTACTTTAAGCAACTAGATAAGCAACAGTATCGTGGAAGGATGTTCAAACTACTGTTACACTGAGATAAATGTCTCAATATTTACGAAGATTATGTCGAGAGATGTATAAAAGTATTTCGTTTTTTGTGAAGTGTATCAAATATATTTTTTTTAATTATAAATGTTAGTGTAATTATGGCTCGTACCTTTAATATTGGATATCTTTTATAATATTTTTCCTTTGTAAAGTAAAAAGGTCAACTTTTTCTTTTATGTTTATCTTTCTTTTTATATTTTTAAACTCTGCGAAGTCACGATAAAATCAATCAACAGGTAATAGTGAAAAATTATTGATAAAAAGAGATATCATCTAAAAGTAAAATTTAGAAACATTAAATCAAAGTGTTGATTTAGGTTTAAATTACTAATAGTTAAATGGCAGACAAATACATTCTGTTAATTAATGTTCACGATAAGTTAATTTAGATTAGATTATGTCCTATAATTGCTTGCCCTTGCAAACCCTGGACAATATCTTCCACCTCTTAACAGTATCACCCGATAACCAACACCAGGAGAGTTGAATAAAATATATACTAAATTAGTATTTTAAATAATTCTTTAAAAAACAATTGCACGTTTTTAATTGCTATAGCAGCAAAAAATTAGGTTATGTGGGTGAAACATAGATTGTTATTTTAGATGAAGTAAAAATAATAATATTAGTAAGTAGCAGTGAGATATGAATGTAAATCTTTTTTGTCTCATTTATTAGTCAGTCCGCATTTGTATTTCGTAGAGTAAAGACGCTGTGAACGGTCTGCGAGATAACAAGTGCTGTGCGATAAAGTGTGACCTTTAGTCAACTTATGATATCAACTTTAAATAGTTAACAAACTGTAAGCGAACATTTTTATTTAAATTACTTTAAAAGGATTTATTAATAATGACAAAAAAACTAATAAAAACCTACCCACAAAATGCTGCCGGCCGGAAACGGCTTTAACGGCGCATATAACATTAATAACCAACAACATATGAATGGAAATCCTCTACAAATTCCTCAATCACCGTTTTTACCCAACATACAACCCAACTGCCCTTATCAACAAACTCAGTATTCATACTTATCACCCCCTAACCGATCCTATTATTTACCACAGTATCAATCAACGTTAAACCAGTCACAAATTTACCCTAGTCAGCATCACGGTACAACAATAAATCAATCATATCAAGATAAAAGTAACATAAGCGAAATTTCCGAAGACGACGAAGAAATGGAAATTAATCCCGCTAATAATTGGCACCGCGTTTCGAATAATAAACGAAAACGGTTAACAAAGATTCACACAAAAACTACTAATACTGTAAAGGAGCCAGTAACCACAAATAAAAATAGATACTCAGTATTAACTGGGGAAGATGAATCAAACAAACAAAAAAACGAAGAACATCAAAACGTAACTGAACATAAACCACCACCAATTTTTGTACACGGTGTTTTAGATTATGTAAATAACTGGAGGAAAACTGCCAAAAATAGAACAGACTGGAGGAAAATCGTTGAGTCGGTGAAGACCCTTGATGGGTGGTAAAAACCGAGAGAGAGAGAGAGTGTGTGTTTTAGATTATGGTAAGATGATCACAAAATTACAAACAATAGTGGAAAAAGAACAATACACCTCAAAAATATTTTCCATTCTTAAAAAGCCAAAATAATCAACCTTACACTAACCCTAGCCAGCCAACACATACACATTTAAATTGTGCGGAAGCAGCCTGAAATCAACCCTCATCCTCAGAAGATGTTAGTCTTAAACAGTTTCTTGATGAATTCAAGGATATGTTCAACCAATTACTACAGCAAAATAGTATGATACTAAATATGTGAACTACAGTCATCAACAAACTCATCCAATAATGGCCAAGTTCTTAAAAATAGCACTGTGGAGCGCTAACGGACTACAACACAGAAAGCTAGAAATTGAAACCTTCATACGGGTTAATAACATTGATGTGTTACTAATTTCAGAAACACACTTCACCTCAATATCTTATCTAACAATATCTCAATACTCTGTATATAACGCATCCAGATAACACCGCGCATGGTGGCTCAGCTATTATAGTACGTAGCTCCATTAAACATTATAAGTTACCTTCATACAAAACAGACTACCTACAAGCCACCATGATAGAAGTTGAGAGGTTGCCAGCACCTCTAGTCATAGCAAGTGTTTATTGTCCACCACGTCATAACTTAACTAAACAAATGTTACAACCCTTCTTTGAACTACTAGGTCCTAGATTTCTAACGGGAGGAGACTTCAATGCAAAGCATACGCACTGGGGCTGACGACTAATAACATCAAAAGGCAGAGAACTACTTAAACTAATAATAGATAACAAATACGGTTTTCTATCAACGGCAAGTCCAACATATTGGCCCTCAGATTCCAATAAAATTCCTGATTTACTCGATTTCTTTATTACCCATGGTATGTCAGCAAACTACATGGATATTATTCCCAACTATGATATTTCATCTGACCATACGCCTATAATAGCTACAGTGAGTGCAACTATACTGTACCAAGAACAAAAACCTACTCTTAGCAATGCCAAAACAAACTGGAAAGTGTTCGAAGACTACATTACTGAAAATCTAGATACAAATATAAGCTTAAAAACAAATCAAGACCTGGAGCACGCAACAAACCACTTTACATCAACAGTACAGGAAACAGGATGGATAGCAACGATAGCAACGAGACTTTTAAATACTATACAAGTTCACTTTCTGTAAATGACCAAACAATTTGGAGAGCAACCAAAGGAATTAAGCGACCTAAAGAGCATGTTCCACCTTTACAAGATGAAACGGGAACATGGGCAAAGTCACCTTTCAACCAAATTCTAACGAACCTGATCAAGAAATTGAAAACTACCTAACTGCTCCACTACAGCTATTGTTTCCAATACGTAGATTTACACAACAAGAAATCCAAACTCAGATAAAACGGTTAAATAGTAAAAAATCACCAGGTTATGACCTCATAACGGGAACTGTTCTAAAACGTCTTCCCAAGAAAGGAATTCGATTTTTACAAATATAGTTTAACGGAGTTCTGCGACTTGTATATTGGCCTTTGACGTTGAAGTTTGCTCAAATTATTTTAATATTCAAACCGGGTAAATCTCCTAACCAAATCAAATCATACCGTCCCATCAGCCTCCTCCCGATAGCATCAAAGTTGTTGGAAAAATTAATATTAAAACGCATAAATGAAAGTGAACTCCAAGAAGAATGGCTACCAAACCACCAGTTCGGTTTTCGAACTAGTCACTCAACAACACAACAATGTCATAAACTGGTAAACACAATTCGTACAGCATTCGAAGACAAAGTGTATTGTAGTGCAGTGTTCTTGGACGTGAGTAATGCATTTGATAAGGTATGGCATAGAGGCCTGCTTTACAAAATTAAAAGTTTATTGCCGCAAAATTACTATCTACTTTTACAATCCTACCTAGCAGATCGATATTTCCAAACAAAAGTAGGCAGAGAAACATCTCAAATAAGAAAAATAAATGCAGGCGTCCCCCAAGGCAGCGTCTTAGGGCCAGTAATGTACTTACTATACACGTTCGACCTTCCGACCACACTATATACAAGCCTAAGCACCTTCGCTGACGATATTGCCATACTGTAATACATGTAACGAGAACCCAGTGGTAGCATCAGAGTTGCTACGAAAACACATAAGTTTACTTGAGAAAATGGAAAGTGAAAGCAAATGAAAGCAAATCAGCACATATCACTTTTACAACCAAGCACTCAACATGCCCCTCGGTTACACTCAACAACATGCGCATACCCCAAGTAGATGAGGTCAGGTACTTGGGTCTACACCTAGATCGACGACTGACATGGAGGACACACGTTAATAAAAAACGCAAAGAAATGGACCTACGTTGTAAACAGCTATATTGGCTCATTGGCAAAAACTCAACCCTTACGCTAGATAACAAGTTAATAATTTACAAGTGCATAATCCGTCCTATATGGTCCTATGGATGTGAACTTTGAGGATGTGCCAGTTCATCAACTCTAAATATTATTCAACGTTTCCAATCCAAAACACTTAGAATGTTATCTAATGCCCCGAGGTATGTGTCAAACATAACCTTACATAATGACTTCAACATTTCTTATGTAAAGGATGTAATAAAAGCAAGAGCAATAAAACATCACCATACTCTGACAAACCATCCAAACGTAACAGTAATCCCATTAGCTGACGACCCCCAAACCAGAAGATTGAAAAGAAAGTGGCCAATAGACTTAACGGATTAAAATAGGGGCGACGTCACTGGATGTCTTCCCCTTATGACTGTATCAATTTACATAAAATTAGCTCATAGAATATCATGTAAATATTCTGATTGCTAATAAATAAATATTAAAAAAAATTTATTAGTAATCAGAATATTATAATACATACTTACGTATTACAGATATTCTATCAGTTAATGTGATGGCTATATATGTGGCATGGAAAGAATAACAATTATCTTACAATAGTAAAATATATTTGTGACATTTACAGTATTTTATGACTAAGTAGTCTAGGCTGTTATATCTGTTGGTCATAGCCTATAAAGACGTCTTTGGTAAGTATTATCTGCTAGTGGTTGTACAGTCGTATGTCGGTGAGTTTCACGTATTATTTGTGTATTTGGTGATGACCTTTCCAATAGTGAATGTAGTGACACGTACCGACTCCGTAGGTCCATGTGGGTTTAATAACTGTTTTATAAATCAATAATTTATTTTCAGTTAAAAGACTAGATTTCTACCCAAGACCTAGTTAAGTTTTTTAAATTGAATGTATACTTTTTGTCTTTACTTGGCTATGTGCCTCTTCCAAGTAAGTCGTTGGTCCAAGAGCATTCCCAGATATTTCACTTGTTTAGACTGCGGTACATCAATACCGTTTATTATTACCGGTAGGCATAGTTGTAGCCGCAGCCTAAATGTGACTTGGTAGGATTTGTTTTCATTTACACGGATGTGCATTTTGCCATCTATTTGCTAGTAAGGTCGACGTGCTCTTGTACCTCCTTGCCGTTACTGGGTTATTTTGAGAAAAGAAAACGGCGGTGTCATCAGTGAAAGTTCCTGTTGAAGTTGTTTGGTTATGGGTAGGTCAGCGGTATATACCAGATAAAGGAATGGACACTACCTTGCGAGACACCAAAATTTATTGTCTTGATTTCTGAGAGTTCACTACTAATTTTTAGTTGAAAGGGACGATCTGCCAGGTATGATTTGCAGAGAATATACTGTTGAGGAAATTTCTTACCTTCAAATGATTTATTAATCACATCAACTAGCTGGTGACATTGTGGATGATGGCGTGTTCCTTTCTAAAGCCAAACTGGTGTTAATATCTCCGAGGAAAGTATCTGCTAGAATTATTTTAACTGTTAATTTTTCCAATAGTTTTGATAATACTAATAGACTTATTGGCCTATATTATGCAAGTTTATTAGATGCTTTTCCCGGTTTTATTTGTGAGAGGTTTAGTTAACCACGCCAGTATGTTAGGCGAAGAATGGAATTGAATAAGATAGTTATCAGTGTTATAACTTTCCTAGTGAGTCCTTTTAGTATCCTCGCTGTTATAAGGTCATATCCGGGTGATTTGTTGTTATATGATATTTTATCTGAGCTCTTATTTCCGTTAGCAAGAAATCTCGGATTGGTCATGATAATTGCAAGGGCGCAGAAGCGGAAGAATACTTAAGTGCTTATTTGTGTGAGGGTTGAAGGTGTACGCTAGGTGTTGAGCAAATATATTCGTTTTTTCTGGCCCATTTTCTTGTTTGACCTTGTGTAGCAAAATTTGGGATATGAGGTTCTTTAAAGCTTTTACTGACTTTCCAGAGCGAATAGTCATATCTTGACAGATTGCCAAGGTGTGTTTGAAATTTTTCATTGCGAGCTTCTTGTAATTTGGTTACTTAGGTTGTCGTATCTTGTTCTCTTGAATATCATGTATACGCTGTCATGTAGCACGTGCATTTCGTTTCTGGGCTATTAGTTTTTTAATATCGAGCGGAATATTTACTGATTTGCGCTGTCTGCGGTGAACTGATGGGGTAGAGTACCATCCTGCGTCTTAAATCGTTTTAATTAAATGATTTGATGTACTTTTCAGTTTTTCCGGTTCTTTTATTTTGATATTAAGTTCTAGATTGTTGTCAATAAAATCCCGAAATCCTTACCAATCCGTACCCTGATTACACATTTTTGGAAAAATTTCTCTGAATATAACGTTTTCACTAACAGTAATTATAATAAGGGAATGATCAGATGACAGATAATAGTTTGATTCAATACCAAGGTAGTTATTTGAAACTCCATACAAGACAAGGAGATTTAATAGGTCTGGAATTTAGTTGAGATCACTTGGCCAGTATGTAGATTTATCGGTCGCGAGAGATGAACCATTTCTGTCAGTGATAACTTTATAGTTTTCTTCCTCGTGTTGTTATTAGTCTAGAGCCCCAGTGCGTGTGTTTGGCATTGTAATCGACTATTGATAGATCCAAGCGTATTAAAGAAAAGCATAAGCTTCTCTTTAGTAAATCTGTTTTGGACGACAATAAATTGCGGATAGTACTAGTGGACTTAAATTGTCGTGGCTTTTAAAAATCCCTCTTCATACTTTGGCAGTTCATAATGGGCAATAGTTTTTCGTATAATAATAGCTGTCCTACCATGTGAGGTATTGTGAAATAGGTTCTTGTTGTGAAATGCGCTTCTGAGATTAAATTTTATTCAAGTTTAAGAAAGCTATTATTTCTTCTTTATGTTGTTGCAGTCCATTAGAATTGCAATGGTCTATTCTTAAAGAAGCAGCCATTATGATATTATTTTATTTATGACGGTGGTAGGCATGGACAGAATTATACTGTTTTGGTGGAGAAGTTGATTGAATAGGTTTTTAAATTTATTAAGACACATTGTTAAGGATAATCCACAACTTGTAGTGTTTTTTAGTACATTTGTTGTGAATACTGGTGGAACAGTGTTTGCTTTAAGAACATTTACATAATTGAGATATTAATTTATTAGAGTATTGTTATTTTGTTTGCTGTTTGGTCTTATTTTCTTCTGCAATTCCTGATACACCGCCGCTTAAAGCACATTTCGCAGGCGTTTCGCGATTTTTTTGACATTTGATAGTCCGTGGGGACCACCACATTTCTATTCCTTAGTGTAATTATATGACTGGCAACTAGTGCACTGTACGAGTTCTGTTTTTTTTTATATAAGGGTTTTACTTGAATGTACATATTTTGTGTATACTTAGGTTTGTAAATTTCTTTATTGTTTTCATTTGGTATTAGATCAATAAAAAACAAGAGTAGGAAATTTTTCGTATTTCTGTTTTTTACGTTAAAGATAATATGATTGAAAATCCTGTGTTTTGTAATTCTTGTTTTAATTCCTCCACTAGCGCAGTTGGATGCATTATGTTTTTTCCTTTAAGTATTTACTCAATTTGCGACAACTGTCAGGGGTTTTTATATTAATTTTAACTTCTTTATGGCTTTTGACTCGTAATCTGTTGGGGAAAGTATAATTTAAGCTCTTTATCATGCCCGGAAAATTAACGACTTGCTGGATAAATATTGGTAGAAGTTTGTGTGCTTTATCTGCAGTGATTTCTGCTTGGTTGGTTTTATCATTTTTAGTTTGATTAGCTTGTTCGGCAAGAGCAGTGAACTTGTTCGTGGTAGAAATGTTAGTAGTTTTGGGTCAATCTTATGTGCTTGTGCGTTAACTCGTGCAGGTATGTGGGTTTCTTTTATATCTTCGAACTTCTTACCAGTTATTCTCTTTGCTTGTGCTCGTATTATCCAAATCAGTACTATATGTCTGTGTCACATGTCTGTATCACTTAGTTGTATGTTTAATGGAACAGACTGGGGCATTTGGAATTGTAAGGCATTGGCGGACGAGGAGGGATTTAAAATACTTAGAAATTGTTGCGGATTATGAAAGAATAGTGATTGTTGCGTTTGCCCGTTATAAGTTGTGATTGAAGGTAGTAAACTCCATTTGGGTTATAGTTTGTGTTGTAATTAAAACCGGGAATTATGCCGCCAGCAGGCTGCATAGTAATTTTAACGTAACACCAATAAGTACCGAAAAGTTTTTAAAGATTTTAAGTAAATACATACAATTTATCACCTCTCAGATAGCCCAACCGGCCAATGGCCTTATCAATTCACTCGAGATATCTTAGCGTAGAGAGCATGTCTTTGTCATTTAAAAATAAAACGGCACTATAAAGTGAAATATACTGTATCTAGAGTTTGCTTTTAAAATTGAATTCGTTTACCAATATTTATCTTCTTTGAAAGCAAATTTTACCATAGCGCATTAAACTAGACTTTTTTTAAATGGTAATACTCTAATAAAAATTATTTTTGTTCGTAGCAGAAATCCTTTGTCCTCGTTCTTACCGCTCTTAGATAAACTTTGCCTGAACTGTATAAATAATCTTTGTTCAAGCACTAGCTTTTGTTTTGTTACTTCGCCTCGATTTTCTTATTGTTTTTTTTTAATTTTAGATCTACTTTTGATAGGCAGCAAGGAAGTCGAGAGTTTTTTATTTATTGCTAGAGGTTACACTAAATTGGAAAATTATTATATAGCACCAAGTGCTTTGTTTTTATTAACTCTTATTATAAAGTGTAGTTCGGCCGCTCTGGACGTTAAAATCTCATGGCACAATAAAGCACAATAGAGCAGTTTTGCAAAGTTGGTAAAACTTTACAGTCAAGTTCGGTTACAATAAACTACTTAAGCAGTTAGCTAGGTACGAGACATCTTTCAGCATTGAAAATTTAAATTTTAATCTGCCTGGAAAGCTCCCTGTGCTGCCATGTCTTTGTTTAAGTTAAAGGTTTCTAATAAAAGACTGACAATGAGATTTATTTCTTTTGTAACTTTGTAGTTGTAAACTAAAATAAAATAAAAACTTTACAGACATTATTAGTGATGTTGTAGAAGACGAATACCACTCTTCAAACAAAAGCAAGCGAAATTAATAAATTGATTTTGTTCTACAGATGTGTGAAGTAAAACAAAGAACATGGTAGAACGTAAACCGAAGATGTACCCGAATCTAAACGCCCAGCGAAAATAATCACAACGCCTATACATACAGGGTTAGTTAAAAGTATGGAGACGGTGATTTATTGTCGTTAATATTCATTTTGGGAAATGTTCAATACAAAAGTTTTGTAGGTAATTTTTATCTACATCTGAGAATACTTAAAAATTTGTTTTTGTGTTCATTTTACGATACCACTCGATAGTGCATTTTTTCTCTTTTTACGATAGTATAAAATTTTTTTTTAAATAAATTTTTTTTAATAAAACGCCGGATTAAGTTTTTAATAAATGTTTTTTAATAGTAGGTACAATTAAGATAGACAAAATTATTATTAAGTTAAAAAAATTAATAACTAAATAAATTAAAATAAGTATTCAAACTGCCCCCCCCCCTATGAATATTTTGAAAATGACCCAATCGATTCACACAATTGTGAAATTTACGGGGAATTTCTTGTATCGTTCTAGTAATTCGGATTTTTAAATCTTCGATGTCATAGGGGTTACCTTTGTAAACTTTTTTTTACGTATCCCAAAAGAAAAAAATTTAAATGGTTAAGTCAGACGAACGGGCTGGTCACTCTTTGTTTTCACGTCTCCCAATCCATCTGTTTGCAAAAACGTTATTCAGATACTAACAAACATCTTGTTGGAACCAGATTGGAAAGATGTTCGTTGTTTTTATGTGGATAGAGCGTAGCACAAACAGGTATAATTTCATTTTGCAAATGCAAGCCGAAGTTAAATTGCAATAGATAAAAAAAGTACCGATAATATCATCCATTAGAATGCCAACCCAAATTTTAACATTTTAAGAATATTGCGTATGGTGCTCCAAAAACTAAAATGAATTTTGCAATTTGCAGTTATATATAATAATAACATTTATAATTAGTATCAGTAAAAAAATAAAAAAATTGACTTTTTCAAACGCTGCAATTTTATTTATAACAACTATAAGAGATCAAGAAATTTTCTTCTGACGCCTAAGCAACAATGATTAGACTAGTATTTTATTGCAAAGATTTCAGAAATAACAACTGCCTGACCTACTCGGGAAAGAGCCTAGAAGATTGTCTACTGCTTGGAGGATGGCCTCCCACTCCGTCTATAGTTGCTAGAAATTCTTCTCTAAATTCGATGCATTGTTGCCTGACAGCTTTCTCTTCAGTTTATTACACATGCTCTTGATCATGTTGAGGGCGGGAGATTGCTTGAACCAGTCAAAAACATCAATGCCCCTGTTTTTGTGCTCTGGATCATTATCTTGTTGAAAACTAAATGCCTATATATGGGTCTAAGGTGCCCAAGAAGCCCCCCCCCCCATACTCTTATAGGGTTGGATTAATGTTATTTCATCCTATGTTACTCTCCACGGGTCCGGGCCAACTGAAGTTTTGCTCACTGTACTTTCGCCTTCTTGTTCATTTCATTCACTGAAGGTTTGCACAAAGGCCCTGTTGTGGAGTTTCGAGGGGTTTAGGCGATAGTGGATAATCCAAACGTCGGGGAAAATAGTAATTCACGTAAAATGTCTGTGTCATTCAATCAGGGATTCTTACGATATTTTTGTCGATGAGACGAGTACGAATTCAAAGCCTTCCCGCTTACGACTTCTTTTGTACGCCTCCATTGAGTCTTCAGCTATGTAGAACTGCTTTGTGCGGTTAAACTGCACCTGTGACTGTCTCCGAGCAGAAAACAGTCAGTTTTACCCGTTCTAAAAACTCCACAAAAATAAGAAAACAAAAGAAACATATAAGAAAAGCGAAGAAAACCCAAGGAAAAATGTCAACTTTGTCATATGCAATTTGATCGATTTTCGAAAATAGCGCAATGCAAATGATCCTTCAGAGATATTGTGTGAAAGTTTCTTGACGATTTTTCAAGTGGAAGGAAAATAAGTCTATTTTGAGTAACTTGAATAAGAGATACTTAATTGGAACTCGTGTTCCAGAAAGTGGCGAACAGACGAAATATTCTTTTGAGTAACGCTAGTCTTTGCATGATATTGGTAACCGTTATTATCAACTGCTTTCCATCTTATAAAAATTCTTTATGCCACTTCAATTTTTTAAAGATGTTATTTTCAAACTTTGTTTTAAGTTTCCTCAACATTCAAGCTGTGTTGCGTCCCCTGTTGTAAAACAATTTATAATAATTGTAAAGAAAAAGGTTACCTCTTATTTTGACATTATTATGCTGACTAAAGAAGCCAGCACTTTTGAGTTTAGAATTTGGAGTTATTTTTTTGTTTTATATTTTGCATGCCATACTTTTAACTTTTATTTCTTGATTTTTCTTATTAATTTTTATTCCGTGGTTGAGCTATATTCTTCTAACCCTTCCAATAGGTTTCTATTTATTTATTTGATATTAGATGTTGAATTATCTTGGTGGATTTCTTTGTCTATTTTAATTGAATACCTTTTCTCTGGTGTTTGGTTGTTGCAGATGTTTCTTTGTGAATGTCTTCCATTCCATAATGACTGTTGTGTTGCCTATATTTCGAGACTATCAAACATTATTTTTTTATAGTCGATCCAGCCTGCATATAGTGGTAAATGATACTCATTTGCTTTTTCTATAAAAATTTTTACTTTAAGTAGATGATGGAGTGCAGTAAATTTTATTTGAAAAACAGTATGTGTATTTTATTCCATTTTTGTACGTAATTTTTACTAATATTTCCAATAATATTTTATATATTTGAGGTAAAAGCGTTACAAATCTTCTTTCTATTCTTCTGCTACCGTTTCTTATAATTCATTTAATAATATTTTTATCATGTTTATATTTTTTTGTTTTCTCTGTTGTTGATTTTTTTATTATGTTGGCAATTTCTATAGTTAAATGTTTGTCATTTCTAGTAACAAAATTTTAATGTTGTCCTCAATAAATGAGATATCCTTCGAGTTTACATTCGATATTATTTTTCCACGTTTCCTTATGTTATTCGGGGAATTTATGTTAGAACTTCTATATAATATGTTTTCTTTATATAAACCTTTGTATTTGCTGTGATTTGATACTTAAATAGGTTTATATATAATGGTAAATGACATTTATTTGCTTTTTGTATTAATATTTTGAGTGTTGACGGAACTATTCGCATAGTAAATACTAACTTTTCTTTATTTGTAGTCAGTTTTACTAAATCCTGCACCTCTTTTTATTTTATGTTAGTGTCAAGATAACTTTTTAGTACTTTCAAGTTTGATTTTTAACTTGCTCAATTTTCGCTACTTGTTTCTTTTTAATCAATTTGTTTGGTTTTTATTACTATATTATTTGTTGTTTGCTTTATTGCACTAATTGTATTTTCTGTTTAATATTTTTATACTTTATTTGATATTATTTTTTTCCCTGATCATGTTCAGAATGTGCTGAGTTTGTTATTACTTTTTATATAATTGGTTATTTTTATTTATGTTATTTGATTTTGTTTCTATACTTTTCAGTTTTCTTATATTGCTTGCTTTAACGTTTAGTTTATATTTGTTTTTAAATCTTTTTAATACAACCATTTCTATGTGTTTCTGTATTTCTGGTCTAACCACTGCTTTTATATTTTGTTATTTCATTGCCATGTTCTTTTAAAATAATATTTTATTTGAAAGCAAATAGCTTCTTGCACAAGGATATAGGTCGCTCTAATAATTATTTACAAATTCTTACTTTAGTCACAAATCATGTTTTAGATATAACAAAACAAATCCTTCTTGTTTAATCGCATATTGAGTAATTTGGTATAATTAAATTTTAAAGTTTAATATGGCAAGTTTCCTTCTAAGACTTTAATACCTTATTAACTTATTAACGGCTATAGTCTCCATTTGGAAATTTCTATTTCTATTTTATATTTGAAGTCTTTTTTATGTTGACAGACCTGATTTTTCCTACTGTTGTCCACGTTTTCTACAAATCTGCACATGAATTATTTAAATTAAATTGGTTGCAGTATGACAAGGTCAAAATTTTCTTCACTTCAGTGCTTTTATAAAGCAGTAAGTTGCATTTGTATATAAATAATTTGCAATAGAAGGATATTATTGTTTTTTCCTAATTCTTGTATATGACATTTGATAATATGTTGTTCTTTTTATTTTATTTTGCTTATCTACAATCTACTCAACAATATACATAGAGTATTTAGTAAATTTTATGTTGGAATTGTGACTTGTATTGAGTACCATCCAGCGACAGTTCTTCAATTTTTAATCCCTAATTAGGCCTTCTGGCCACGTTCGTTTAAGTCTACGTTCGACGAGCGGAGGGCGGTACATGGAATTGAAGTTGGGACTGGTGTGTGCTGCATATCGTTGTTTTGCTTTAGTTGCATGGACGGTAGTTACTTCGCTGATGAATGGTATTCCAAGATCGGTGTGGAGGGTTAGGTTGGATACATACCATGGAGCTCCAGTGATCATGCGGAGTGTTTTGGACTGGAAAGTTTAAAGTATTTTAGTATTTGATGGTTTGCTGCATCCTCATAGTTCAGTGCAATAAGTCCATATAGGCTTGAGAATTATCTTGTATATGCTAAGTTTGTTTTCCAATGATAATTTTGATCGTTTACCTATCAGCCAGTTCATCTGTCTCACTTTCAGGTTTAGTTGGGTTTTTTTGGCTTTAATATGTTCCTTACAGTTTAGTTTTAGGTTTTATTGGAATGGGAGAGTTATTAATCATCACTTGTGGGCATATACCTTTTCTTGTAGTAAAGGTTATCTGTGTAGATTTTTCGTTGTTTACCTTAATATTCCACTTTTTTAACCACGTTTGGAGTGTCTGCAGGTAGCTTTGTAGTTTTTCCGAAGCATGAATAGGGTCTACATCAGAAGTGAGGATTGCCGTATCGTCAGCGAATGTGGCCATAGTGATATCGTTGTTTACAAGTATGTCCGCAGTAAAGACTAGGTAGAGGAACGGTCCAAGGACGCTACCTTGGGGGACACCAGAGCTTACCGGATAAAGGTTAGATAGAAAGGCATGACTTTAACTTGGAAGTAACGTTCATGGATGTAAGATTTGAGGATGAGGTATATTTGGTTGGGCAATTATCGTTTTAATTTATATAAAAGACCTTCGTGCCAAACTTTGTCGAAGGCCTGTTGGACGTCAAGAAATACTGAGGCACAATATTTCTTGTCTTCTAGGTTGTCTTTAATTGTATTGACTATTCTATGACATTGTTGAATAGTGGAGTACTTTTGTCGAAAACCATATTGATGCTCAGGGATTAGTTCATCAATGGGCGTGCTTTCATGTATTCTATGGAGAAGTAGTTTTTCAAAGATTTTAGATGCTGTTGGCAGAAGGCTTATTGGCCGGTACGAGGTTGGTTCTGTAGGTGGTTTTTCCGGCTTTGCTATCATTATAATCTGTGCATACTTCCATTGGATTGGGAAGTAGCATAGACGCAGTATACTGTTATATATTGTGATTAGAAGAACTACTGCTTTTTTAGGTAGATGTTTCAGAACTTCTCCGATTATTAGGTCGTAACCTGGTGCCTTGAATGGTTTAATTTGTCGAATTTCTTTTAGAACCTCTGCAGGTGTGAATGGGTTGATTGGCAAGCATAACTGACAGGCTGCACTAAGATAGTTCTCTATTTCCTCGTCTTCTATATTATTACCTGGAAGTGGAGTAAACACAGATGCTAAATGTTTGGCTAGTACTTCAGCCTTTTCTTCGTCAGACTGGGCCCAGTTTCGATCAAGTTTTCTGAAAGGGGGGATAGGAACTGTTGGTTGTTGAAGCTTTTTAGCCGCTTTCCAGAGCGAGAGGTCCGAAGGCGTGAGATTACTTAAGTAGAGGTTGAAAGTGTTGTTCCGGTTCTGCTGTAGGGCCTTTCTCAGTTTATGAGTTAATCTATTGAGGCGAGTCTTATCGAGTGGATTTCTGGATTGGTGCCACTTACTTCGTGCTCTTCTCTTCTCGATGACCATTTCTTCTATGTACAAGGGTATATCAGTGTTGTGTGTGGTTTTGGTGGTCGAGGGCGTGGATTTCCAGGCTGAATCTTGAGTGACTGTCGTGAAATGTCGGATTACTTCTTCTATCTCAGTCGGTTCCTTAATCCGATAGTTTAGTTGAATGTTGGTATTTACCAAGTATTGGAATTGTTCCCAGTCAGTTCTTCTTGTGCACAGAGTCAAGAGTGGTTCTTTTGATATTGCGTGCTTACTTAGCGTTATTATAATAGCGCTATGATCAGAGCTCAAATCCAGACAAGATTCTATTTTATAGTAAATGTTAGAGATATCTTTGGTTATCGCAAAGTCTAGTAGATCTGGAAGTTTGTTCCTATCGGTAGGCCAATACGTGGGTTGCCCGGTAGATAACTGTCTTAAATTATGTTGTTGTATTGAGTCAAGTAAGTTGCGCCCTTTTGTCGTTATTAATCTAGACCCCCAGGACGTATACTTTGCATTCCAATCTCCCACAACTAAGAATCGTGATCCAAGTGTCTGGAAGAGGTCGTTATATTCTTGAGTGGAGATTTGGTATCGCGGGGGAATAGATGTCAGCTACTACAAGGGGTCAGGAAAGAGTTTCTAGGTTTAGTAAGGTACCTTGTATTTTGGGTGTGATATAGGGTTGAAGAACGTGATGTTTTAAAGTTGATTTTATGAGAATTGCTGAACCTGCGTGGGCAGTGCCATCTGGATGATGTGCAAAATATGTCGAGAAGTAAGGGATTTTTATTACTGTGCGATCAGTTGAGTGACTTTCAGAAATTAAAAAGATATCAATTTTATTATAATTAAGGAATAAGGTTAGTTCTGGAATATGATTAGTTATGCCGTTGGCGTTCCAAGGGCGATGCGTATTATGGATGCCATTAGTGATTTATTTTTGATATGACGGGAGATAATATATTGAGGATTATAGAATTTTGGTTAAGGAGTTGATTGAAGAGGTTTTTAAATTCACTGAGGAAATTTGACATGAGAGTTGTAATATCTTGATTAACGTTGAGTGAATTCACATTGCCTGAAGCTTTTTGTGCATAGCTCGTCTCGTTTTGAAGATTTTGTAAATTTCTGATGATTGGGAGAGGTATGGGTGGAGCGTATGTTTGTTTTTGGGAAGTGGTCTTGGGTGAGTTGTTGTTGTTATTATTTCTTGTATTTAATAGCTTTTGATATACATTGCATCCTTTATAATTCGCAGGGTGGCTACCGCCACATAAAGCACATACTGCTGGGGTGGTTCTTGATTTTGTACATGATTTAGAGTCATGGGGACCTCCGCATTTTACGCAGTTGTAAGGTTTCGTGCAGTAGGCTTTTGAATGTCCATACGCTAGACACCGTATGCATTGTATTATAGTATTTTTATGCTTTGGGGGTTCGACTTTGATTTTTGTGTTGTTGATATACTCGATGTCGTAAACCTCTTTGTTGTTATTTTGTGGCTCAAGGTCCACGAAGAAGAGTGGTAGGTGTTCTTTTGTTATTCTATGTCTAACATTGATTGCGTTTCTCACTTTGTGCCCCTTTTTGGCTAATTCTTCTTGGATCGTATTTACTTCTGTTGTGTGGTTACGTTACTAATTATTTTCCTCTTTTTGTGAGCGCTGCTTGAAGTCTGATTTCCATTTGGGGCTCATGATAGGTGTCATCTAAAATTTGGTTTCTTTATTTTTTAGGTTACAGTGATTCGCTGCTATAAAGTATCTACATTTAATCCTCACGAATTAGAGAATATTATTAACAATCCTAATTTTATGGTTTTTGATAATGTAGATAAAGATTATGTCAATGAAATAATTTACTTCGTTGATCTCCCCCCTAGGTCGTGTAAATGCCTCATCTACCCATTGAATACATTGAATAATGCGCTTTCAGCTAAAGTACTTAGTAGTTTGGAGCTCCACACTAAGTGTGAACTGAAGAGTTGCCAAACATCTACAAAGAAAATAATAAGTAATGATGGGTTTACTAGAAAGAAAGTAAAAACTGCTATTTTCTCTAAATTGGTAAAAAAAAGCAACTTATAGCAGAGTCTACCCTTATCCATAAGCAATTGAAGAAAGGAACAAAGATTTGATAGCATACCTAAAGGACAAAATATAAGTTGAAGATTTCGAGGAACTATTTGATGAGCATGATCACCAGGGATGGTGTAATGTATGGGGCTCAGCAAAACAATATATTCTTTATCTTGCAATTGAATGTGTTAAAAAGTTCATAAAAATATGGCTTTTTAGCGAATATTATGCATTTTTTCAAGAACAATTATATTGGTGTGATTATGAAGACTTCGATATAACTTGCATAAAGAATTAAAGATTAAACGCCATTTACATTTCAATAACGATGCACTTATTAGCAGCATCTCAGTCGAGGAAACAATACAATCTGCTCTCTGGTAGAATCAGCCCCTTAAAATTTTTTTAAAATTTGGAGTTTTCTTTCAAAATGTGAGCATCGACCAATAAATGATTAGGTACTATAGACATCATTATCACAAACAATTTATCAGAGATTTAGGTTTAAGCAGGTTTAACTGATGTTTAAGTTGTAGTTTTAGTTCTTTAATAGTACAAAAAATTATTTCCTTTATATATATATATCTTTTACAGCTTTACAAAATCTACTTCGACAACCTCTTTACAAGTTTCAACCTTATGAAAATGCTCAAAGAAATTAGAGTAATATACAGCCAGAATAAACACAATGAACAATTAACCTATGGAGAACGGCATAAAGAAAGAAAGATAGAGGTGCCTATGATTATTGATTTGACAGCAAGAACAAAATCTTGGCAATTAATTAAATGGAAGGATAATAGTTGTGCGAAACTGGATGCAATAAAACCAGTGATCAGGAGATGGATCAGATGTGAAAAAATAGCTACATGTTTCTCAGCCAAAATTAGTGAAATAGTACAATTAGAAAATAGGAGGTGTTTATAAGCTAAACCAAAAAGTGCAAAAGCACCATATTAGAATTGGAGAAAAAAATAACCAATGCATTGGTTGTGGCGTTTATCAAGGGCATATTTTGCTAAATCGTCTCTTCAAACCCAAAACAGGCTGAACGTCTATGTACCTAAAAGCATTAATATTACGTGTTCCAGTAAAGATCAGAACTTCCGGCACCGGGCACATGAACTTAAGACCATGGGAAAAACAAAGAAAATATGTAGTCTGCAAGAAGAACATAATAAAGCAGTGCTGTGTTTGCAACGTAGGACTGTATGTTTACTACTTTGTTGTTTGGGATAATAAAAAAGATAATAACACGAGCAAAAATAAAAACGGAATTTGCCGACAAACCCCAATTGGGAATTGATCTGTTTATACGATATATTTTAAAAATATTAACTATGCGCTTGTTGTTTTTTATTCTCTTTAGATGGCCTCTTAAGTATCACATTTTACAGTGTTTATTAGAAAGAAAATTGGTAATTAATGGGTTAAATAGACTAAAGGGATAAACCTGGAGTAAAATTAATTAAATTAATATATGACACATTTTCAATAACAATTTTAAAATTGAATGTATTATAGTAACACCTTATTCTTATTCAGAAAAATGACTAAATTAGCTCTGCAGGTAAACTAAAAATTTAAAATTATTTTGCTTTAGTTAACAAAGCGTTAACTTGAGAATAAAACAAAAATTCATTTTCACAAGAGACTGTGAGTCAGTTTAAGAAATGTACTAGCAGTAATTTTAAACTCAAGTAACGATCAGTAGAGGTCGAATTCGATTTTAAATTATTAGATCAGCAGAAATTCGTCGAACATAAAATATTTAATGAGCAGAATTTTACATTTATTTTGCTGTTAAATATTAATGAGGCTTTAAGAGAGCATAAGTATAATTAGCAAATTGTAACTAAAATGAAGGCTGACATTGTAAAAGACTCTCTAAGTAACCATCAATTTGAATTACCTTTACCTTGCCTATTTTCCAGAACAATGTATGCAAGAAAACAAATAGATGTCGTTACAGAGAGTTCCAGAGATAGAGCGCTAGCTGAATTGACCTCAACATTGGCTGTCTGGGGGTCAAGGTTTCCATGTAAATCGACTAACTTAGATTGCCGCCAACGGACGAAGAAATTACCATTTGAGAATACTACAAATAAATAGTATGTTTTCTAATTAAATAAAAATAGAATATGTACTAATATAATTGTTTTTTGGCCTGTTGATATCATATTTATTAAATTATTTTGCATTGCTCGTTTTTTTTTGCTAAAGTTAAGCGTATCTTCTGTATAAGTATTTGTTTTTCTTGCTAGTATCATAATATTCCCTTGTGAAATCGGTAAATTTGTTTATTTACTGTAGCAGGATAACTACGAATTTACTATTTTTATAAATAAACATAAAAATATATAGTCGCACAACTAATTTGTCTTGCTGGACGATGTATAGGATAAAATATTAGTTTGGCATTCTATTATTGTATTTTACAATTAAATAGGGGGCAATAGAAGATTTTTAAGAGAGTATTAAGCTTATATAGTAGTCCAGTGTGTTAAAGTTTGTCGAATATTTAAGTAGAGTCATGGAATAGTGTCATAAAATAAAGATAGTTTTTCTCGGTTTCTAGCACATATTTTTTTGTTTCTAGGTGTTACTATATTTAGTATAGTGTGCAGTTTCATGATGTAGCGTTTGACTCAGTTGTGGGTACTCAACGTTTATTCACTCGAGAATTGGGTCGCCGTCATCGGTACTCTGCGCAGGTTATACGCCTCACTGTGGAAAAATCTGAACGTGAGTTAACTTTACAAGACAATAAGCCACCAAAAAGACAACGAAACGTGTGAAGTGATGAGAACATTGCAGCTGCAGCGGCCAGTGTTGTCGATGAGCCAAATTTGTCGATTTCACGACGATCGCAACTCAGACGTCAACTTGGAGAATATTACGTAAGGATCTGGGGTTGCATCCTTATAAAGTCGTATTGACTCAAGAACTAAAGCCAAATGATCACAGATTGGGTCGTGAATTTGCTGACTGGGCCCTTGAGCACTTGGAACACGATCCTGATTTTGCCCAAAAAATCATCTTCTCAGACGACGCACATTTTTGGTTGAATGGCTTTATTAATAAGCAAAATTACCGTTATTGGTGCGAGGACAACCCAGAAGTGTTACATGAAGTTTGGTTGGATTCCGAAAAACTCACTGGTCAGGTGCGGTTTATTTCTTATTTCTTTCGAAATGAGAATGAAACAGCCGTAACCATGAATGGTGATCGCTATAGGACCATGTTACTCGAATTTCTATAGCCAGAACTCGAGAACATCAATATTTAAGAGATGTGGTTCCAACAAGATGGCGCTACGTGTCCTACAGCTGATGCTACTCTCGCTTTGCTGAGGGAAAGGTTTGGCGATTGGATCATCTCACGACGAGAATTTGTGAATTGTCCGCCAAGGTCATGTGATTTGACACCCCTGGATTATTTTATTTGGGACTATGTGAAAGCACAAGTCTATGCCAACAAGTCGCAGTCTTTGGATCACTTAAAAAGAATATTCGTCAAGTTATTGGCGAAATACAGCCGGAATTATTGCACAGAATGGTCAAAAATTGGAGCGATCGGGTGCGTCAGTGTCAACGAGCCCATGGTGGACATTTGAGCAGTATCGTATTCCAAACATAACTGCATTGTCTAAGCTTCAAAATAAAGCAAGAATTAAGTTGATATGTCAAACTTTTGTAGTTTTATTTATAATTAAAAACCTATCATTCTTAATGAAAGACCCTTTACTTCCTTTATTTAAGACTTTTTATTATTTGGGTTGCTATTCTTTGTATTTTTTTATGTTGCGACATAGTGTTATTTAAACCGAAATTGACAATAGAGTCCATATGTGGATGTAGCTGTGTCAGGAGGTAGTCTTTTAAGGAAAACTTTTCAAATATTTTACCAAGTAAAAAAGAGGATTAAAAAGTATTATACTGGAATAGTTTAATAGCTTCATCTGATATAAGTGAGTCGAAGGACTGAAATACAGAGACCAAGTGATCATCGGGTATATTGGCTTTTTCTATGTCAGACTTACAATCTTTTTATAACACCTGAAAACCTCTGTTGCCACCTTAACGGTAAATGGTTTGATGTATAGCGCACTAAAGTCAACCAAACTAAGCCAGTACAAGTAGTACTTCTTCTATGTTCTTGCTCTTAGTCAAAATTTCTTTTTATTTAATTTAATTAACCTTTTTTTAATTTTATTTATACTCCTTATTTTTTTGCTGCTTTTTTCTCTGATTTTAATCTTAATTTTTTTTCGCATTCCCGTATAAGATTCTTTTACCTATAATTAGTAATTGTATTTGCTCAACATGCCTTAGTTTTCTTCACGTTTACTTTGTTATCTCTGCGCATAAATTTAGTTTTATACTCTAAAGAGGAAATTTCGGCCGTGTCCAGAATAAATTACAATATTTTAGATTGAAAATTGGCGATTTTTCTGACTTCATGCGAGATTAGTTTTAAATTTTAGCCACAGTTAATCAGCGATTACCGTTAGAAAAAACCGGCGCACAATGAGAATATTCTTTTCAATCACGTTGGTATTCAGATAGCGTCTAAAATTTTCATTTACAACAAATTTTCATTTCCTTAAAAATGTCACCTGTATAGTTGAATCTTCGTAAAAGTGTTGTTTTCCCAACAATGCCTTAAGTTTTTTCATAAAATCGGGTGGTTTCTACACTCTTTGTTTCGAGAAATTCTATAATAACTCTTAGCTACAACACTCAGAAGACACCTTGTTGTCTGTTCATCTTACAACGCGTAATAAATACATTTCCACTTGTAGTGTGATTTACCTTTGTAGTTAAACTGAAGGAAAGTATTAATCAAGAGATAGTTATTTAAAAATTAGTGAATATATAAAAAACCTAAATGAAATTCCTCAGCTAAAAAGTTACTCGGTAGTCGCAAGTTAACCATTAATATTGCATAGGTTTTAGATTTCACAGTTAATGAAGAAGTATGGGAAACGAAAATTTTACAATAAATAAAAATGTTGGAAATTAGAAAACTTTTTATTGTTATAATAGGTGTATAAATAAGTTCTCAGCTTTTTTCAGCAAAATTAAAGTTTTATTTAAAAACAAACAAAAAAAGCTTAAGTATCAAAGCATTCTCCGTTGGCATCGATGACCTTTTACCATCTTTCGGGTAGCTTGCGAATTCTCTGGTGATAGAAGCTCACCGGCTTCGAGACGATAAAGTTATCGATGCATTCTCGGACTTCTTCTTCTGTTTTGAAGTGCGTATCAGCCAAGTGATGGTGTAACGACCGGAATAAATGATAATCGGAAGGGGCCATGTCTGGGCTATACGCCGCATGTGGGAGAAGTTCCCAGCCTAACGCGTCTGCAGCTCATCCGTGTCAAATTTTTGAGGGCGTCGAGCGTGTGGTTGATCTTCAAGACTAAACTCTCCTCCGCGAAATCTTCGGTACCACTTTTTGCACGTTGCATGACTTACAGCATTCTCACCATATGCAGCACAAATCATTTCGGTGGCTTCAGCAGCATTTTTCTTAAGATGAAATGCGAAGTGGATAGAAAATCGAATATGCTCTTTTGTGATTGCCATCGTGAACACAGCTGATTATTGACGTTATGTGCATCAAACGCCAAACCGCATGATGTTTCGAAAGACCAAATGTTATTGCTTTAAAACCGCAAGATGGCGGACTAATACGTTACATGTAAACAGTGATTTGCGTCCTGTAAAATCTAAAGCTGAGAACTTATTTATTACTAAATTGCTTTAGGATATCGTACATTTATTTCTTTTACTTTACGCGTCCTTTATAAAAACTAATATTAAAATATACTAAGAAACAAATTAAATTTATTAAAATAATAAAATAATAAATAGTAAAAAAAACGTTCTGCAATTAAGAGACAGTTAAGTATATATTAATGAAAATAAACCTTGGCCTATCATGTGGGGTTTGACTGATGCCGTAATGCACAAATCGCTTAATTGTTTCCTAGAACCCACAATTTTGCTTACATTGTTTAATCTTTCTTTTATTCGTGAATTGATAATTATCTCACCAATTTTTGTTTATTTTCTAATAATCCTAAAACGATTTTAACTTAACATAGTTTCTCAGGCTTGTGTAACACTTGCATTTGTTTAAAAAGTTCCATATATAAATAAATATTTTGAATGAATTCTTTAATAACATATAAGGCATGTGCGAAAAGTAATGAGGATGAATCTAGAAAATTCGTTTAATTAAAAATATGTCTGTATACACTTAACGTTATTTAAAATGACATCCCGTTGCCAGTGATTTAGCCGTGCGACGTAGCTCGCATAGATGTCTTGAAGTGGGTTCTTTTTTAGAAAAGTCGTCCCAGTAGCCTGAATATTAGTAACAGTTTTAAAATGGTGTTTTTAAAGCTAAATTTGAGGCGGGGAAACAAAAGGAAGTTGGGCGAAATAAGGTCCGAGCTGCAGTTGTCACTAGTAGCGACGCATGGCTCGGCGCATTGTCGTAGTTAAGAACTCATATATTGGAGATATCCGGCGAATTTTAGAACCAGGAAAGACAATGAACATAGCTTTTATCTTTGATTTGCTCATTTGAGCCTTCTTTGGTTAAGGAGACTCGCTAGTGTACCACTCGAAACTCTGTCTTTTCATTTCTGAATCGTACTCAAAAACCCACACTTAATCACTATCACTTTTTCCAAAAAACCACTTCCCCGCTATCCACAAGCTCACAATATATCGACACGCGTTTTTTTTCTATTCGTCGATCAAAACTTTGGTACCCAATTTAGCACAAACATTTTGTATCAGTAGTGATTTCATGCACTATGGATTTTCAAAATTTTACTCCATCTGCTATCAATAGATCATTCATATGTTGGTCAGAACCCAAAACCACTTTCATCTTAGCCGCATTATCTAAAATGTGGAATGTTGATTGGCGCTCTGGGTGTTGACTATCCTCGACGTCGAACGTCGCTAACACAAGGTATTAACCTTGTGCCACCTAAAAATTTGTGCTTTCGATAAGAAATTCTTTCCGTAAAATTTTTTATCACAGAAAGCGTCTTAATTATAACATTTAAACTGTTTTCCATTTTGTAAGCCATCCATGCCCAGTAATGGCTCAAAAGCAAATGAGTTGGGTCTTCACCATCAAATAAGTCTTACTATTTTTAGTAGGTACCTTGTATAAAATCTGTCAGCAGTGCTTATGGTATTAGTAGTACGTCAGAAAATAAATATAGTAAATCTATTACAATGCTAAAATTTTGGATATTCGCAAGCAAATGTAATAAAAAGGTTAATAACGAATATTGTTTTTTTTTTATATGTAGTTCACCGCACGACAAATTATTTTTGCACGCAGCTCAGAATAGTAATTTGCTCATAATGTTTAAAACTAATATGTAATATAAATAGGCAAGATGTTTAGTTCGTGCTAGAGAATACACTCCTCGTATCTTTAGAAATATTTTGTTATCCAATATTTTGTTGCCAATTTTTATTTTTTCAGCTTTTACCATTAATTTTGCAAATAAATCAAGTTTATCTAAATTACTATTTATGAAATTTCAGCACCAGTAATAAAAATTATATTGCAACAAATAATTTATACTACCTTAAGAGTACTGTAATCAGAAAACGAATAAAGTTTGAGAACCATATAAAGTTGTGTCGGTTCTTACATATGAGGCTTGAGATAATTATTGATTTCACATGTAAAAAAGCTATTCAGATTTGGCCTACGTAAATTACATGAGCATCGAGAAAGGGTACCTTATAAAAAAATTGGAGAATCTAATCGCCATACCAGTACTGTGGTGTGTATGTGGGACGAATGGATCGCAAAAGGTACTTATTCACGCAGACCGTGGTGTGAAGCAGTATTCAAGACCACCAACCGGTAGAATCGTCAATTACACAGGATTGTGACTACAGATCGTAGCGCGACTTCAAGTACTTTCATTTTCAGATTTTATTTATACCAACATAATGGTTTAATATTCATATGCCGTAGATGAGAAAAAAAGAAGAAAGAAAACTAAATACACAACGCAAAATGTGAATATTACATTATGAAGAGTTATCAGTTATGATAACAGGCCATCTTTAGAAAGAATTAGAGGCAACAAGTTTGATCTACATTGACGCGATCTTATATAAAATTTATTAATTAAATATTACTTGTTTTCAATATCTTACTTCCTGAACCTAAATTTCACACTGCTCAATTTCCTTAAATTTATTGTGGCCATAGATTGACCTATCTCGATATTCGCCTTAGTGCAGGATTTGCAACTGCTGATAATTCTACCCATAGAAACAGGTTTAATTTGCCCAACACAGGTTCACATTCATACATAATCTCACGTATCGTTTCGTAAATATCGCAAGACTCTTGCACCACCCATGCACTACCAAAAATCTCCCGACCTCCTTCTGATGGGGGACCTCTCCACTCTGACCCTGTTCTCCTCCGTATTGCAGGTCACTAGAACGTGCATGGCGTCATGAACGGTGTGCTGGTTAAACCACTTTGCAGCCTTTTGCGCCGTTCCGACTGTGGGGATAAATGTCGCTCTGTCTCTGCAGTTTGCCCTCTTTGTTCTTTACTCTAGCTCATAGTTGGCTTTTTACAAGCCCCGTTGGAACCGCTTTGATAAAACATTGCGTAATTTAGGCGTGCGCCTTGATCCAATGAAACCAAATCTCGATCTTGGCAAACAGCGTATTTTCAAGACTCCGAACCTCGACTTGCAAAATTGTTTGAGAACAAGCAGCGCTGTCAGACAGCGCATCGTGGAATAACTGCCCTGTACTTGTCGATATAGCTCAGGCACTCTCGCACTGGAAGATGGTGATCTAGTCGGCGAGTTCTTCTTCTCTTTGCATGACCTGTTCTCCTGTTGTCCGCCTGCGATCCGTCAGCGCAGCACAGTCGTTGTGCCTTAGACTCTTTCTCACAGAATAAAATCCCATCTCGTGAGGTCGAGTGTCGTGTCTCCTCCACGGACCGCTTTTGCTCTATGTTGCCTGGCCACAGCCTCGGCTCCTCTTACAATTGCTGTGTTGTCCCGGTTGTCAGCCATATCCGGCAAAATAAAATGGAAATGGGGTAGACGCAATTTTACAGCCCGTAGTACTTTCCATGGTACTTTTTTTCCTTAAAGGGTGTTGCAAACAATCCATCAACATAATCAACATTAAGATAACCCTCGACCACTGTGAGATGTAACAAAATAAAATGGAAACTTTTCCATTACCGATCGAAAAATTCTAGAATATCATTGTACGAAGAATACAGCGGTATCTATGACCTTCAAGGAATTTCACTGAATTATGGCGTGTGTCAGTAATTAATGGAATACAATCCAATAAGACACCATTTGTTTATAGTTTGACTTAATACCAAAAAAATAAATGCGATCACAAGAACCCGAGTGGGGCAATATTTTATTAAATAAATATAAATGTTTGTGTACAAATGTTTTTTAAATTTACTCATTTACTTGCCTTTTACTATTAAATAAATCTGCAAAGTTTCAGTTGTTAATCTACACTTTTTTAGTGCTGCAATTTCATTGAGCAGTAGTGCATGTTGGAACATTTTTTAACTTTCTTATGTTTGTATTTAATCTACTTTATTATTATCTTTAAGTAATATTTGCCTTATCTCCATAAATTATAATTCTCCTCCTAGACGCTTCAACCGATTTCCTTGAAACTTGCACATTCACAACTATATTTGCTAATTCGGAGAAAAAATCAGCCTTCTAACTTTAACCGTTTTTGAATTATTTAAATATTTTGATTATTGTCGCAGAAAACCAGATGATTGTGTTTATTCCTCTCATTAATAAACACCCTGACATCAATGCTAAATTACATTGGTGGCATTTATAGTGCTCAAATATGAAAGTTTTCATGTCCTCCCAATGTTTCTATTGTTTGTAGTGTTAAATGTACGCAAAACATATGGAATGTTCTACATGACTGCCTGGAGTCTAGATCGGGCTTCGTCGACGAAGCCTGCGGGGTTCTTTTGTTATTATATATTACCACTACGACTATAGTTGGCCCATGGCTTGGTTAATTGTTTTGTTCCATATTTTTATATCAGTACCTCTTCCTTTCCATTTTGTTATTCATAGTAGCGTTATATCCTTTTTGGTCTTTCCTTTTCACCTTTCTTTGGGTCGGTCCCTCCTTTTTTCCTTTAATTGTGCTTATCAACACATACTTTCAACATTTTAAATTTGCTTTGGTCAAGGTCCAAGTTTCACTTGCGTGTATTACAGTAGGTCTTATAGCAATCTTATATACTCGAATCTTCGCTTTTCTAGAGATGTGTTTGCTGTTTACTACTTTATTAAGATGCATTGATTGTTGGCCATTATTTTCCTTTGTATTTTTTCTTCAGCATGTTCTCTTGTGAACATTGTACTTAAATATAGGCAGTGCTTCACCTCTTAATACTTTTTTACTTTTCCTCTATCCGTTGCTATTCTCAGGTGTTGTTCTTTATTAAATTATTCGTCTATCCACTCCATATATCTGGTTTTTGTCTCTTTGATGTACAGGCTTGGCTTTCGTAATCTCTCCTCTAATATTTTAACTATCTCTTTTATATCTTGTCTGCTTCTTGTTAATAATACTAGGTCATCTGTTAAGGCTCGTCATCGATGTCTTGTATAATAGATAGGTCCTGATCTGTTTACGTTAGCGCCGCGTATAACCTTCTCTAGAATAAAATTGAATAGTAATGATGTCAATAGACCTCCATGTCTAATCTCTTTATTAACTTCAAAATTTTCTAATGTTCTATTATTCACTATCACCTTATTTTCTGTCGTAACGTTACTGGTACCATGTTTATATACTTCTTGCCGATTCCCATTTCTTCTAACACCTTGTGGATTTTGCTTCTTGTTACTCTATCGTAAGGCTTTTCGAAATCGATGAATAAGGCCACTGTCTGTTTTTTATATTCGAAGCTTTTCGCTTACATTTCCCTTAATACATAAATTTAGTCTGTTGTACTTCGACCCTCCTAAAATCGCACTGATATTTGTCAATAATACCTTTTATTTTATCCTTTAACTTATCTTTAATAAACGTTGCTAGGATTTTATAATTCTTGTCACCTCTTTTATACAGAGGACATATTATTGCCTATGTCAACTCCTTTGGTATCCGATCTTGTTTTCATAGATTTTGAATGCAGCTACTTCATTTTAGTCTCTCGTACTTAAAACATTTCAGCTGTTATAACTGTTTAGACTTTCGTTGTTATTTTGTCTTTTTATTATATCTTTAATCTTATTTTTTGTCGGCGGTTCCGTGTTTATTTATATCCATATCTATTATGTTGTCTTCTTCAATGTTTTTTGTATCATCTACACCATTTCATAGCTGGTCAAAATGTTTCTTCCATTTATTCAATATTCCATTTTTTCTAGCAAAGATCTTCCCATTTTTGCTTTTGTAATTAGGTGATATCCTTTTTTTTTGTTTTTTATTCGTTGGTATCGATTTCTAATTTCCTTAATCTTAAAGCTGTTTTCTATTTTCTTTGGTGCATTTTTGTTATATTGTCTCTTTTTCCTTCTTAATAACCTTTTAGTTTTGTTTCTCTGATCAACATATTTATGTTTTGACTCCTCGGTTTCCTCAACTATCATCTTTAGTTTTAACTTATTTCTTTTTCCCAGTTCCTTCTTGCATTCTTCATCGTACCATGGTTTTACTTCTCTCTTTATTTCCCCATTATGTTTTAATTATTAAAATGTCCATTTTCATTAGTTATATCGTGTTTACTATACAGTCCTATTGTAGGTTTAAACAGCTCTTATCTTCACATTAGCATCACCTAATACAATCTTCTTATCATATTTAGGTATTTTAGGTCTTTTCTTTAGACCGTGCATGAATATTTACAAAGGTAATTTTTTGGATATTTTCCCCTTAGCCATAACATACATAATCAATCCGCGATTGAAATTTACGATTACTATTTTCAACCTATTACTTATCATAAAACCTGTGCCTAACATTCTGTTTCCCCCCAATGTTAATAAATAAATAGTATTTATATTTTTATATCATTTACTAGTTGTTTCAACTTTTCTTTTTCGAATAAACCTCTTATGTTCAATGTATCTAATTTAAAATATTTTTTCACTTTATCACTTTCTTTTTTATTGGGTTGCCTGGTATTACACTTTTTCTGTATTTCAGTATTTGGTGTCCTACTCATGTCCTGGTCTGTTTTCCTACATGAATGCTGATTCAGTTTTTTGGTACTGCTATTTCTAGTTTTTTTTTTAATTTTTATTCCATCTCCATTCCGTTTTCTGTATTGTTATTTTATTATAGCCTAGCTTTACCGCTTTTCTCTTTCAATTTCTTCCCGCGCCCTTAATCCTCTTTGTCTCTTTTTCTCTTTCTTGTTTTGTTAAACCATTGTTAATATAATTTTTTTCAGATTTAAATTTCTTTAGCTTTGACTTATTTGTCACGACTTTTAATTTATTGCTTTCGTTTTTCAACTCTATTAAACATTTTTTTCGGTTGATGATTTCACAACATCTATCTCTATGTGTTGTTTTATAGAATTGGTTGTAGCTTCTTTTGACGCAGCTGCATTATTGGTGTTTATTTGGCGCCCGTTCATGACAACCTTTTTTTTCTTTTTCTACCCATTCTAAGCTACTTCTTATTTCACTTAATTTTCCATTAATTTTTTCATTCTTTCTTTTTAAGTTTTTATTTTCAAGTTTCAGCTTTGGTATTTTTCTGGTCAAAACCTTTTTCTTCTCTCCAATTTGCTATATTTTATTTTATATATCTGTTTGTTCTGCTTTCATCTCTTCCGTGAGATATAATATTCGATCTAACCTATTCTCTTTGTTTTTTTGCGATTTACTCGACGTAATTAGGTTTTTTTATCCGTACCAAAGGCTCCTTCCGATTCTCCCAATGGTTTCCTTTTTTTATTCACTTTATCAGGTGCATACTTGTCTGAATCAGCCATCCTTATTTTCTTTATGCCCTGCTGCACTTATTTTTACTTTCCCTTCGTTCGTTTTCCTGTTTTCAATGTACGCTATTCCATTTTCAACTCAATGCGGCCCTGTATTTTTATTCAACCGCAATCAGCTCTGCGCTATAAAACCTTCAACCGGATCGCCTTCTCGGAGACTTTGATTTTCTTATGCTGATTACTGATGTTTAAATAAGACTCACTATATTTAATTCATCTAAGCTCGATACCACCTAATTTTAGGTTAGATGTCGAAGCGTAATTTTACACTTTCACACATACCAATGCCAGGATCGTACTCCCAATCTACTTTACGTATTTAAAATATGTTTCTGTTCTAAAACATAGTAAATGTATGTATTTATTTATACATCAACATAAATTAGTAAAATTTTAAAATTAATCTATTGTTCTTTTTTGATATTAATAAATAAAAGTAAAAACGGATAGAGATTTAACGAAAAATTTACATTAGCAGCGAAATTAAATTTTTATAATTAAGAATTGAGAAAGCCAAATACGGCTCTGAAAAACACATCTACTTACAGGTAGCACAACGCAGATTCCCACACTTCTTATTGTTGGGTGTTAATTAGTTTTGGCATTAATGGTAGGCGCCGGTAAGTAACGCAAAGCGTCCGCAATACCATAAAATTTAATTACACCCCAGCAAGGTCGCCGAGGAACCCCGCAGCAAATAATTAAATTCGGAAGCTCTCGTTCCGAGACCCGTGCAGATACAATTAATCGTTGTTGCCAAATTGATAAAATACTTGGGAGTAATCCAAGCAAGAAAACTGAGGCCTGCTTTAAAGGAGATTAATGGAAGAGCCGACCTGCGCGCTCGTCTAGTCCATTTTTGCGAATTAGCGGGACAGCTGGTCGCCAGCCGAGCTGAAAAGCCGCTGAATGTGGGTTTGCAAGTCATTTTCCGCAGCTATTAAAAGTTGAAATGTACATTAGGGCTCGATATTGCAGAACTACAGCAATTATATGGCATCTGCCTGTGCTTGGCTGAAAGCCTTGGAGAAGTGATTTGGAACCTTTTAGTTTATGTATTCTATGTTAGTGGTCTTCTGAGTTTAGGTAGCTTGTGCTTATTTGTTAACTAATGAGCGATTCTCAAATTTATGGGATCGACCTCAAAATAGGTACATTCGACAAGGCAAGCTCGATTACAGAAATTATTCTGTTATTATTTATTTTAAAGAATTAAAAAATTAAAATTAAAATTCTATGCTTTTTATAATGCTGTATTCTAAACTACTTGCATTTAAATACAAATTAATTAATTAGTAACTTAGAAAGATAAGAATATACAATAGGAGAGATAAAATAGAAGTAGCTTTTAAAAATTTATTTAACTTTTGTAATCTGTTGCGTAGCAACAATTAGTAATTAGTATAATAATATTCATGAGATATGTTGGAAGACATTCATTGAAAATTATCCTTAATTAAACTTAAAGTTTGTCTACTACGTTATACAGCATATATAACCCAAAACTTATTATGACCTCTGAGAACTTAAAACGCTTAAGTCCCTTGATTCTTTTATGTTTCCTTCCATTTGGTGTTCTAAAAGTGGGTTAGAGTAAATATTCTGATCCAGTAGCGCACATTAAATTTTGTAATTTCGTTACTGATAAATGAAATGCCGGAATCTCGTCAAATGACTTTATTTAAGACATATCACGCTGCGTCTACAACGGATTAAAGAAGTTTAGACCGAAAACGTCACAGAATGTCAATATTTCAGCAACTAGCAGCGCTGGAACAGTTGTATTTGATCTAATTATAGTTTTATACAGTATTTTATTATTTTTGTGACAAGTAGGACTTATAACCAAAAAGCCAGCACAACTTCCCTATTTTAATACCCATTTGTTTCCTATTTTCAGTTAATTGTTTGTTTAACTACTTAACGCAGTCTGTTTAAAGTATCTCTTGATAATTTAGCTTGAGTAGTGAGAAGGAGATTTGGTAATGAAGGTATTATGAGCTGATCTTGCTTTGTTTACTTTAATATACCATTCCATATACCGTCATCCTAATTGATGCAGATGGTTTTGAAGATATTTAGGTTTTGTGTTGAGGTCAGAGTACGATGATAGTAAAATAGTATCGTTAGAAATTGTGTGCAAGATCTGAAAAAAAGCAGATACAGGATTGGGCCCAATATACTGTCTTGAGGAACGCCTGCATTGAATAGGGAGTGTTTGAGCTTTACCATATTTGACATAGAGAATGCTATTAGATATTTATAATTAAAGTATTTGGTAGTAATCAGGAGTTACAATACTTTTAATATTGTAAAGCAGGCCTCACATCTTCAAGCTTCATCAGTACCGTTTATTTTCAAAATTTTTGATAATCGTATCTGTTATACAACGCGGAGTGATAGATTCGCAAGCCAAACTGATGATTTGATATGAGTTGATTGTGAGTATCGGTGTAAATTCTGTAGGATAGATTTTTTATGGTATTCCTTGGTTTGAATATTAGAAAAATTGTCACTATCTTCTATTGCTCTAAAAAAATCTTATTTTAAAGACTGCATTGTTCAAATACATTTGAAGCCCTTTTCAAGCAGTTCTAGAAGTATTCTTCTGGATATCCAACCATAGCTTTTGTAGAAATTTAATATTTTCAATATCAAAGCATTAATTAAATAAATAATTTAAAAGATTTAAAAGGTGGACTCAACAGTCATAAATGCACAAATTGCAACAAAGATGCAAAAAATACAAAGGCAAAACATTGAGACGAAGATCGCCACATAACGATGAAGAAGAAGCATTACGAAAAAACTGCTAAAAATGAGTAAAAGTGGAAACTTTAAAAAATTGACTACAATAGACAACACACAGATAATAAAAACGATCCAGGCTAGAAACAAGAATAATAAATTTATAAAGTTAATAAACAGACAAGAAAAAATTAAAAACAAACGGGAAGACACTCTTCTTACCAGGAAAATTGCAGGAAGGCGATCAGTGATAGAATTTTATATATAAAATAAATATATCAATTTATCCATTGCAAATGTGTACGTACTAAGTGAAACATCAAATATAGATGTAAAGCAAAAACTTTATAACCAATTAGACGATGTCAATATTTTTATTTTATTTAATACTTTTAGTTGTTTTCCTCTCCGTTTTGCTCTTCTTTCTAGACTTTGCTCCCACATTTCTCGTGGTCTTCCTCCAACTCTTGTTTTCTCTAACCTTGCTTCCAATATTCGTCTTGGGTCTCTATTTTTTGGCATGCTATGTCCCCATATCATTAAAATTGTTTTTCTCCACTTCTTGCACTAGCAGTTTTTGACCTAGTTCTTCTTTAATTATTGTGTTTCGAATGCGGTCTCTTTTGGTTCTCCCGACTAGTCTTCTTAGGAATTTTATTTCACTTGCAGTCATTTTGTCTTGTATTGTCCAGCTTTCAGCTCCATACTTTAATAATGGTTTATATATGCTTTTATAGATTCTAAGCTTTGTTTGTGTGCTTACTTTCTTTTTTGTTATTATTGATTTATTTATCTCGCAGTACACTTTGCTTGCTTTGTCTCTTCTGTTTACGAGTCCCTTGTTATGTCGTTCTAGATTTGTTTATTATCGTTCCTTTTTCAGAGTTGTTGACCCATTTGTGCTCTTTTCTGTTATATATTATTTTTGTGTTTAAATTCATATAATTTTTTTCTATTTTTATTATTTTACTCTTTTTTTCTTTGTGTTTTTTTTATTCTTCTTATTTCTATAGCTTCTTTGCATTTACCTATTGTTTGTTGTAGGCTTCAAAATGAGTTTGTAAGCAGTAAAATGTCATTTGCATATATATATATATATATATATATATATTATACACATATGTGCTCTAAATTCTAATTTTATACTCTCACATTGAATTATAGTTCTTTTGCTTCTTAAATAATCTGATTCATTATAATGCACACTTTTCCTTTTGCTTTAGCGTGTACTCTTGTTGTAGTTATGTTACTCCTAGTTCGGTTAATACATTTCATATTCTTTGTTTGGGCACCGTTTCGAAAGCTGAGTTTGGATTTATAAATTCCAGGTTCAACGGGTGTCGCATTTCAAATTTTTTTCTATGACTGTTCTTACTACAAATATATAGTCCTACGTTTGTTTTTGTGGCCTGTAAACGGTTTGTTCTTTACATATTTTTCTTCTACCAAGAAAAAAAAATAAAATTATTGTGTAACTTCTCAGCTGGTACAATGATGTATATTATGAGCACGAAATTCAAGTATAATAGAATTTACAAGGTTACATGGAAAGATCTAGAGAAGCAAATCAAAAAGGCTATGTAATAACAAAAGCAGTAAAGATATAAATAATGTAAAAACATATAAAGAAGCCAATTCCGATTCCCATTACTATCTAGTAATCGCAAAATGTAAGATTAAAAAAAGCATAGGGGAAAAGAAGAGACTTCATTTGAAAAGATGGAATTTAGGAGAACATTGAGAAGAAAAAGCACATAATCTAAGTAAAGAGAAAATTATAAGACGTAGAGAAAGCATTGAAGAGAAATGCAAGATAATAAAAACAGATATAAATAAAGCAAGAAAGTGCAATTGTATACGAAAACAATACGAGAAAAAACAGTGGTTTAATGACTATAAATAACTAATAAAAATAAAAATAAAAATGGCTAAAATGGCTTAATACAAAATGAAGTGAGGATAGAGAAGAATATAAAGAAAATAAAAAAGTGGTAAGAAAAGCTTAAAAAAAAAGAAACGATTACACTGATGACAGAAATTTAAGCACTATAAAATTATCTAAGAAGAAAAATGGTTCCAGGAGTAGAAATAAAATATAAGAAATATGGATGAAATATTAACTGAGACTAAGAAACACCATACGTATGTTAAGAGGAAAACGACAGGGTTGTAATTCGTGCGCACTAGAAGATACATCAACACATAAAGAAGTAGAAAAGTGCTTAAAAGGTATTAAAAACAGAGAATCTGTGGCGAATCGTTCTGAGCCTGAGTTTGACACTTATTTTTTTATATCTTCTATTGCATTGTGTATTTTTTTTCACGTGTATATCTTAAATCTTTTGGATGTCAGTTTATATTTGTCAGCTCCTTTTAATCCCCCCCCCCGGAGATCCAATTGGTGAAATTAAAACTCTGGAATTTGTTGTATTTGTTTATTCGTTTTTTGTTGCGATTTTTCACAACAAGGCTAAGAAAGTGCCCTAGTTTTGGACCACACCGGGTATTTTATTTCTCCCGTACCCACCATATCTGGTGGGCTTTTCCCTATCTGCCACTTGAGGAGACGCCCGATGGAGAATTAGCAACCCCACACTTAAAGTAATACAAAATTATTTCGAATGTTGCGTAACTAGAGTATCAAAAATTTATTTTTGTAAATTAACTTTCTTTAAACTGTAGCATGAATATAAAAATTGTTTGCTATTGGGTTAGTCTTTTTATTTTATCTGATAATTGTATCTGTAGGACAAAAATAGATAACAACGTAATTCATAGTAAAGATGAGGAAGGGTAGAATAAGTAGTGGAGAGTGACGTTGCTGACCTGATAAAGTTTTTTAGAAGCCAGAATGTTTTTATTTGTTGTTCACTTGAATAAAGAAAATGTATATTACAGAATCAGTCATTTTGGTCAAGTACGGATATCACACGATGAACGCAATATAAAGTATCCCAGCATTTAATAGACTATTCAAATGATAATAATCATATTAGATTTGCTAAGTCTAAATGTTTAAACTTATATGTTTTGTCTAGATAAAATTTTACTTCTATGTAGAAAAGAAAGTTAGTGACAGTTGCAAAGCTGTCAGGAAAAGTAGAGCATTTGGTTATCAGAAGGCACCGTTTATATTTCAAAGTGAAAAAACAACCGAGAAGTATTGTAAATTACTATAACATACCATTACAAGCTTGTAAATACAATGCAAAGCGAATCAGTTACAGCAATAATAATAATAATAATAACAACAGTAACAATAATAATAATAATAATAATAATAATAATAATAATAATAATAATAAGAAGAAGAAGAAGAGAAATAAAATACAGCAACCTCGTAGTTCAAACCTTAAAGGAAAGATAGAAAACAGCCAGTAAATAGTAAAATACATTAGTCATACTGTTATAAGCTGTACTACACTGAAGTGTGTGCAAGAATCTAGGAATATAAGTATCAAATAAATACTACGAACATCAGCTAGAAAAGATCGTAAAAACCAACGAAATCACTATTATGTAAGATATCCTTCTACTTGTAGATTGATATAGCTATTTCACATGACACAAACGTCATGCTGAAGGAAACTGAAACAATAGCAAATATAAAGACCTGAAAATTGAGATCAGCAGTTGGTAAAGTGTAGAAGATATTATTTATGGGTACTGAACATATTCTTGGAAAGGTTTTAGGGTAAATCACTTTGGATTTGGATTTACAAAACTAACGTCAACAAGGGAGAGAATAATAATAATGATAGTAATAATTATTATTATATAACTTTTCAGGTTTTGTAGAGACAACCTTAAATCTTCTTATAATATTTTTCTCATTTCAATGTTAGATATTTTTGTTTTGGTTTGCAAAGCATTTTTGTATATTTTTAGTTTTAGTCCTAGGTAATATTTTTGTTTTTAGCAACTTTGTGGGTGTTGACGCAGATCTACTGTTATTTTTATAGATTAAACAATGCTGTTAATAGGAGCTCCGTTTTGATCCTCTTACTATCTCAAAACCATTACAAGGGCTTTCTTTCATAGTTATTAATATTATTAAAGCGCTAAAGAAAAACACACGCTGTGAATCGAAGAAGCAACCTAATTTAATGGTTGAGAGCTTTTTAGATTCGTCTTGAAAAGTTATGGTTTTGAATGTGATCTGAATTAACCATGGTCAGATAAAAGCAGAAAAAGGGCGATCTTTTGTCCGAAAATGGGATTACAAGAGAAGCACGCGCAAAATGGCGCCAAGCGCAAGTTAATAAATTGTTTGACTTTCCCTGTTTTATTTACTGTATTCAAAGCTATGTCTGTTTTTACTTTCATGACAACTTTTTATTATTTGTTAAAATAAATATCATTATATAATATTTGGACTACTCTTGTTGGTATATTTTTATATCTGCCTAGCATTCTAATTCTCGTCCTTGTATTATATGAAATCTACTTGTTATTACTATTGCTAATGTTTTATAAGTAATATTTTACATAGTTTAATAATTATGTCACTATGTTCGTTCCCTTTTTCATATATTTCCTCTACTGTTATTACGTGCCCTAGAGATCCTGCTTGTTTAAAATCTTAGTGCTTGTTCTAAATGTTTTTTATTTATTGGTGTTATTTTTTAAAAGTTGCTCAAGATCCTGCTTCTGTCTTTTTAATTGTGATGTTCCTGTATGTTGTTTGAATTTATTTTTACCTTGATAAACATTTTTGCTCTATATATTCTCTCATTTTCATTTCACAAATTTGTTTGAAATTTTCGTTGTTTTGTCAAAAATAATCTGGGTTTTGGATCATTTCTTACCTACCTTTTGCTTTATTTCTTTATTGTAGTCCTAATAAAACTATCTAAACTTCCTTTCTATTTCTTTTTTTTATAATAATGTTCTATAAACTTATTTCTATAAATTTGTATATATACTATCCGTTCCTTTTGAAATCATGATTTTGTATATTTGACTCTATTTTTTGTGAATTGTTTTGTTACATTATTTGTAATTCATGTATATAATATATTTTATTTTTTCTGTATTTTGTGTTTTTTTTTCTTATTATTTGGTGTTCTATTATGCCAGTGCACATTCTATAGTCTCAGTTCGTGTTTTACTGATTATTTGTCATCTTGCATCATTTTATATACGAGTTACTTTATGATGAAAAAATAAACTCATTACATTATTATTATTTTCTGTGGTAAATACCATCAATCTCTTTCCTTTGTTGTTTTTTTTCTGTATATTTGATTTTTTTTCTTTAAGTTCTTTTCAATTATGCATTGAAATTTGCTACCATAATCTGTATGCTTTATTTTGGTATGTTTTACTATATGTCCTATCTTTTCCTAAAATATATCTTTCCCTCCGAATGTTTGGATTCGGATAGAGAATGTATATTTAATATAAATCGTGTCTTGTATTCGCTTGTCATTTTTATCTTATATATCTTATCGGTGATAATTTCAACTTAAACTTTTTACTAACTTTAAGAATTTGCTCTCTCTCTCTTTATTTCTTTATACATATTTATTATGTCTAAAGTGTACTTTCACATTAAATTATTCTACAAAATTTCTTATTGCATGTATTAAATGTTTCTAACGTTCAACATATTTAATATAATTGTTTTCGAATCCTTTAATGTCAGTAGGTCCTTTCTTTTAATCCGTCTTTATCTGCATACTATTTTTATTCGATGTCTATTATTTGTATTTAATTTCCCGTCGTTTTTACTCTTGTGCTCCATTTTTTTATTTATTTTTTACTTGTCTCTTGGTTTTTTGTTAGTTGTTTTAATTTTGCTACGTTTGATAAAATACTTTCTTTATATTTGGTGTTTTTTGCAGCTATTAAAAAATTGGTTTTTAAATTTATGTGACATTTTTAAAAGTGTTTGCATCTCCAGCTTTTCTTTTAAAGCGTTTTCTACTTTTTCTTTATCCTATATAATTAAAGCAATTGAAATAACTGTATGAATATAAGAAATATATGTTTCGAATAGACATATTTAGTTAGCTGACCTATTATACTTGCACAAAAGAGGACAAATAAGCTAATGTTTAAGCTTGGCTGGAATGTAATTCTGTCTGGACCATTTCCCTGGCGGTTATATAATATAATCTGTCAGCTTTACTTGTTTACGGAATGGCTTCAGCGTAAGAGAGCAAAAAAATTCTCGCTTTGCCAGAACTTTCCGATTATGACATCAGTTCCTTCGTAGTTAAGTTTCTTGCAATTTAGATATAAATGTGAGATATATTTGCTGGTTGTAGTGGTTGGGAGTTTACACGAAACCTAAATTTGTTCAACGATAAATGCTGGCGCAATAGCTTTGCTCTATTAATGTAATTTCTACTACATCATACTTGGAACATTTGGTGGTGACATATTATTATTTTAATACTATTATCTTTAATTTTATTTTACAAGTTGCTCTACAAATTTAGCATAGTATAAAATTTGTACCTGATATTTTGTGCCATTAATTTTACATTGTTTTGTTTACATCAGTTATAAAGATTTTATATCCAGCATCATTTTCACTATAAAGTATTATTTACTTTACTATTTATCTATTTAGAAGAACAATAAGTAAATTTGTTGGTCTTGATTAATGGCATTGGAAATAACCCTCCTGTGAGGGAGTTTCTCTTAAGTAAACTTAATGTAAAAAATTAATGTTGTGCAGATAAGTCTAGAGCTTCTTTAAGTTTGCGTAACTATCATTGTTGTCCAAGAGTTCCACTACTGACATGTTTGGATAAAATTGAAAACGAGATAGATAGTGTTTATTATTACACTTCACTTCTGCTTTCACAGTTTTCATGTGGAGATTACGATGTAGAGCGTCAGAATTTGCAAATTTGAAATGCTCGTTGTACACCATAGTTGAATACCGTACGTCCGTATGGGCTTCAGGACTACTTTATAGATTGGGAATTCGTTCTTTAAAGTGAGCTTTGACTTCTTTCAATTAGACACTGAGGTTTCGTAAATTTTAAACTCAGAATGTGTTTTTTCTACGTTATTTCGCATCTACTGTCTGGGATATCAAGGTTGCAGGTAGACATGTCCTGATAGTAAAGGTTACATGCGATTATTTCGTTTTTTGGCTTTAGTGTGTCATTTTCTTAGCCAGTTTTCTAATTCGACCGCGAGTGTAGCTATTGTGGGTTGTTGTATATTATGTATATCTGAGATATACAACAAATAGTTAATACATTTAACAACCTATAGATGTGTTAACTCGCATAGGAATTTGATTTGGAAATACCTGTTTGTCTGATAGATAGCATTAGAACAGTTGATTGTATCTGTGAGAAAGTTTCTATTTAATTTTTAGGGGTAATTTCCAAGGTCAGAATTTGTCCAAGACTTGGACTTTATCGAGAAAAGCTACGAATCAATATTATTTAGTTTAAAATTCCTGTAAGTTTCAGTCTTTTGAGTGGGAGTTACTCAAATATTTTTTTCCAAAGTGACAACAGACTATTAGGCGATAGGATCAAGTAGGATCCTGGCTCCTGAGGTTTCACGGCTTCACTACAAGGATAATTTGTGCCACTTTCCACTAAGATAGAAGATGGAAAGCTCCTATTATAGCGTTGCAAATTTCTGTCAGTAGTTTGAAAACCTTCCCCTAGAATTAATGAAATTATAGACCGAAACTTTCTTCAGTTTGAAGCTATCTGTGACTTTTACTTTCTCAATTTTAGACTTTTTTGTTGGCATACTTAGTTGGTCTAAAGCATCGAGTTGTTCCTGTATTGCGTTTTATTCTTGTATTAACATAGATGGTAACGGCTAAATATTTCTACGAGATGGGCGGTGAAAGTTTCAGCTTTCTTGTTAATGGTTCTGGCCTAGCTACCATAATTTTTCCTAATAGGTGATATTCTCTGATAAGGGTGCTTTTTGTGCTTAGTAGAAAGAAATAATCTACTGCCTTTGTAGAGACAAGACTTTCTAAGTGGGATTAGAATGTCTGATTTTTGAGTTCTTGAAGCATATTCTTCAGATCTCATGCTTTTCTATTGGACCTATTTAGGTAGTGTTAAGTTTCTTTTGAAACTAATTTAAGTGTCGATTCCCAAGCTGCATATTGTATAGTATGATTTAAGTGTTCTATAGCTTTATCAATGTCTTTTTTGGATTTAAGTTTACTTTTTTACTTATTAATTATTTGAATAAGTCCCAATCCGTTCTTCTGTTGTAAAGACTGAAATATCTCTATATGCAAAATAACTTAGTATTTAATGTAATTAAAAATGGCAAATGGCTAGTAGGTAAGCTGTCCAGTAAAGAGATGGTTATTCGTGTTCAAAGACTTTAGCAATTTCTTGCCCTTGGAGAGCGGTTAACCTAGAACTCTATTGCTGGTATTTAGTGTTGTAGTTTTCGCCAGAGGTAAAGCGTTTTCCAAAAGTACTGAAGAAGTATGTGTGTTGATTTTCTTTCATAGCGTATCAGGGGGGGAGGGCGGCAGTACAGTGTTGAGATCATAATTGGGTTTTTAGAAGATTCAGCACCAATCTTTATTATTTATTTACCTAATTCGAATTTCTAGTCTGTTTATGTTCGTTGTAAGAGCTGTTAATGTATATTTGTTGCATGTGTAGCAGGTAAAGTCTTCCATCAGCACTGATTATCGACTCTAACTGAGTTTGTTGTGGTTGTTTGGAATGTAATGCTAAACATTTCTTATTTTCTATTTACTTTTAGATTTTATAACCCTTATAGTTTGCTGGGTGGGCTTTGCTGCAGAGGATGCATTCTTGTGGGATTTTGTTATATGTGCGTTGCCACACTTAGCCTGACAGTTCGTAGTGTTGGCAGTTTGCACACGGATAGGCTTCTCTTTTTTGACAGAGATAGTTTAATATTTACTTTGGTTTGCTGCCTGCATTGGATCTTTTTATTTAATTTGTTTGGGACTAAATTAATAAAATACATAAATAAAGACATTTGAAAACCCTTTTTTTAATAGTTTCTATCTCTTTTTTTAATTCATTTACATCAGTAGAATATTGTAGATTTCTAATCACTACAAAGTTTCATTCGTTTTTTAGCTAGTCATAGGATATTGAACTTTTAGTGCATTTAATCTGTTAATTAAAGTTTGGTAATTTTCTGCTTTTCCTAAGATGATTTTAAATTGATTTCCGCCTATAATCTTAATAATGTTATGTAATTTATCTGTCAGCTGTTTAGAGGTTATCACATTAGAAATAAAAATTGGCGAGTTTTACTTCTTTGATTGGTTCGTCATCCACTTCGGATGGTGCTTGAAATTAATTGATAACATCGAGAGCAAAGATGGTTTTATTTGCTATTTTTGGTTTTATCAGCATCAGTAGTATTTTTCTTCGTTTTTTTTTGTTGATAATGTGGCTATTAAATAATAGTGCACATTCCGAGATATGCTGAGGCTGCATTATTTGAACATAATTCCTACAAAGCGGAAGATATTGCATTTTATATTTCATTGCAAGTAAAATTGATTTGCATGAGTCATGTCGGCTGACAACAAAAATAAATTTACACTTACATGCGATCGAGCCTCTTTGTTATTGCACCAAATATTGATGATAGATTTATCTTATTTATTTATCTCAAGTTATTTGCGGTCAACACACATCTTTACTTTGCAAAAGTCAAACCGCGAAATCAATTTAGAACATGTAGTAAAGTTTGTAAAAAGAAAATGTTTAAGCAATCGATGTTCTACTTGGATAATAATTTAATAAAAATGAGTTATCAAGAAGTCTCGCATTCAAATAGTACGAGATATTTTTCACGTAATAAAATGAGGTCGAAAATATAAAGCACGTAATTTGCTTATTGAGGGCTATAGCCAACCATCGAAAACAACATTTTGGCAAGCGTCAGCAGGATGGTCCATCTCTTTTTTAATGCTTTTGAGTCCAAGTTAGCAAACGTGTAGTAATAGAAAAAGAAACAAACATGCAATCAAAGTCAAAATAAAACAGTTTACGAAAAGGAATATTGCAACCGCCCTCTAGGATTATAAAGATATAAATTTTACTGATTTCCTAACAGGTCAAAATATGGCCGACACTCAATGCTTCTGAGATTCACTGGTAAAGCCGAAAGCCGCCCATCGCGCAGAATGACGCGAGGTTTCAGCCGTTTCTACCGAAAGAAAAACAAGTCATGCATATGACCTTGTAACTCCCGTATTTCGGATCAAATGGGAGCTACGTATCTGAAATATAATGTATGTACTGACTAAATATGAAGTGAATCGATGAAGCAGTTCCGGAGATATCGTGTCGAAAGGCACACAGACAGACAGACAGGATCGTGTTTGCATTAACTTTTGCCTACGCCTTACATACTTTTAACAGTTAATAAAGTTACCACTGTGATCTTGAAAAAATAAAAATGTAAATGATTTTTCCTATATTAAAATACTAATTATGAGCTTTTGCGTAAATATCTAATATTTGATCCAATCACCTCTGTTACTGACTGTAGCTTCATACCTTTTCCATACTTTCGACAAGATTTTCTGCGTAATCATTTGATAAAGACCCCTATATCTTTTTGATTTGAAGTGACAGCTGTCTCAGCGTGTATACTAACTTTTCTTTGAGCTTCATTTTTATATACGACCACACCTTTTCAATGAAATTAACATGTAGTAACATTGACGTGATTTGCTCTTTTTGTTCCAATCCAGAATTTTTATGTTAAAGAACTTCCGTCAAAATCTCAATTCTTGTAGAGGCTGATTACGCTAATACGTAGATGCGCTATACTTTGTTTTCCTAGATCAATCCAAACATTCGCTTTACGATCTTCGTTCTATCTCTTCAGAAATTTCTTATTCTCTTGGTCACAGGTAATTTTGTTCCGTTAAATTTACATCTTAAATTTTATGGACAACTTACGGGATCTTATTCATATGCTAATGCTGTAGGTAGATCTTCAGATATCTTGATTAATGTTCTAGACATTCCATATTTTGTAATAATCTCTATGAATGTTATCTTAGATCTGTTTAATATCCGTAAAGAGCTGGTGCGTGTAAATGTTGAGTTTAAGTACAAGCTGGTGAAAATCTGGTCATAGACCCAGGGTGTTTTTTATTTAAGAGCGAGTTTTGCTGTACAGCTTATAGGCAATACAAAAAAGGGAAAATTTCTTGCTGTTATCACAACTCACTATACTGTGATGTTTGGTCATGGTCTTTTTACAGCACCCAACTTGACAAACTTTGATTCTGTCAGAATCATAATACTTTCCAGCAGATTTAGGCAAGCATTTCTAGTAGATAGTGCACATTTTCTCGGCATTTAAATTGTCCACAAACCAAAACCGCGATTACAGAAACATACCCAAATATGCACTTTTACAGGGAGTTTTACTGTAAGCTGAAGAATCCTATTACTCTTCGCTGAGCACGCTCTCGATAAGGAAGATTATGGCGAAAAAAGACAACTCGTCCGTGAAGACAATCTCAATCCAAATTTTTGTTTGTCGACTCCAGTTGCATGCCAGACGCATGTGCTTTTTTGATTAAAAAAAAGTTTTTTAAATGCAGACGACTTTAAATTATGATTAGGAGACCTGGATTCCGTTCTTGCGGAGTTTTATTTGGAAAAGCCTAGCTTGCTTTCAAAGAGATGCAAGATTTTTTTACTCCTATTTTTTGTTGTTACGCGGGCTATTCCCATCTTTGGTAGATCGTTTACATTATCAACCTCCAAATATCGTTTTATCTACTTTTTAATGAATGCAACCGACTTCCGCATGTATATGGAATCGCTTTATATGTCAGTTTTTATTCTTTCGCACTAAAGCATTGCCTTTATCGCTTTGGTCTCATTATACTTCACTAAATATAGCGTTTATTGCATACTCTCGTCAGATTATTAAAGCTTATGCCTAAAGCTTTGAAAGTAATTTAGGCTTATAACCACATTTCAGCTAGAAAACTGGGTCAAGTATCCACGTAATGTAATAATTACAGCAGGGCCGCTCATAAGTTTAATGTTTCGTCAATGCTTTCACTAATTAAAATTACAGCAGACTCCGGCTTCCCACAACTACCATCTGTATTAATTTAGTTTGCAGTTGCTTGGACAAAGCCGCCCTTACCAACTGATTATGCGGAACGCACATCCTACATACTTTAGTTTAGTTCTGGTTCCAAAATTTGTTATTGGAATATCCAGGAATAGTTAGCTTAAGCAAACAAGCTGCTTTTAACAGAAAACAAATAATTGTCGTACTGAGTCCCAACTTTTTTATTGCACCAGTAACACGCCCACACGTAGAATTGTTTAACTAATGCCAGTTTGTGTACTTACTTGTAGTTCTTTGTAGTTACTGATCGATTCTTATTGCACGACATGTTGATTTTTCTATTATATAACACAAAAATAACCTCGCATTTCAGTTAAGTTAAAGAAAAACTAAAATTAATAAGCGCCCTGGAAATATTAGCAAATCATTAAATTTTTTCAACTCACTTCATAAGGTTTTTTTTTGTTAAGGTCTGCAGTATTTAGCATTCTTAAAGGAATCTTGTTTTATGTCACCAACTTTACCACCTCCTAAGTTTCGCTGCCTTCCTACCAACTTTTAATTTATTCCAAACGCTCCATTCAGGTCTACTCAAACGAGTTTTAAACATTTTATTAAAATCAAAAAAACGCAAAATATCTTTGATAGCAACTGCTAAAATTAGCAGAAAAACCAATTTCTGCAATAAATTCGCTGTTGGCGTCGTTTCCAGCTAATGACTCGTTCTTTCACTCCATGTCATTCCCTCGCTGGCAGGGCTTTTTATTCGTGACTTATGTATTTTCGAACATTACACAGCAGTGTCGTAAATATTTCATCCCGAGAATATTACTTTTTGCGCGGCAAGCTTATTTACAGCACTCGGGTGGAAATAAATACAGAAGTCGCAAGTTTACTGTGGCGCTCGCAGCTTTTTGCGAAGATTCTCTTCCACTGTCCTACCTTACTCTTGAAGTTATTTAAAAGTAATTCAGAATTTTTCACCTCGTTTCACTTGCGCTATTTTAGCAAAATGTGACGTGGCGTCATTCCTATCTTCGCAAATTTAACGGTTGGCTGGCGTTGCAGCCCGTTGGCGTTGATATCAATTTTTGCGACAACGCTCAAAAACTTGAAGGTCAACAGCGCACCCTCACGAAATGGCGAAGTCAAGGAGGTGATGATTGATAAGCTGCAATCTAAAGCAGCGCAGGAGTGAACCTGCAGGTGGTATATCCGGTCTAGTTTTGTAGAAACAATCTACTGTAGTGCTTGATAAATGCTTTAGGCTTAATAGCTGTACGAGGGTACATTGAAATGTTCTTGAATAATTCCTAGGTGTTTTTGTACTTTTTTATGTGCTTTCACTCACGAATAAAATCAAAATTAAACATTTCTTCTAGACGATTAGGTTTTATAATAATATTAGCCTTTATTTTCAAAATATGTTTTTTACTCAGTCTTTAAGCGTGGTTACACACACACTATTTTCTGTATTTATTTGCATATTGACAATCTACTCATTTCACAAGTAATTAGTAAATAATACGTGGTTTTAGATGTCATGTAAAGTGTCGTAGCCATTGCGATTTTTTCTAATAATATTACTCTAATGTTCATTGAATAATCACAAGTCGTGTGACCATTAGAGTTTCAAGCTCCTAATGACGTTTTGTTGGTTGGACAGCTACTCTATTAGTTCGTTTCCGTGTTCTGTTAAGTTGTTGTTGTATGTTCTTGCAAGCCTTCGAATCTCGTTTGTCACGTGGGATTTCTAGGTCCTTATGGATCTTCTATCGACATCTCCGATGGATTTTGATATGGGAAGCCTTTTCACATCCTGTAGATCCATATGGGTTTTAATATGCTTTTACACAAAAGTATTTTCGTGAGAGAAAGTTGCGATCGTCTCCCAATTAGCCAGTTTAATTTTAATGTCAACCTGTTTTCGTTTAGCCTTGTGCAGTTTAACTTCTGATCTAGAAGCAGGCCTAGATATTTTGTTTCAATTTTCTGAGCTATTGGAGCATCATTGATTCTGAGTTGAGGACTTATTACTCGTCTGTTAGTAAATGTAACTTGTGCTGATTTGTCAGGATTAACTGTGATGCCCCATTTGTGGAACCAATCTCAAAAGGTATGTAAATGAGTTTGTATGTGTTTTGCTGTTACTTCAGTTTCTTCGTTCGCTGAGAGAATAGTTGTATCGTCTGTGGACTACTTTGTGGCCCACCTGTGGTAGTCAGACATTGTGTTGTTAATCTTAGCTTGAAATAAACTTTCAAATAGATAAGATTTAAACATAAAGTACAATTGACTTGGGAAGTACAACTTGATTTTGAATAACAGGCCCTTATGCCCAGCTTTGTCAAAAGCTTGTCGTGTGTTAAGAAATACCGCAATAATATGGTTAACAATTCGATGACTTTGGTGTACTGTTGAGTGGTGTTGGCGAAAACAGAATAGATTGGATGGAATTATGGTGTCCAGATCTACAGTTTTGTGAATTCTTTTGAGCAACAACCTTTCAAAAATTTTGGAATACAGGAAAAGGGTTGAGAGAGTGGTTTACCGGGTTTAGCTATCATACTAATTTGGGCGCACTTTCGTTGCGCAGGGAAGTAGCCAAGTCAATACTATTATAAACGGTAGTAAGGAGCATAAGAGATATCTGAAAAAGATTTTGTAGAACATCTCCTACTATTGGTACTTTGGCCGGCGAAAAGGGTTTGATTGGTAATGACAATTGGCATGCGGTATCAAGAAATGATTCTATTTTATCTTCTGTGTGGAAGTACTTAGTGAATGTTTCTGTTTTTTATGTTTCTACTCTAGCCTAGTTATCGTCATGTTTCTTAATTGGAGGTGCCATTGGAATTAGTCTTTTGAATTTTTTTGTTATGTCGTCGTCAGGCAAAAGTTTTGTAATGAACTGTTTAAATGCGTTATTCTGAACTTTTAGTAGTACATTGTGCAATTGATGAGTTAGTTTATTTAATAGGGTTTTGTCTTGTCTGTTTTTGGTTATTTGTTACTTCATCCGCATTCTTTGTTTCTCAGCAACTAAAACTCGTATATGACGAGGAATGCTAACCTCTTCCGGGTAGTTGATTGATGGACTGGGCATGGCTTGCCATGCAGCGTTTTGGATTGTTGTAGTGAGGTATAGTCTCTAATATAAATAGCAAGATTGACTTATCTATCCAATAGATTTCGGAATTAGTCCCAGTTGGCGAATTTAGTGCAAAGTCTTGGGGATGGCTTTCTTATAATAATTGTTATGTTTAGAGTAATAATTACTGGAGAGTGGTTACCCGACAAATCTTGATTAGATTCTGAATGAGTGTACGTGTTTGAAATACCGCGAACAATAGTAAACTCTGGTAGTTTATTTGTGTCAGTAGGACTGACTAGGTTTTCCTGTTGAAAAATAGCTGCAATTTAGGTTTCTCATTGCTCGTAGTAGGTGACGCCCTTTTGGATTATTTAGCTTCGACCTCCGAGTTTTATTTTTTTGCGTTTCAGTCTCCCCCAATAATAAATTTTGTATCAAACAATCCTATATAATCCTCGGTGCGGGCTGTGGACTGCAACTATATTAGAAGTGAGAAGGGCGAGGCTTGCATTTTTATATTAGCACTTTGAATTTTAGGATCTGATAGGATTCCCATTCGCAATGAGCTATTTTTTTTGTTGACAATTACAGCCAATTCTCCATGGGCAGTTCCTTCTGGGTATACTATGGTATACTGTGTAGTTTAGAATTCTTATTATTGTCCTCAATGTTGCCTGTGTTTTGATTTTAGTAATACATTAATTCTTTGTAAGTTCAAAAATGTAATTATTTCCGAAGTGGGGTTTGAAATGCCATTAATGCCCCAAAGAGCTATATGTAAAGAAGTCACCATTTTTAGGCTATTTTGTTAAGTAGCGTTGAGAGCATCTTTAGTATCATATTGTTTTGGCTGATGAGCTGCGAGATAATCGCTTTAAATTCTATGGATGGTTTGCATTGCATAGGGCACATTTAGTCTGAGTATTCTGAGGTTTTTTGCATACGGAAGTTTCGTGGTCTCCTCTATATTTAACTCAGACAGAGGGTTTATTGCAGAAGGATTTTATATGGCCATATTTTCGGTAGATTCGGCCGCTGGCCTCGTAGATGAGTGGATGTGTCTGTGACGCGCGTGTTATCTATGCATGCACTCGAATGCCAGTGACCCGCATTAATCAGTGAGTTTATTTTATTTATTTTAAATATGTTTCCGTTTCAACCACAAATGCCTATTGCTCAACAACAAATTCCAATTTCCCAACATCATTTATTATATCAAAACCAGCCATTAACGCCCTACACTAATCCTCCTACGCAACAATTATTATCAAGCCAAACATATGTTCCATATGTATCTTATCCTACTAATATTCCACAACCCATGCACTGTCCGCCACAAAATCCTAATAACCAGCATTCAGCACCTGAAATGACCGCAACAAACGATGGCCAACCCCAAACGAGCTCTCATGAGTGGCAAGTAATGAAAAGAGAAAAGATGCTCACGCTCCCTGATAATAACCTCGAATTACAAAGCCAAATCATCGATAACAACAGATTTAATTTATTAAATGACATACACGAAGATAACGTAATGGAAACAACTAGAGACGAACCACAAGCTGCAGTTAAGAAACCCCTCCAGTATATATACACGGAGTAGAAAATTATAACGCAATGATTACAAATCTGACAAAAGTATTAGAAACTGAACAATACAACTCAAAACACTAGCAAACAACGTCGTCAAGATAAATACTAATAACCCTGAAACATATCGAAAACTTGTGAGACATCTTGATGACGAGAAAATTATTTTTCATACTTATCAGATTCAAGAAGAAAAGACATTTAGAGTTGTAATCAGAAACCTTCACCCAACAGTCGATACCGCGTTGATAAAAGAAGAATTGAAAGAGAAAGGACATACTGTACGCAATTTAATGAATATAAGACACAGGGTAGACAAAACACCACTTCCTTTATTCTTTGTTGACCTCGAGCCTGCCAGTAACAACAAAGAGATATACGAACTTAGATCTCTATTAAATATGATAATTACAGTTGAGCCACCAAGGAAAAAAACCAATATCATACAGTGTACTCGTTGTCAAGCATACGGACACAGTAAAACTTACTGCAGAAAACCATTCGCGTGCGTAAAGTGTGGTGGTAACCACAATACCCTGACGTGCACAAAAGACACTCCTGCTACATGTGCATTGTGCAATGGAGCCCACCCAGCAAACTATAAAGGATGCTCTATCTACCAACAACTTCAGTTAAAAAGAGGAAACAACACCGCCAGCCCTAGGATGCAAGCACCACAAGCTCTAAAGGCGGCCACAATTCAACCAAACACATATAGGGCAAACAGGTTTCCAACTAGCTATGCCGCAGCCGTGGCTGGACAACAAAATTTCATAACAACGTCAGACTCATACAACACTCAAAATCAAAATCAAAACAGCAATGACATCTCCCTGTCTCAGTTCCTTTCCAAATTTGAAACCATGTTTAGCCAGTTAATGCAACAAAATACTATGATGCTCAACCTACTCACTAGCCTGATAACCAAAATCTCCAAATAATGGATACCCTAAGAATAGCCGTATGGAACGCAAACGGACTTCTACAACGCCGTTTAGAAGTAGAAGCGTTTCTAAACACCCAAAAAATCGACTTGCTCTTGGTATCTGAAGCACACTTTACTAATTACAACTACCTCAATATCCACAACTACAGAACTTATTACACCTGTCATCCCGACAACACAGCTCACGCTGGAACGGCAATTATAATCAGTAGCAAATTATCACACTACGAAATGGAGAAATTTGAAACATATCATATACAAGCCACAAATGTCAAAATTAAAGACCACGTTGGAGACATAACAGTATCATCAGTATATTGCCCTCCGCGGCATTCAATAACGCAGAACCAGTTCGAAGACTTCTTCAGGACGCTAGGAGACCGGTTCATAGCAGGTGGTGATTTTAACTCTAAACACCCCTTATGGGGTTCCAGATTAATTAACCCAAAGGGAAGGCAACTATATAAAACCATCTTAAATAATCATTATAATGCAGTAGCCACAGGTAAACCCACATATTGGCCAACCGATCTGAATAAACTGCCGGATGCATTAGATTTCCTTATTACAAAAAATTTCTCGCCCAACTATATCGATGATCACTCTGCTATAATATGCACGTTGAGTAGCTGCATAATCAACAAGCCTGCAAGGTCCAGCCTACACAACAGTCTTACGGATTGGGACATTTTTCGACAATATATTGATGAACATCTATCGATTCCAGCAGTACTTAACACTTCAAATGAAATTGAAACGACAATAGAACGACTAACACAAACCTTACAATATGCTTCTTGGACAGCTACGCCCATAAAACTACAACATAAATGTAACAAAAACACTAACAACTACTCCTTAGAAATTAGACAAAAGATCAGCGACAAACGAAAAGCAAGACGGATCTGGCAACAAACAAGACACCCAAGAAACAAAAATAAACTAAACACTCTCACCACACAACTAAAAAGATTAATCAAGGAACAGAAAAACGAAACGTTCAATGATTACGTGCGAAACTTATCCCCCAGTCAACACCATGACTACTCCTTATGGCGCGCAACTAGGAATTTGAAAAGCCTATTATCCCTATCCCTCCTATTCGTAAAATGATGGCTCTTGGGCCCGATGTGACAAAGATAAAGCGGTGGTATTCGGCGAACACTTAGCTGCAACCTTTCAACCGCACGAATCAGACAGAACTCCACAAGATGATTACGAAATTCTCGAATTCCTCAAATCACCACTCCAACTCCATTTACCCATTCGACACTGTACACCCAACGAAGTCCAAACAGAAGTTAAATGTTTAAAAACTGGCAAAGCACCGGGATATGACCTAATTACGTCCGAATTACTCCGTCAATTGCCAAAAAAAGGGATAGCAGCTATAACACGTATATATAATGCCATCTTAAGAACTCAGTACTTCCCAATCCAATGGAAATTTGCCGAAGTAATTGTCATTCAAAAGCCAGGAAAACCAGCTCAATTACCAGCTTCTTATAGACCGATTTCGCTGTTACCACTCCTCTCTAAGCTCTTTGAGCGAATTCTACTAAGAAGACTTGAACCCATTATAGAAGAACTGCATTTAGTTCCGGAACATCAATTCGGTTTCCGCAGAAAATACTTAACATTGGAACAAGTCCATAGGATAGTGGATAAGGTAGAAAAAGACTTCGAGGAAAAACGGTTATGCCTAGTAGCATTCTTAGACGTGGGCCAAGCTTTTGATCGAGTTTGGCACCCTGGCCTCCTATATAAGATCAAGCAAACCCTACCGCAACAGTACTATCTGCTCTTCAAGTCGTATCTAGAAAACAGATGCTTTCGGGTCAAAATCAATGACAGCCACTCGCCAATCTACTCAGTCGAGGCAGGTGTACCACAAGGTAGCGTACTGGGACCGACATTATACCAGTTGTTTACGGCAGACCTTCCTGTTACCGACAATGTTTTAATTGCTACGTTTGCGGACGACACGACTGTATTATCTTCACACAGAGATCCACTTCAGGCATCAATATACCTGCAAAATGCGCTGGAAGCTTTAGAAAACTGGATAAAGACCTGGCGCATCAAAATCAATGAAAACAAATCGGCTTCAGTGGTCTTCACCCTCCGCAAGGTTGTTCCACCTCCTATAATCTTCAACGGCACTAACATACCACACAAAGAAGATATCAAATATCTCGGTATCCATCTCGATAGCAAACTAAACTGGAAAAAACATATACAGAATAAGCGAAAAGAATTAGATATCCGCGTGAAGAAGATGTTCTGGCTCCTCGGACGAAAATCCCAGCTCAGTTTAACAAACAAGGTGTTGTTATATAAAACCATGTTAGTACCGATTTGGACGTATGGGATCCAGTTTTAGGGATCTGCTAAGTCATCGAACATCGAGATATTACAGCAAAACACTTCGCGCAATAGCAAACGCCGAATGGTATGTGAACAACCGCACATTACATAACGATCTAAAGATCCCATGGATTAAAGATGTCATCAAAGCTTGCTGCATCAGATACAACGATCGTATTAGTGATCACCCTAGTGTTCTAGTGACAGACTTATTAAATAATGCAAACGCAGTTAGACGCCTGAAACGGACAAAGTTTAGTGACCTAACAAATTAGTAATAAGACTTGTATACCTTGTAATGACAGGAGGTCACTCTTGGTGTTCCTCCCCACATGCTATGTACATTAACTCATTTGCTTGTTAGTCTAGTTAGACTAGTTGTAAATATGCAGTAAATAAAAAAAAAATATTTTCGGTAGATAATGCACTACGGTATTCTATGATTTTTTCTAGGTGGTTCAACAGATACCTTTAAGTCACTTAGATATTTTATATCGAATGTGATCTTGTTGTTTTCCTTGGGTTCTAAATCAACCATAAATAGCAGCAGGGATTCTTTGCTTATCTTGTGACGTAAATTAATAATCATGTCCAAGTTTTTAAAGTTTTTTGACGGTAACTTCGTTTGTTGAAGATTTCTGATAGGCACCCTGTATTCTCCTTATTTTAATTGAAAAGTATAGTGAAAGATATTTTCGTCTTTAAGATGTCTAGTGAATTTCCTGTGTGAATCTGATGTGTTTAAATTAATTTTTCTTTTATTGTTTGATGATGCTGTTTTTTAATACTTTTGATAAATTATTAATCATCTTAATATAATTTCTTATACTTTATATTGGTGGAGGTTTTGTAATTTTTTGTTGTCGGTTATTAGATAATTCGCATGGTTATCTCTCATTTGTTATAAGACTTCATACTTGTTCGAAGTGTTCGTTTAAGTAAGGCGTTATTGTTGTTAAATGATAAAATTGTTTATTTTTCTTTTATTAATTATTTGATATTTATGTTTAGATTGTAGTGAATTGCTTTTGAGTTTTTTCTCCATCTAGTGCATTAGGAGTTGTGTCAGATTAATTTCTGACCCAAACTGAAAGCTGGATTTAAATTTTAAGCGAAACAATTTTTAAATTATTGAGTATTAAAATAAACAACCTTCAATAAATATAGAGAATTATGTCTGACAAAAGGAGCCACATCACCTTCGCCTGCAAATGTTGGTCTCTTTTATAAAATTTTCGATTATTATTTTGCACATATTTTAATCAATTGATAACATATCGGCTTTCGTTCTTTAGGTCGTCAATTATTTGTGAATTGCTGAAGCAGACCTTCTATTTCAGATAATCCCATAAAAAAGAAATCTCGCTGGCAAGTTGATATCCCCAATTTATAAAATACACGCCCAAAAAGTTATATAATTGTAATTATATAAATGTACTATAGCTGATCGCGCCATCCTGCTGGAACCATATTTGATCTAAATCCATGTTGCTCAATTGGTGTTAAAAAACTGTTTTATTATGTAACGGTAACTATCGCTATACCCACTTACATTTCTAACACCATCTTTAAAGCATGGGTCTATTATTTCACTTCCCCAAAATCCACACTAAATGGTGGCGAGCTGGTGGTGCATTTCATTTTTATGACTTGCGCGCCGATTTTTTGATCGCGATCCCAAAGAAGTCGTGTCCCTCGCTTTAATAGTTAAGCCAGTAAGTATCTATCGTGAAAATTATTTATAAAATGGTTGAAGTGTGACAAAAGACTAGATTAAAAAAAGAATAAAAAGAGGTTTCTTTTTTGTTGTTAGAAATGCTTCGTGAAGTAATCAGCACTCGCGATTTTCGAAGGCGGATGATGGTAATCTTCAAACATCATGTTGCTGCAGAAGTTTTATGGTCTAGAATATAAGCTAGGTGAAACAATGGCCATATTTATGGACAGAGTGGAAGAGCTGGTCTCATCGGCTACTGTCTGGTATTTTAAAATTGACAGGAATAAACAGAAACGGTTTTTTGTGAATCTTTTTGCTACTATAACGCAGAGCCCAACAGACCTGAAATACAATGATTAAATGAAAATGCATGCGATAAGGAGCGAAATACTATATTATACTTGAATACAAATGATCGAAGGTTTTGCAAGCGTATTATGACACGGAAAACTAAAATTTTAATAAATAAAATTAAATCCAGTGTTACCATTGATTTACCCGAAGGACTGAAAATCTATGGCTGTTCGTTGGGGAAGCACACACATGACAAATTTGAGTTGAGCAAACACAAGACAACTGAACGTGGAGAACTTATGCCGGCCAATTTTATCATCTAAGATGTCTATGGTAGTCATCTAATAGCGTACTTCTTGCGAACCAAGATTCAAGGAGACGTGATGGCTCGTGATAAAAATTATATGGTTAAATTGGAAACTGAAACAGGATAAAAGTTTTGCATGCTCAGAACTGACAATAGTAACAAAGATTTAATGAATATTTGCTAAAGGAGGTTTTCGAAATATCCAATTATTGTTCACGATGCCTAGTTAGCTAGTTGGCTAACCGTGACAATATTTTCACGAAATATTATACATTCATTATTTATCCGGCTTTATGGTGCATCGTGTGGCTAGTTATCGAGTTGTTAGGCTGTGGTCGAATTTTTAAAATCTTGAACTTTACGTCCACATCTGTGGCAGACATCTTTAGAAGGAAATCTTCTAAAAATTAGGGACCATCCCGTGCGTTTGCTCACAGCAAAGTATGCATCATACTCCTGGTGTATTCTGTGGGTTTCTTGTGTCTGGATAGTCGAAGCAAATCCCGTATCTTGGTACTAGTAGTATAGATGGTTTCTATCTTGTTTCTATTAAGACTTTTCCTTATCCTATCCATAACCCTATTAATATAAGGTAAAAAAGCTTTGTTTAATGTGACCGTAAAAAAGCGAGTGACATCAGTAAATGCCGGAATGTTACTTGCAACAACCAAATTAACGTCAGCAGTTAGCCCGATTACGTTAGTAGCCAGCCCGGTGACGTCAACAACGATCCCCCAAATACCGTCCCTACTGCACTTGCACGAGTATAAATTTTAGAATTTTTTTATGGATGTTAGCCCGAGTTGTGGACGAAATGTCAAAAATTTCAAAATTCCGACCGCGGGCTAACAACTCGAGAACCAATCACGCGGTGCACCAAAACACCGGCCGTGAAAGCTTTTGTATTTATCCGCCTTTATCTTCAAACAGCTGACTATTTCTATCAAAAATTCCCCACACTTTCATATCGTTACCGCAAAATTTTTATGAAATTTTTAAAGCGTTTTAACAATGATAACTCATTGTTATATTACTCATATATTCTTATCGGCTATTGGCTGGCATTATAAAATTGACAGGAATAAACGGAAACATGTTTTATGTGAATCTTTTTGCTACTATAACGAAGAACCCAACTGACCTGAAATACAATAATCAAATGAAGATGCATGCGATAAGGAGCGAAAACCTATGTTATACGTGAATACAAATGATCAGAGGTTTTACAAACGTATTATGACACGGAAAACTAAATAACATTTCAATAAATAAAATTAAATCCATCGCCAGTATTGCCATTGATTTACCCGAAGGACTATAGATCGATGACATCAAATGTGAAGACTGTTCGTTGGGGAAGCACACACGTGACAAACTTGAGTCGAGAGAACACAAGACAAATGAACGCGAAGAACTTGTACGGTCCAATTTTAACAATTCTAAGACGGCTATAGTAGTAATCTAATAGCGTACTTCTTACGCCACTGGCGACAAAAATTATATGGTTAAATTGAAAACTAAAACAGGACAAAAGTTTTACATTTTCAGAACTGATAATAGCGACGAATATGTAAAAACAAATTTGAATAAGGTTCTCAAAGACTTACGTTCTATATCAAACAAGAAACAAAACAGATCCGCAGGGCATAAAAACCGAACATTGGTAGAAATGGAGAAAACCTGTACACACGCACGCGACCTTACAAGGGAGTAATTGTACGATCTGTACGGAAATCTGATACATCCTTCTTTTGTTTATCGGCTATTCCAATGCACAAAAAGCATACCGACTTGCAAGGAAGGTCACTACTTCAAAAGAAATCAATTCAGTTTAGCGCGTGTCTTGACAAATCCATATATTATAAATGAGATAACACTGAAAACACAAGCAAAGGATTCAAAAAAATTGTCGTTAAAGAAAAAGAAGATTTAAGTATCGATGAAGAACCGACACGAATTGAATCTATAAGAAAGAAACGTAGTCTCTCGAGCGTCTACTCACATGTTGAGCGTCCACATAATCTAAGAAATAGACCACCACAGTGGAAGATAATTTCTGGGTCTGAAACAAGCGATGGATCCTCCAAAGGCAGATTGACGCAAACGATGAAAGAAGAGATAAAATCTCACAAAGTTAGCAAAACGTAGGACTATAGTCAATTTACCGCTAGCGAGAAGGCCAGTACCATGCAAGTTTATTTACACTGAAAAGAAAGACAAAAGGATCAACTGAACGCTTCAAAGCCATATTAGTCGTGCACGAGTTTACCCAGGGGAAAGGCATCAATTATGAGTAAACAATTTCATCAGTGGTCAAATACAACTTAACCCAAAACAGATAAACATGGCGTAGAATTAATATAACGTGAAAACTGACTTTCTTCACGGTCAACTCGAAGAAGAAGTATATATAAAAAAATTCAAAAGATTCCGTAATCACATGCACGTTTGCAAACTAAAGAAGTCGATTTATGGTATAGAGCAGGCGTCAAGACAGTGGACCTAAAAATTCCAGCCATATTTGATCTTACTTGGATTTATGCAAGTGTAGTAATAGATGTCTAATGTTACAGTTATACTGCTGTGTTGGTAGATGGATAATAAATTGACAGTCTAAACACCGCTTGCAACAATCACTTCATAATTGGAAGCATTTAAACAACTCTTTGATGTGTAAAATTGAGTAGCCAATTATTAGTAAAACTTCAAATAAAATAATAGCGAAATAAACTAATATTTCAAAGTCATTGTATTAAAAATGTGCTAAAACTTTTGGAATGCATATCTGCATCCCAATATAGACACAAACAGACAGAACTATGTAGATGTTCAAAGAAGACCAACAGCAGGAGAAAAGAAAAAACAGGTGAAAAATATACCATATAGACAAGCTGTAGGAGCACTTCTCTTCTTAGCCACAGCATCGTAAATGAACATATTGTTTAGTGTCAAAGTTCTCAGTGGAATCTTAGAAAACCCAAGATCAGAGCATTGGTGTACAGCGAGCTTTGAAACATTTAAAAGAGACTAAAGACCTGTAGTTTCGCTATCAGGAGAATATTTCAATATTCAAATTGATCGGTTATTGTGATGCAGACTATGCAAAGTCTGGACCTCAGCGCACTAGCGATCGGTTTTTGTCGACCACAGAAGCTGAATATGTAGCATCGAACGTTGCGATATGATTGAGAAAACTAATCAAAGATGTGGGCGCTTGCGATATAGGTCTGCCACCATTATTTTGTAACAACCAAAATCCTGTGCGATTGGTTCTAAACCTGGAGTTTCACAAAAAGGCCAACATAGAGATATTTAATGGCATTTTGTCAAAGAATAACGGGCGGAAGGAGTCATTTCGGACCAATACATCAGGACGAAGGTTTAGTTCGCCGAGCTCTTGACTAAAGAATCGCCAAGAAAATTATTGGAACTCTTGGATAGCACATAAGTGACCTGAATAATAATTCAGGCCACTTTTAAGCCAAAGTGCTTGTAATTTTTTTTTATGTAAAGACATCGAAAGTTCTGATAAATACAGTTGCATTAAAAGTCTGCCTACGTGTAAAACCAAATTTTCTTCTTCTTCTGATAGGCAGCACATTATACTTAATACAAAAAGAATCTATCCTAAAAATTAAACAACCACTGTTTATAATGTAAATTTTCATATATTTATCATTTGTTTAGAACATTCAAAATTTTATAAAACTTTAGAGAAAGGACAAATTGATGTACCTAAAGGACATGATTAACAAAATTGATTAAATATATTGACGTGATTTATAGTAAAAAATGTCAAATTTTTGGGGCAATTATTTAATGATTATTATTATTTTTAAAATTTCGGCTCTTTAGCTACAACAAGAAATTGTTTTTCTTTACATGGGTTTTGATATTCAACAAATTTAGTGAACAAAATAAAAGAAAAATTTGAAATACAAAGGCTATGTAAGTAGGTTGCAGCATTATCGCCTTCAAATGGAGTAATTAGACTCAGAAACTATGTAGTATAGCTCTTCTTCGTTGATCTTTTCTCTGATTAACAAAAAAAATTGATTCATTTCAACTTTCCCACGACAAATTTTATCTATCTTTTGCAAAATTATTATTGTTTTCAATTCGCCCATAGCATGGAGTCGCACAAAAATTAAAGCGAATCGCCTTATTAAACTTCGCCAACTATATAAGTGTTAGTGAAGTCAAAAAGCGAACATAAGCCTGATTATAAACAAGCCAATTTTCCAAACTTCTCGCAGGCTTCTTTCGCATAAATTGGTTAAATATTAGTTTAGGGGGCTCCATCAAATTTTGTCGTCGAGGCAATCTTCAGTGCAGTCTGATTAAATCGTTCGCCATTAATTTTCTTGGCCGAACTTTATCAATAAATAAGTAAAATTTATTGTGAGCGGGCCTACTCTTGCTTCAAGCGATTGCTGTGGGCAGCTTAATTCACAGCAACTAATTAAGATAAAGCTTACATTGAGCTGTGATGGGAAACTTGGTAGGGAAATATAACACTGCTTTTCTCCTGTGTTGTAGAATTACCGCGACCTAACCGCTAGGCGTAAGAATAGAATAATACATATCTGTGGCCAGCTAAAGGCGAATATTTTTTGTTGATAGCTAAATTTGCGAAATTAACAAAAATACCACAGCTGGATAAAACTTGTTGAATATTCATAAAACGTAAAATTCAGCAATGAATTTAACACTTCATTAGTTCATTCGCGTTTCAATTGAATAACGTATGAACTAGTTTAATGTTGTTTTAACATAGTTATTAGTTAAAAATGCAAATTGCAAACTTTTTTGTGCCTTACTTTTCTTATTTATGATGCTAAACAGAATTTGTTCTCGTGTTTTCTAATAGATGGTGGGGAACGCAATAAATATAACAATATGTACAAATTTGGTAAAAATTTATACACGAAAAAAAATTAAAAATATTAAGCTTCTTTTAAGTACCACCGTAAATTAAACAAGTACGGACGTGGAACTCCGGTTCCACAGATGTCCGGGGCTTCCATAGATAAACAAAAATTTGCGGCCACTTCCGGTCAAACCGATCTCTAGACCTTCCGATCAGGCTGATTTTTGGCGTCCGGACTTGACTTATGGACCTTAGTTGAATACTGAAAACGTTATTTCTCTATCTCACAGATCAAAAGTTATAATGCTCTAGCTTCAGAAAGAAAATAAAATAAAACATCAATCAAAAATAATCTGCGTTACACGTATTAAGAGTTGTTAACTTAGAATTAATAAATGTTCTGATGAAGTCTTCTGCTTTGGTAAATTACTTCAGCTCGATTGGCCAGCATTTTTAAAATTTTCTATTGGTGCAGTCTTGGAGATGTGGCTGTAGGAAAAAAACAGCACTGAAATACAAGAAATATTAAATTTATCTACAAGAAACTTAGTGCAATTAAATTAAATAAAATTGATAATCATAATATTCCTTGCAACCATCGTAAGCGGCCACGACTTTCTCGATCCGGAATTTAAACCTGCTGAAGGCCAACACAATTTCTTCCAGGTCCATATGTGCCATTACCTCCATGATAGAGATACTTAAGCTGGCTTTGGTATGATAATGCCTCTAATTAAGCTTCACCTCGACCACGCTACACACGTAGTAGTCAAAAAGATATCAGTCGAGGTTGAAAATTAGTGATAATATATATTGTTGTATAGTTATGCCTGTCTTTTCTCGGTACTTTATCCGTAGCAACTGTCCCAAGCACGTTGATATAGCTATAGGCCTTCAGGTCTTCCGCAAAGAAGCAAGGTACCATGACTTTCTCCTCGCTGTCCAGAAGTCCCAGCACTATCAGAAAAGCGGGATATTTTGTATGCATGACGGTACTTTAAAATTTAAAATATTCGCAATTCACCTTTTTGTTTGAAAATAATCTCTTGAAGCCAGCACTATCGTGCGTGATGCTGTTCAGCAGTGCTTTTAACTTATTGTCGATCTTGTATTTGTCAGCCGAGAGTTAGCGGATTCTCATGACGAAAGACTGGTAGTGTAGGTCCTGGTGTATTGCTAGACTGACTGTTGATTTGGCTACCTCCATTTCTTTTGCCAGGTTCTGATAAATCTTCTCTTTTAATTCGCGGACGAATTTATCACTTCTGTTCCAATCAGACCGCTTGTTGCGAGTTGCGCTGTCAGCAGTTACCTTCTCTTGGTAGTCAGATTCCCTGTACTGTTACGTCATAAAATCGGGTCCTTTTGTAGCTAAAGCACGCAATAGTTTCTATAGGTGATTTTCTGGCGCGAAGCATTTCGATTACAGCAGCTTTGCGGTCGTATTCTCAGCTCATTTCGTCGACCATTGTAGGTTGTTAATAATGTAAAGCTAACACTTGTGTTATCAATAGGTGATCGAGGATAAGTATAAGATAACTCTCAGCTTATCTGCAATACAATCTAAAAGATTCGGGATTTATCTCGTCGGCTTTGTAGTTCTATCTTAAATTCCGTTCACGATGAATGGTATGTCTATATTTTGTATATTATATATATTTTGTTGTTGGTTGCTGGTAAACATTGCTGCTTTTGTAAAGCGAAAGTTACGAGTAGTGACCCTGTTTCATTAATTTTAACTTTTAATTTGTCTAGCCATTCTTGAAGTAGATTAAGAAAGTATAGGCGTGTAAATGCCGTTATCATTATAATGTCTGTGTCATCTGCGAATGTTCCTAGAGTTGTACTAGTCATCAAGAGCGTTAGCTATTCCATAGCACTGTTGAATTTTAAAATATTGTAAATGAAACCTAAATTGAAGATCTGAGATTTTATTTTGCAAAGATGTAATACGTAGTTTATCAGAAAGATCAGGTAATTATGGAGTTATATTTACAATACCTAAAATAAATTCCTCTAACTTATTTATCATCTTTTAAGAAAACATCAACGGCGCTCTAGTAAAAAGATTTAAAATCTTTGTTGAATGTTATAGTTCCATAGTTTTTGCAAAATACAAACTTGCCTTAAAAGAAATTAATCAACATTTTTCTTTTGCTATAGCTAAAATTACTGGCCAACAAGATCTCGCAGAGACTTTCGTCAATATAGTGAAAGAAATTTAAGTTGGTGACTCTACTTGATGTTAAAAAAGCTCGTTTTCTTGTTATGTCAAAATCTACTTCAACTCTAATCAGGAAAAGCGTAATTTTTATGCGCTCATCAAAAATTTTTGGAAAAGGAAAAAGAAAAATTAACATAAATACTAATTACTTAAAAAAAAAATCAATAACAATGTGTAAACGTTCTAATTATTTTGATATATTTGATAGTAAACTTATCTATAGAAAGTCACATTTTAGGTCCCTTCAAGATTTTGGATTTAAAATTATTTTTGAACATTTCAGTTCTTGCAATTGAAGTGTGATTATTGCACTAAATATATACATTAACATTACTGGTCCTTTCTTTGCCAGTTCTTTGAGCATGTCGGTAATTTGATCTATTCCTAAAACGTCCTTGTTATTGAAGAGTGTCATTAATTTTTTATTTCTTTGGAAGTAAAGTATTGTATTTGGGTAGCGGGTAGATAGATACTTCTCTATGATCCCAAGAGAGGATAAATCTACTTCAGAGAAGCGACCCTGTCTCCTAATAACGGGGAAAAGTTGTGTCTCAACATTAAATTTATCTATAATTTACATACTCTTATCCTCCATATACCCTATCCACTCGCTAACCTGCCCGGCAAGCGTGGCATTTAGTTGCCAAATCCCCCTTGAATTGCAAAATTGCAAATTCAAGACAGGCCTACGTCTTGCAGTGGACTCCAATGGCTGCGTGATGATGATGATAATGAAAGTATTGTATGCCATGTCCAGGTATGTTCAAGGTCTTACCATTCAAGAAATCTAAAATGTTTTTATCTAGTATATCGCTGCTTGGGGTAAATATAACTGCTAAGTGTATTGCAGAAACATTTATTCTTCCTCTATTAAATTTAACCCATTCTCCAATACATCGTGATTCAACGTATTTTAGTGGAATTACTGTCATTGTTTTTCTTATATCTCTAATTTACCTACTGCTGCCATATTTACCAAAGTTAATGATTTAAAACGCTGCTGACACAAAATTCTCTTAATTTTAGCTTGAGTATGTCTTTATCTGTTAAGGTATGAATTTATAGCCATGCCTTTGAAGCTTTTCTTTTTTTGAAAATATTTTTTTAAATTTCAAGTGGTATATTATAGACATTTTTTGGAAGTCTATATTAGTTGTTCTGATTAACATGTTCACTCTTTCTTCTACTTCAGAAGTTGTTTTTAATCTTATTTTTAAATTAATTTTATATTTCATTGCATTTCTGTGTATTTTCAGCTTGTTTTTGTTGTACACAATTTTGGCGTAAGTGGTCGGAACATAAATCGTAATTTGATGATACTTCTGTTTAAAGTGTTATAGAAAAGTCTAGGAGATCTAGAGCTTTGTTGAGATTATTAGGCCAATATAAGTATGTGGGTTTCGGTTGATCAAAATAAGTAAGTCTTGTATTTTTTGATAGTTTTCTAATTTTGGTAATAGTAATTCTGGATGGTTATAAAGCCTATCCTTCCACTATAAAGTTGTGATCTAATGTAAAGAAAAGTTTATGGAAGTTTTTTTTTAAGTTATGACGAGGTTGATAGTACTCCGAAAGGGTTAAGTCAAACGACAGTAGACTTGAAATTTTGAAACTTAATAATGGCTAATTAATTATTTGGTAACTGCTACTTTATCGTGGGTAGTGTTATGATATTGTCGTATAGTAGACAAAAAATTGGTATTTTAAAACAGAATTTATTGTTGAAATGTGTTCCACTAATGAACAGTTATTAGGTGCTAGAGGATTATTTTCATTTCCTCTTCGCACTGAGCCAACCAATTAGTATTACACAAAAGAATTTGGCCATTACATAATATTATTTATTAGCACTGTAAGCATGTTTAGTATCATATTCTAATGTTATGTTAATTAAGTAAACATTTCAAACATCTCTTTGAAATGTATAAATATTAGAAAGTATTTAGCCTCCTCTGACTTGACAAACAACTATTTGTAATCACAGATATCATTTTGTATTTATCCATTCTTATCCTTTTCTTTCTTGTAAATTTCGTTACATTTACATAGATATTTACGCTATATTTTTTCTATACGTCTGCTTACCTTTCTTGGATGCTTTCTTAACTTCTTTGTTTTTGTATTATTCTTGTAAAAACCTTTTTTGTTAGTTATTTCAGAAATGTAATCTCTTTCTCTTTAACTTTTTTCTTTCTTGTATTACCTTCCAAGCGCTCTCGCTAATTTATTTTTTCTTTGGACCTGCTTTACACTCTAAAACTTCCAGCCATGCAATAGTGAAGACCCCTTTCTTTCTGCATTTTGTTTCAGTTTCTAGATGAATTTATTTTTTATATTAACACCTCTTCTTCTTCTTCTTCCAGTTCCGTCTCCTATCGGAGGTTGGAAATCATCACTGCAATTTTCACCTTGCTGACCGCAGCTCTGAACAACTCCCCTGAACTGCGCCTCTAGTTGTTTTTATATTGTAGTACTGCTTAGTATTGTAGTGGTTTTTTTTTCAAATCCTAGCATATTTTTGGTGACTAATAAGTGGTAGTCCGTGTCTTTATCTGCACCTTTCCTGTTCCAAATGTCTACCAATTTAGAACTTGGTGTTTCATTTATGCATGTATGATCGAATTGATTTTGCACCTCTTGATCAGGTAAAACCCATGCAACATTGGAGATATCTTAAACTCGTGAGAGTCACAAAATTCGTAGATCTTTCCAAACCTTCATTTTTTATTTTTACTTTATCATTTATCATCAATCACAATCCTAATTTCAATTTTTTGTATTGAGTCTAAGAACACTAAACGTAAAAATTAGGACCACACGAAATTCTCCTGCAACGAATCATTTACATGTATTAAATATGGCGGACTGGGTGCATTCAATATCTGTAAAAAAAGTTTAAGTTACTTGCGTACTACGTGGAAGACCTATCGATCAAACTACAAAGGATTTATAATTTATCAAGAGCTATATAGAAACTACAAACTAAACAAACAACTGCCTCAAACAAAGTATCAGCCTTTAGTTAATTTTTTTCCTAACTAGCACTAAAACGAAATAATTAATTTTTTTTCAAGCAACCTACATATGCATGTTTCATTAACTCACAGTTAACGAAATCATCCTAGTCAAGAAATGAATCTTATCCGATTGCAAGATGAGTTCAAACATGTTTAGACAGCTAATACAAAACCACATAATTCCCATAAAGAACTCTATAAAATGTCAATGGCCTACACTAAAAAAGCTTGACGTAGAAGCATTTTTACATACGAATAATACAGACATTATGCTGATAACAGATAAAAAAACTTTTTACCACACAAACATATGTCAAAGTACCTTAATATTACATCTATCATGCACTACAAAACTGATTACTTATAAAAGACAGTAATCCAAGTTTAGAAAATTTCCATATGTTGGCTCTATACTATCCACAAAGATAGAATATAAGAAAGTAATGCTACAACAATTTATGTTACACTAGCGCAGAGCTTTATAACTGCTGAGTACTTTAATGCCGAGCACAACTACTGGGGCACCAGATTAATTGTCACAAGAGACAGAGAATTACATTAACTAATGACAAATAAAAACTATAACTTCCTCTTTATAAGTGGGTCAACATATTTGCCAAGTGTCTATAAGACAATATTCAGCCTGCCAGACTTTTTCATTGTTAAGAATGTTGCACCAATTATTAAAAACTGAAAACATTAAAAGCATAAAATAGTTGTAAAGTAAATTTAATACATATGAGCTCGCTGGGAATATACATAAGCAAAACCAATAAGCATTTTTAGATTACATACAGAAGCAAATAAAATTACATAAAAGTATAAGACAAATTATTTAATTCGGCGTTAAAGAAAATTTTAAAATAATTAGAATAGGAAAAAAAAGACGCCATGTGGCACAGTTGTTACAGTGTCATAATGCTTCATAATTCCGAAACCAGTGAAGCTATATATGTACAGTTGGGTTGGAAGTAACTGGATTCTGCCACGAATTCTAGTTTACAAAACAAAATTACGAGACTATATTATTTTCGCATACTAACTACACATGCGAGAAGACAAAATGGTAAATGAATGCGATAGTAAGAGGCTGTCAAAAGAAATGCAGTGTTCACATAAGTCACCGTTACTTCTATAGAAATTCCCAAATAATACTGCCTGTGCAAAGAAACTTCTATACCAAAAATTAGAAACAGGATATCATTACTTAATGTATGTAAAATTGAAAAAGATGGGTATCAGTATTGAAGAACAAAAACTAAACAATTTTAAATATGCAAATAATATTAGTTACGTACAGATATAATCGGGTCCTCTTGTACCCAAACTTGTTAAGGTTATTTTTCATTCTTTAGCACCTGTAATTGACAAAGTGGCTTTATGTCTATTTGTTTATGCCAGTTTTGATGACCCACTCCATTCTATTAATCTTTCCTGTATTATTTCTCTGAAGTTTATGTTCCATATTCTTCTTGTTTTTACCAACTGCTTTAGATTCCCTTATTTTCTTAACTTGCCTGTAATTACCTACTATTACTAGATGACATAGCTACTTCTATATGACGTTGAAGCGTGGACACTCACGGATACTATATGTAAACAGGTTGAAGCTTTTGAGATGTGGGTGTACAGAAGAATGTTAAGGATATCCTGGAAAGACATAGTAAGTAACAAAATAGTACTGCAAAGGATGCGCAAGAATGTAGAGGTACTGCAGACAGTGAAAACTAGAAAGTTGGAATATATTGGACATATAATGAGAAATCCAAAAGTACGAATTGTTACAATTATTAATCCAAGGCAAACGCGGTGTTGGTAGGAGAAGAACATCGTGGCTCAAGAACTTACGCCAATGGTACATCAAAAGTAACCGATCATTGTTCCGAGGTGCTGTGTCGAAGGTTCAAGTCGCCTTTATGATTTCCGATAGCAGATGGCACAACAAGAAGAAGAACTAGATGTCCAAACCGTCTTAATTCTTATTCTTTTGTTTCTTTTAATGCTTCCACACATTTTTGATTTTATACTCTCTTTTGACAACTAGTATTTCTCTGAAGCAATTTTATTTTTACTACCTGCAAATTCCGATTATAAGCCCTTCTTAATACGCAGTGCTGTTTTTAAATTTTATCTTTGTTTTTATATCTTTGTTAGCTGTTACTACCACTTTCATTTTATACTAATTAAGGTCAAGTTTGTAACATTCCATACTTTCTTTCACATGTTTAAGGTAGCTTCTAGATGATATTTGTTATCAGTAAAATCATATTATGCAAATTAACATAATTTAGAGACTTATAGGTAGTAGGTTTCTTCAGTTCTTAAATCTTTGTTGGCATTATTTAGTAATTTCATTCGTTACAAGTAAATAGTAGGAATGCAGGACTCCTTGTCTTACACATCCCGTTGTGTAAAACAAAACCAGTTATCACTCTAGATCTTGTTTCTACATACGTTTTATTGTTTCTAATAAGTATTTATCAACATATTTTCTTCTAAACAAATCCATAGCGTATTTTTTCAAACGGCATCAATAAAATATGAAAAACATTGCCTGTTTTTATTTGGTATTTTCTCAGACAATTGTTGCAATGTGAGCTTATGATTCTGTACACTACGACCAATTTGGAAACCACTTTGTGCTTTTTCTAAATTATTTCCTAGTGCAGATCTTAATTTGCTTTCCAATATTTTCTCATATAGCTTAGGAGCCACTCATGTAATTTGTATAATCCTGCACAATTATTACTACGCTATTTCTTTTTCCAATCTGTACTTCAAGTTTTAGAAATATTCATTTCGCCTATTAAAATTGCTTTATCAGAATGGTTCCCTGTACGTCTCTTACTTGCATTAATTTTATTTATTTTTTATTTTTAAAGAATTTCAATTTCTTATAGAACAATCTCTTTATTTCTTCTATTTTGCCTTTTGCAAGTTTCGCATGTAACGTCATTTCCATTTGATAGATACTTTTTCATAATTTTTCTTTCACTAAATCTCGTTTTCTATTTCTCTTTCCACAATGTGAAAACCGTGTTTTTCTTTGTTCTAATGGTGGCTTCCTATTTCACATCCCCTTTTACTTTTTAACAATTTATTTTTTCAAATACTACTTTAAAGTTGTCACGTAATCCACCATCGACTTTTCACGTTTATTTGGTAGTCCTTGTATGATTTTTGTTTGAAAAAGGCGCTTCCATTCAGTAGGTTTATTATCTGTACAATATTTTAATATCTTTTTTATTGTTACTAACTATCTTTTCTTCAATTATTTTTTTGCCTACTCTTGCATCAAAATTCCCTATTAGTATTAAGTTACCTCTATAAGTTTTCTTTTCATATTTAATAGCTCTTTTTAAAATTGTTTTTTCTTCCATTTTCACTCGGTCCACAAATTATTATATGCAGCAAGTGTATTTTTACAAAACTCTGTTATTAATTTTAATATTTTTTTAATATACTTTCCCATTTTCTCATTTTCTTACCTTACTATATACATTCAAAGAATGCTATTTTATCCTGTGCTCTTAATTAATCTCTCCCCCTTTCAATAGATTAAAAAATGTCCTAACCACTTGTTTCTACTTCTTTTCATTTCAGTTTCTGTTACTCCTACTAATTCAACTGTGGCACTCCTATTTTTCTGTTTTGTTATTTATAATTATTACCTGCATAATTAATTTTTCTCTATTTTATCTTTCAAAAATTAAGTAGCTGCTTTTCTCTTTGCTATGTATTAAATTTTATTTTATTATTATAACATTCAATTTATTTTTCCTTATCTGTTGAATAAAAATTTGTGAAATAGGGCACTAAAAAGAACTTGCCGCATTCCAATCGGTTCTCCGCAAAATTTTGTAGATATATGTGCATAAACTAATTAGAAGAATTGTTTCTTAAAAATTTGAATTTTCGACGAAGTTTTAGACAAATCAATTTTTACACGCCTTTTTTTTCAAATTGCAATTTCTCCGAAAATACACAATGAAAGTTAACAAAACTTTCAGGGTAGATTGGTGAACAGTAATAGAAATAAATACAAAAAAAATTCAAAAACCCGATATTTTTTTATAAATAATTAATTTTTTAATAAACAATTGAAAAATTAACCAACTTCTCGTAGGGCTAGGAAAAAATCTTTGAACTGTAATATTTCATATACTCTAATCTACATATACGCAAAGGTAAATTACTATATTTCTCATGGGAAGAGAAGTTATTGATCTTTTAATGGAGGATACATGCGCGAGCCACAAGGAAAGTATTTAGAAGAATTGAAAAACTCGATAAGTGACGGCGCGTTCATAGTTACTCTCGATTTTTCGGAAATTCGAATTTTTAAGAAAAATGTTTTCTGAGTACCTCTTGCGCATATATCTACAAAATCGTGCGGAGGACCGATTGGAATTTTCAATTCAAAAGTCTTCTATTATTTGTACTTATATTTACCTTTTTTTTATTTCCCGTTTTAATTTACGGACTTCTGTATTCTGCTTAACTTCTTGTAAATCTCCCATTTTTACTGCCGTATGTTCTTCTGTTGGGGATCTAATCACTTTTTTAATTATTTTAAACGTTTCTACTTTGTTCTCGTCGCTACCATTTAAATAACTGTCCCCTTTATTCTAATTATTATTTATAAATATCCTAAAACTTGTTTATAATTTCACAGCAAATAATTATAATAGAAATCATTCTTATTATTGGTTTATTTTTCATTGCGATTTTACCACGGTCGTGACAGCAACCTAATTATATACATTACATATTACGCTATTCGAACTTAGAGAAATGTATAGTTTATATCTTGTATGTTGGTTTTTTTAAAAATATTCTTTTACACCTTCACTTTGTAACAATAATATACAAACATTCAAAAAAATTTAAAAATGTAATTAGAAATTTAAAGAAAAAATACCTTTATTGGCTATCAAAATAATTTATATCCTTCAGAACGCATATTTGGCAAGGTTCAAAACGTTTCTGGTAACTGTTCACAAATGTATCTCTAACAATGTTTTTTTTAATTGTCACCATCTCCATAAAATAGAACCGAAAAAAGTCCTCAGGCGCCAGATATGGAGAGAAACAATACGCCCTAGTTACACGTGGTAACAAAATTTCTAGAAATATCCATCTGTTTTGGTTTCTATTCATCATTAAAGCAAGGGACACGCCAGAATTCGGCGAAACAAACAAGTGCCCTAGTTGGTCAAAGACGCAACAGAAGGATCAAGATAGAGGGATAAATTAGCCTCGTAAAGAGCCGGTTACAAGATAAGACGAGAATAAAATGGGAACATAGATGGTCTAACAGTCGATACAGAGCCACATCCTTTTAGTTTACATGGCGGAGCAGGCTGCAGGGTACTTTAACCAGCACACTATCCGGTATATTACTGGACATGAGAACTTCTGGTGCTACCTCATAAGAATCCGGAAGCTGATAGGGAACCAAAACAGACACGCATGTGGGAAAGTTCACATGTTGTGCATATCGTAAAAAAAGGAGGAGGTACCTCATTACAAGTGGGTAAAGATGGCTACGAATGAAAACAGATATCGAAAGACTTTTAAAATTGCGCGAATGCTAGAAGGTTCCTACGTTGTAGAACGGCGCCAGAGATTACGGGTAGACGTGAATTTATAATTAACACATAAGGGAACGGCAAATTAAAACTGGTACAGGATGCAAACTTAAAGACGTTATACTAAACAGATAGAGATTGTCACGTAGGTTAAATTTTATAATGCTGGTGGAGTATCGTAAGACGGAGCAGCACAAGTTCAAAATTGTAATTATTAACCTGAATGATGTACATATTTTAAACAATTAAATTTTATTGTCAAATTTTACGTCTACTGAAATTTTTGTATACAATTTCTGGCATTTACTCAATTTGTCTAATTGTAAGGCTCCTTTTGCGATGGCAGACCCAAATGTCACTTATCCTTAGTTGTTCCCTGTTCTGTGTGAACTAATCGTAATATGTTTTCTTTCTACTGATTTCATACATTTGCATCAACAATTTATGCGCCTCCGTTGCTGTTTCCCTTAATTTCTAGTAAAAGTTGTAGTTTAACCTTTGCTTCATTAGGCCCTGACCCTACCTTTTACATTGATTAAATTTGACTGCTTGCAACGGTTCTACCCTAAAGGTAAAGTGCTAGATGGCGTTTTACGAAGTATATCTGAATAGTCATGGACTATTCACCGAAATTTTTAGGCGAGATATGTATTTACCAATGCGTATAAAAATAATTATAAAATCATGAAAACTCACTAAAATTGACTTTTTTATTGTTTTAGTATTGCCAATTTATTTATAATCTGCCATACAGCATTCAGTAAAATCTATGAACATACTAATAATTTGAGGGCTATTGCCGTATTAGCAATTTCACGTAAATTACCCTATGGCTTATGGCTATGGACAAGGTAGAATATATATAATGAACTAAATCTAAATAACTTAATTACAGTTTATCGAGATTTTAAAGTGACCAGGTAAATACGCACTGCAGATCTAAATTTGTGAATCTTTTCAGTCGTCGCACTACACGAACATGTAACAAGTTACTAGCTAGATTGTTTGGATGTGCAGTAAGGTGATCAATATAACTGCCATTCAAATGCATAATAATTTTACCAACCGAATTAATCCCAAGATCACGACTTAAAACATTGTTTGGGACATTGACCATGTGACTTTAGGTTGAAATCGTCTGACTATATCTATGGAGAAGTTAGGTGTTGAGCCCCGTAACTGCAAGCCGTAGGTACAGATGGATCTTAACATAAAACTGCTTTGTAAAGAAGTAATTTTTTTCTGTTGATAACTGTGATCTTCTAAAATACATTTAAGTCCTAGTTGTTTATGTTTGGTCCAAACATGATTTTTCAAGTAAGACGTTTTCCAGGTCTAGGTAATTGCTGTGTCTTGTTGAGCAAGTTGTTAATCATTAAAAAGCATGACAGGGCAAGTATCTCAACTCAATGTACGGGACACAACAAGAGGCTCATAATGGGATAAAAAATGGCGTATTCAATAGTTGCTAACCTAATCGTGGGTGCCGTATAGAGTAATTATAACAGATGGCACTCCCTTGTGGCATAAATTAGTGATTTTATCTTGTACTTTAACTAGAAAGAATCTGTTAGTTAAATACAACTTCACTTATTAGAGACACGGCGGTACATCATTTTTGAGTTTGGACAGTAAGCCGTAGTGGCAAACCTTATCAAAAGCTTGACCAATGTAGAGAAACACCGCAGAGCAATATTTTTATGTTTTTAGCGTATTAATTATTACATGTCTTAGTCCGTGTACCTGTTAATTGTGGAGTACTGTATACGGACACCAAATTAGTGTTGTGGAAGCAATCGTATTTCTGAAACCTTAGAAATGAACAGAAGTAGATTTATTCGTTTATAAGAAGGTGATTTGCCTGGTGTTAGTATGAGAATTATTGTAGTGACTTTCCACTAGTCTGGAAAGTATCTCAGTATGATTATTGCGTTAAATAATCTTGTTAAAAATGTTGTGCCTTTTTTGGGGAGTTGTTTAAAGATTATGCTGGTGATTAAGTCGTAGCTCAATGACTTGTAATTTTTAAACCATCTCATTACAGATCTTGATTTTTTGGTGTGAAAAGATGTGGTTGGTAAGCTCAGCTGAAATTGTACTCCATTTCTCATTCTTCGGGGGTAGCTTCGGAGGGATTTGCTCAGGTTCCATCTTCTTTATGTAGAGCAGAAACGTAGTTCTCCATAAGGAGTAGTAGGTAGTTGTGGTTGAGGAGAGCGTTTAAAAATGGTCTGGTTGTTGCTTGGTTAAAAATTCGTTCTGTCGGCTAGATCTTTGGCAGTTTGTCATTGTATTAGTATTCTTTCTTCATCTGTTAATTTTTTAACTATAGTTAAACAGTCAGCTGTACGCTTGCTCTCAGTTTCCCCAAGAATCCCATCCCATGCGGCTTTTTGCACCATTTGAGTAAAACTTCTTTCTTTTGAAATGGGATGTCTATAAGTAAAGATTCTTCGACTTGAGGTATATCTGTCGTCTTAAGCAGCTCAGGCTGTTTCGGATACCTCGGTCATTGATATCTTAACCTGTACATTTACGTTCGTCCGACTTGAAATGCAAGTGCATAATTAAACTGACTTAATTAAGTTCAATGCAAAATATAATGCAACGAAACATGAAACCAAATATTGTAATACGTAGCTGAGAAGACTAAAAATCTATTTAAAGTGTAATATTAGAAAAACAACAAAACATTACAAGGTAAAATGGTTCAGTATTTAAAATGGAAAATATAAAGAAATCAGCAAATTACAAGACATTATAAAGCTAATAGATCAAAAATTAAAAAAACACTGTTTTTCAAGCCAATGCAGAAACATTAAAAAATTAATTGTTGTGTTCAGCATTAAGTTATAAAGATGTGTAGAACTACCACGTGTAGATAAAATTGAAGATATAATAAAAAATTTGCCATCTCATAAATAATAACAAAAATGTATTTGCATAGTAAGACTAGTACATAAATATTTTGTATATTTATGGTTTTCTTTTTGCTTGTATTTTAATTTCCTTATTTTAAAACACTTTTTATGTAAACTATCTTGAAACGTTGCTGTAGAAGAGGTTTAAAATTGTATTTTTTAATGGAACGACAATCTAATTCAAAAAACATAAAAGTGTTATATGAAGGGTTTCATGAAAGCAGCAAAGCTGGTTACGAGATGAAACCATGTAGTATAAGATTGCGAAGCAGCGATTTAGGTCGTGTTTTATTAGCTAAAAGACGATCCCAAGTTAGACAGATCCATAAAGACATTGACATGTTTTAGAACAGAAAAAGACTAATTTATAAAATTACAAAGCAGAAACGTTAAACAAAACTGCTGTTATGGTTGATATATTGGATATTGTTAGACGTAACTAACAATTTATTTTAATATTTCAGTACAGAGTTTAGTCTATGTAAATTTTGAGATTAATAGTAGAATAAGACATCTTATGCATGGTGTGTTATGTACAATTGTAACTGAGGCTGCTTTTGTAATAACTTTGTTCATTATTTAATGGTATTTTTTTAGTATACAAAAACGAAAATAAATGCTAAGAAATCAGACTAGCAGTTAACACAGTGCTACTTTTGCACTTGAATTAATTTAAATTTTCAATTTATTTGATGGAAAATGTAATAGTAAATACTTAACAACTTTGCCAACGGATTTGAAATAATAACATTGGCCATGTTCTACTGATAGATCTGATTCTTCTTATTGCCTATTTCTTTCAATCGTTTTATTGTGCACAACTTATTGAGTTTCACGAGATATTGAAGAATTCTGCAATTTTATTACAAAAAACTTGGTCTTTAAAAAATAAATTGTTTTATGTAGAAAAAACTACAAAAAAGTGGAACCCGAAACGAAAATATTGCAAATTTGTTGGTAAAAAATTAAGCAAACAAAGTGAATAAAAAAGAAGCTGTAAGCTAACTCTATTAATTGTAGTGAACAGTTATTACATATATTAACTACTGTGATTATTTCACTAACTTGGTCACCACCTCCTGGGAGAAAGACTTGCTTTTATATGCTATCTAGGGGATTCTGTGCGGTTAAGCCTCTGACTACATAGTTTATGAAGCACACGATACGAATTTTATCAAACTCTGGTTCAATATAAATATTTTTTATATCTAAACATTAATAATAAAGTTACCTTCAATATGGGCATTATGTAAATTTATATAAAATCCATCTGTCCAATTTTATAGAGACGATGACATGGTCATTTTGGATAAGGTAAAGTTTTTTATGAACAGCCAGCGTGGTCCCGTGGTTGAGGGGCGGGCTGCGATGCTGACGGACAAGTTCAAACGGTGCTCTCTGATGCCTGGCGGGTGTCCTACTCAGTCACTGAAAATAATTGAGTACCTGGTTCATTCGAACAAGTGTAATAATGGTGGTCGTCTTAGGTGGTTGAACAATCGCCGCATCAGAGATGGTGCGACACGCAGAGTGTAACAACGTATTGACGAATTATCAATTATTATTATTATTATAAAGTTTTTTATGAGGTGCTGAATAATAGCAAGTGGAATTTATTTAACTTATATTGGCAGTTTGCCTGAATAAATACTAGAATCACCAATGTCATCTCATTCATATATATGTGTCTTCGTCCAACGTTTGATTGATTGTTCTTGTCACTACCAATACACTTAACCCTTTCAGATAAAATTTGTATTTCATATCTCAGAGGTTTTCACATAGATCTCAGTGTACCTTTTATCTGTGTGTATCTCAGACTCCAATTTCTCATTGAAAACATTATATATTGAGTTCAGCTATATCGATGTTTGGAAAATTCCTGATACTTTGCCATCTACCTTGATGCTATTGTCAAGAGATTAGAGTTAGTTCTTTAATATGCCTGCACCCCAAGCAGAACTATAAGTCATAGAGATTACGCTGCTAGCTTGATACTTATCTCTATTGAATCCGAGGTGAAAGTTAGGTGGAAATATATTTTCCGGAAATTTCAGGTAAATGGTCCGATTAGATTTATCTGCTTTTGAGCTATTACATAGTGTAGGTTGAATGCGAAGTTGATATTTGTTTATGCGTCGTGTGATGAGTGAAAATACGTCACAGAATCTCAAACCGAAATGCTTGCTGTGATACAGAAACCTTACAGAAATGATGTGTAATTGGAAATAAGTATTTAAGTGGCACAAAGCGTTCAAAGACAAAAGACAGGGTGTCGAATATGAGCAAAGCTCAGGGCCTCCGTCAACGTCTCGCACTTTGGACAATCTGGCTAAGATGGAACGATTTTTGACTCTGACCTACGTCTGAGTGTTAGAGTCGTAACAGATGAATTAGGACTTCTAAAATTCATTGTGTTAAACTTATCATGACGAGGTTGTTGATACAGATAGTTTGTGCTGAATTGATTTCCAACTTTATGACCGACAAATAGAATAAAAATTATGTCAACTGCTTATAAGTTTAAATTCATGTTTAAAATATACCATTTTCAGACTGCTAAAAATGTGCAGGCTGCTATGGCGGGTGTGCTAAAAGAGACTTCAGTTTAAAACATTCAGACAAGGTGCAACGCGTAGCAGAACTATTAACAAGGCCATATGAATAAATATGAATGAACAGTATAAACAGTATATAAACATATAATTAATTTAAAAATATTTTCGAATAGGTATATATGTCCGTTTAGTGAAAATAAATTGTAACCAATATTCAAATTCATAGTAAATAAATTTTATAGTAATATAACATATTTATGAAAACCTCCGTGCAAAAAATAATGAATTCTATAAAAACACAAACGAAAAAAATTAGGAACAAGAACAGCTTGAACGCATACAGCTATTACCATGTTTAACTTGCTACCATTTTGTGGCAATATATTTATTGTCTATCACATAATTTATTCTTCTTGGCATTGTATCTATTAATTTTTCGCAATATTTCGCTAATATGCCATCTTACGTTTCCACATTTCTTTAGCAAATTTTTTTTAGTTTTTCTGGTTATTTAAATTTTTGTTTCACAACAATGTTTGTGTAAACAAGTGGGGACTATTTGTAAAACAAGTTATCATAAAAATTTATTCGTCTTCTTCAGATATGCATTTCACATTCAAAGTCTGTAATAAAGGCATACATAGCAGCAAGCATTTCCCTAAAATGATAAACACCACGGGTAGGCCTACTGCCCTATATCATAAGTGAAGAAGGAAATTACATAATACTCTTTAAACAATTTGTGTTGGAAGTTTTTCAGATAGTGCATACAACTTTTGTTATCATCTATGATCACTTCAAATTTGATTCATTATTACAAATTATAAATTTCATTGCACTTTAATTTAATACCTGAGCTGTTTTGCAAAGTATATTTATGTTTTTTTTTTGAGATTTGGTTAGTATTAGAAAAACTTGTTTATTTACGGCTTTACACTATTTCACACTCCGCTATCGAGCTAGTTAACAGCGGCATTTTTGCAATTCTTTTTATTATTTTCCTCTAATGTTAGTAGTTTTAAATGCACTTTATGTTGTAGTACTAAATTTTCCATATTTCTGTGATAGTCAATGATTATTCTGCACGCCTGAAATTTTGAGAGTTGGTTTTCTATACCCTGAAGTGCTTAATAATATATTCTCTGATGCTTATATCGATTGATGTACCAAAAACTATTTTTCATCAAATCTTTTTTTAAAGCTTTAAGTAATAAATAATTAAATTTTGATTTTTATAGGTGTCGAAATATATTGATTGGCCTTTTCTTTTAATTTTTTCTAGATATTATTTTGCCAACAAAGTTATTATGATCAAATAGTAAGTAACGATCACATCACCTGACCCTATACAAGTTTCAGAGAAGGTAGTATTGCGAATACATGTAAATGACTGGAAAAATGTTGACGACTAAAGCACCGTTATCTTCCATTCCTAAACAATTAATTCTGTTTTTTATCCTATCGGCAGAATAATTTGTGAGGGAATTGAAATAAATAAGCTCCTCACAGCCTAAATATAAGAATTGGTAACTAGTGCTTACTTATAATTTAGAAAGCCCCCCTCTCCTCTCGTCAATTGCCAAAAAGATCTAAACCAATAAACTTTCTCCGACCCACAATTTTTCAACATTTTCCCCCAAACTATTATTGTCGTGGCAATAAATAGCGAAAAACATTACTGGTTCTTAAGAACTCATAACTTTTCTTGGAGAGTAGACAGATTGAGACCCCAAGCAACAACTTACTTTTTACAAATAGCATCACAACATATAACAAAACGACAAAAACCTTTGTATAAAATGCAAACACTGATTGGGTCTGAACATTTTTGTAGAATTCTATCCCTGCTAATAAAGCAAGATTAAAATGAATATTATACAACTTACAGCGATTTTGAAGGCATGAATCTGTGTGCCAATCTCTATAGAAATATGGAGTGACTCAAGCAATATCTTTTTAGCAGAATGAGACATCCTGACATTGTTTATTTCTTTGTATTATAGTCAATGTAATTAGAGTTGTTGGTCATATTAAATATCATTTAGTTTTGTGATGCTATGTAGTAATAAAGATACATTTAAGAATATTTGTCTCACTAAACGGTATTTAAAACTTATCTCGCGGTGGTTAGACTTCTGTGAACCTTACATACTTAAAATCTCGCAGATAAACAAGTTATCCCTTTAGAACTGCAACTAGGACATTATAAAACAAATTTTTCCACCTTCAGTATTCTCAAAGAAGCATAAATATATTTACATTTCCTCGACCTTAAAAATCTTGATAAGAAAAATTGTAGTGTATAAAATTTTTCTTATTCTCAGCTCCTCTCATATTCAACCTATAATTTGTCATATTTTTTACTAGGATAATATACAGTAAAGCATCTTATATGTTAGAAAAAAATAAAAATAAAGAAACTATGCCAAAACCAATGATCTAGTCTCTATCCTTTACTACCTAACATCGCCGTGCGTAATCTTTCCGATTATCCTTTAAGTGAACCAGCTACAAGCTTCTGAAAAAAGTTCAAACTTTGATGTCTCTACAAATTGCACCCTATCAAACATATCATGTTTTAGATAAATCCCTTTCTTTCCAATAAAATCAAGCATAACGTAGTTACAATACTACATACAGTAGTACTATCTAAACCCAATGCTCCTACTAAATTTTACAAATTACAAGTCTTAAAAGCTCTAAACTAGACAAAAACGTTATAATATTACCAACATGCAATGATAACGCTGCAATTATTCTTGACAATTCAGATTATAAAGATAAAATGCATAATTTGCTAAATTATGGGATTATTGTCAATAAAACGTGGTGATCTATTTATGTTCTATTGACGGTGCCTTTAGTTTTCCTACATACAATTTAGTCATATCTTTGAACAAAATCTTTAACCTCTTGTAAAATAACCCTTACGATAAGATAGATATTTTTAATTCTTTCTCGTATTTAAAGAAATTGTTTTGATAGTGTCTCATGTTTACCAATGTTTCCATTCTTGAGTTTTTGTAATTCTGAAGTTTACCCATGCTGTAATTAAGAACTGCCCGTTCAATACCTTTTTTAGTATTATTTTTTACCAGCAACACAGTTGTATTTTTGTGAGTTCCTCTCATATTTATCTGTCATAGTAGAGCTTCCTATGTTTTAGAATAAAAGCTCTTGCTTTTTTCCTGAAATCTATGTATTGCTAGAAACTACGTTAGAAATGCTGTTGTTATCTGGCCTTATGGATCAAATTTCTTAATTCTTTATACTTATAAATCAACTTTTATCAATTTCAAAACGATTTTCTCTTTTTTCTAGATACTCTCAAGACGAAAAATCATTTGAAAGACAGTTTCTACCATACTGTCTACAAGAAATTCATTTACTTGCAAGATATCCTATTACCAGATACTTTTGGTCACTAAGAACAGACAAAAAGATGAAGAATCCTAATATAAAATAGATATTTTAAACAATTGTTAAGCCATGCCATTAATAATGTCAACCAAAATATAAATTTATAAATTCTCGACCCTTCCAACCAAGTAAAAGTATTCTTGTCGTACTTATCGCCTACCAAACAATAAAAATATGCAAACTAACTTTATTCACTCAGCTAAGGACTATTACCCCCTAAATTTACAAGCAGTCCACGAAATAGGCCATAATGAATGGGAAAGGAAATATAAGCTTCTATTTCCCATTTACTAGCAAAATCACTCCTGAAATAATTGAATAGAGAAATGCCCTTGGTAATTTAACATTCAGACAATAACGTTTTCCAACTATTTGGAAACTGTTAATTAACTCACGTCATCGCTTACCTAACACTTTCCCTAACCAAGTGGATTTTCTTTGTAATATGTTTTTGTCAAACTTTTATCTTAATAAATGAAGAAGTAAACCACCAAGAAAGCAGTTTTCTGTTCTGACTCATAGTCCTCTTTATAAATTAGGGAGATGTAGCCCCTGAATACAGAGAAGTCGAAACGTAAACACAGTTGTTTATGTATATATCTCAACCATAATCTTCTGTTACCATTCTCTCCAAAAACAATAGCTAAAGTGTCACGCAAAACCGCGTTATCTAAACCAAATATTAAATACTTAGAATTACAAACTTTAAAACTCTAAAATAAGATAAAAAGGTTATAATGTTACCGAAAGACAATCTTAACCTTTGATTCATTGAATAGTAAACCAGAGTATTCAAAACACTAGTCCTCTTTTATTACTCATAGTTTTCATTGGAGAGTAAGGAGTAAAGAGTTAACTCCAATTTTTCTTCATAGTGGTAGCAAAATTGATGCAAAAATTTAGAGAAATTTAAAAAAATTGAAACGATACAAACTGTTCATATAGCTGGCCTGTCTCAGAAATATAAAGTCGATGTTTATTTTGTACTAACTGGAATATTTGTCCACATAAACTATTCGGATAATGTAAAAGTATATTTAGTATACGATGTAATAAGCCTAGCACGAATAAAGTCTTAGTACAAAGTGGGGTACGTTCGGAAAGAGCAGAAATGTCAACAACATTGAAAAATATTGAACGTATACAAGGATTGGTGAGAATCAACAAATAAATTGGAGATTTCAAAAATAAAAATGTGTGATTTGTCACCCTGCGACTTTTGGTTGTTTACAAAAACAGCAAAGAAACTTTCTCGATAAAAATCAGGCCAGTATACTAAAGCAGTCATTTGCGACTACAGTTTTATGGAATGCTTTGAATTTATTTGAGTGTATGAACTAACAATGCGCTTACTTTAAAGAGCATTGACACTATGAAAATTGTTTCTTGAATTTTGTGTCATTTTTCCAAATAAATAATATTTGTTATTATAAAAGTGGGGGTCTCATAAAGAGTCTTAGCCTTTGTTGTTATAAACAAAAAAAATTTCCGTTTGAAATAAAAAATAATGAATACTCGAATATCCTTCATTGAGAAAATCTTTGTAAAGGGAAAAGGTAGAGATTTAAACCTTACAGGTAGACAAATAAAAGAAAAAATATTGAGTAATTGAAATATGGAAATTAAAAATTTTATGTGAAATGTACAGGAATTTACGGGTACGTTCAAGTTCTATGGTCTTTCAATTTTTTTCTGAAAAGTATTTATCCAAGAAAGCTAAGTTTTCTTACTTCTTTTGGGGTGTGTTTTTTCCACTGGAAAATTGCTGATGCAACACCAACTTGAGTGAAAAATGAGCGGACACGGTGAGTGTTCTTGAAGGTCGGAAATTTACAGCGGCATCACGTGTCAACATGTCCCGAGACATTGCCAACCGCGTAACGTTGTGCTCGTCGGTCAGCATTCGTGGGACCCATTTTGAAAGAATTTTCCGCATTTCAGGTCATTATATAAAATAGACTCCACATGTTGAGCAAAGTTTAGAAGCGAGACCGAGCACCCTAGTCGACGGTCTTCAATACAACTTGCTCCACTTGCGCAATCATGGTTTCGCTCATGCTGATTGTGATCCAGACTGTATCGGTTCATTCTCACACAACTATCAATCTACTTTAAATTTTCGTACCCACGAACGCACATTTATAACATCCACAACTCTGAGTGTTGAGGAAAAAAATTAGCGGTCTTAGAACTTTAACGCATCTCGTAAAACTAATCCTGTAATATTTAACCACTTTTGATTATAAAATAATTTAATTTACTTTTTATGAATTCTCTAATACTTTAAAAGTATTTGGCCTTGAATATTTTCTTAAGCTATTCTTAATACGTAAGTTAATCAATTTGTCGACAACATTCATTTGCTTGAAGAACGTTTAAAGTATGAAATGTCCTCTATATACTCATATAGAGTAACTAAAAAAACAGGAATAAACTAGATATGATTTTTTACGCTTCCATGTAAAATATGCTTTAAAAAAAATTCCGTTTTAAATTTGTTGACTAAATACGAGAAAGTTTATAAACACATTGTAGAAGGACAGAAAAGCTAAGATAAAGCAACATATAAAATTAATGTTTTTATTGTATAGCTAATGGAACAATAACGTGGTAAAAATTAGTAAAAAGTATGTATATTTGTATGTGGAGTTACTAAACAAAAAAATTTTATCCTCGGAGTGATTTGCATGTTACAACCTAGAACTAGTAAAAAATTCTTTATCCACATGACAGCTTCAGTATATCTTTGAGTGCAAAAAGGTAATTTGCATAGAATTCTGCCTATCTAATTATTAAAACAGATGGTAATTTTTCTACAATTCTAAAATTGCCCCCCGAAGTGATTCATAATGTTTGGAATAGCAATACTTACATTTCACAAAACCATTATGCTAATGTGAAAAGCAATAGAACACAGAAATAAAGTATTATTCAAGTATTTCTTCATTCCGCGTTTTACTTTCATGCAGTAAGGAAGTGTTCCGAGCTCGTAGTGATAAGTGAGTGCAACGCGCGGAAATGTTATATATATTTTTGAAATACCAGCGAACTAATTGCAAGTCATCAACATGAATTACAATAGCAGCAATTATTATTATCTACAGAAAACAACCGCCCATCAGGGTTTCCAGCCTCCCATTAATTTCAATCAGACGACAAGCTAGGTAATACCACTATCTCCTGTTATAAATGCTTCTTATATACCTATTAACCAGCAATATATACCCCACACACAAATTTCAAACACATTTTCCCAAACACCGTTACAGATACATAACCCTATCATATCAACGCAATCAAACAACATGCTTAATAACGATGCAATAAGTAACATGAATACCTCAGATTCTGAAAACGATACTGAATTATCTAATACATCAAGTAAAGATTGGCAATGTGTCAAAAATAATAAACGTAAACGAATATCTAAACAATCAGCATCAGCGAACACTATGATACCTACTATAGATAATAACAGATACTCGGTCCTTACAAATCTTACTGATGCGGCTGAAATAGAAAATACATCAAACACACAGCAAAATAAAACACTCAAACCACCACCAATATTTGTACAAGGGGTTACGGACTTTAATAAAATGATCGCAGCACTAACAGATGCTGCAGAATCAGAACAATACAAAACTAAAGCACTGGCTGATAACGTAATTAAGATATCTGCCAACACGGCTGATATATATCGCAAGCTAATCACACTCATGAAAGAATCTAACGTTATATATCACACCTATCAGATGAAAGAAAATAAAGCATACCGTGTCGTCATCCGTAACTTACACCACTCTGTTCCCACAAAAGAAATAGCCGATTTACTGGAGGAGAACGGTCACAAAGTGAGATCCGTAACCAACATTAAACACCGAATAACAAAAATGCCCTTGCCAATGTTCTTTGTAGACTTGGAACCTGCGCCAAGTAACAAAGACATTTATAACCTCAGGTTTTTACAAAACCAAATTATAAAGGTCGAAATACCACACAGAAATGAAACAATCGTACAGTGTATGAGGTGCCAACAGTATAATCATACTCAGGCCTACTGTAACCGCCCATTTGTATGTGTAAAATGCGGCGGCTGATATGATACCCGATTTTGTAAGAAGACAAAAGACTTACCCGCCAAATGTGCTCTCTGTGGCGGAGAGCACCCGACTAATTATCGAGGCTGTACCGTACATAAGGAACTTCAAAATAAGTTAAAATCCAACACATCCTTACAAACTCGATCCACAACATCAAACATGTTCCAACAACGACTTCATCAAACTCACCCAATCTTCCCTAATCATCAAAACCCACGAACATATAGTCAGGCCGTGCAAGGAAATACACAAGCACAATCCCAAGATGTAACCCTACAAAAATTTCTAAAAGAATTTAAAGCTATGTAATGCAACAAAACAACGTGGTAATAAACATGTTGCCCACAGTCATAAGTAAACTTGTAAGATAATGGCTAATTCACTCCGTATATCATTATGGAATGCTAATGGCATCCTGTCAAAAATCTATGAAATTAAACCATTTTTAAAGCTAAATAATATAGATATCCTACTTATATCTGAGACACACCTTACAGACAGGTCTTTTCTAAGAATACCACACTACACATGCTATAACACAGAACATCCTGAAGGTACAGCTCACGGAGGCACAGCTATATTAATACGGAGCTTAATCGCTCACAATGAACTGGAAAAGTACGAAGAACCGTTTCTCCAAGCAACTACTATTCAAGTCTACAAATTATCACATCCACTAGTAATCTCTGTTGCGTATTGCCCACCCAGGCACAGACTTTCCAAAGACCTCCTCAAGCCATTTTTTCAATCTCTTGGCAACAACTTTATATGTGGAGGTGACCATAACTGCAAACATACCTACTGGAGCTCTCGTCTAATAACTACCAGAGGCAGAGCTTTCTATGAACTCATCCGTGAAGAAAACTATGGCTACCTATCCACCGGAGAGCCCACGGATCTAAATAAGGTGCCTGATTTACTGGACTTTTTTATCGCTCAAGGTATATCCTTTATCTATACAGATATAGTCAGTAGCACTGACCTATCATCCGATCATACATCAGTCATTACTACAATTAGCACTACAATTATTAAAAGACAACCTAGACCATCCCTATACAACCAAAAAACCGACTGGGACGATTTCAGAAGGCTTTTGCAAGAAAATCTCCAAACCAACATCAGCCTGCGCACCCCTAATAATATAGAGGAAGCCACAGAACACTTCACCACTACTGTTCAATCTGCAGCCTGGAGGGCTACGCCCAAACTTCTAAATAAGGTACGACAGGATGGAAATATCCCCAATGAAATCCTTGAACTCATCAAGCAAAAGAGGAGGGCAAGATTTAAATAGCACAGGACTCGAAACGCAGCTGAAAAAACGATATTTAATAGACTAACCAATGCCTTCAAGAATAAACTCAAACTGCACAAGCAAGAAACTTTTCAACATTATATAACTTCCTTGTCCCGAGCCGACCACAGTATCTGGAAAGTTTCTAAAGCTAATAAAAGACCACAGGTTGTTAATTCACCTTTAGGAAAACCAAATAACGACTGGGCTAAGACAGATCAAGAAAAAGCAGATCGCTTCGTTCAGCACTTTGCCCAAGTTTTCACACCCTACTCTACTGCACCCGATGTTGAGATTCAAGACTTTCTTCAAACGCCACTTCAAATGTCGCTGCCCATCAAAAGCTTCACCTATACTGAGGTGCTTGATAAAACTCGCCATCTAAACAAGAACAAAGCCGCCGGGTATGACCTAATTACGACTAAGGTGCTTACTGAACTGTCCAAAAATAGTATAACGTTTTTACGAAACCTGTTCAACTCCATATTGAGATGCCAATATTGGCCATCATCGTTAAAATTCGCACAAATTATTCTAATACCAAAACCTGGTAAACCTGCTGAAGATGTTGCCTCTTACCGTCCAATAAGTCTGCTGCCACTGCTCTCTAAGCTGTTAGAAAAACTTATAATCAAAAGACTGTATGATAGTGACATACTGGAAAACTGCATAATAGACCATCAGTGTGGATTTAGGCGGTACCATTCCACGATTCAGCAATGCCATCGACTTGCAAATATCATCAATGCGGCCTTCGACGCCAAATTTTACTGCCCTGCAGTTTTTATAGACATTAAACAGGCATTTGACAAGGTGTGGCATGATGGCCTATTATATAAAATGAAAGACCTACTGCCAAATGAATACTACCTTTTGCTAAAATCGTACTTGAATGATCGCTACTTCCAAATCAAATATGGCTAACATTATTCTGATCTCCGACCAATCACCTCAGGTGTGGCTCAAGGCAGCGTCCTTGGACCGCTGCTATATTTACTATATACCTCAGATGTTCCCACAACAAATAATACACACTTAGGCACATACGCAGATGACACTGTCCTCCTTTCCAGTCATACCAATCCTCATATAGCATCCTCTAACCTACAAACCCATCTAACTCATCTTCAGACCTGGCTTGCTAAATGGAGAATCAAGGTCAATGAAACGAAAAGCACTCACGTTACATTCACTCTAAATCACTCCGACTGCCCCCCAGTTTTTCTGAACAACATACCCATTCCTCAAGCAACAGAAGCCCGCTACTTAGGTTTTCATTTAGACCGACGACTCACCTGGAAGTCTCATATATTGAAAAAGCGTAAAGAGATTAATCTGCGAATCAAGAAAATGTACTGGACACTTGGTAAAAAGTCGTGTCTTTCCCTCGAAAATAAGATCCTGCTCTACAAAACAGTAATCAGGCCTATATGGACTTACGGCATTGAGCTATCGGGCTGCTCTTGTAAGTCCAATGTTAACATTATTCAACGCCTACAATCCAAAACCATCAGACTGCTAGCAAATGCTTCGTGGAATGACAGCAACTTGATCCTGCATGCGGACCTACAAGTCACAACGGTAGAAGAAGAACGTACCAAACGAAGTAACACCCACTTTGCGCGGTTGCACGCCCATCACAACACGCTTGCATACAACCTTCATCAGGATCCCCTACCGAGAAGATTAAAAATAAAGAAATGGCCTAGTGATCTTAAAGGAGTGCAACTCTAATGAAACGGGATAATATCGCTGGATGGACTCCCCCTCATGTCAAATGTCATCACATTAGCTCATAGAACATTGGTTTATTGTATTACGTTCTGATTGTTAATTTGCTTATAACCAATATATATATATATATATATATATATATATATATATATATATATATATATATATATATATATATAGTATATATAAAGTATTTCTTATAAACTAAACAAATATGGCGCATTGAAAATATAGATCTCTAAAAAAATATAGATTTTTATAAGAATTGAACGCGTTGATAAAGACCTAAAAGCTAAGATTGAGTTCTAATTAGAAATTCGTAAAGATAAGACTGCAGTACTTATGTAAATGAAAGTGAATATAAATTAACCAACGATTTTAGGATTTTACTAAACTCGGCATTTATTAGTGACCTATTTTAAATTAAGACAGAAGTATAATGGGGATACAAAAGTAAATTAACTGCCTCTAAGTTTCTTACAAAGTTAAAAAAAACATCTTAATACAAATCATTAGTTTATGAGGAAAATTTGGATAGAAACATCTTTTATTATACATATTAAGATCTTACAACAATATTAATAATCACTATGCAAATTGAAGCATTTGTCCTAACATTTTACAAGGTTTGATATTTCTCCTACAAAAACTCTCTCGTCTGAGAATGAAGTCACTTTATAACAGGATCTTGAAGCGCAGTGCCATCGTCAAAACAGTGCGATACAAGCTACACTTTTATGTGCATGTACTGACTACAGATGGACGGCCTCTGTTTGCCTCATCGTGCACCTTAGTGCATCTACCTTTAATCATGCCACATTATGGACGTAAACCCTACACAGTTTTTGCTAAAAGTTTGTTTGTACACAAAAATAGCATTACTGCGGCACTTCACATTTGGTAGATTTTTTATGGCAGCGTTTATTTTCACTTGATATAGGGATGAGTAAATTGCGACGCATCTTCACCTTATTTTCCGCACTACCTACTGAACTGCTGCATGCAGCACCACATGGCGGGCATTGTTATCCCCGTTATTTCTTTGCGCATGCGCAAAACGGTGTTTTTTTAAATTGTCTTTGTAATACATTTAAATTTAGGGAGATTAATTCAAGAGACGTTTTAGAGTTCTTATGTATATTCATATTAAGTTATACTGACTGTTTGGTAGCAAACAAATAATAAATTTTTATCTGAATTTGTTATTGGATTGTGCTATGGAATTTTAGTTCAAAATAAGTTTAATTGCATCTAATTATTTAATACCTGCTTATTACTTGAAAGTAAAAGTGTTAGGGGCGTGGCTGATGTTAAGTATTAAGCTATATCCAGAATAGCAAAGCCTTAGCAAGGTAGTAAGATAAAATAATATTTATAATGTAAACTAAACTTAAGTTTAAGATAAATTATTAAATGAATTGACAGTATTTAAAAAATATCTTTTATTTAACAGGATTAAAAATTTTATTGTTTATTTTGATTTATTTAGTCCTATGTTTCTATTTTTATTTAACCGTTTCTTTGTAGTCCTATATTAATCTGCTTCTCCGCTGCATTTCTGTATATTTAATTTTGTCACAATGGGCACCGCACGTAAAGCAAATATTTAAAAGAATACAAAAACATGGGGCCGGCGAAGACATTGCTCTGTAAGCAATCCCAGAACGAACTTAAAAAAACCTTTCGATTTCGATTTCGAATTTCGGGAAAATTCGAAATCGAATATCTGGAAAATTATTCGAATAAATTTTTCTTCATTTTCGAATTCAGCGTAAAATTTCCTATAAGAATCACATTTAAAATCGTAATGTCGAAAATTTTTCCGAAATTCGAAGTCGAATATCTCGAAAACTATTCGACATAGAATTTTTTCGATTTCATTATTGAAATCAGCGTAAAATTTTCTTTAAGAATTACTCATAAAATCGCAATGTCGAAATTTTCCCGAAATTCGAAGTCGAATATCTCGAAAACTATTCGAGATAGAAACTTTTTGATTTCGATTTTGAAATCGGCGTAAAATTTCCTATAAGAATCCATTTTAAAATTTTAAAAAAACCATAATTTTGTGACAGCGGCAGACAGACCGACAGACATATAGAATTCAGTAACGAACTTTTTAAGTTCGTTGAATATGGATTTAAACATAATTCAGCACAAATTAGTTGTAGTAATCATATAAAACATTATAATGCAAGAATAGGAGAAATATAAAAAGAAGCAATATGCAAATTAAAAAATATAGAAGTGAGGAATACGAGAAACAAACACAACAAATTTGTGAATGTATAAAAAAATTCAACTCAATTGGTCACTATAAAGAAGATAGAAGAGGTGTAAAAACATATTATATAATAAGACACAATAAGTTTGGAGAGAACGAATAATACTCAAATATATTAAAAGGTTAATTAGGTGGAATGAAGAAGTTAAATGACAGTAAATAAAAAGAAACAACCACGGAAAAGTTTATTAATTCAATAAAAGAATAATATGAAATAGATAACATAAATAAGGATTTATACAAAAAGAGTAGTCAGAGAGGCAAAGTATAAGAATTGGATCAAGTTTTGGGAAGAACTAAATCATAAATAAAAAAAAACATAGATCATTTTGAAGCCAAATAAAAGCATTTGATGTGGAACTAAATATAAATACAGATAATAAAGTAAGGAGTGCGACGATCTACAATTAAGAAAAAATGAAGTAAAACAAGCGAAAATGCAAAAATTAAAGTAGAAATGGCAAGAACAGAAGACAACATAGACCCTAAAGCGATAAAGTGTACGAGAAGAAAGGCAAATATATGGTTTTTGAAAAATGCAATAAAGCTTGCAAGACCGAAAGATTGAGAATATAATCTAATAACACTTATCTACATAAAAGGAGATTAAATGAACTGCGGAAGCTATAGAATAATGTGCTTGCTCTCAATATGTTTTAAAGTGTAGAAATGAAACAATAATGCAAACTACAAGAACACTTAAAAGTAAAATAACTGTTATATAAATGAAATACTTAAGAAAAATGAGCGGTCAAACCAAATGAGGCAGTAATAAAATTAAAAAATAAATTAAAATGACTAGAATGTGTAATTAGAATAAGGAAAGCTAATAGAAATAAATAAAAAGAGAAGGAATACCAAGAAAGATATGTCTAGAAAGGATATCAGAAATGGAAAAATAAAGAACGATAGGGCAAATAACTAAATTAGCTATAAATATATTGGAGTGAAAAAATAGATCCATAAGGGGCTAATGAAGCAAATAAATATATCTGTCGCTCTATCAGGGCATAAGGTATAAGAGAAGAAGAACAATCTGTAAAAAGATTGAACATACTAATTAAGAGAAATTTTGTACTCTAATTAAAACAAAACTAAAGATTAAAAGATTCCTTTAATTTAGCAACAAATTGTTGTTTGTGTAACATTTGTTAATTTTAATTTATTACAAATATTCTTATAAAGGCGTTTGGACAAATAAAGATGAATTTAAAAAAACAGAAATAGAATGGAACAATTAACAGAAATAAAAACAAAATATGCAAGGCAAATTATACGATTGGAATGTTCAAAAATAATTGGTGCGCTCTTCAATTCCTCAGCTATATATAGCGTGTCTTTTTTTTATAAATTGGCCTACCCATATGAGAATAGCAACCGTATGTGGAAATATAATATCAAGTCGCAGAAGTATATGAATTTAAAGTCGGCAAGAACTGTACTGAGAAAGATAGAAGTAGAGGGCACTAATCGTCAAAATTTTACACGCCATTTTGCATGAAGGCTTAGAGATAACAAGAGCCTGTGCGTAATAGACTTCACTTTTATCACTCAACAAGTTTCCGAAGATATGTTAGCAGCCGGTGAAGCTGTACAGTGAGGGCTTTGAGGCGTTATTTGAGTGAATGGCAACGTACTGAAAACCCTCGTTTAAAAAAGCCATGGCACGATAGCAATTCTCCTTTGGAATCAGGAGGCTAATGGATTGGCCCACCCTTCGTGAGAGCATAACCAGTGAACGGTAGTGTGACATGTTAAAAAATGTCGTCACGTAAATGCAAAGCCAATTATCAAAATGCAGACTCTTCAATACACTGTGCCAAGCAACCACGCTTAATGAACTTAGTTGTTAGACATTGAATAAAATAAAACAACTTGCATGTAATTTAGAATTAAAAGTATAGAGCACCTTAAAAAATGTTTAGTTCTAATACACCGACTCAAAATCTTCTAAAAGTAACAGCTGAGTAAGTTAAAGCGCAATAAAAGGCAATTTAGAAACTTTTAAAAAGAAAGAAATAGGAAACATAAATAAATTAAAACCCATCATTTTAAAGCACGTATCAATAGAGAAACCTGATCTTAGACTACATCGACTAGATTCTCAGAAGTGGACTTTTAATGTTGTGTAAAGATTGCGTTGGTCTAACTACTCTATTACATAGTATAGAGAGAGTATCTACTATAAACAAGGTGAAAAATATACAGCCATCATGCAAAAATTGAGCAATGAATTACCGCAAGATTCAGTACTGGCTCTGATCCACTTTGGTCTTTATATTTTCAACCCTTCTAGAACAAATTAAGAAATATTCAGTTGCCTTGATAATCATTAATAGTAATAGATTAAAACACAGTAAATGTAATACACAATCTGAATCTACAAAAACAGAAAAACCTTCTTGAAAATGTCTTAAAATGACTGAAACACAGAAGCCCTGCGTTATTTTTGTAAAATCACCTATTCAAACAATTTTTAATTCAAAAGGCTATTGGAAGATATCATGCCAGAACATAATTATAAACCATGAAATAAAATCCAAGTAATATGGAAAAACAACAATTAAGCCTACTAATCCGAAGAACATTCGATAAAAGCAAATGAAGTAAACGTAGCTAATATAATAAAAGACGAATAATATAAACCGGAATAACGATTTTTTAATTTACTAAATCATTATAAAAAGTACAATAATAAAAAAATATTTTTCTGCATAATCTTCTGACTTAGAAATACATTTTTTCAACGAAAATGTTGCTTTCTGGATCTCATGATCGTAAAATCAGCGTGGTGTGATACTAGCCAAACGTAAACGAGCATCTCGTTGGCAGCATCGTCGTCAAATCTTTATTGTTCAAGTACTTCTTTTGGTGGTCAAAGCAGATGATAATCGCAAAATAATAAGTACAGACTATAAAGTGGGTGTTTCAGTGTAGTCTAGAACAAATCGTCACTATTTTGTCGAGTTTGGGCAGCTCTTATAGAAACCCGTAATTATCTGAAATAATTGCCCGAGCACTCCGTAGCGTATTCTGACCTTAAAGGCGGTGTCAACAACCGGTCGGCTGTGAATAGTGCGAATATTTAGTCACGCTGGTCCTTATACAACGTTGCTGACTTTATTTTCAGCTGCTTTTCGTCTTTCCAAAATTGTTTAAACCACGCGTCCTTTATGTTCTCAAAATTTTGAATAGTTTTAATAATTGGAAGAAATTTTATAATAATCTATTACGTAATGGATGAAGGCACTTGTCTTAATATAACACAAAATTTAAAGTTGCTTCTATAAAAAAAAAACTCTTCCACCTGGAAATGAAGCCACTTCGTAACAGTATCTTAAAGCGCAGTGTCGTCGTCAAAGCGATGCGGCGCAAGCCACTACTTTGTCAATTTCCTGTACAAGTTTATCGTTTATTGCAGATGGGCAGTCGCTTCATGCCTCATCGTGCACATTGGTGGTCTATTTTTAAATATACGACACACTCATTACGTTTGGTCCGTAAACATTACACAGTTTGCGATGAATCGCAGCTATCAAAAATCTTTTCGTATACAGAAATCGTATTACTGCACGCACTTCACATTTGACGAGTGTTCATTTTCAATTGATTTAGCCAACGAGTAAACTGCATTACTAGATGTTTTGTCTACTTTTCACTACCTATTAAATTACTGCATACAGCGCCACGGGTGTTGATATCCTTGTCTATATCTCGGGCATGCATAAACGGAGGTTTCTATCCCAATTGCCCTCGCATTAAAATAAACCCTACTAACTTTTTTTTATTAGTATAATAATTATATTATACTTTTTAAAAAGTACAGCCGCGCATAAATAACATTAGCCGTAAGTGTATTAGAAGAAAGTATAATGATAATATTAAAAAATTTAATAATGTAAAAAACTATTTTTTTATGTGTGCCGACAGTGTTATATCTCTACATTATTCTAATTCTTTGATTTTCTTCTGTTCTGAATTTCACGAAGCCTGCAGACTGAAGCTTTTGTGTTGAAATGTTTTACACTATAATTATGCATACATTTTTATTTTTTACATATCCAAGTAGATGTTTACTGGCTTTGTACTATATCTCTCTTTAGAGATTATTGTCACAACTTGCTCTTTGTAGATAATTTAGTCACTATGTGCAGCTTCTTTTGTTAAGGCCTAGCTAAAAGAGCGTCTCGTTTTGTAGATTTATTATTTCTGTTTTCAGAGCATTTTATCGGTACAATTTTTTGTTGAACTTATAAACAAGGAATAATAATTTTGATTTACCTCTACTTTCCTTGTTTCAGAAGTTTTTATTTCAGGTAAAAGCAATATCTTTAGCAAATATTTACATAATAGCACAATGTACTCGGTCTATGAGTTCGATTATTTTGTTTTCACTTAACGACAAGAATTGCCGAGAATGATGGGAAACCTTCGGCAACTTTCCTTTTGCTGCGACTTCCTGCAGTCTTGGCATAGATGCCCGGCTCCCTGAAGTCGATTTATTTCTTCTTCAGACAGTTTTGTTGAAAAGTCGTACTTACTAAGTCATTTGTGGAAAAGCTGTGGAAGAATTACCATACGACCCCGCAGTTATATTTATTCTGTTAGTAATAATAGAAATAAATCGCAAATTACTCTTGATTTAGTATCATCAGTAGAACAACCCACACAAACGAGGGTATCTTTGTTGCCGTCGCCCGTTTTGTTTTCTTTAATCCGAGTTTTCTTCCGATAAAGCTATTTTCCAACAAATAAAACTTTTACAACGTTTTTTTAATCCTGAAATCTTTTCTTGACGCCCCATCATGCATCAGTTCCCTAGCGTTGACAATCACAATGTGGATTCAGCGCCATCAGCGGATCTCCCATTTCAGCATTATTCTTAAATCTGCTGATTTTGTTGTAGCGCGTGTGGTAACCACCAACTGTCGAACTTTTGTACAACTCAGGCGCCTCTTCTTCTGCTTCTATATCTAATTCTTCTAATTCACTTTTCAATTTTTCCGACACTGTGTTTTTTAAACTCTCTTTTAAAACTCCTGAAGGGCCTTTCTACGTTGTCATCAGTTCTTTTCCTATATCTTTAAAATATTCTTTCGTGTTTGTCTTTAAGTCTTCTCTTCTTCTTATTCTTATTGTGCCATCTTCTACCGAAGGTCGGCGATCATAAAGGCGACTTGAACTTTCGACACAGCAGCTCGGAACAATGATCGGTTACTTTTGGTGTAGCATTGGTGTAACTTATTGATCCAGGATGTTCTTTTTTTACCAACACTGCGTTTGCTTTGTATCTTACCTAGGATTACTAATTGTAATAACTCGTACTTGGGATTTCTCATTATATGTTCGAGATACGCCAACTTTCTAGTTTTCACTGTCTGCAGTACCTCTACATTCTTGCGCATCCTTTGCAGTACTCTTCTCTAAAATGTTTGTAGTTTTGGGCTTGCTTTTAGTCTTTTTGCTCAACGTAGAAGGTAGTTTATATATTTTTTGCAATTCTCTTTTTAAAGTTCTACTTAAACTTCTGGATTGTTCTATAATTTTCCGGTCAAACTTCTCTGTATGTTAGTAATATTTTTTAGAGCTTTTTACGTATATTTATTGAAATTTTCTTTTTATATCTTTGTTCAAATTTTCAGAAGATATATTCGCATTTATTTGCAGTTCTCGTAAGTATCCTTTGAACTGTTTTTTTTAAATTCTGTAATGTTCTCTTAATTATTTTCTCAGTATTCTGAACTATTCGTTAATATTTATTATTAATTTTTCTTCCATTTTTTTCAAGGTTCAGTATTAACGTAGACATAGATAAATGTCTAAATTCTTAGTTATTATTAAAACCCCTCACAATATTTTTTGCATCACATATTTTCCTGTCGTTTGCAAATATTGTTTTTCTAGCTTACTCTTTAGTTTTCTCAATTTTAATTTGACATAGTGACTTATACAATAGTTCTTCGAGTTGCGAGTAATGCTACTCTTGACACTAGTTGTAAGTATTAGTTCCATTATTATTCACTTAATAATCTCCTCATATACTTAAAAATCTCTACACTTGACCTAAAATGTTTTTGGCTCTATGTTGATATATAATAAACTATCAGTGTCATCTAATTTTAACATTTGGTTTTGAAAATCATATAAGTGTCAGTTACCTCTAAATTACTAATTGTTAAAGTTTGTATTCTTTATAATTCTCAGTAATCTTTCCATCGTTGTTAATCATTTTAATCGTGTTTACAAAAAAAGAGCTTTAATTTATATATAAATAAAAACCGCAAAGTAATTAAAGACCGTTTTAATCAAATAGTTGATTATCTAAAAAGACCATATTAGTTGTAGAGAGTTTTATGGTTGAACAACTAGTGACCATTACATTTTGTATGGAAATATGTACATTTGCCTGTGAGAGTGAGATTTGCTTAAAGTAACTAATATAAGTGTTATAGATATATAGAATATCTAATTCGTAATAATAGGAACAATAAATAGCAGCGTCGTTGGAATCGTGCTTATTTAAAAGAAGATATTTTTAAAGACAAGATATCATGCATGTTGATTGTAATTCATTTTAGAAACAGAAAGTCTAAAAGAATTAGGAGCAGAAAGTCCAGAGCACATTTTAATCAACTTTAGAATATCATAGAATCATTAAGAGACAGAAAGAGCTATTACAATATACATATAATAGTATACAATAGTAATATTTATAATCCTCTGCAACAGCGAGTCAGAGATGTTAGAAAAACTATAGAAAACTTACTCAAACAAAACACAATCGATTTTTGATACACGAGTAAGAAAAAAGGCAAAGAAAACATTTACAAAGCTTGAAAAGTGATAACTAAACTTGCATAGAGCTTTGGAAGCACCAATAAAATATAAAACACTAAGAAAATAAGAGTATATAATTGTAAAAAGCTTTACAATTCAGTACCTAAAGATATAAGAATTAATAAATAAGAAAAATAAAACAAAAAGAAGAAACAAAACTTCCTTCCTTACAATTCGTACGTCATTTATTGGTTATTAACTTGTGTAAGTTCCTATTATAAGAATTAAGAAAATACTAACAACAATAAATTCAAACTTTATTATGACCATTTGTATAATTCTATGTGATTTGTGCTCTTTTTTGATAAAGCGATGACAAAACTAGGTGTTTACGAAAATACGTTGTCAATACTAAAATTTGTCTTTTTTAAATTCCAACATTTCTCCTGACGATGATCCTGACTTTTGGATGCACTTTTATTAACTAGCAAAAATATTCAGGATTGTATGTATTTGTATGATGTAAATGCTAAAAGACCCATTTATAAACTTTTGATAACATAATAGTTTATAATTTTAAGTTAGTAATAGTATGAACTGAGAACTTATCGTTATGCCTTTTAATGAGTTTTCAAAACTACTAAGCATATCTGTATCTTGGAGATAACTGTCTTTCCAGGTATATTAAAAAAACATTGTTTATAATCAAAACAAACAATAGTAAATAGCAGACACTAGTAGATTCTCATGAAATTCTAATATTTCTTGTAAACCTACAGCTATGTTTTGTAAAGCAATTTGTGAAAATATTAGACGCAGACTTCGAGTCACTTCAGTTCCTTCAGGCCTCTTTACGAAACTTGGAGAAAGCTAAGGTTAAATTGTATTACATTACTTACATGCCTAAATATCTTAAATATTAATGTAATTAAGTTGTAAGTGCCTAGTTTTAACCTAAGCGCTCTTATTTCGGTTAACCGATAAAGTTTTGAAAACTCCTTATAAAATTGCTATTATTTGTTTAAATAAAATCTGCTTCTGCATACAGATTTAAATTAATTTTTACTAATACTTAGAAATATTTTATAAAATTTGTCTTTGAGTAGAATTTACTAATAACTGAATTATAAGTTATTCGTAAGTAGTTAAAGGAGATGAATAGAAAATCATTAGTATGTTTTAATATAAATGTTTATTTAAAAAGTGTAAATATTCAGATAACAGTAAAGTAATATAATTTGTAAGAAAATTTAGGGTGGTGCAAAAGTAATTAGTTTAAACTTTAAAAAAGCTGATTAGAAAATTAAACAATTTAGCAAAATTATACTTAATATTAAAAAAATCATATGTAGATTATTCTCTCTTACAACGAATTGCATTTTTTATAATCATAATTAAAAAATGGACGAAATGCCTGACATGAATGTCAAATTTTATCCGTTCTTTGCTATTACTGGGAATTGAAGCAAAGTTTGAATAATCTGTGAGGTTGAAAATTAAGATTTGATATTCACATCAAAAAATTTAGCAGTCTTTAAATATAGCTCTAATTTAAACGAAATTCTGTAGCAAATTTGTTTTCAAAACATTTCTAGCTATAAGCACCTAATAATTATCACAGGAGCTTGAACCTTCTCAATGGACAATAAGTAGTAACTTGCTTAAGTACTGGGTTAATATGTACAGGCAATCTCCAGCACCTTCGATTTTTTCGCCAAATTGTTACTAGTGACGAAAAGTGAAGTTTTGGTACCAAATTTTTGCTTTGCATTTAATAGAATTACAAAGGTATAATTTACTTTGACCTGGTCCCTGCAGGTCGAGCCATTATTACTTAGCTTTATTGTCAATAGCTTGAAACAACAATACTCTAGCAAGATCAATTGAAGACAAGTATTGGATAATATTAAACAACATACGACCTAAAAAAAAACAAAATTTGAAAAACTTGATAATGTAGAATTGCTAATTTATTCTGCATATAAGCCCTACTTGGTACTATTGCATTATCTCACCGCTTTACTATCTTTCAGGAAGCATAAGTACGTCAATTCCAAACTAGTGTATTAACGAGGCATAGAAAATTTAACTAAAAGAGTAATAGATGCCACGTGGGTAAAGAAAATGTAAACCGAAATTTCTCTTCTACGCAGCGTGAAGTCGATAGGAAAGTCTGAAGGAAAAATTCCCGTGAAATACCTCGCACTAGCAAATTAGTATCAAATTTTTCATAATAGAGGGTCTAATCCAAAATTTTGAAAACACAGAGGACAGTTTAGAAACAAACAATTTTTTAGAAGACGACAAGCAGTTGAACATGAAGGTTATCGACATCTCCCGAGGACCAGCGTCATTGAGCTGAATATTCGCCTTTTCAATGGTGATCAGAGGTTGACGAACTGATTTTTTTTAACTTTTGGACGAAACAAACCCAGACAGGGCAATGTTCGACTTCCTACAGTTTTACTAAACTCGACAAAAATTAAAGATTTGTTTTCAATAATACTGTAACCCACTTTCTAAATTTTGTACATACCTTCTTGTAATTGTTTTTTGTTTGAATTATTAACAGAGGTAGAGATAGAAATTTGATCACGATGTTACTATTGAAAAGTTTCGTGCATGATTGGTTGGTGTTACAGCCACCCTAATTGTATGGTAATCATTCTAAGTCTGGTGACTAGGCAAAGCAATAACTTCTATATTTGTTTCTTTATGATGCTTCAATAAATCACTAAAAATAATTTTATTATTATTATTATTTACTCACATATACTATACGATTGCATATATTTTAACTTTTAATTTTTGATCTCCTTCAAAACAACAAATAAATAAGAAATTTTCATATTAAATAATAAAAATACTTTTGCACCACTCTAATAGTTTGTCATACTATGATTATAATCTTAAATATAATATAAAATAAAAGGAATTGTACATAAAAGTTCTAAATTTCCTATAATGAAAGTTTGAAAAAAATTGTTTTAAAAGCTGAGACTGTTTTTTAGTTTAAAGAACAACCTCTTAGATGAAGCAGCTGCCTACTTAAATTAGGAAAGTGAGTAGTAATTTGGACACAGACCAGTAAAATTTATAGGAGCTCTCTTAAAATATATTTTTGTTTTTATCGGCTGTGGACCTAGACCTAGACCTAGACCTAGACTTAGGAACAAAAATTTGAAATCACCTATTGCGTCGAGTCTTTCAAAATGCGATTAAGTATTTGAATCTGAAATAATTATCAACAATAGAAAGATTTAACAGTTTATCATATATTTTCTTCTTTTATTTTAATCTTTTCTTAGAAAGATAAAGTAGAACTTCCATTTTTTCTATAGTACGATCGCAGAACTTTATTATGGATAATTTTTTTGATAAATATTGTTATAGTATTTCTAACAAATTACTACATATTCTAGACCTTTTTTAATATTTTTTAATTTTTTAACATTATCAATAAAAGCTAGAACTAAACTATTTAATATAATTAAAACTATAAACAATTGTTAAAAAAAGTTATAATTTGTTATTTCAATTTTTGCTAGTATATTTTACATATTGTCATCGTTCATGTTTTTGAATGTCGTGCTATATGTGAGCCCAATCAGCTGTTTGCTTGATAAAACTGAAATTATTATTTGGGCTAACACACGGCTAATATAGTACATAAGAGCATACATTTGGTTTTTTTTTTGAAAGCATGATAACTAATGTTTTAATTGTAATTTACTTTTTTTTGTTTTATCATTAAACCACTGTGGATATGCATACTCTCTTTATCCTTATAAAATATCCCCTTAAGTTGACAAGAACCTATTTAATAAACAATACCTTTGAAGTTTCTCCCATTAATTGCACTCTTAAATGATTTTGTAGATTGATTGTATTGTTCCATCCATAATATGGATACTTTGCAGTTCCCAAGTGCTAGATAGGTTTACTTTTCTTGTACTAGACGCTGCTGGTTACTCACTTTCTGTGTTCATTACTTGATTAACATCAGCTTGTATCACTTTTGAGAAATACGACTCTTTCTTCACTTGCCTTAACACGTTTTGTTGCATCTCTTTCTTTTTGTGCTTTTCAAAATATTTTCACTTTACTTAACTCTTTAGATATGATAATTATGATTTGCTCAATAAATAACATAAATAAGTAAATAAAATAACAGATGCTTTATTTTACGCACCTCAAGATAAAAGGAGAAGAACGTATCTTTCAACCATTGTAGGTAGAGACTAAAAAAAATTTACCCTGTTGGAGGAGTAATCAGTATCACAATGACAATAAAAGATGCCTTTGTCCGTTGCACAATATATTAATATGAAATTTCTTACTGCAAAGGTTGTAAAATCACATAAATTGTTAAGAAAATTCAAGACGCAGTTCGAGGATAAACTTTCAGCAAAATTCGGGTATACACGTGCCATATTAATACCAGTGTGACAAAGGAAAATTATTGCAATTATTCGCCGCCTTTTTAAAGATGACTACCGATTATCTATAACTGAAATTGATTCTAAGGTTGAACTTATGCTCTGCACTTTAATTTTACGATGGAAAATCAAACAACTACATATCTGTTGAGAAGCTTTGTTTTTGGAAAAAGAGATTAGGTAAAAATTATTTTTATTCTTATAATGCTTCAATAAATTAATAAAATTAATGTAAAGTATATTTCTATTTTATTTGCGAACGTAATAGAATGAACGTTTTTTACTATTTTTCTACTTTACTTCAGTGAAAAAATTGTATGAAGTAAGCTAGAAACACTAACAAACTAAAACAGTCATATTATTTTTATTTTGAATGAAATACATAATAAAAGGTGTCCCAAAATTAACGCAAGATTTGAATTAAATAGAAAACACAGTTTTTAGTCTTTTGATTGTAATTTTTTTATTGAATCATAAAGTACATAGGATAGGGTTATTTATGGAATAAAATATCGGGCAAATGGCCTTTCCACGGCTTTGCATACACATACGCACTCGTTTGTCGAAATTTTCCATGACCATTCTGCATAAATGTGGCTGACTACACGCTATCACAAACCAAAAATATCCATGCAGGTGTTCCGCAGGGCAGCGTCTTGGGTCCAGTCCTATTCTCCATTTACACCTCTGACCTGCCTGAAACTAAGGCAACTCTCGCCACCTTTGCGGATGACACAGCCATCTTCACTCAAGCATCGTCATTGGACGAAGCAGTACAAGCTCTCCAACAAGCCACAAATCAGCTTTCTCGCTGGTTTCAACAGTGGAATATCCAAATAAACCCAAATAAATGCCAAGCAAAAATATTTATTCTTAGACGAATCACGAATTCCAACCTAGTTCACATTAATAATAAACCAATACCGTGGAAATCCAACGATTCAGCAGTCAAATACCTCGGTATTTACCTGGACACACGGCTGAGTTGGGGCTTTCACATTAACCAGAAATTAATCCAGGGATATGCCAGACTCAAACAGCTGTACCCACTAATTAACCGTAAATCTTCCCTAAAAATTGAATGCACTATGCTGTTATACAAAACCCTGCTACGACCACTAATACTATATGGATCACCGATATGGTGCAACACGTCTCAAACCAACTTACGCAAAATACAAAGGTTCCAAAACAAAGTGCTACGAATTGCAGTCAACGCGCCCTGGTACATTCGGAACACACAGCTACACCAAGAATTAGGAATCATGCCCATTGAAGACTACATTAAAAAAAGTGCAAAAAAGTTTATAATCAACTCAAGTGCGTGTAGTGGTGCGGTTCATTATGAACTCTTTCGAACAAAGATACACACAAGACTCAAACGTCAACTACCTCAGGACATTATATTAACCGATCGTGAAAATTACTGAAACAGTAACTGAAAAAAAAATGTGGCTGAATTTCGTTGATGCAACGTTGAATCTCCTACTTTAATGCACGCGTGGTTGTGGGCTTGTTGACATAGACCTGTGATTTTAAATAACCCCATAAAAAGAAATCTAATGGTGTTAAATCACACGATCTAGGGGGCCAATTCTGATCACCGAAACGAGAGAGTACACGACCTGGAAATGTTTCATGCAGTAATTGAAGTGTTTCACGGGCTGTATGGCATGTGGCACCGTCTTGTTGAAACCACATATTGGCCACATCAATATCATCCAATTTCGGCAAAAAGAATTGTTATCATGTCACGATATCGAACACCAGTAACAGTCACTGGTTGACCAGCCTCATTTTCAAAAAAGCATGGTCTAATTATGCCTCCAGCCCAAAATCCACACCAAACAGTGACACGTTGTGGATGCATTTGTTTTTCGACAATCATATGTGGGTTCTCAGAACCCCAAAAGCGGCAATTTTGGCGATTAACAAACCCATCAAGGTGAAAATGTGCTTCGTCGCTTAGGATGATTTTGCTCGAAAAATCAGCATCCATTTGTTGATGCTCAATAATCCATTCAACAAACTCTCTTCGCTGTGCATGGTCATTAGGCTTCAGTTGTTGTGTTAATTGAATTTTGTAAGCATGGAGACACAGATCTTTAGTGAGTATACGCTGTAGAGAGCTTCTTGAAATTTGCAATTCTTATCCACGACGCCGAATTGAAGTTCCTGGATTGTCACCGACACTCTCACGCACTGCTTCGATGTTGACATTTGAACGGCTTGTTTTTGGACGACCAGTGTGTTTGGCGTCTCCAGCGGATCCTGTCTCTCGGAATTTTTCAATTAATCTCTTCACAGTTGAATAAATTAAAACACTATTCTGACCATATTTTGTATGAAATTTTCGAACAGCGGCCGCCAAGCTTTAATTATTTTTGTAATATTGTTCAATAATGAAGACACGTTATTCTATCGTGTAACGCTCCATTTTTACTAACCCTAAACTGTCAGCTGTCGATTGTTGTCAACACTTTACTGCATAAATGGCGGCAAATTTAAATCTTGCGTTAATTCTGGGACACCCTTTATAATATTTTTAGTTACATGTTTTTCTAATTATTATTTATATAACTATTACATGATCTCTATTATCATTAAAAGTAAGTTGCTGATAAATTGCTTAGTGGGTAAATATAAAAATCTTTCATTGCAAATAATGCTATCCTTAAGAGAACAAGTTTGTTTTCTGAAGAAAAATGCATGACTGTTCATAAAGTTGGTCCACTATATATTTGAGATAATGAATGATAGAATATATATTAAAGCATTGCAAAATATCGTATTGCCTAATGAAAAAGATTTATTTTGAGAAAAAAATCACTTTATAGAATGATAATACAACTTGGTTAAAGTAAAACATTCAATTTTGGATGACCACGAACAAAATTGACAACATGAATTGCTCAAGGCAATCCTCGGCCCTCAGTCCCATAGAAAACTTGTTTAAGGATAGCAAACATCATATGTGTAAAGAAACCCACAATAAGAACGGAATTAACTGGATGTCTAATTCATGTTTGGTATTATTGCATTTTGAAAAAGTTACAGAAATTTCTAAATTCTAGGTCTAAAATGTGCAAATTAGTTATCAAAAATAAAGGTTGGCCAATGATATATTAAAATTAAATTAGATTGAACTACTATATTATGTAATTTTGCTAGTTTTTTTCAATATATGTAGTATTTAGTGTCGGCGACGTCCTCGCCAATAGTTTGGCCATTACCTACTATCTGTCAGCTATCAGGAGCCGCATGCTTTGATTTATGTGTTTTTACTAGTTTTATCATATGTACTCTATATAATTTATTATTGCATTTGTCTTTTAATCAAACTTTCGGATATGGGTTTTTATTATTATGCATTAGAGAAAACAGGCGATCAACGAATATTTAAAATTAGTGCATTGTATGCTTAATTATCCTTAACTTCTGAGACCATGCAAAACTGTATCTGCAAAGCTGTAGATTAAAACTGTCAATTATAAACAAAAAATATATTTTAAAGCGCCTGAATAGTAAATAGAAATTGCAACACTCATCGAATAAAGCCTAATTTGTACCAGCTATTTGATTGTTAGCCAGAAGAATATTTTGGTTGGAAGAATTTAATGCGCGTAAATTTTTAATATATAAACTATTCTATAATTTATATTGTTATTAATGTAGCCATGTAGTTAAGGCACTCGGCTAGGACGAGGAAGGGCCGGATTCAATCCAGAGGCTCCGATGGCTGATGAGTGTCTTATTGTTAGTCATTAAAATTAATTAAATACCTGCGTTCTAAAGCGCTTGGTATCAAAAATAATGAGCGACAACCGAGGAGTGAGTGCGAGTATATGATAATAGCCCTAATTTCTCAGTTAATTCGAGGCGTTAAAGTCTCACTAAAATCCAGAAACAAATTTTGCATCTCTTGAGCCTAGTGTCTGGGACAGCCGTTCAATTGTTTCACTATAGTTATTTTCTAAAGATTTAATGTAATATATAGTACTTAGTAATCTGAAATAGATTAACAAATAATGAAAAAACATTAATTATTGAAAATTGAGACCATAGAAATGTTTTCTCTTTTATTTAACATATAAATCATTCCCGTTATAGTCTCTTAGTGTAAAACGTGTCATAAAGCGCCCTCGAGTAAATATCGGTTACCGCAAGTAACGGTTGAAAATATGGAAGTTGCTCCAAGGAACATGCGCAACAAACAAAATTACGACAAGTTAATCCACATTTGAATCAACTGTAATTAAAAAGTTACAAACAAAATTAAATGAAGCCTGAACTGAATGAAAGGATTACGCGATTTAATAAGTAAATTAGAGTCCAAAACAAATTAGATCCCTCTGGATCCGGGCGAGCTAAAGAAATGCACATCTGCCATCTAAATACAAAAAGAAGTGTCAGCTTCACTTGAAGGAGTAACTCAGTTTACAAGATTAATAAGCAGAAGCCTAACACTGAATAATGCAGAAAATTACAACAAAGAAAAACTTGTACAATTTTAACTTTACGAGCAATGCGTTGAATAATTAAATTAAATGCACACGCAGAACTATTTTAAATAACACGTACGAACATTTTCTATACGAGTTGTGTCAGAACTTTACATTTCACCTGTAATACTGTACAGCTACTGAAACTATAAATAAAATTAAAAAAACATATTATAACTTATCTATGGTTATTAATAACGCTTAATAAAAGTTAAGGTTTCAAAAATATGTGATGGCTGATTGTATGTAAATAAGGAATACATGATAAAAATATAGCAAATGCTGAATATTCAGCTAAAACTAGTAACATATGGGAAAAAATATAGAAGGGGTTCCATCCAAAATGACGACATCGTCATCACAAAGTCTAGACGTCAACCCCATAGAGTTGTTATGGTATGAGCTGGACAGGACAGTAAGAAAGGAGCCCCCTACTCCTAAAAATCATCTTTGGAGTCTTTTTCAAGATGCCTGGCGAGACGTGCCAGTCGAAAAATTAAAAAAAAAAACAATTAAAAGAATGCCTAGAATTGTAAAAGCAGGATTAAAGGCTAATATTTTGATGAAACAAATTTTTAATGTCTGGAGAGGCAGGCGTGTAAATAGCCGCTCTCGTGGTGCGGTGTGGAAACGTAGTACGGGCCGTATTGGAAGGTCAGCCGATAAGGCCAATATCGTCCCTTAAACGGCCGTCGCGTAAGCGGATGGGGGCGGCTACCGATATCAACCAATGAATTGCCAAATCGCTCACCTGAATCGGCTTCGGCTTCGGCTTCGTCGGCGATTCCAAGGTGGCCACCTCTGCGTTGCGGATCTGGTATCTGCGGGATGTTGAGACACGACCAAAACTGGCCGCGCTACGGGGCGTGAATATGAATGTATGCGGGTTAAGACACGACCGTATTGGCGGCGCTGCGGAGCGTGTATTTGAATTTATGCGGGTTAAGACACGACCGAACTGGCCGCGCTGCGGGGCGTGAATATTTGCGGGGTGTTAAAGCACGACCAAATTGGCCGCGCTGCGGTGCGTATATGTGTCGGCTGAGCAAAAGCCCGTGCCGTTCTGTGTGCGATGGCAAAACGTGCAGATATCAAAGGCCCGCATGCCGCCGCAATATAAAGCGGTTCAAAGGCCGCCACACCAATGTCCAAATTAATTTTTTCCAGTGTTTATGATAATTGTTGTTTTGTTTTTTACGTGTTGCATAATAATATATTATAAAATAAATTGTTTTCCTATGTTAAAATGTATAGGTTATCCTACAACAAAGTGAGCGTTTATTGTTGGCATTTATAAAAAACACTTAAGCATTAAAAAAAAACAGAAACGAAAGAGACTATTGATAAAAGGCAGTTTTCTGTTACGACTCGCAGTCGTTCTTAGAAGGTAGGCAGATTTAGACCCTAATTACAGTAAACGCGGAAATGTAAACACAGTTGTCTATCTCAAATATAATTCTCTATTATCGATCTCCCCGAAAACATAGTCGATTAAACCAGACACGATGTAGCTAAAGTGTTATGTAAAGACGCGTTATCAAAACCAAATATTGAATTTTTCGAATTACAAGCTCTAAAACCTTAAAATAAGTTAAAAATATATGTTGCCCAAAACCAAGTGCAATGCTACAAATATTTCTTAACGATTTATATTGGTTAGATAAAGGGTACACTGAAAAATTGGACTATCGTCAAGTATCTAACAATCCAAACACTTGCTTTACAAAAAAAAACCAAAATACTCATTACCAACTGAAATTTATTTCCTGATCCTCAAAAACTCTTTTTAATAGTATAAAAATTTGAAGAATCCCAAATTTAAACGATATTTCAAATAATTATAAAAAAATAATTTCTCACTACTTAATATCAGCGTTTTTAGTTCTTTTGCACACAACTTAGCTAAATATCTGACAAGCTTCAAGATGCATTCAAAGCTCCTGCCTTTTTAGGAATTTACAAATTAATTCCCATATTTGAAGATCTACTAGTAGCTAGTTTTGATGTCGTCTCTCTTGAGGTTAAAAACTTCTGAAATTTACTTTATTATTATTACTTAACTTTACTATTATTAAATTAGTTAATGATTTCCACTTTAATACCTATTGTACTAAAAAAATATATGTCGAAAAAATAATGCTCCTATAGATTTGCCACTTGTATTTATCATAGCAAATCTTTTTATGACCGATTTTGAAAAATACTTTCTTTCTCTAAAAAGCTACCTGTTGAATAAGATGACTTAACAATGCTTTTGGTATTTCGCCCCATTGTGAAGATACACTCTTCCAATTCTTTAACAATTCTATACCAATATCAAGTTTACAATATAGGTAAATGGAACAAAATAATTTCCTGTTTTTTGAGCGTTATCATAACAAACGTTTATTTAAAAGATGTAAATCTACCGTTACCAATCGTTATTCAAGTGGTAAATCCTACAACCCTCCTGCTGAAATCCATTTAATTCCAAAATCTTTGATTAGTAGGTCTGTTAAGCTTTTTGACACTAAGACAAACAACAAACTAAAACCAAAACCATTGCCAAAACTGTAATATAAAACAACTATTAAAAAATCCTTGATCCCAATCATTAAGGATATTAACAAAACATAAATTTTAAAGATCACTACCTTCTCCACTAAATAAAATCGTTAAGGAATCATTAACTGAATAGACGGCATAATAAATAAACAAACAATCACACAAATAGTTTTACAAGTAACATTACAATAACTGACTGTTGTTCGGGCATTACCATGAAGAATTACAAGGAGTTTACAAAATACCTTATGATGACGGTGACAGAACCTATATAGGCCAAACAGACAAATATCAAGCCGTATATACGAACATTCTTTGGCTGCAAGAAAGGGCGATAATTTCTTTGAAATAATAAAGAAACCGGTCAAAAAATTAATTTTCCTCAGGAAAAAACACTCTTATCTTTCCTTCTAACAATAGAATTATTTGTGAAACTATTAAAATAAAAAATACCGTTAATGCCTTAATACTCTTAAAGTTTATTTATTTGAAAACTGTGAATTGTTCTACGTCGTCAGCTACATAACTTCCAAACAGTATTTTCTGAAAAGTGTATTTTATGTCAAAATATTTGCCATCAAACTTTTACTTCTGATTTACTAAATAGTGAAGTAGACTATGCAAAGAACTAGTCCTCTTTTATAATTCACAGTTTCACATGGAGGGAGGGGTATAGGCAGATTAAGACCTCGGGCACAAAGAATCAACTTCAATTTCTCTTCATAATGGTAACACCATATCGGGCCGGAGTATTGCTTTATAAATTAAGACAGAGCATTCAGCTCTGAGGTGCGAGCAGCGCTTCATTAAGGGGTATAACATACCCAGTCGGGTGTGGCATTCGTTCAGTTTGTGAATGATGTGGAACCCCAGTTTAGTTTGTCGTCCAAATAGACGCCTAAGTACTTTACTGCTGAGTTTTTAGGATTCCATGTTATATCCCTATTGTTTATTTTGATTGTTGGTAAGTTCACATATCGTCTAAGCGTGAACATTTTCGCCTGGGATTTGTCAGGGTGTATTCTTATTTTCCACTTGGTGAGCCACCCCTGCGTAATGTTTAGAGAATGTTGTAGATGTTCGATAGCTGTGTCGCTGTGTCGTCTTCATACATGGCAAGTGTTGAATTTTCTACTACTGGTTAGTCGTACACGTATATATTAAATAATGTTGGTCCTAATAAGCTCCCTTGGGGAACCCCGGCTTTTATGGATCTGTTACTGGAGGTTGCAGTGTTTATTCTTACTCTGTATGTTCTGTGAATCAAAAAGGAGTGAATAATCTTTATAAGGTAGATCGGCAATTGTATCACATTCATTTTGTAGATTAGCCCTTCGTGCCAGACCTTATCAAACGCTCTTTCAAGATCTAAGAAGATACTGGCAGTGTATTTTTTATCTTCGAAACCTTTTTCAATAAATTCGCTTATCCTGAGCAATTGATCAGTGGTTGAGTGAGATGATAGAAAGCCAAATTGATGTGGAGAGCTGATATTTTTAGCCTGTAATACTTCTTGGAGTCTGTTAAGTATCAATTTTTCAAGGAGTTTGGCTAAAGATGATAAGAGACTAATTGGTCTATAGCTGTCCGGATTATCCTTAGGTTTGCCCGTTTTATAGATAGGGAGAATGATGGCAGTTTTCCATTGGACCGGAAAGTATCCTAGTCGGAGGGAAGCATTACAAATTGTAGCTAAGTAGGCAACGGCTTTCTTGGTTAGTTGCTTTAAGATTTCATTCGTTATTAGATCAGGCCCAGGTGCCTTACAGTTGGGTAATCGGTCAATGTAAGTCTTTAGTTCTTGGGTCGTTGCTGAGAGTATTGTGGTGTTCTCTTGCAGGAGCAAGTTCTCGGTTACGGTGATAACTTGGTGTTCAAAATGTTCGTCAGACTCGCCTACGTTAGGTGCGACCACCTGATCAAGGTGTATTGCTATTATGTTTGCTTTATCAGTGTCAGATGTATAGGTGGTATTATTAGCAGCTAAGGGATAAACGACATTCCGTTGCTGTAATAAGTTTTTGGTAGCCAACCACATAGTGGGGTCACGGGGCTGCATTTCTTCAAGATAAGTGTTATATCTAGAGATTCTTAGCTTGTCTAGTTCTTGTTTGACTGAGTGACAAAGCTGGTTATATAAAGTTTTAAGATATGACAGGCGAGATCTCTGCCAGTTTCTTCTGTATCGATTCTTATGTTTGATCATTTCTTGTATGAAGTTAGGTGTTCTATTGTGGTTAGGAGGTTTCCTGTGTTTCCTAGGAGTAGTAGATTCTGGAATGCTTTCTTGAATTGCAGATGTGAGAAGCTGAACAGAGGTGTCTAAATCTTTAGGTGTTTCAATTGATTTCATCCATTTCAGCTTTTGGTCGAGGGTCGATTGAAATAATTCCCAATTTGTTTTTCCGTATGCAAGTTTGATAGGGGGGGGGGGAGTTATTTCAAGAGTATTGGACAGGGAGATAATTACAGGGAGGTGATCAGAGGCTAATTAAGTAGTTACTGTTTGAAATATTGGGTCACGGAGATTTTTATGTAGAATTACATCAAGGATGTCTGGCTGGTTATCAGCTCTGTATGGGTGGTAGGTAAAATTAGTTGGTGCGGAGATCAGTATACCATGGTGGGTCAGGATGTTATGTAGTTTAATTCCATCAGGATTACTGTCCCGGCAACCCCATATGGTGTTTTTTGAATTAAGGTCTCCCAACAGCAGAGTGGCTTCATTATAATTAAAGAGTTTTCTAATTTCATCTTCTATGAGCAGTTTATTCGGAGGTTTATAAGCAGATCTGAGTATAAGATTCTTTTTAATTATAATTGCAACACCCCCTGATGCAATTAATGCTTCTCTGTCCTTTCGATAGACATCATAACCAGGAATTCTGAATTTTTTAGTACTGATAAAGTGGGTTTAGGTGATGCAGGCTATATCAATGTTATGTCTCGATAGGAAATCTACAAAGGTTGAACGTTGGTTTTTTAGGCCATTGGCATTCCAGTTGCCCACTGTTAAGTTAGTTATTATTGGGTAACTATGTTGATCCATTATTTCGCAATGTCGTTAAAAATGGCATTATCTTATCTAAGTGGGGTATAAGGAGCTCAACTATTTTGGTGATTATGATGGAGATGAGGTCAGTGGATTCTTGTTTCTCTTGAGTTGTATTAATGTTGAGTTTCAGTTCTTGTCGATGACTTCTTAAGGGTGACTCGTTTGGCAAATTTTCTAGTCTCCGTTTTGCTGCCTCCAAGCATGATTTATCAGGTGTTCGGATACTGGTATTAAGTGAAGCTTTCTTAATTATCTTTAGGTAGTAGCTACAACCTTTGTAGTTTGCAGGGTGTTTTTCTAGGCAGTTAACGCATTGAGGGTCTTCTTCCGGTCGTTTAGGGCATTGATTATATAAGTGATGGCCAGTGCACTTGACACATCGCTCTTGAGATTGACAATAGTTACGCGTGTGCCTGTACAATTGACATTTTTTGCACTGGGGTATTTCTTTAGCCTTTCTTCGTAACTCGACTTTTATCACGCTATAATTTAGTTTTGTTAATCCGAAAATTTTTCTCCCTTCAGGGGAATTGTTAAGATCTACTGCACACAGTGGGATAGGGTATCTATTTTTATTGTAAAATCGGGCTACTTTCAGAACTGGGAATTTTTGAGCTAATAATTCATTTCAAATTTCAGTTTCAGTTAGTGAAAAAGGGATATTTCGAATTATTACTGAGAGGTTATTGGCTTCCGGATGTTTGAACGTATGATAACTCAGTTTTATCTCGTTGTAATGTTTAGTCATCGCCCTGTAATCTTCTATGGTTGTTAAATTAATACGCAGTTGGGCATTTCTGATTATTGTTGTAAATTCGCCTTTGGCCTTTTACTTGAGGTCAGTAATAATTTTTTGATATTTCAGCTTACCTGCATTACGCAGGTAAATAGGTGCAATTTTTATTTTCGCCTCTGTGTTATCTAGTACCTTAGACGACGATGCGGCCTCGGAGATATATTAGTTTCCCTTCATTTTCTATTTGTTCGGTCGAGACAAAGAATTTATTTTTTGAAAGCAAGTTTGCTGGCTCAAATAGATATTTATGAAAGATCGCTGAACTACTTCGCTTTAGGTTTTTGTTGCTCAGAATAAGGAACCCCTCCGCAGGGGTTCAGTGAGTTATGTAAATTTGGTTGTTCACTTGTTTAATTTAGTTTAACTATCAAGTTATGGTAAAAGAATTGTAGTGTAAAAGAATTATATTACCAAAAGTATTTTCCAAGCAGCCTCGCTCAGAACGCGCGAAACGAACGTTATCACTCACACTTTCTGGCAGTGTTTATCAATTTCAAAAACTAAAATGTGTGATTCGTTGCCCTGCAACATTTGGTTGTTTACAAAAGTAGCAAAGGAACTCCATCGATAAGAATCAAGCTAATACAACCAATTAGTCATTTGCAATTAGAGTTTTATGGAATGCATTAAATTTATTTGAATGTATGAACTAAAAAGATGCTTACTTTAAAGTGCATTGACGGTAGGCAAAATATTTGTTATATTTTGTATCATTTTTCTAAATATACAGATTTTGTTGCTCTAAAAGTGGGGCTCGCGTAAAGAGTTTTTGTTATTATAAACAAAACGTTACATTACGAAGTTTATCTCTATTGTGATGGATATAACAAATAGGTTTTTTAACTAAAAAATAAGGAGCACTTGAATATACTTCAGTTAGGAAATCTTTTCAATGGAGAAGAACAAACATATAAACCCTGTAGGTGGACAAATATTAGAAAAAATATCGAATAATTGCCCATGGAAATTTAAAAATGTGAAATATACAGGAATTTACAAGGAGCATTCTAGTTCAAGGTTTCCATTTTTTTCCCAAAAAGTACTTATTAAGGAAAATTAAAACTTCTGTAATCTCTGTCTAGACAGATTTTTCAAAACGTTGTCGCCATGATTTCATGGCTCTTGAGAACACTTGTTTAGGGGTGTGTTTTGCTCACTGGAAAATAGTTGCTACAACAGCGGCTCTATTGAAAAATGCGCGATCACGGAAAAGGTCCTTTATTGTCGGCAACACCACGTGTGAACATGTCCTGAGATACTGCCACTCGCGCAGCCTTGTGTTTGTCGGTCAGCATTTGTGGAACCCACATTTCCAAGTCATCATATAAAATAGACTCCATCGATCCTACTCAAGTTTAGAGACAGTTTTCATAACTTGTTCCCTCGCGCAATCATGATTTCGGTCCAGTTGGTTTGTGACTGAGGCTGCATCGGTTCACTGTCACACAACTCCTGACCTTTTTTAAGTTTTGTATACACTAACGCACACTTTTAACATCCATAGCGTCTTCATCGCAAGTTTCACTCAATCGTTGGTAACTTTCGATGGGCGTTTCGCCTCGCAAAGGAGAAAACGGATGGTTATACGTTTTTCTTGAACACTAAACGTCGCCGTTTGAAGTACACTCACTGCAATGGCTGTAATTCTACCTGTCTACTGGCGCTGCTATCTATATTACAAATAAAAAAATATTTTCGCCTATTTTCAAAATTAAGCGCGTCTTTCTGTTTGGTCTCGCTGGTGATAACAAAATTTAGAACTTGAACTCACCTCGTAATAAGTGCTCCACGGTCTATTAAAAGCATAAATCTTTATCAAAATATAGTATAGTATAGATCACTCTTTTATTTGTTTAAAGGTTTTTTTTTATAATATATATTAGCTGGCTCTACAAACAAGATGCAGTACACGGCTATGTTACATGAATAGACTTATGACTAGGAGCACATTAATTTTTGAGAGAGGATTAAGTGAGTGCATTCACACCTCTGACTTACAACATTTGAGTTCTACTATTACTTAATGCTAGTTAATCTAGAGTAGGTCCTGTGGTAGCTTACGCTTGATCCTAGAGTGTATGTTCTTTTGACCGAGGTTTAAGTTAGTTGCACTTGTACACATCACTAATTTTTTTAAAGAAGTTACTAGTTAGCTTGTGAATGTAGTCTGAGATTAGTGGAACACTTAACTCTTGATGTATTTGGCTGTTGCGTATGAACCAAGGGCAGTTAATTGCAAGACGTAGCACTTTGTTCTGCATAGTTTGAAGTTTCTTCAATGATGTTTTGGGTGCGTTACTCCAAACTGGGCATGCATAAGTTAATATAGGGCGGAGGATCGCCTTATAGATCAATAATGAGCATTCAGATCTAAGATGGGATTTTCGGTTGATCAGCGGGTACAATAGAATGAGTCTTGTGTGGCACTCATTAATTTTTTATTTATGTGATACCCCAGTTGAGTTTTGAATGTAAGTGGACTCCTAGGTACTTTACTGCAGCATCCTTTGGGTTCCATGGTATATCATCATTGTTTAGTCTGACTGTGGGGAGATGGGTGTAACGTTTGAGTGCAAACATCTTTGCTTGCGATTTGGTAGGATTGATTTTTATTTTCCACTTTTTAAATCAGTCACACGTTATGTTTACTGCATTTTGTAGTCGTTCTATTGTTGTTTCAATTGTAGCGCCCTGCGTTAGTATCGCCGTATCGTCGGCAAACATGGCTAGCGTTGAATTGTTTACCGTGGGCAAGTCGTGTACATAAAGGTTGAATAAGGTTGGACCCAATAGGCTCCCCTGAGGTACTCCTGCCTTTGTTGTTTTGATGCTAGAAAGCGTTGCGTTGATTCTCACTCTGAAAGTTCTGTTGTTGAGAAAGGAATTTACAATTTTTATTATATAAGCCGGGATGTTTATCTTGATCATTTTATACAGGATTCTTTCAAGCCAAACCTTATCAAAAGCTCTTTCCAAATCTGGAAATATTGCTGCGGTATATTTTTTTTCTTCAAACCCTTTCTCAATGAGTTTTGTTAATCTAATCAAACTGGTGAGGCGGAATGACTTCGTTTTCGAGTATAAAGTCTTGCAGACGAGTGAGTATCACCTTTTCCAGAAGTTTGGCTAGGGTAGATAGTAAACTAATAGGTCGGTAGCTATCAGGATTGTGCTTGTCTTTACCAGTTTTGTAAATTGGTAGTATGTTCGCAGTTCGCCAAGGTAGTGGAAAGTAACCTAGCCTCATACAGCCATTACAAATTGACGTTAGGTAGGCTACTGATTTTTTGGATAGGTGTTTTAATATTTCGTTGTTTATCAAGTCTGGCTCAGAGGACTTGCGCTAGGAAGATGCTGTATGTATAGCCTCAGTTCTTGGGCAGTCACAGGGGTTATTTCAGTAATCTCCCGTATATGAAAGTCAGCTAAAGTGTTTGCTATTTGGGTCGCAAGTATGGGGTCGTGTTCATCTGCATTTGGAGTAAAGACTTTCTCTAGGTGCGCGGCCAATATTTCTGATTTTTCTTCTTCAGATGAGTGGGTCGTGTTGTTATCTACTAATGGATAAATAACATTTGGTTGTCTTAGCAATATTTTAGTTGCCTTCCACATAGTGGAGTCACCGGGATGAATATCTTCAAGGTAACTATTGTATCTTATTATTCGAAGATTATCTAGCTCTTGTTTTATTAAATGATTTAATTTGTTATACAACGTTTTATAGTATGGTAGTCGTGACCTTTGCCATTCTCTTCTGTATCTGTTTTTTGATCTTATAAGCTTTATTATATAATGAGGTGTTATGTTGTGCGAAGCAATATTTCTTTGTTTCCGTGGTGTTGTAGCTTCTTGTGCGCTTTCTTGTATTGCAGCCGTATATTGTGTTATTGCTTCATCGATACACATAGGAGATTGTAGCGGTCCCGTCCAGGTTAGTTTTTGGTCTAGCTTTTTTTGAAAAGTTGTCAGTCGGTTATTCCATTAACAAGTTTAGGAGTAGGTGGGTTTATTTGAGATATGTCATAGAACGACGAGATTACGGGTAGATGGTCCGAGTCTAGTTCGTTTGTTACCGTTTGTTGGATTGGTTTTTGAAGATTCTTGTGTAGCACAACGTCTAAAATGTCAGGCTGATAGTCAGCCCTATACGGATAGTAGGTAAATTCATTAGGTGCTGATATAAGTATGCAATGATTCGCCGTAATGTTGTGTAGCCTTATACCCTCAGGGTTGCTAGTTCGGCATCCCCAGGTGGTGTTTTTTGCATTTAGATCACCTAGTAGCATCGTAGGCTCCGTACTGTTGAATAATTTACCTATATCGAGGTCTAATAGTCTTTTATTGGGTTGTTTGTACGCAGAGATTAACTTTAGGGGGCAGTTACTACCCATGTGTACTTGTATGGCTACAGCTTCTAATTTTTCTATATCAACAAGATGAAGTAGGTGATGTTTTAATTTTTTCTTTACTATGATCGCTACTCCCCCGGAGGCCTTATCAGCTACTCTATCTTTTCGGTGCACTAAATATCCTGGGATGCGGAATGCTTCAGTGTTAATAAAGTGCGTTTCTGTTACACAAGCGATATCTATGTCATAACGAGTCATAAAATCAATAAAAATGGCATTCCAATTAGTCAAGGTTAATTTAGTAACTATTTATGCTGTTTATTTGGGTCCATTAGTTAGCAAGGTAGGAAGTATAGATGCTAATAAAGGCGTTAGTTTTTCTAGGTGTGGAATGAGTAATTCAACAAGTTTTGTTAATATTGTTGTGATAAAGTCAGTTTCGTTTTGAGATTCGCCCGCCTGGTTGGCATTAGCTTGGGGTGCACGTCCTTGGCGTTGACTAGGTGAGGGCGGCTGGTTGACATGGCTCTCCTGCTTATTTAAGGTTGCTTGTGCAAATGTCTTATTCGGTGTTCTGTAGTTGCTATTTGTTGACTGCTTTATCTTAAGGAAGTAGCTGCATCCTCTATAGTTTGCGGGTGTTTTTCCAAACAGTTAACACACTGTGGTTCCTCATTTGGTTTTTGGGGCAGTTATCATATAGATGGTTACCTGTGCATTTCACACATCGTGGCAGAGATTGGCAGTAGTTGCGCGTGTGGCCATATAGTTGGCATTTTTACACTGCGGATTTCTGAAGATTTTCTTCGTAGTTCAACGTCAATTACGCAATAATTAAGTCTTGTTAAGCTAAAGATTTTCCTACCTTCCTGTGTATTTTCAAGATCCACCGCACAAAGAGGATTGGATATCTATTCTTGTTATACAAGCGCGCAATCTTTTAATGGGGTATTTTAAGGCTGTTAATTCGGTTTCTATTTCTTTTCCGTCAGTGATACAGGATTATTCCGGATAATTACAGAGAGATTATTTGTTTCTGGGTCCTTAAAAGTGTGATAACTTAATTTCATTTCACTGTAGTGTTTTGTCATACATCGATAATCTTCTATGCTTGTTAGATTTAATCTTAGTTGATTGTTTTTGTGGACTGTTGTAAATTCCGTTGTGGTTTTATGTTTTAGTTCCTGTAGTATTTTCTGGTAATTGAGTTTATCAGCATTATGCAAATATAAAGGTGGAATTTTTATTTTCTTTTCAATGGGTACTGGTGTCACTTGCGTCTGCAGATTAGTTGTATCCATCGAGTTGATTGCCGCAGCGTGCTTGCCTTGATAGATAATTTTGCCAGCATTTTCTATTTGTTTTTCATTTAAATAGAATTTGTTTTTTGTAATTAAGTTTTTTTGGCTCGAACAAATATTTTTTATTCGGTTCATATTCTGATGGCGATAAATCGCCACTGTTTCTTTTGTTATCGTTAGCGCTCATAATGGACAGGAACCCCTCCGCGGGGGTTCTATTATAGTGAATTTAGTACTTACTAATATTAATTGTTGTAGGAAATGCACTAGCACTAGTAATAGCCGCAGGCGGCGATAACACGCGATAGCCGTTGACACTTGTACTTTCGAGCGAGCGGAACGGGAGACCGATCTTAACGCTAGGAAAGTCAAATCGCAACTATGTTTAAAGGTAAGAACTAGAAACGCTGTATTCTTATTTACAACATTCTATTATTACTGATTTTTAATAATGCAAGTGATAATTTTCTATAGTTTATTTAACTGTCTGACAAAGTATTTGTCAAAATTAGAAAATTGTAAAACCATAAAGTCTTTTACATAAAATATCATGACCTGCCCTGGGTGTCAATACGTTACTGTTCTACAGCGCAAATGTTGTTCTGTGAAGTAAGCGCTGCAATTGAGACGAAGTAGACTTAGAAATACCCGTAAAAGCTTTTAACCTCGACTTTGCGCATTGGTTTGACAACGAACCCACTTCTACTTTTTACTGGTCTATCTATGTCGAGATTTTTCTTTTTTTGCGTCTGCGTTTATTGCGGCCGAACCTTCATAAATTCGATATTGCCATTAGGACGCAATTGTGTACTCATTAAGCGGCGCTTTGGTTGCCAGGCCGTCAGTCTGGGCGCAATTTTGTGAGAAATGTAATTGAGAGTCCTCTCAAATTACCACCCAAAGCCACCTGCCATCGTTTACAGGGCTCTGCTATTGACTCGAGATTGTGCAGACGATTACTTTATTAACGGGTAATGGCCGGTTCCAGGCAGTTGCCAGCAGACCGCCGCAAGCCGGCGGGCTTCAAGAAAGCCAGATAAATAGGCTAAACAAATCTGGCTGCAGTTTACCCACCACATGATAGCAAGCAGCAAACAGCTTTCGTTCCAAAAACGCTGGCCCGCCAACCAAGACTGACAAGTTACGGTTTGGGAACAATTAGCTTAGCGTATTAATTTATGACAGCGCATTGATCCTGATACACTTGTCCGCTAAACTTCCTGCCTCTTGTAGGCCCGTAGCAGGAGGTTAAGCTGCTTCCGGTTCCTGAATTAGATTTACTCCTTCTACAATTCGATAAATTATAATTGAATATCGAGGCCTGGATCTGGTATATAATTTAGCGTGGCTAAATTGCGTTTCAGTAGATGCGGAGGGGTCAACAAAACCTCTGAATATTGACAATACCTAATCAAATTGGCTCTAGATAAAACAATGAACAAACAGAAGTACTAATTTTAGATACAGCTGTATTAAGAAGAAAAAATGAATTCCAAGACGATTTTGAAGGAAAATAGTTGAAACGTTGGCAGTTATTTTAAATATACTTGCTTATCCATTTACCATATATAGTTGACTTTTTAACTTAAAAAAAAACTATGCACAGGTATCTTGTGTACATTGAACTTATTTTTTTAAATAATTTAATAGTTAAATCAATATTTTTTTCCTAAAGCTTCAAAATCAATATTTTTAAATAAAATGATCTTTAAAAAATTAATTAAATAAGTTAAATTATTTTTCACTAAAAAGATAATTAATTAGAATAAAAAACAATTGTAACGTAATATAATTTAGCAAAAAAAATGAAAACTTTAGGCCTCCTCGTAAATAAAATTAAAAAGTATTTTAGAACTTTAAATATAGGTTCAACTTTATTTTATGCTTCCTTAATAAGTATAATAAGCACAAGAACTCTATAATAATATATAATATAATATATAATATATTATAATATAATAATATAATATAACTTAAGAAATGACTCAAAGTTTAAAATTCTCATATTTTTTGAAATTGAATTTACCTTCAATTTATATTTTTATGCTTAATATATGTATACATTTGCTAATTTTTGAATCAAATTAACATTCAAGTACAAAAGAATTACAAAAAATTACATAAAACTCAGCGGTTATGACCTTCTCGAGACGGAAACTTAACCTGATGCAGGCCAACACAACTTCCTTCTTGCCCATATCTGTGATTACCTCCACGATGGAGCCCCTTTAGCTGTTCTTGGTGTTACGATGCTTTTTATTGATCTTAGCCTCGATCAGGTCTCACGCATTAATCAAGGGGCTAGTCCACTGGTAATACAAACAGTCGTATAGCCATGCTTAAGTCTTTCTTTCTTTGGGGAACACGTACTCCCACCTAGCGAGCACCTCTTTTATCCAGAGCTTGACAACTACCTCCAGCATGTTGATGTAGCTGCCACTGTTAGACCTTCTTCAAAAAAATTGCTCGTTGCTCACAAGCCCCAACACCATCACAAAGGTGAGAAACTTTGTATGTACGGCCTTGGACACTTCAAAGGATCTTAGCAGACCCAATAGCCATTTTGTCGATTTACCTTTCTATCTTGGATAAAGTTTTTTTTTATCCTAAAAAAATCTCAGGTCGGCGCTGTTATGGTCGATGTCGTTCAATAGTGCTTTAGCCTTTTACTTCTCTATTTAGTTTTTCTCAGCCAACAGTTGACGATTCTTTAGGGTGAAAGACTTGTAGTGCAGATTCTGGTGCACTGTGAAACTGACCGCCAACTGCATCACACCATTTGTTTTTCCAGGTCAGATATGCTTCACCTAGGATTCTGATCGATCTTTCAGACAAATTCATAACTTCTGTTGCGATCAGATCGCTTGCTGTGGGTTACTCTGTCAACAGTTATCTTCTCCTAATGGTCAGATTTTCTGTACTTCTCGACTTCATCGTAAACTTGTGATTTTTTAGCCAAATCACGCAATAATTTTTGATGCAAAGGGATTTGAGTATAGCAGCCCTACAGTCGTAGTCTCAGCCCATTTTGTTGACAATCGTAGATTGTTGATTATATGAGACTAACTTGTGTAATACCTGATAGGGGATCTGAATAAGTAGATCATTTGGTTTTCTCGCAAAACAACCTAAAAAAAATTTGGATTTACATAGACGACCCTTTAGTGTCTGAAATAATGACCTATTGTTTGTTTATTGGCAAACGTAATTTGCAATCGACTACTATTATTTAGTAAATTTGATAATATAAAAAGTATTTATAAGGGAAACCATCCATTAATGATACTCCTAAGGAGATCCATTTATGGCGGTTTGATTACAGCAGATCTTGAAGGCCATGTTTTATTCAGTTGTTTTAGTGGGGGGTGGTTGTTAGACAATTGTTGAATGAATTCATTGCCCTCTCTCTGATTTTTGGTGGCTATCCGTTTTATCAGCAACGAGTGGCATGTCAAGGTCTTGATGAATTGTTTGAAGAAAAACACGAAGTGTTTTAAATTGGAATTGTTGGTTTGGCACATCCCCAAAATTGTATGCCAAATATCCAAATTGGCTTCAGCACCGTTTTATAAAGTAATAATTTATTTCTGATTTATAGTTTTTATTTTATACTAATACATTTGACGTAATTTGAGGTTTAATTGCTTAATCTTAGCTTGTATTTGTTTGTTCTACATGAGTCGTTGATCAAGATATAGTCCTAAGTACTTAACTTTTGTTTTTACCTGTACCAAAGTATTATTACTTTTAATTGGTAGACAGTCATTAGTTTTCATAATAAATGTTACTTGAGTTGATTTTAATTAGTTAACATTTATTCGCCACTTGTTGAACCATGTGATAATTCTTTTAAAAAGTTGTTGGAGGTTGACAGTTGCAATAATCACATTTTCGCGGGTGGATGTATTACGGTATCATCGACAAAGGTGTCAGTCAGAGTATTATCAGTTTTTGGCAAGTCAGCTGTGTAGATAAGGGAAAAGAGGGGGCCCAAAACATTACCCTGAGAGACATCGGATTTGATCAGATAATATGAAAATAATTCATTATCATATTTCACAAAATTGATGGGTATGAGTGTCGTATATTAATCTTGATATTTGATAAGAAAGTGTATATTTGTTAGATATGTCAGAACGGGTAATGCAGATTAGATTTTATTAAGAATAAAGGACCCCTCTGCAAAACTTTGTCAAATACTTGAGAAACTCATATGAAAACTGCGAAGCAGTATCTTTTATTTTTTTGGTCAAGTAGGATTTTGTTAACTATTCTAAAGTAGTCGGCGATTAAGCATTTTATAATAGATTTGAGTTTTTTTTTCAATCTTTAGATATTATGGAGAGAAGACCTACCAGGCGATAAAAAGTTATCTCCTTTTGAGGTCTGTCGTGTTTATGTATACAGATGATTTGTGTGACCTTCCAGTAATTAAAAAGGATCCAAATCTTAATATAGCATTAAATATGGATTTTATTAAGATGAAACCTTTATATGGTAATAGTTTCGGAATATTTTTCGTTATTAAAACTTAACCTGGTATTGCTTTGCTTTTGTCACTCTGAACTTATTAGTGGAAAAGCTATTTAAAGTGGATTTTCTAAATATTTATAGATATACTGTTTGTACCCTTGTGGAATATCTAATTTATATGAAGTAAATACTTTGGTTGAGTAGTTGACAAATGCTAAGATCTTTCTCGATTGTTTTTTGTCCAAATTACATTTTGGTTATCTGAGTGAAAAAATACTTTGTTCTGTAGTAAGTAGTCTTGTGTTCTATTATTCCTAATATTATCTAAGAACCTCTAAGATCCTAACAGATGCATTAAGTTTGTAGTCTGGTGCTCTTCAGTTTTGCCACATAATCTTTTTCTAAAAATTTTCACTTTACTGTCATTGGAACAACTTCATGTCATGCAACGTATTAGATTACCGGTTACATGTTCTACTGCATTTTTTCAAAGGCACTTTTAGTGTTTTTATCTCATCTAATATGCTTCTGAATTTATTTCAGTTTGTCATCTTGTTTAAAGTCGAGCACCCTTGCTGTGGTATATTATAGGTACTTAATGACGTTACGGTAAGAAAGTGATCTAATGGTGGCTTAGGTTTGCTTCAGCTATTAGTTTGTATATAAAAGTCAACAAGCTTCAGTAGAATAGGTTTCTTGCCTAGTAGGTAATGCGTAGAAGTTAATCTTGTACATTGCTTTGCACAGTTCTTTTCCATTAAGATTAATCACGCTATAGCCGCTTGATATCGTAGTTTGGTCTAATTAATCTGTTTTCAAGCATGTTCAAGAAGCGTTTATAGTGTTCTTGTTTGACGTTGTGTCTTAGGGGGATATGCATCACGGTGATCGTTAAAAGTTCTATGTTTGCGCTAGTTGCTTTTATATGGTTGTCTGTATTATGCAGTTCAGTATATTTAATTGAGTTTTATATTATGATATGGACATTTGCAATTCATGATCTACTGAAAAAATTTGAAAGAACTGGTGTAATTATTGCCAAAGTAAGTTTTCGTAATCAGAATGGTCATTCAGGTGACAATACTGCTCGAGCAAGTGATAGTGTGCACAAAGAACAAAGCATATCAATTTGTCGTCAATCGTAACAATTGAATTTTTCACACGGCACTACGACGTATTTTAACAGGTGATCTGCACGACTTCTTTTCCTGCAAACTCAAGCTTGAAAATAAGTAACTAATAACATCGACTTAAATCCGTACTATACTGCAGCGCAACACAAACTCAATCGATCGATTAATCTATATATTTTTTGGATCTTAAGCAAAACATTGCACGCTTGTATAATTTTCTTTATAAATTTATAAATGTCTTGTTTAATATGGTTCTGGAGATTCTCACTTTTTTGTGACTGTAGTCAGCGCTCAAAAAGCATTTTCAATAACCACGTCTACATACTTTGCTACCTCGACATGTATTTTGTATGTAGGTGGGGGATGTGATTGCATGCGTTTATATGTAAATCAGATATAAACTAGAAGTAGTTTGAGTTGCCCGACTTACGCCTATTTTGCACTCCACGTATCACGACATTTCTCATTATTCGCTAAAGGTTGAGGCACAAAGACGCGTCAATGTAAGATGTTAATGTGATACGTATCAGAAACTCGGCTGAATTAAAATAAGCAGATAATTAATTCATTGTTTAACCAAATCCCAGCCATCCGCAGTGAGCATTTTATCTGAAGATTATCAATCCATGCGGATAGGATTTTCCGTCTAGCCGCTAATATCCCGTATTAATATAACATAAATGCCAATGAGTCATTACAAATTCACTAGCATGTACACTTTATCTGTGTCTTATCTTTATTTTACTACTTATGCACAAGTTTTAAAAAATTAACTTAGAAAATTTCTCTCATCTATACGCCCTTAACAGGTCTTTTAGGTCCATAGGTTTGCAATTCGATTCCATTCCAACTGTTTGTATTCTTTTTTCTAAATCCGTCTGAAGTGCCTCCTTCCATCTTTTCCGCGGTCTCCCTCTCATTATTCTTCTCTCTGGTATTCTTCAATAGCTATTACCTTTGCCATTTTATGCTCCGCCGTTCTTTCGAGATGATTAAGCCACTCCAACTTTTTTGCTTCTATTACGATATCTATTGTTGGTTCTCTATACATGTCATAACTCTTCTGGTTTATTCTCCTTTCGTAACCATATTTCTTTCTTTTCTCCCCTAATATGATTTTGATTATCTTCCTTTCCCACATCATCAACATTTCTTGTGTTTTCTTATTTATAACCCATGTTTTACAGCCGTTTTAATATTGTTTTATATATTTTAATTTTCGTATTCATTGATAATTATTTCGCACGTACTAGGTAGTTCATCATTTCAGCACATCTATTTTTTTTTAGTTATTCTTGCTTGATTTTTTTATTCTTTGCTACACTTATTAGTTATAAGGGTGCCCTAAATATACAAAGTAATCTACTTGTTCAAAATCTATTTTTTTATTTGTGTTTTTATTTCAATTTTTCTCTCTACTTTCTCACTTTCTCCAATTTTCATCACTCTTATCTTTATTTGTAGTCCTACACTATAGGAACGTCATCAGCATACTCGATCACTTGATGAATTTTGTGTAGTATGTACCCCTCTGTTTCATTCTTCTTCTTCTTCTACTCTTATATAGGCTATAAGCCTGTTTATAACTACACATTTCGTGTAGTACTATGAGCCATGTTGGGCGTACCCCGGGCAGGTGGCTAGTCTGACCCGTTAGAAGAAGGAGAATGTACTTTACGACCGCCAAAGGTGTTTGTATGACGGCCGGAGAGCACTCGATGTTTGCCGTTATTTTTGACCTGGGAGTCGAACCCAGGGCCCGCTGCGTGATAGTCTGGCAGGCCGAAGCCTTTACGTCGCGGCTGTCGCGCTCTCTCTGTTTAATTGGTTACATCTAATGATCTTTATTAAAGCTATATTGAATAACAGAGTCGAGAGGTCCGTTGGTCCGTTGTTTCCTTTTCCTTTTTAAATCCAACTTGATGCTCTTTTATCTGCCCTTCCACTACGCTTAGTCTTGTCTTAATTATAACCGCTACTATTTTATATATTACATCTAATAGAGATATACCTATATAGTTAATACACTGTTTTGTCTCCCCTTTTAAATAGATAAATAAATTATTGCATTTTATCAGCATTTCAGCATCTTCTCTTGTTTTCAAATCATTCTTACTAACTCCCATAGTTTATTTTTTATTATTTCTCCTTTATACTTTATATTTTCTAATGCGATTCTATTTAGACCAGGACTATTGTGGTTTTTTTATATTTCTAAAACTTCTAATTATTTTACATCTTTATTTTCTCTTTTTATTATTATGTATTCATCTTCCTCTTCCTCAGTGCCCTTATTAAACGTTTTTTTAAATATTCTTTAAATCTCTGATTTATTTTTTTTTATTCTCCCATTGCCTCTCTTTAATATACATGGTCCAGCAGAAAGGTATGGTGTACTTAAAAAGACTGACATACTTATTTTTTAACAAATTTTAAAATTTATTGTTTTCGTACATTACTAGTGTATTGCCACTTGAAAATAGATAATGAAATACAAGAAAAAAATAATCAGCTGCAAAAAATCACATCAGTTAAGTGCCGTCCATCTTTATAAACGGATGGCGAAATTGTTTATACTCCTTTGAATCATGTCACGCGGAACACTTTGTTTCGGAAAGGACTTTAAGATTCCAAGGTTTGTCTATGTAAACTTTAACTTTAAGGTATCCCCATAAAAAGTAGTCACAACCTGGCAGGTTTGGTGACCGAACAGGTCACTCCACATCCCCATGCAATGAATTAACGTGTTCACAGGAAAATGTTGTCTTAATAAAGTTATTGCTGCTGTTGATGTATGGCAAGTCGCTGCATCTTGCTGAAACCAAATTAGTTAAGGTTAAAGCATCGTGTTCTTAATTCTGGCAAGAAATAATTACGCAACATGTCAATGTAGCGATTTGTTTTAACAGACACTGTTCGTCTATAAAAAATAAGGCTCAATAATGTAGGTTTGAGATACACCACACCAACTCGTAGTGCAGAGACTGTTAACGCAATACTTAAGGTTTTTGGAGGCCCAGTCACAAAAATTCTGTTTCTTTACATCCCGCTGAACGACGAGGACTGACTTTCACCGCTTGCCACACCTTGTCAGTGATTTCCGGAACCCGTACAATTCGATCACCTTCCCGTGCAGTCCCCGATCTCAAAGATCCTGTTATTTAAAAACTATGCATCCACTCATAATAGTATCTCGTTTTGCAATGCGACCATGATGCCCAACATTAAAATAATTTCGAAATGGTTGCTGTGTGAGCACTACAGAACGACTCGTTTTAATTGAGGTGTTGTAAACCAACGCAAGATGTGCTACAGATCAAGGCTCCATTGTTACTGAAATGGCATCTGTTAATGAGTAGACATCAACCATTTTATATAATATATGCTCACGACTTTGTCTTCCTTTTTATAAAAATGTATTATTTCTTTTCTCTGATAGCAGTCTCTTTGACTTTTGCCTGCTATACTTTAAATGTCGCTTTATCTTTTTTTTAATGTGTTTGAGCGCCTTAATTCTCAATATTTCTCTTTCAGCTCTGTTTTATACATACTAATCGTTCCATCAGATTTTATTTTTCTGTAGTTGCTTTGATGGTATGACTTTCTTAGTAGCTTTTATAATAACCGATTTTATTTTTCTTGAAATTGATCTATATCTTTTAGTAGTTCTTCATCTGTATCCTAATATGTTTGTGTTATATCTTCTTCATACCGTTTTTGAACGTTTGTCTCTGTAGTTGTTCCATACCAAAAAGTGTTTTCTCTTTGTTTGCTTCTCTTTTTTTAACTTCATTATTTTTAATCTACTCTTACTAGAAATGTTTTTATTAATCTCTGATGCTTCTTATCTATAAGAACATAGTGAATTTAACTTATATATCTACCATTAGAGGGTATCCAAGTTGCTTTTATATGTTTTTCCTTTTAAATCTTGTACTTAAAATTTTTATATCTTTTTCTTCTACTAATTCAATTAATCATGTCCCATTGTTATTACTGATTCCATGTAAATTTTTACCTCTAGTTAAATATTTATACAAATGCTTTCTTCCTATTTTTGCGTTTATATCACCTAGCAGTATCATGATGTTATGCTTTTTATATTATTGTATGTATCATTTAGCTTCTCATAGAAACTATTCTCTTGTAACCCTTCTTTATTTAGCCCATAAATATTGAGAAATACTAATTTTTCTGCTTGGTTTATTTTTATTTAATAAATTCTGTCTAAGGTAGGTCCGAATTTTGTGACTTTTCCTTTTAGCTCATTGCTTACTAAGAACCCAATTCAGAATCTCCTCGTTTCTCGCCACTCTTACATGTTCAAATTTAACGCTTCTTGTTTCTTTTATATATGTTTCTTATATTAACTATATTATTATTATTATTTATTTTTCTGACCAATTTTTATAATTATAATCCCTATTTCTATCACCACTACAACTATTATAACTATTACTACCTTTTCCTTACTATCCCTTCCCTTACCATTACAACTCTTAATATTTTTAGTATACCTAACACAACTATTATCATATTTACAACTACAATTATAATTTAAATTACATTTAAACTTTTTATTTTTTAAATGTATGCAAAGCTCTGATAATTTTTTGGCTTCTTATCTTTATTTATTTATATCATTTTTTCTTTTAAATTGTCCCACATTTTTCCTATCCAATCTTGTTTTCTTTCATATTCAAAATGGTTTTGTATCTGTGCGTTTGAGTATTTATTTATTTTACTGCCATGCATAGGTTAATTTAGGATATGCTAGTGTATTTGCTGCGATGAACCACATAAATATTTTATTGGTGCTTACAAAGTAACTATTACCTCCTTTAATAATGGTAAGGCTCTACGCCCCGCGTGGGAGCACGGCCTGCAAGCTGAGAGGTTAAGGCTCTCATACGTTCGCTCTCTCTGCCCGGTCGTCGCGCACCATCTCTGATACGGGGCGATGTAGCAAGCACCGCGCCTAAGACGACCGCCATTATTACCCCTTGTTCAAATGAACGCAGGTACTCAATTATTTTTAGTGAATGAGTAGGCCACCCGCCAGACATCAGAGAGCACCGGGAATTGAACCCGGGTCCGTCAGCTCACAGCCCGTCCCTCAACCACGGGACCACGCTGGCACACATTACCTCCTTTACCTTCTGGGAAAAAACGAGGTTGTGATGTCTATACTTAGCCGTTAGAGTAAATAGATGGGAAATGTAATATATGAATAAGAAAGGTTAGCACTCATGCGTTATTATTTTATTAGCATCCTGTCATACCCTTAAATTAAGTAGATCGATCAACATTGCCTGCTATAGAGTTGTTTGAGGTTACAGATGTTTAGTTGAATACGTCGAAAATAATTAGTACTGTTATAAACGTTACTCGTCAAAGCTATCCTTTATTTTTTTAAATTCCCTAGGGCATTGAAAATTGTTGATCATGTAATAACAAATTAAATCTTTTTCTAAAAAAGTAAGCAAACACCAGGATAAAAATAAAAAACAATGTCGATAAAAATAAATATAAAAGAAAACTTTTTATAAATGATATGTTAAAATTGTAAAAACTTTTAAAATAATATGGGTGCGGTTAAGCCGAGCTTTAAAAAATATTACAATTTTGTTACATAAACTAAATATACAGCAGTTTTATGTTAATTTTCCGTTAATATTTTAATTTAGTTAAATTAGATTTTATTATATTTTAACTAAAAAAGTGCTGGAAATGATGTAGTCGGAGATATATAATACTGAAGATTTTTGTTCGCTTTCTAGCAATTTATTGTTTTTGCAGTTTTTTTTTATATTTTATGTTATTAGGAAAAGTTTGGAGAATCAAGTAGAATTTTAACAAGAAAAGTTTTTATAAATTTGATTGTTAAGAGCAAATACTAGAACTCTAAATTATGCAATTTTAAAATGCAAAGTTTAAAATAATTTTAAAAAATTAACAAGCATTTTGAAACTGCAGCATTTTATAGGTTATCAAACAGATAATTTGTAGTAATAATCAGAAACGACGTAATTGCATGGCTTTCGTGATTTCGTGTCTCTCTCTCTATCTTTTTCTACTTGTTGCTTCGTATATTTTTCTGTAGTGAGGTTTCTGTTACACTTTTAACTTGATCTATCCATCTTTTGCGAGAGCGTACTCTTGGTCGTATTGCTTCGGCCTTTCTCTGTACAACAAGCCCCTCTGGATTCTCGTTATCTCTTTTGGTGATGTAGCCGAAATATTTTAAAGCACGACGTTTAACTATTGTGGGTAGACTATATTTTCTGTTTAGTTCTTCTAGTGTAGAAGCATTTGTTCTATTAAACATCGGCAATCTGCTTCAGCACCATTTCTCGAAGCGGTCCCATTTGTTTCTCTCATCTGCCTTTAATGGTCAAACTTTTGCACCATACACTGCCAGTTCTCTTCGTAGCGTTATTAAATATATTGCCACATTTTCATATCTAATTCAGCTTAGATATTGCCGTTCTAGCAATACCAATTCTCCTTCGTATCTTAGTTAAGTAGTTGCCATATTTGTTAAGGTGTGAACCTAAATAATAAAGTTATTTACAATTTTGTATGCTTTATTGTTTATTATATCTGTTCTATCTATTACTATTAGTTTAGTTTTTGGCGATTTAATTTTAGTCCATAGCTGGAACTTTCAGTTTCAACATTTTCTAACATGTCGCCATTGCAAAAAGGCGTGGTGTTGTCAGCAAAACGTAAATTCTTTATTCTATTTTCCCCAATACTAATTCCCTTTATTTAGTTGTCAAGGATTTTCCGACTGATTGACTTCTCATAGGTATTATGGGTAAAGATATATAGTCTTGCCATACTTCTTGTATTTTGAATATCTGGGGTATATATGTCTTTTAGTCTTACTGTTGCTGAATAGTTGTAAAAATTGTTTTATGACTAAACTAAGTGTGATTATTTCCACTAGCACTGTTTATAGTTTTAATAGCTTTGTTAATTTCTGTATAGTAAAAGGTTGTACTGTAGTCCAAAATGCATATATATATATATATATATATATATATATATATATATATATTCGCTCAGCAAAGGATCACTGCCGCAATGAATCCCAAGGAGTGTATGAAATACCTTGTGGAGACTGCCAAAGAACCTACATAGGTCAAACAAATCGGCAAATATCTAGCCGAATGTACGAACATTCACTGGCCGTATGGAAAGGCGATAATGGTTCGGCACTTGCCAAACACAGCAAAGAAACAGGCCACAAAATTAATTTCTCTGGGGCTAAAACCATTGCCCCCATTTCCCATTTTACCAGCAGAATAGTAAGTTAGGCAATTGAAATAGAAAAACGCCCATAGTGCCTCAACACAAGATTATATATATATATATATATATATATATATATATATATATATATATATATAGGCACTTCAAACTCTCCTAATTTTTCAGTTATTTATTCCACAGTGCCCGTTCCATTTTGATCTCTCCCATTCTTACATAATTTTCCGGTCTAGAAAATTTTTGTTACTATCTGATGCTTTCACAATGTTGTTTACTGTTGTTTTCGAACATTTTGATTACTTTGTTTTTTATTGCAGCCTTCTTTTTTCCATGTCCCAGGTTTAAGATCTCTCATTGTTACATTTTTTAAAAAAATGTTGTGTTTTATTGTTGTTGACGGACTTTTTTATTTTTTTAAATTTAATTTAATTAATATTTTTTCTTTTTCATAGAGCTTTTGCCCCTCTCTGTGCATTCTTTGATTTTTGCCTTTTTTGTATTGTTTAAAAAAGCCGATTTTCCCAGATTCGCCTTTTTTCACGATACTCCGTTTTTTTTTTGTTGTCATCCAGGCTTTCTTAATTGTGTTTGTGTTACATTAGGTATTTTTTATCGCTTCTAAAAAATATTGGTGTCTAGCATCACGTTTTAAAGTTTTTCTAATTTTTTAACATTCGGATCTATAATCTCTTGAAAAGTGTTTTTTATATTGGTATCTAAAGCTTGTTAGTAATTATTCTTAAAGCTAGGTGTCAGAAATGTGCATTTTTCTTCACATTCTTTACTGTTTTAATACGTACTTTGATTTTAGTCATTAAGAGTTTGTAATCACTACGGTTGTCTAGTCCGTGATACGTATTTGCATTAGTTACACTTGATTTCCTTTTATTCTGCTGTAGAATGATTTAATTTGGTTTCTGTACTTGCCTACCTGCACTTCTCACATGTAATGGCATCTAGGGTAATGTTATTAAAAAGGATATTTAGAATAATAAAACTGTTATCAATGTAAAAATTCAAATCGTCTGTAAATACTATTATTTTTGTTGCATACTTTTGGTACGATTGTTTCATCATCAACTTGAGCACTTGAATAACTTTAATCATCTTTTGCACAAATTACTTATGTAATTTAGTAAAATACAGCACAGCCGAAGCATTATAGATTTTCTTAGTTGGTAATGTTGCATTTACAAGAATGATACAAGATCGTGAAAATTTTGTGTTGTAACTACATATAGTAAAATGTACCTAAAAAATCCTGCAATAGCGATTAGTGCTAAATTACATTTATTTCTGGGCCATGCTGCACTACAACAAAGCGAGATTAAGCAAAATGTGTGAGACGGTGGTCACACGGGTGAATGTCAACACTACAAATACTATATTTATCCACTGGGGTAAAAATAAATTTATTACTTGTCGCTTAAATTACAGCCATCAATTCAGAATCTCATTAGCAACTACTTAGCTAATCAGCTGGCGATAAATATTCCGAAAAGAACCCGGAGATCTGGCAGTGCCTTGGCACTCTGTTTCATTTATCAGCAGAGAGTTTTGAGGGTAACAGTACATTTGTATCGCTACGGTAATCAATTACTAATAACGTTCGTATGCTGAATAAGGCAACAGATAATATTTTGACCCAGTTGTTCATATGCTATTATCAACTTATGATGCTCTCTGCTTGACTTATAGCTTCAAATTGCCGTATTCTAGGCGTCGGCTATGTCAGCACGATTTTCAGTGCGACTTCTAAGAGTCGTCGATGATGCATGGAGTGCAAACTGGTTTACAATGCTCATGAAATGTCAGTTGAATGGTGATGTGGCGGTTTTAGCAGGCCGTAAGGCCGATGGAGAGGCAACTTTGGACTGGGGCGCATTGATTCACGGCATGGATGATTCGCAGAGATCCAATTGTTGGTAACCCGGCGCTACTGAGGTCGCATCTTCATTTACTGAGATTAGAATATAGTTCGTAAAAATTTACAGCCCAAATTGCTGGCGTTTAAATACAGTATAAGCTACTAGTTTTGGATAAGGAGAGGAAGACAAAATGTTTTTGGTCAAACATTTTTAAACACTTACCTTGACTTCCTGTTAAACTTAATGAGTCGGTTATAAATATTTTGAAACGAGTTTAAAGATCACCAGGCGCTTTAAAGCATCATTTATTTTATTAGTGGGCATGCAGTAAATTCTAGAGTACGTTCCAAGAGTATGGCTACAGATTTTTTTTTATTTCATGCTTATTTACAATCTACTCTTTAATTGAGTAATAGGTAAATGGTAGAATATTACATGTTATGTGGGGGGATATAGCCAGTGCTATTCTCCCGAATAATTAATGTTATGGTTGTGGAAGCTAGTGGATGAGGTCCTGTGGACAATTTCGCTGGAGTCTGCGTACAATTGCAGGTGGGTTGGACAGCTGATCGATGAGGTTGTTTTCGTGCCCTACGAGCCGGTAATGGTAGGTGGTGGCGAGTCTCTGGATTTCATATGCAACAGTTGGGATGTTCAGATCTGTGTGGAGAGTATCGTTCCGAATGTACCAAAGCGCGTTAGTAATCAAACGGAGAATTTTAGATTGAAACCGCTGTAATATTTTGGTGTGGGAGGCCTTCGTGCAGCCCCAAATTTGTACCCCATAGGTCTATATGAGTTTTAATATGGCCTTGTATAGTAGGAGTTTGTTTGTGAGGGAAAATTGAGAGCAGAGTCCCAAAACAACTAGTAAATTTTCTTGAGTTTTAGGTCGAGTTGTTTTCTTTTGGCTTTAATATGGGTGCTCCAAGTGAGTTTTGTGTCGAGATACAGTCCTAAATATTTTACTTCAGTTTTCAAAGAAAGGGGGTGTCATGAAATCTGGCTTGTGGGCAAATTGCTCGTCTGGTGGTAAAAGTTATTTGGACGGATCTTTCAGTATTAATTGATACCCTCCAATGATTGGTCCAGTCCTGTAGTAGGTCCAGATGGTGCTGAAGACGATCGGTTGCAACCTACGGTGTTTCACTAGCTACTAGAATAGCCGTGTCGTCCGCGAATGTGGCAATCACTGTGTCGTTTGTGGTTGACGAGTCGGAAGTGTAAAATAGGTAGAGGAGTGGCCCTCAGTACACTGCCTTGCGGGACTCCTGATGTAATGTGGTGGTACTCAGAGACCGCGTTGTTGACTGTTACTTGGAATAGCCGGTCAGCAAGGTATGATTTAAATAGCAAATAGAGCTGGCCTGGAAAGTGGAGTTTAATTTTGTACAACAGTCCCTGGTGTCATAACTTGTCGGACGCCTGCTTTATGACTAGGAGTGCAGTCGTACAGATATTTTTGGTTTCAAGGCATTCCATTATTTGAGTGACGATTCGGTGACCTTGATGTATCGTCGAGTGGTGCTCACGAAAAACGAATTGATAGGAAGGTATGATCTGGTCGAAGTCAACTGTATCTTTGATTCGTTTAAGTAATAGTCTTTCAAATGTCTGGGATAGCAGAGGAAGGAGACTTATTGGTCGATAGGAAGAGGACTGATGAGATGTTTTTCCAGGTTTAGCAATAATTATAATTTGAGCGAACTTCCATTGCATCGGAAAGTAGGTTAAGCGTAGTATGCTATTATAGATGGTGGTGATAAGTACTATTGCCTTGCGTGGGAGGTGGTGTAATAGTTCTCCTACCATGAGGTCGTATCCGGGAGCTTTTTGTTTATTGGTGTACATTAGCTCATGACGGACTTTAGCTGGAGAGAATGGTGCGATGGGTAAATGAAGTTGGTAGGGGGCGTCCAGGAATGAGTCGATTTCGTTGCTGTCGTGATTCTCTTGGGGGAGTCGTAAATACATCGGCTAGATATGCTCCAAATGTATCTGCATTCTCTTTATCAGTTCTGGCCCAGCTATTGTCGGGTCTTTTGAAGGTGGTAGTGCTACTATGGGTTGTTTGAGTTTCTTCGTTGCCTTCCATAGATTTTGGTCGTCTGGAGAGAGTTTAGATAGGTAATCGTTGAATAAGCCATTGCGAACTTTCAGTAAGGCGTTATGAAAGCGGTGTTGCTACAGATAGAAACAAAATTTAATTTTTGTCGACACGCAATGGGTAACGTAGAAAATAAAAGAATGGTAGTAAGTCTATAATTTTATGAAATTAAAATGTAGTAATCAGAAAAATTGACCAAACAAAATAAAACAAAACAAAATTCTTTTATGAAAGACAAATCTTGTCTTCATAATAAAAATAAATCGCTGAAATTCATTCTGATTCATCATTAAATTATCATATCATTGACATTGCGTGTACTGTGGAATCATAATATATCCGATAAATACATTTTCTATGGTCATTGGTGTGAGATTGGCAGCTTCATTTTCCTAGTGTCATTCGTCTAGGTACTGACCGCACCCAACAATTAAATTGTTGGTTTTTTGGATGACGCTGAAGGGTATTTAAGCTTTCAATAAAATTTCTTTCCCTAGTCATTAAAGTTTCAATATCAATGTGTTTTATAGTCGAATTAACGACTTGCAAAAAAGGAGCAATTTAACTTTCTAAAAATTTGCCAATATATTAACAAATATCTAATCTTTAACAACTTCACATTATTTTCATGACTAAACATATGGTACAGTGGTTGGTTATCTTAAAAAAATTTGTTGTCTTTTCTATGAATTTAAAAGGATATAGGATTATCATACACATTTTTTCCTACGTTGTTTATCATTATAGTTGCTTGCGCCTCGCTTTCCGCCTAATCTGTGCATTTTTTCTTTTGCAGGTTGATTTACTAAATCAAGAATGATCTAATAGATGCTCGGTTAGTCATCCGGTTTAGCAAATAAATTTTGAATTATTATTATATTATTTTTTAACTAAAACATAGAAATGAACAAAGATCTATTAAGAGATTTTGTTTTTAAACGTGTAACTGTAAAAGAAGAACTATACAATCTAAAAGAAATAAAATTCTCTATATGGCAAAATATCACAGAAAGTTCACTAAATACCTCTTGTATACTATTAAATTAAAAAAAAAAATTGGTTGCCAGCATTAGGTCAACTGAAAACATTGCTAATGTTGACCAATGCAAGTTATTTGAAAATAATTATGTAATAAGAAAGTAAAAAAAAAATTAAAGATATTTTTTACAGATATTAATAAGTATGCAAGTAGAAATTCGGCTCTAAAATTAGTTGTATTAAAAACATACATGTACTCAACTAATTAGCCTACCATTTTGGATATATGTAGCTTAGTTATTCCTGTTTTATGACATACTTAAGTACAAGCTGTCATTCCGTGTGCAGCAATTTTATAAAAGATCGATGTCAATAAGCAATATTTACGCCACTGCATTATTCTGTTTTCTAATAAAAAAATGCTGCTCAAGCTATGGAATTGATTAATTTGACTTTGGGTAAACATTCTGCAAGACATTCAACAGTAAAAAAGTGGTTTTGCAAGATTTCATGGTGGAAATCTTAGTCTTGAGGACGATCTACGTGCAGCTGCAGTAAAAAAATTTGAAGAGGAAGAACTTTAAGTTTTACTAAATGAAAATCCATGAAAAACTCAAGAAGAGCTTGCAGAACAGTTAGAAGTTACTTAGCAAGCAATATCATTTCAATTTCATGCAATGGGAAAGATACAGAAGGAAGGAAAATCGGTTTCTTATAAACTGACGAAAGAAAACAAAAAACGAAGAGTTGACATTTGCATAAATTTGCTCTCTCGGTACAAAAGAAAGAATTTTTTGCACATAATCACTACGGGCAATAAAAGGTGGATTTTGCTCGATAATCCTAATCGGAGAAAAGCATGGGTTGATCCAGGCCAGCCTTCAACAAACGAATATTCATGTCAAGAAAATGTTACAGTATCTGGTGGGATTGAAAAGAAGTAATTTACTACGAGCTTATGGAATCTGGCCACACTGTTACAACTAAACATTACCAATTGATCAATTTTATTCAGATCGATGTCGTCATATTTGAAAGACCAGCGGTTCATGAAAATTGAAGATGTGCAAAATTGGCTCGATGACTATTTCGCTTCGAAACCACCAAGTTTCTATCGCAAAGGCATTCATCATCTACCCGATAAATGACAAAATATTATAGATAGTAATGGAAAATATTTTGATTATTAACCTTTGTAACAAGTATCTTTTCAATAAAGTTGAATTTGACCAAACAAAGCCGAGTTTCTATTTGCACACCTATTACTTAATGCTGTCATCTAATATGCCATTAGGGTGGGACAAATTAATATCCCTTTTGTCAATAATAAATAATTTAACAGGTGATTATAGATTGGTGAATTAAATTGCGTTTTTTACATAATCACCAACTGTTAAATATTTTTCGTACACGGCACAAGCGTTTGTATTCCAATATCGAAGAAATTTCCTGCCGCCTTGCACAATTTCTTATTTAGAGTAAATTTCAACCGATTTTTGATTTTTAAATATCCGAACTCTATGACGGGTAATCCAAAATATTTTAATTGAAACAATAAAGCAAGTTTTGAATTTTCATGGCAGCATGCAGACAACTGTGTAGAAGCAGAATACTTTTAAATAGTACCCCTAACATTTATCGTAAATGCCACGTTCCGATTTTGAAGAGTTTATTTATATTTTTTATTTATCTAAAATTATAAAGTCAAGCAAACGATTATTTTTCCTGCTCCAAAAAAAAACATAGATTTTCAAAACAATGTGTGCTTAAAACTTTTGGTTTGTTTGGATTTTGGTGTGGTGCCATTAATAATTGCTGGTTACTCTTATGAACAACATGAGACTAGCGTTTTATGTTTTACGAAAGTTTGATTAACAAATTTCTTGTCATCACTATGATGATCTTCCAGCAACTATACAGGTTTCTGTGGTTTAGCATTAATATCCGTGGTGCCCATCTTATAATAGTTAGCAACCTAAATAATCAACAATTATACAAAACTTATTGTAAAGTCTATCTATGGTAAAACAACAATCTTGTTTTATTTCTCACCTCCTAGTCTTCGGTTATGATGAACGAGCACTTTGGTCACTTTTTATCACCGCTTTATGTACATCGCATTTTCTTTATATGTACATTAAGATCATTTTTTTTTCCAAAAACTGTAATGGGTTGACTATTATTATAATTTTGAGTAGATCAAAATATGTAACTGAGCTTATTTCTACCCGGAGGGATTTTTATGATGCCGTTCATACTGAATATTTATAATTGCCCTTATTACAAACTTGTCAAAACTTAACTAAGATGTGGCTTTGACAGCTTATGTTAATGTTATAAGTGTATTTTCTTCTCCATGGGGTACTAGATCCTGGATGATCTTGTTTTATTTTATTTTACAATTGTATTTGTTTTACGTAATGAAATCTTCTTCTAGTAAGATAATTTATAATATTGTCATTACAGATAATAAAAATTGAAGCCGATTGACTATGCAGAACACTAAAACAAGCGTTGACTGATTTCTTAAAGAAAATTATTTTTTAGCTAAAACCAAATTATTAAAAAGTTTTTTTACTCACAAAAAATGGTAATATGTTAAAAAAATAAATTATATGAGGACACTCGGAAGAATAAAAAGTAATTCAGATCACCGTTTATTAAGGGCTACACTCATAACAAAAATCAACAGACCAAAGAAAAAAATATGGAGAAAATTAAAAATATTAAATATCAACTAGACAATCTAATGCATGACATCGTGAGATATTTATATCAGAAGAAGCAAGAAGAAAAATTGATAGGTATTACAGAATATTCGAGGAAATATACAACAACATAATCTAAAGTTTCCGTATAGCGGTTAAAAACCACTAGGGATAATTAAAAAAAAAGTAACAATTTGTAATTGACGGATGAAATCGGCATATTACTTAGAGAAAAAAGACGTTATATTTAAAATGGTTAAGGTTGAAAACGGAAGAAGACAGATTAAGGTATCTTAATAAGAAGAATAAAGGGTATTTTATGGAGTAAGGATATACATAAAAGAAAATACATATATATATATATATATATATATATATATATATATATATATATATATATATATATATCCATCCTGAAGAGATCTACAATGAACCCAAAGAGAAGTTAGCGTTTTATGTGACTAAAAAGATAACATGTGGAGAATTACTCCAACAAGTGATCTTCTTTAAAAATTAATCCAAATCTTAAAACTATAGCTTGTTTGTCTATGTATCTTAAGTTTAAACTTATCTAAATTTTGTAGTCAGGTCTGAAGGTAGAAAACCTTTTAACCTACTCATTTCACTGATGGAGTGTATTGACACTCTTTCATGATAATTGACACTGAAACGATGTATGACTTCCATAATGGATTCTAAAATATATCATAATGAATGAACTGGTTGGGAACTTAATACGGTGCGTTTTAGGTAATGTTAAACTTTCGGAATGTCGTCAGAATGTGTTGCCACCGTAGTGGCTCTTGTTAGCAGGTCTGCTGTAAATAAGAGTTATAATATCGGTCCAAGTACACTTCCTTGGGAAACGCCTGATTGTGAGTGTATGGAATATAATTTAATATATTCACTACCTTCCTTAACTAGGAAGTGTCTCTTTGTTAAGTATAATTTGAGCAAATGATAGTGGGGTTGAGGAAGGAGTATCTTTAGTTTGACTTGTAAACCGTTGTGCCACACCTTATCACTAGTCTAGGACATATTCAGGAAAACTGCATAGCAGTATCTTTCTGCGTTTAGATTTATATTAATTTGGTTGAGTAGTCTATGAACTTGCTCTATTTTTCTGTGTTTGTTGCGGAAGCTAAACTGGTGGTCTGGAATTATTTTCCTCTCTGCTATTATCATGTTGAGTCTCCTGACATACAACTTCCCGAATACTTTAGGAAGCATTGGCAGTAAACTTACGGGCCTGTAAGAAGAGACAACTTTTGGATTTTTTTCTGGTTTAAGGATCATGATAATTTGGACCACTTTTCAAGTGCTAGGAATGTGGTTTAAACGCAATATTGCATTGAATATGAAGGCTTTAAGTTTACAGCATTTTTCTGGTAGTCCTTGTAATATTTTGCCAGATATCAAGTCAAATCCAGAGGACTTTTGTGTTGATTTCTTTTTTAATGATTTGTTTAATTTCTTTATTGGCGAACTTACGGTAAGGCAGATCTAATTGGAATGGAACGTCTATAAAGTCAGTTAATTCTATTACTTGACCAGGAGATAACTCTGAAAGAAAGGATTTGAACACGTTTTTCAGGTGTTTTGAAAAAGCTTCGGATTTTTGTTTATCATTTCTTGCTCAAGTATTGTTTCTATTTTTAATTGGAGGATTGTGTTACTGTGGCATTTTAAGTCTTTTTGCTGTTCGCCAGAAAGAGTAATCCGTGGCTTCTGTTAGTGTGAGGCTTTCCAAGTATGCTTGAATGCCTTGGTTCTCTTTTTCCTCTAACAAATCTTTTAGTTCTTTAGTTGCGTTGTTTAGTTTTGTTTTATTTTCTTCTGTTCAGATTTGCTGCCGTTGTTTCCGTAGATGTTTCTTAGTTTTTCTAGGTTGTATACTTGCTTGTTAATTTCCTTCAGTATGTCAATATAAAACATAGTAGTATATATGTTCTGTAAGACTTATTTTTATGGCTTCTGTAGCTGTATCGTCGGGCCTAAACATGTAATACTGTGTATTTCTGTTGTAGAGCTCTTTGATCAGTGTTTTAAAATGTTTAGTCTTAGAAACTTGGATTTTTATAGTTTTGTAACTAGTGGAGAGCACGACAGCCGCGAGGTAAAAGCCTCGGCTGCCACACTAGCGCACGGCTAGCCGTGGGTTCGACTCTCAGGTCAAAAACAACGGCGAACATCAAATGCTCTCCGGTCGTCATACAAACATCTTTGGCGGTCGTAAAGTACATTCTCCTTCTTCTAACGGATTACACTAGCCACCTGCCCGGGGTATGCCGAACATGGCTCATAGTACTACATTAAATGTGTGGTCAGAAACAGGCTAATGGCTTATATAAGAGTAGAAGAAAAAGAACTAGTGGTTTTAGAAGTATACTTATTATTTGTAGTTATTTTTAGCAAATAGTGGATGTGTTAAATTACTCCTTCATTGTAGATGATTATGGGAGGCGGCCTTGGCACATCTTTTGTGTTGTTTTGTTGATCTTTTTTTTTGCTTTCATCGTTTTTTTTCAAATAAACTACCAAAACTGTTTTTTGTTTCTATTGGTTTTTGCAACTAGTAGTTACTTATTCTTGTTTGTTGCACAGATGATATTTAGCGTTGACAATTAATATGATAGGACCACGTACGAAGCATGGAGAATCACAAAATATCCAAACAAATACTAGTGATCACCTCAAGGTAGACGGAAAAGAGAAAGAATAAAAAATGGATGGAAGAAATACGAAAAAAATGAGTGCAAGAGATCTAACAGAAGAATGGTGAAATAGGCCTCGAACAACATAGAAAAACATTTTAAACCGAGAATATATACAGGTAATTTGTTGAAATTTTGTAAAATGCGGGAGCGTACAATGTTAAATAACTGTTCTAAATTGGATACGAGGAACGTAAAGGTGTGGCCTAGTAATATGCTGCCACAAAACATAAAAACTAAGAAACAAGAAAGTAAAAGCACTAAGATTCGCTTATGAATAAAAAAGAACTTTTATTAAGGAAATATTAAAAGAAATAAAATAAAACAAAACTCTTATTAGCTTTTGTTCATTACTGAGGGGTAAGTTCATGCGCAATTTAGTACCAAAAGAAGTTATAGCAATCGAGACGGTCTTTGACGAAACGCTTTAGGAGCGCTTTGTAATTAAACGGGATGGGAGTTGCAAAGCTATGATAAAAGAAGTTTCCACCGATTTTTTATCAGGGATCCTTCATTTTTGGCCAGGAACGTGTAAACGTATTGAGAAACAATGGAATCAAGATAATGTGATTCTGCATGCTTTACGGCCGTCCTAAATACCAAGGATAAAAGGCCCGCCTGATAACCGAAGTTTCCCGCGCGGTGTCGCTGGCTGCATAAATAAACTATAAAATGCGCCGTTTGCCTTGTTTCTTAGTGACGCTAAGTTGACTAAGTAAAGTTCTCTGCCGCTTCCGCTGCAACATGACTACTTTCAGAACTTCGTACAACGGAAACGCTTTTATGGGAGGCGCGCTTAAAGTGGGGTTAAAACGTGGCCCAGTAGAATTGACGTGGAATATCCGAAAAACCTTTATGCTGTCTGTTCCCCCACCTTCTTTCACTTCGAAAACGTCGATAATGTAAATAAGGGTTCAGAACTAGTTAAACATGGCAAATGGAATTAGAAATTTAAACAAATCCGGTTTTATTGCATGTGTAGTAATTTTCAGCTGTCGTTTACAGGTTTGGTGACATATATTATTAACGGAATTCATATCCGGCCATCAAGCTCCGGAAAAATGCGATTCACTTCTATGTCTTCTATGTCTTCAAAATATGCAATTTAACAACGATAGAAATTATTTTTCCTAAAAATCAGTCACCTTAGTGCATTTTAAACATTAGCGTTATTCGACGTTATTAAAAACGAAATCTAAAACTAAAATTGAAGCTGGTTCGGTTAAAGCTCCGGAATGCGGAAAAGTTATTAAGCAAAGCACTAGATAATTGATGATTGCTAGAACCAAAAGAATATGGTGAATAACGTAACTTGCAAACTTCGCTAATGCACATTGTGATCTTAGACAAAAGAAGGTAATTATGTATTAAAATGAAGGCGGCTTGATTAATTAGATTACATTGTTGAAGCGAGCCCAAGAAACTTCATGGTAGTCTTTCCAAAACAAAATGATTTAAGTTTCACTATACAGGAAGTTTAGGCTTCACATAGCAAGGTTGCTGAATATGAGAGATACTCTTGGTACGTTGAAGTTTTCTAAAGTTTCAGGAATTGTGCTATAAATTGTTTTCTAATTATCGTCTATCTACATTGTATTTTATTTACATATCTTTTAATTATATGTTCTTTTAGGTCTTTTTCCTAACAGAGAGCAGTTGTAAATTTATTTATTGCCGTTCTAAATAATCAAATTGTGTTGCAGTTAAACGACTATCTTATGTTTTTTAACCGAAGCAACTTTCTTCTTTTTACACCGCTCTTTCCTCTTATCTTTCTTGTGTTACAAGAAAATACCCAAAAGTGGGTATTGTTATCTTTGCATCACTTGTTTGAGGTATTCCATCTTTTTCTTTTATTTCACGTATTTTGACTATTCGTAATCCATAATTCTGTACCATACAATAATATGAAGAAAATATAACCAAGTAGTCTGTTTTTTAGCTGGATGTTCAAGTTTCTATTACAAAACAAGTGTTTCTTGTCTCTTCAATTAGGCATTTTATTACCCACGGTTGATCATTTGTTTTATTTTACCAAGCACCCAGATATTTAAAATAATTAACTCTTTCAATTAGGGTACTAGAAATATTCAAGGTTGTTCTAATGTTTGATTTCAATATTATGTCCATTTGAGTTTATTTAAATTTATTTTGCGCCCGTTATAGCAAGTATTTTGTTAATAAGATGTTGCTCTGGGGCATTCTCGGTACTTTGTGGTTTATTCGAAACATAATCCTTCAACAAGACGCCAACGTGCCAATTATCTAGAAGTATAACTTCCAAAACTCTAACCTTTATCTTCCTGAATAAGGATAAAAGAAAGTCGTTTGGTAGAAAAACCTACCAGGATGGCAGCCTAAATCGCCTGACCTAAATCCTTTTAATTTTTATTTCTGCGTTTTAGAAAAACTAAGAGATAATTCAGTTAAAATGGAAAAGACTAAGAAAACCTTTTACAACTTTTTTCTTTGAAATATCTAAAAAAAATTATCATTGATTCAGTACAGGAAACATTTTTTACTCATTTTTTTTAATAAATTTAATAAATAGTAAACAAAAGATTGTTGAAATGTGGGGAAAATGTTTTGAGGACTTTTAAATCCAAATAGAAAAATTTACAACCCCAGTACAATAAAGTCTTAATAAGAGACAGTAAGAGAAAGTGGAAGAGATAGCTCCGACGCAAGATAAAATAATAAAGAATCTAAAGAATAACACATTCCTTGGAGAAAATAGAATAGTAATGGAAATGTTGAAATGCAGAAGAAAATAACTGAGAAGATATTTGCGTAAATCGATAGAAATAAATTAGGAAAAGTAGGAAGTGGCAAAGAGATGGAAAATATCAGTCACTTGTCCATTGCATAAAAATGGTATGCTTTAGAGATATAGCAATACTAAACATAAAAGGTAAACAAGTTAATTTTCTGCTCTAACGTTCAATGAATTATAACAACTAGTTAAGGTACATTTTTGCCCTCATTTGTAGGACGTTATATTACCAAGACAATGAACTATAAAACCGGAATGTATAGTTGACATGACTTCAAGTAATTAGTCGTGGATGCGCTAAATAAACACAATACCATCTGATAGGTTTAAGATTATGCATTGTTTGATCTTTGCATTTCAATTTAAAAAAAAAACATTGCGGGGAGAAAAATCTAAAAAGTTGTTCAAAACAACTGGAAACCTTACATAACGGATTAAAAACATCTTAGGTAAGTAAAATTCTACGGGGATATTTGGTTCAACAGTTTTTCCACTTTTTCGTTTTTTTATTCTACACGTTCAACATTTCTTTTAAAAATTTGGTTTTAGATTTATCAGACCCGTCAATTTCCATTCTTAGTTTGCCTCTGTTGCCCTGAAATATTTTCTGTGTGCAAGTTTTCCATGGGATCAGTCATCAAGTTCTTGTCTGTGTCTTTTATTATTTCCAAACCCATTATTTCTTTGGCCTTTTTATGTATGTCTAATTTATCAGATATTTTTTCGTATCGTTCAACTTTAACATGTTATTCTCTTAACCATTTTTCTTCTTCTTGTTGATCTTTTTTATGATAATGATGATATTTCATTCTTTATTTTTTCTGTTTTTCTAAGTTTTGTATCTTTCATAGATTATGTCAAAAATTTCTTTAGTCATCCATAGTAATTTTTTGTTTTTAGGGGTTGAAGTGTATTTTGTGCCATCTTTCATTTACACCTTTGGCTTCACTAAGTTTCTTTTTGACAATAGTTAGTTCTGTGTTTATTTTGTCTTTTGTTTCAGAATTTGTTTTTTCTTTCTTTAAACTTTTGGTACCAATGGCGGGTAAAGTATTTTTCTTTTTTATTTATTTAATTTTGTATTGACAACAAATGCTAGTGTGTTATGGTTGGATCTTACATCGAATTTTGGTGTATATAGTTGTATGATGTTGATAGGTGGTAGTGCTTGTTTAAAGTTTTATCAGACTAGGGGGTTAAAGTAATTATAGATTTATTTTGTGTTTGTGCTGTTGTTTCCAGCAGAATGTATCATACTATTTTTAGTGGGGAATTTGATGGTTATTGAGCACTTAACATCACTTTTGTTCATAATATTAATACTGAGACGTTTTATTTTAGTTATAGCATTGTGTAACATTTTATGTATTGATTCTTATAGTTGTCTTGGATATTCTTTATATATTCTCTTTGAGTGTTATTTGGCAACGCTCAAAACTATTGTCTCAGAAATATTTAGTCGTAAAATTTACTATGATGATTGTACCATTGCCTGTTGCATTCTCATACCGTTGAACACTTGACTCATCCTCATCTCATCAACGATTTTTTCTTTCAAGGACAAGAAAATGCCCGTATGTCTTGCAAGCTCCACGACCCTACGCTGACAAGAGGCGGTCGTTTATATCGGCGATCAGTCTATCGCCAGAGCCTCGTTAGTTACCCAATAGGATTCGCTACAAGCAGGTGAGGTTGTCATTTGGGTTGATATATTGTGTAGTATTACCTCCTACACACCCGCATGCTTTCTTCTTGTGCAAGCTATTATTTTAGGAGTCGCTTAGTTAGTTCTTTTTTATTTTCTCTATAATTTATAAACTACCATAAGGCACTATACTTTCTTTCATCTCTCGTCTCCGTTACTCTCTTTCACCTGTGTCTTTATTTTTTCTATCTAAGTTTTTCTTATTTTTTCCATCTTTATTTATTCTGTGGTATTCTTTTGATATTACCATACCAACTTGCCTGTGGTCATTTTCTATTTTCTCTGTATTATTTTACTGTTTCACTAATTGTCTTTGTCGATATGTTTTCTGGGTGTTATTTAAAAGATTCACGCCAAGCGAGTTTGGAAGAACCTGGCGATGGAGGTGCATGTCTAAGTATTTTATTGGTCTATTTTGGGGTATTGGCTAATCGTTGAGAGTAATATTTGGCCCCAAGGCTCACATGTTGTATTTTAACTTTGTCTGCACCAGTTTTGTAGCTACACTTGTGCATTTTTTAGAGCAGTTTGAGGCTTTGTCAAGCCAGTATTGGTTTATTACTAAGATAGCTACACATTTGGCAAATGTATTTATAGTTCCTAGAATGTTGATGGTAAATACTATGTTAATTATACGACATTTCTCTGTGCGGCTTCTAATTTTATACATTATAGTTGTGTTATTTCTTCTTGATATACACTATATATAGTGTAACGCCCTACCGAAAGCACGACTCTTCGTTTTTACAATGTATGTACTTGTTTAACCGTCAACAATCCAAAGTAGTGCTGCTTAAATACATAGAGTATTAGCTTGTTCTTTTAAAAATATTTTTTCAAAAGATTTAGTAGGTAAAATCCACCTTTTTCTGACCGCCTATAATGATATCGCCTGTCATAATGTCATATCCAGATGATATATTTGACTGAAAGTTTTTAGACTACACTAATCTCAAATATATTTTGGGTTATAGTAAAAGTTATTTGGTAGAAAATCTAAACAGGTTTTAATTACTTTCTCATACTGAGGATTCATACGTTTTAAGAATATCTTTTAAGTGGTTAACTAATACTTTACTTTATTTATTTGTTAGCTCCCACGAGCTGCCTTTCTTTTAGGTAAGAGGAATTTAATCCTGCTTTACTATGTCGTCCTTAAAATGGAATATTTTGTAGTTTTTTTATTATCATTGAGTTTTCTTATTTTTTCCGATCAACTGCTATTTTGTCAAGTTATGAAAAACTCTGTTTGATTAGGAAGCCCTAGTTGACTTTTTGTAGTCTCCTCGTTTAGAGTATAGCTTCCTTAGAGCTCTGAAAAAATTTAGATCTCCGATTCGGTTGCAGTTTATTATTTTTCTTTTTTTTTGTATTGAAGCAGTAGCTATATTTTCTAAAACTACTGATATCCAAGTCTGTAAATTGATTATCTTAAAAGAGAAACACTTTTCAGTTGTATTTTATTATATACCTTAAAGCTGTATAAATGCCAAGGTAGTTTTCACTATAAAGAACATCCTTTAATTTTCTGAGTTCTTCAATGTTGTAGGTGCTCTTCCTGCGAAAACCATTACATTAGATAAATCCAGCCATTTTTATTATCATAGTTTTAAGCAGTTAAGCTCTGAAAAATCTGTGTTTTCTGAAATTAAAATTTTTTTCATACCGACTGCAGTATAGTAAATATTCATTTTTGTAAAGCATTTTACCATTTTGCTCAGGAAGAACATCGAAAGTACTTTTTTATCGCATTATATAGGTTTCAATCGATTCAGCTTTATATTATGGACACGATAACTGTTATACTTTTTATTGGATTTGAATGAACGCATTATTAGACTAATGTCTAACCTAAATTTGTAAGTACAAGATTAATCAAATGTGCGAAGAAAGCAACCTTCAATAGTTTCTAAATTTTTTATAACTTTTACAATTTTTTTCAGATTTGCCTAGATATATTTTAAGGCTTAATTTATATTAAATTCTGATTAGATACAAATCAAATTGGCACATTACAAAATCTATCCGCTTTTCGGTGTGTATTATTAAAACGCATCTACATTCTGACGTCAACAATTTTATTGAAAGCATTGGCATATGCACGATTTATGCGCGATAACATCTCGTTCGTGTAATAACATGGTTATTTGTACTGGTTTTCTAAATTTTGCTTATCGGATTTCTAAATCCGGTCCTAGCAAGAAGTAAAGTGAAAGCCTTATTAAATTAAAATAAAATCAAAAACGCCGATTTCTAATTAAACAGGGATTTTTGGTTTGATAAAATGTACAGGCTAATTTGGTTAGTGCAAAGAATATTATTGTTTCATTTAGATATAAATATCAACAGAAAATAAGTGAGCCGCTTGGAACAAACAGTACAGAACCGTATGAAGAGAACGTTTAATAAAATAAATTCTAATAGTTGGGCCATACTGATGATTATTTGACTAATAAATTAATAACAAAAAGAAGAGCGAGTATCAGAGATAAAGAGGATAACGATGATAAATTATTTAAAAAAAGTAAGAAAACAAAATACGAACATAAAATAGACTTAATTCTTAATATACTAAAGGACCTTAAAACTAAAATAACGTTAATTATAAATAAACAAAGATAATTCAGTGATGAAATTAAAAGATTAAGAAAAAAAATAAAAACAAAAAGAGAAAGTAAGAATCTCAGAAAGGAAAATCAAGAAATTATAAAAAATTGAGAGATTTAAGAAACAATGTTAAATAACCAGAAAAGAAGGAATACTAAAGTAATTAGTGGATTGATTATAGCTGTTGCTAACTCAAATGAACTGAAAATAGTAACAAATCCTATTAATGAACAGCTGGAGGTTGAGGTACAAGCTAAAGAAGCACTAAGTACAAGAATGTGTTTAGTAGAACTGAAAAATAATTAAAATAACAAATGTATTATGAAAAATAGGGGTAAGCTAAAGATAGTAGATTTAACAAAAGAGAAAGAAAAGTACAAAAAAATGTAAGGAAAAAGGCTCAATAAGAAAAGAATAATAAAAAATCCGTTAAAACTTCAAAGAAGAAAATGTAAAAAAATGGAGAGGTAAAATATAAAACAACATAATGAAAATAATATCAGTGAAATAGAGGAAAACATTAAAACTAATGAAATAAAAATGCTTTATAGAGGAGTAAAATAAGAAATAAAATAGTTTTAAGCGAAAATAACAAAAAAAAAGTGGTAAAATTATAAAAAACTAAAACGAAATAGTAGATGGAACACCTCTTTTGAAGAGCTAATAAATGGTGAAGATGAAGAAAACAGAGAAATCATAGATGAATCTTTAGAGACTAGCAAACCTACGACGAAATAAGAGCTGAGCTATATACAGCATTAATAAAACACAAAACAGAGTAAGAGTAATATTCTAGTACTAACAAGAAGTAAACAAAAAAGATGGTAATAGGTTGATCAGAAAAAGAAAACAGAAAAAAGAGATTTGTAATTAATGAGCGTAAAACCAAATTTATGGTGTGAACAGATAAAAATCTGGGGATAAATCGAGATTTAAAAATAAGGACTGATGATGGCAAATCTATAATTTAAAGAAGTAGAAAATTCTTTATACCTAAGGACGATGTTCAGAAGTAAACAAAACATAAAGAACAACAACAACAAAAATAACAATTTATAAAACGATTATAAGACCGATTTTAACATTTGAATGCAAGGTGTGGCTTTTAGGAACAACAGAACCGAAGATGTTAGAAGTATGGAAGGGAAAAGTTTGAAGGAAAAGATTTAGAGAAAAAAAATAAATGGAACGAACTAATCAAAAACTGAAAGAGTTGCTCGAGGAACCGGACATAACAGGAGTTGCAAGATTACAAAGATTGGTATGGTGATTAGAAGTTTTAAGATTCCTATCAAGCTGTTGTCGAACCTTCCGAACTTAGGGTGATAGAATCTTGGAAGATCTTGAAGTACATCTTTTACATAAAACATCCCAACTCTTCAAAGGGTGTTTAGTTTAAAATGTTCTGTAGTGCATAAAATAATAAGCAAACAATTTGGTGTCTAATGAAAGTTGTTTTCGTATTACTTTCACATGAAAAGACCATAAAACTCTTTGATTCCGTTTCATTTCTAAAACTTCATTTTGCACTGCTATTGAAATGTTAATTATAATTAACAGATGTGCATTTCGCTTAATGGTAAATCTCACTTTTGCAGATTATTAAAGATTTGCAGATATTATTAAATCTAAGTTTTCATTAACTAAGTCACTTCTTTAAGAGAATGGAGTGATTCTGAAAGTTTTCAAATGCTATTTTCGATGTATTATAGATATGAACGCATTGTTACCGAATGTTTCAAGCTCATTTATATTTGTAAGTGACTTACCAGCAATAAATATTAAATACAAGAATAGAAACAGAAACATCTGTCGCAATTTGATGATTATGGCGAAATGTTGTTGACCTTTATTTGGAAACATTCTTGCTGATAATTTTGTGGCTTTGGTGTGTTTTTGAGTCAATTTTACGACAACCGAATCTACGGAATTGAAAAGAATATTAAATTGTCAATGTGCCTTACATTAGTTATCTCTTATACTATTATTTATAACTTTTTAAAGTAATATTAATCGTTCTCATCTAAATGGATCAGTTAATTTCCTGTTAGTAAAGCCTTATACAACTATCCAGGTCCTTTGATTCCTGCTTAGTATTTTGTAAGTGCATTTTATCAATAAGTTTCTACCAGGCGAAATAACAGACAAATTGGCGAAAATTATTTTGGTGTAACTCCCATTTCGTTTCCTTGCACTATTCTACCGTAAATTTAACAAAAGAACATACAGCAAGATCCAGCTAAAAGAGGTAGAAATTTGTTAGTATATTATTAAATTAAAAAATTTTTTTTTGAAGATAACCATTAATCACCATGATGTGCCAGTTAATGTCAAACTCTGATTTATAGAAGCCATATAAAAATTTTTTTATTGATAATTATTAAAGATCTGTTACCACATTTGACTTAGATAATATTTGCCATACATTCATACATTTGACCATAAAACTTACAAGTAGGGTTCAGTCGTTTCATTTTGCTTTTCATTGCGGCTAGGGTCATTTTGTACTTAAATTCCTCAAGTTACACCTATTTCTTACTTTTTGTAAGACATAAAAGTATAAAATATAAACACAAAAAATTTAAATTCTTTTATATACGTTAATTACTATATTAAATTCTTTTACATCAGTTCATGAATTGATAACTTTTCCCTAAATTCCCTTAATGTGTTTCACACCGTCGATCCTTAATAGTTTTGTAGTTTACGTTTAAACTAAGTTTTTTATAAGCGTGATTTTTTTTATTTCAACATCTTTTATTAGGCACTAGTAGTTTTGCAATAAATTAAAAAAATATGTAAATGTGAACCATATAACAAAAAACGTTTTAGATCTTCAGGTGAAAAATTTTATAAATTCTATATAAAACTCAAACTTCATCGTATACAATACACAATTTAGCCCAACTGTAGCACGAGTTTTGCATAAATAAATCCTTTCAAACATTTTTAATATTACAAAGAGGAGATTTATTGTCCTGTAGGATATTATTCCTGTAAGCAATGGTTTGGCTATTATAGCAATGTCCATTTTGGTGGAAAGTAGTATATCATTAACATGAGTATTTTGGTATGTAAATTTTTTATTTTTATACCGTCTTTTCTTATTTCTTATTTAATACAAGGCATTATGCTTCTATAGACTAGACCTTATATGACAAAGAACATTATAACAGGGTTGTATAAATTAAAAAATGATGTTCTATTATTCTGACATTTAAATTGATGTTTTCAGCTAGTAACTAATAAAATGTCTATGTTTAAAACAAAGCAGACAAGAACTTTTCTTCATTATTATCTTACAATAATGTATTATGAATTATGAACCCTCATACAACTGAATGTTGATGAAGGTTTGGCTATTTTGTTATCAATCGCAATCGCCAAGTGTGTGCTTTGTATTACGGACACGGAAAATAATAATAATAAAAATTCCCCCTACTAAAATTGTTGATAGAGCATACGCTGTGTAATTTCAATAGTTTGTAAGATGTATTGCATGTGATGTTTTGGTTATTGCTATTTTTTGTACTTCGTGATAGAATATGCAATTATTTTGCAAATAAGCTAATTTATTAATTATTACAGATAGCAAATCATATGTTTTTATTTATTAATTGTGCAAACATATTTATAGAGTCCTCAAGCAAGTTCGATAGTAGCTCGGTAACGCTTGTATGTTGCTGTCCTAACTTAGCAATGTTATGTCTGGCAAAAGTTATTTATACATAAGCTGTTTGCTTTTCGAATGGTTTAAATTTATAGCTTTGTCTAGTACACAATTATTTTGGGTTGTTGTTAGGGTAAGATGTAGATGTACATTGTTTATGATGTTTTTTTTGTTAAACTTTGTTTTGGTTTTTGTATATTTCAGTACACTAAACAGCTTTTGCTGTTAGGCGAGCCGTTTTATTTGCATAATGCAGAATTTAGAAGTGGAGGTTTCTTACGCGTATTACCCAGCTTTATTATTCTTAAGTTTCACTAACAATTTTCTATAAACTTTTGACTTAAAACGTTGACCTAGATTATGTTATTTATAAACGCTATAATGTAGAATTATTTTTTCATTATTAAGGAAGTATGTTAATTAATTACTTATGTATGAAAATAAGTTTTCATTGTTACTGATTTGTTGAACATTTGTTTACAATTTAATTAATTTTAATGGACTATCATTGGACAGTTATTTAGTTTTGCATTTTTTATTTTCTTGCTACCTTTCTGTTATATCTTGATTATTCGAATTGTCCACGTGTTCAGTGTTAATGTAAACATTACTAATTTGCGTAGTATTTATATTACAGTAAGCTTTACAATTTATTTGTAATTTACGTTAATTAAATTTTAACTGCTTTATAGACAATTTTAATTTTTTATTGCTGGTACAGAGCAGTGATTCAGTAGCGTTGTTCAGATATTGTGGTTTAGTTTATTATATATTATATCCGAAAGATGCATAAATATTTTTTATATTTATGTGCATGTAAACTTTTATACGGCGCGGTCCAGATAACTTAAGTTTAGTTAATGCTATAAAAGTCAAGCAAGAAATATTTAAACACTTAAGCACTGAACTGCACAATGTATTAAGGTATTTTTAATTTTGCAAATGAGCGATAGTTCGCTTCTACTATATTAAAGCGAATAAGGTAAAAATGGATATAATTCAGTAGGTACAATATATTGTATTAACCTATTTTCGATGAAAGATTGGCTCAATAGATCGTATAAAAGTTTAAAATAATTTTCAAATTATGTTTATGCTTAATGTATAATCTATCAAGTTTATCGCACAATAATCCGAAAACTTATAATTATTAGAGCTTGAAATATATGCAAATTGCATATTTTACTAAGCATGCGTATTTTAACAGTTTTTTTAATAAAAAATGTTATTCTGCATATTTAAAGCCCTTATGTCCATTTTATTAATATTCTTAATTTTATTTACAAAAAAATAGTTAAAATATCTATATCGGAATGCTTTAATCAGTTTTATTTTTAGTAAATACTATAGAGGGTAGTTAAAATATCCTCATAATAGCTTCCAAGAGGTTTATTTGATATCTATTTACATTTTCTTTAAAATAATAAATATAAAATATTTTGAAAATTAATTATATGGTACACATTTTTTTATGATTATATTAATTTTTTTACAGAGACATTAACATAACAATAAAATTGTAAGTTATATATTTTCTTCATGGAAATAGAGATAGCAAGTTAGAGAAAGTCTTTGGCATAGATTATGTTTAGCACGAGGGTCTCCGGATTATTTGACGAGTTTAGAGCCTATAATATTCGTTTCCTTGACTTACTATTATTAGTTTTTTTGTATACTTAAAAATTAGAAAAAACTTATTTGTTAAGAATTGGGTTCTTGTAACAATTTATCGCTTTATATGTTGCCGTGTACACAGTTCTATCCACGTAACTCAAGATTTGTCTAGTTTTTTAACTTTAATCATTCCGATTTTCTCCTTTCACAAGTCTTTAATCTGACATTAAACCTTAATATAGGTATATGTATTACCCCAACTGTAATAATCATCCTTTTTGTTTTTTTTAATTACATAGTTTCGCTATAATAATACAGCAGTTTACAAAAGTATGCCGCTAAAAATTCTTACATTCTTACAATTTATATTTATTATATTTTTAATAACATTTTTCTAGTCACTAATGTTTCCAATTTAGTCTTTCATAGCCCGTGTTAGCTATTTTAATGTTATTCACATATAAGTCATAGTTAGAGGAATTTTTAGTTGTTTTATTTTTTTGTCACATTTTACTATGAATAAATACAGCTATTTGCATGTCGTTTAATGGTAACGCGCTTCAGTAGTTCAATTCCAATAATTTATAGCACATAGATATTCCATAAAATGAATTTTAGGAGCACGTCTTTTCTCCTCGTCCAATTATTTTTATTTTGAAAGAAAATTGCTTTTTTAAATTGGGGTTTGGTATGCTTACCACGATTCGTACAGTTCTACGCAGCCTAGAAGTAACTTGTTTGTAATTCTTGTCATTTTTTTAAATTTGGACTTGTTTCTCATGTACGTAGTCTAGATATAAATACTGTTACACAATTTAAGCCTTGATAAATTAAAACGGTAAAGCATTATTTTACTATCTCATTTTTTTTTAAATTAAGGAGAGTTATTAAAAAACGCAAACTTATTCCAAATTGCCTCCCCTCGTTTGCATATATGTTTTAATCTATTTGGCTATGCGGCACGCAAGATGTCGATTAAGAAATTGACCACTACTTTAGTTATCGAACGTTTTAAGAACTTAACACTTGGATGCATTTTAGAGCAGACATCGACCATCGACTATAACTTATAGTCTAACGGATTAATATTGAGACTTGTTAAAGCCAATTTTTGGCATGTAAAAACATTTTCTCAACCATTTTTGCCACTAAGCGCAGTTTCATTAAAAGCTCTCGCACTGATTTTCGAACAACGTAGGATTGAAAGGCTTTACGTGATTTCAAAACTTCTTCTGCATATACTTTAGCCGAAGTCTACCCCTTTTCAGTAAAAATAAAATCGAGACAATTTCATAACCTTTTTAAACTTCTTTAACCGCCCAAGAAGTTTTCAGGACCTCTTAACATCAGTCAGACACGTTGCCATTTTAGGTTTGCATTAATTAAGCGGAAACTTGCGGTAAAAGAAAAATTAAGAAGACAGTAGCATAGATTCAAAACACACAAGTGTAAACGATTACTCAATGTTGCAATAAAGAATTTAAAGAGAGTGACAATATAAATATATGTATTCAAACACTTCTTCAATGCCTTAAACCTACCGAAATAATTGATTATTCTCTTTAGAATTACTTTACACTATGACGGAACATCAAATTTTAGTGGAATTGTTGGAGGTTCCTGATACGCTGATATTAACGGTTAAAATGACAGTGGCATCCTTTACCGAGGTACAGTAATAGTAAGCAAAGTGACGATGACACACTAAATTTAGGGGTGAAATAAAACATCTTCAGGTTCAGCAAAAGTATCACAAATAACAGAACTCTTTTGGGGAAGATGCTTTTATAATATTGTAAAAGAAAACAAATACATTTTGCCTACAAAATTATGTTAAGTATGTAACTGGTCCTAAGAGGTTGAAATGGTCAAATGCTATTGCAGCAAGAATGAAAAAAGAATCTGAAAAGATAAACTAAAGGATTATTAGTCTACGAATCAATTTTTAGATACTCCTATTCCCAGGAAATCTATAAACCTCAATAGATTTGAACAAATTTGATAGAGCTTACATTTCAATAACAATGAAATTCTACAGCAATAAATTAACAAACTTTTCAAAATTTATTGGATTGTTTTCTTAAAATATTTCAGACTATTTATAAGTCAAATCCACAATTTTTCTTAAATGAGGTAATGATCCCTTAAAGGACTAGACTTTGTATATGAACATATAATTCGAAAAAATGTATAAAGTGTGGCTTACTTGTTCGTATGGTGGCCGAAAGCACCTCAAGTTATATCTTGAATTTAGAAATTTATGCTAGCAAAGGAAAAAATTACAAGAAGTTATTTTCATACTTTTGATCTTGATCAAAATTACCATGTCTACAACTAATACAGTCATGTAACAATTGCGAAATTTCTCTTTTTAAGACAAATTGGAATATGTGGAACAATTAGAGATATATACATGTTGTCAACGTGATTTCCATAATTTACGATTCGACAATAGTTCATGTTGCAAGGAAAAAAAAGAACTAAAGAAAAATCTATTTGTGTTTTACATTACACAATATACATGAAGGGTGTTGACAGGCCAGATCCGTACTTTTCTTACTACTCTCTTTAAAAAAAACATTGATGTGGACAAAAAAAGTTGCTTTTGGCTTATAAATTGCGCACTTTTAAATTATTTTAAAATCTATCAAAAACTAAAACTCGCATTAAAAATAAAATTCAAGAAACTTCTGATGCAGAAAAACTCCGACACAAACACAGTACGCTCAGAAAGACCAACTCAAACCCCTCGTATATCTCATGAGAACTTTCGGGTGATATGCGCAAACATGTGAAAATTATTGGGGGTAATCGGGACAAAAAAAATATTGTGGTAGACTTCTATGTCTATGCTATCTACAAAAAAGGAAGTGAAATTTGGTATATCCGCAAGTTCTGCTTAGTGCCATTTTGCAAAGGAGGATCTTTCCAGAGGTATCACACACTGAAATACTACTAGCTGAAAATATCAGTTCATAAAAATAATTAACCAATTTGTTATAGGTTTTTAAAGACACACAACAAAAAAAGTTAATTTAAATTTAAACAATTTAAGTGTCCCGTCCTCATTGTATCAACACCTGGTAAAATTGTCAGAGTTATGTGATGTCGGAATAAAACATATTACTCAATTATTCAATACCATTTTACATACAACCTATACACCGTTACAGTGGAAAGTTGCACAAATTATTTTAATCTTAAAATCCAGGAAACAGCCTAACAAAAAAATCATATCGACCAATAAGTTTTCTACTTGTTGCGATTTTAAAGAGCTATTAGTGAATAAGATCTTCTCAACTTTTGAAAATAACGAGTTATTTAACAACTAGTTTAGGTTTCGACGAATATATTCTAGAACTAAATAAAAATATATTGGCTTCTAAAAATAAACAGGTTTTTCAAGAGTTTTCTCGAAAAAGTTTAGCATATTGGAATTCTCTAAATATTGCGTCTCCTCCTGCCTTTAAACTATTTTTTGGAATACTTTTTTGGAGTACTTGAACAAAGGACACTACCTAGGGCTGTACACTACAGATCTACAAACTTCACCAAAGGGCAATTTGTGAGCAAGCAATGTATGTGGTTGGATGTGTTTAGCCGTATGCGCTGCATAGTTCTGCATAAAAAGTGATGATTACCAGCTGGTACTTTGCTGGCTGGCTGTGACTATGTAGTGTTATTTATGCAAAGCAATAGTGACAAAGACAAATTCTTCGCGCAGCTTCAGGAACATTACCGGGAAATAATCAAAATGTGCCCCGAGGATCAGCTGCTCATGATCTCACTAGCATTTACGAGAGCGTGTACAGCACGTCTTCCCTGACTGAACTTGCAGTCACTATTACAGCAGCCCAAACCGTCAATGTCCAGAAATTTTCCCTACCCTGCTGGCTGAGAGCGATTCAGAACACATCAGCATTTCCCTAGTCAACACTAGCAAGGAGCAGGAGATTAATCCTATATATAAGCGTCATCCTAAAGGAAGTGAGGTACAGCACCACTTTAATATGCTGAAGGCAGATATACCGTTGAAGAGTAGATGAAGTAGAAACTCCTCGATCAAGACATCTCCGTCATCACAGTAAGAAACTTGAAAGAAGTGACAAGGCTAAGCCTTTTACGCACACGGTGTCCTCGATTTGGCTGTAACAATGGAACAACCAAATAGAGGGAAGACAGCGACCCAGTCCCACAGATGCTAGTACTTTGGGCACGCATAGCGTTAGTGTCACGCCAGTTTAAAGTGCGAAAAGTGCGGTGAATACTACGATTCTGAGGAGTAGAGACGCTGGAGCATACTCGCTATCTGATCTAACTGCTGAGACCCACGCCCAGCTAACTTCTGGAAATGCCTCGCTTTGCCCACCAGGCCAAGGCTCCGTTAAGTGACAGGCCGACAACATCCAGGACTATAAGCAGCAATACCAACCAGAGCTGGGCCGCCATAGCAAAGTGGTTCCAGAACGCGGACTTCACCATATTTCTAGAAGCTTTTCAAAGGGTCGTGGCGATTACTCAGACTACTACCAATTCCCTGAAGGTAATTGCGAGGCTAATGTCTTGCAACAACGACATCACCACCATTCAATATCATATTCAGGACTCCCTAAACACCTGCGCCACCTTAAGCTTCCGCTACTCTGGAAGCGCTTGAAAAGTCACACCAACTACCAACATCAGAGCTTCTCAAAATGAAAGATTAGGGGTTTAGAGCCAGGTACCTTGAACGCAAGGATATCTATGTCCATGTTCATATCTATACTGAAAAGTCCCTACAGCAACCTTTGCCAAAATTACTGCAGTCTGGGCTTTTGGCAGCGAAATGTACTAACTAGTCGGATAAAAATCTAAATTCCTGTTATATAAAATAATAATCAAACCAAACTTATAGCAATCAACTCTGGAGCACCGCTTTCGGAAATTTTAGATTGCTTTTAATCAAAAGTGTAGTGTATAATTGTGAATATTACTAATACAATTATCCTGCGAGACCTCAATATATTAGCTGCAAAAGATTAAATCTGATGTTATAGTTTCAAATATACGAGGTACGTTCTAAGTTCTAAGGTCTCCAATTTTTTTCTGAAAAGTACTTATCTAAAAAAGTTAAAACTTCTGTTACTTTTCAACATAATCTCCGCCTAGACGTACACATTTTTCACAACATCGTCGTTATGAGTCCAAGGTCTTCTTTATGGGGGTGTTTTGTCCACATCAATGATGCAACAGCGACTTGATTAGAAAATGAGCAGCGACGGAGAGTGTCCTTTAGAGTCAGAACTTCATAGAGACATTACGTGTTAATATATTCTAAGACAATGTCACTCACGCAGCCTTATGTTCGTCGCTTAGCATTCGTGGGACTCACATCATGCAAAATTGACTCCACAGATCTTGTGCAAATGACAAGTTTAGAAGCGATATTACGCACACCTGATTGGCGGTCTTCCATAACAATTTGCCACTTGCGCAATCATGGTTTCGGTCCGGCCGATTCGTAGTCGACAATGCTTCGGTTTAGTCACACAACTTTCAACCTTCTTTAAACTTTCGCACCAAGAAGCGCATATTTTTTTCAATGGGCGTTTCACCGCCAAGAGGAGGAAACAGATGATTATACGTTGTTCTTGAAGTGTACAAAAAACACTCACTGCAATGGTAGCAATTTAACCTGTGTACATTGCGTGGTGTTGCCATCTATATTACAAATTTAAAAATATTTTCCGCGTCTTTTAAAATTAACCACATCTTTCTACTTACGCTTATTGCTGAGAAAAGAATTGGAGACCTTAGAACTTGAACGCCCCTCTTAGATTTAATCTAAACCGACGACAAAACGCAATTCTAAGTGTTCCTCTACTCCCATATGAATTACAAATTAGTAGTTTTGCGATAAGAAATTCCACAAACTTATCTTACAAGATTTGTTAGTGCACAATTGTCATTTTCTCTAAATTATTGTAATGGTTGCAAATTGTTAGCCATCCCAACGTGCAAGAGCCACCTAAATTACTATAATTTTAATGTTTCGTAAAGCCAAGGTTATATTAAAACTAAACTGGGCAGCTCTTTGAAATGCCCTATACAGCGACCTCCTGTTAAAACATTCAAGTTCGCTTCGCACAGGATCATTTTACGCGCCAATCAGCGCTTAATTAAAGCGGAAATTGCAATATTACAAAAAAAGAAGCGGAGAGAATTTACAAGTGTGACAAGATGTCGTGGGACTTGAAGAGAATTTTAATTGTTTCTAAACGCGCTTCAATCGTTGACACAGCCAACTTTAGAATTTTCTAATATTTTATAAACAGTAACCTATATTTTATTAAAATTCCACGTTTTTGTATAGTTCTTGAAATTCACCAATATGCCAAAGGTATTTATATTACCGCTATGAGATGCTTGCGTTATTATATTCTAAAAACTGATAAAAGATTAATATTTTAAAAAATATACTCACCGGGATAAAAAAAAATATCAAAACTTTCGTTAGTTATCACAATATACTCTGACTGGTGAACTAGCAAGACTATGACAAATGGCATGAACGCACTATTTCTAAATTCGGCATAATTAGCAGTTGGTAAAAGGTATTGCCCTTATTTTTTCCTGAGTCTATAGAGGGAACCTTTGTCCTCGATGCTTTGTCACAAAAGACTTAGTTGGCATTGAATTCTTACTAGAGAAACGCGATAAGCACCATGAGTGCCGCGTATGCGTCGCGCTACGAGGCTGTGTTCCTCTGTACCCAGAAGGTCCGATAATGTCTCATGTAACGCTTACCAAGTATATGAACAAGTCGATTTGTCAGCAAGTGGGTGCAGCGATATAAGGGAACCAAAATGGTCGATGACTTGCCAAAACGTAGATCGATAGGCAAAGTGTCAAAAACAGAACTTAAATTTGTTTCCGCGGAACCTGGGCTTAATATTGCGTCAATGAGCAGCAACATTGAAACTGAAAGCTGTAGATATATCGTACATAGCTGGCTGCATCCATATCTATGCACATTATATCAAGTATCGTAGTTTAATGAAGAAACCTTTGTTAGATAAAAATCATGTAACAAAGTGACTCGCTTGGGCAAAGGACAATATCGACCAAAATTGGAGCAATGTAATTTTTACGGTTGAAGCTTCTGTTTGGGATGATAATCAGCCTCAACTAACAGATTGGTACAGCAGACCGTTAAACACTAAAAGAAAGTGCATTTTGAAGCTGCTTCTCAAAACTGGGTTTTCATCAAGACAAAGGACTGGATTCTACAGGTGGACAAGAACAACAACGCAACAAGCTTTGCATCGAATGAAAAGAGCAGTCTGGCATCGTTACACTTGATGAGCCATCGCAGTCGTCCAATGCAAATCCGATTAAAATGTGTGGGTATACATCAAGCACAAGCGTTGTAAACGAAAAGAGTTCACTTTGAAGCAGTTAACATGAAAAATTCATTGCATTTGGAGGTCCTTGACGGATGAATGCGCCATCAATTTGATCAAAAGCGTGCCTCGAAGATGGCCCGAAAATTATCGACACCGGTGGTGACTTAATGGACTTACCTTAATGATATAATAGCATCTTTGTTCTGATAGAGTATCACGTACGCATATATTTTGGAAATGTTTTTAAATAATTTTTTTCTCCACATTAACCCAAACATGCTTTTACTTAATTGATTGTAGTAAAATGACGTGGCCTGGAAACGGTGCTTTCAGAACTTTTCGAGAAATTCTCGCCATGTGTGGGGTAGCACCATCTTGTTGATTCTGGCTTTTATTAAACTATCGTAACATTGCAACATATCTCAAGATGTGATAATCACGGTGCGTCCCTTGCTCCTATTCCTATGTCAAATTCGTAACAGCACACCAAATACTCAGACGCTGATTGTGAAGAAAAGGCTCATGGAGTTGTCAATTACTTTGTGGTCCCCATTATCGAAAATTTTGTTTATTGATGCAGCCCTTTAAATAATAATAAAAAATTTGCCAACATGTCCTCGCAAGCAGCCTACCGGGCATGGGGCGTATCAGTCACTTTAAGTTCCTGAGCTTCCATCAGTTTGTATCGATGGAACATGAGATCACAGTGCACATTTCTTCTCAAGGCAAAAGCATCTTTAGGAGTAAAACATTATGGCGATGTAACAACAGCCTGTTTCTCCACTACGATATTCTTGGGTGTCCGAACAATACGAGGTTGACCGGGTAATTTTCTTTAAAATGCTTAACAAGTATCAATGTCTAAGAAATAGTCGCTGCGTCACAGTCACAAAATTATCATTTTAGAAATAAGTCTCCAACATAAAGACACGGTGTTCATAAATTCACATAATGATGGACATTAAATGTGGCATGTTTTGTGCTGCTCAAAAATTTATGACTCAAGAGCCGCTTATCGATAATTTGGGGAGATAATTTGGCCAGACCAAGTACATGCTTAGATAAGGTCGTACATAAAATTGAAATATTAAAAAATAATGAGCATTTATCACACATAACAATAAAGATGAAGACGCGCAGAACAACATAAGAGATTTGAAAATTAAGTTAGTAAAATTGTTATACACTTCTATAATTTTTGATCAAAAACTTGTGTAGTTACTATTTACACGCTCTTTATCTGATTTAATATTGAAAACATAAATGATTATTTTAGGGATTAAAGCGTTTGAGTAATTTGCCATTATTATAACAGACAATCTTTATGGTCACTGCTTATTCGGTTTAATACATAGTTTTGGTTTCATTGCTGGTAAACCAAAATAAAGCAGAACGATTTGGAAGAATGGATAATTTGTACTTACAAAAAGGTTTGTTGAGCTTTGTTGTAAGGAGAATATATACTTTGCTACCTTATAATTTATGACTACTAGAAGGTTATCGTTAATAAACTAAAACTGGCGAATTTTGAGAAAACACTGTAATAACGCCATTATTCAAAAAATAAGAACAGAAAAATATGGAAGGTCTAAATGATAAGCAAAGATAATATCAAATCTTCAAATATAGCATACGAAAATTACTTAGTATAGAAAATATGCTCTAACAGATTAAAAATCATATAAGAATAAAATATTATAGAACAATAAGCATTATAACAAAAGCGAAAAAGTTAAAAAGTCGATAGAGCATGAGAAGTGGGACGAAGTAAGGAAAAATCCATTAACAGGATGTAACCTTAGTAAGAGATAGTGAAACTTAAAATAGATAAGTACAGAAAAACATAAAACCTCAATTAGAAGATTAGAACAAGAAGGAAATTTTTTTAATATGGTTTTTATTGGTTATGACGATAACACGTATCCTCCTCACGAGGAGCATTGTACACGTTACTAGTTAAGTAAAAAATTCTTTAATAGCTTATTATAGTCTACTGTCCCTTAATAATTATACATTTGTTATATTTACATAATAAATCTTTTAAATCTATAAAAAATATTATTGGGGTTTTGTCTCAAAAAGAAGATGATTGATTTTTAACAAAAAAATAAAATAATAAAAAACATAAGTTGGAAGCCAAATAGAAGATAAATATAAGTTTTATAGACTATAAGTCCACACTTAAAACTGCAAGCTGAAAAGCTGAATAAAATATTAGTAGAAAAAAAAAACGAATTGAAACTAATAAAATAAAAAAAGAATACAGTCGAACAATAAACTTATTAACTAATAAATAATTTTTTTTTTAGAAAGTTATCAAGAAATGACAAAGACTAAAAAATGAAGAATTTCCAATAAACAAATGGTTTTTGAACTCATGCGGAGGGGTTCCTCAATATGAGTAGTAAAAACTTTAAGCGAGAATCTTCCGATCTCTCGCCACCCACAACGGAACCTAGTAAAAAGTATCTATTTGAACCGGAAACTCTGCTTTCAAAAAATAAATACTTTGTGTCAACCCAACAGATAGGAAATGCAGGGAAATTATTATATCAAGGCAAACACGCTGCGGCTATGAGCGCGATGGACACCTTCGAAGCCGCATCGTCGCGACAAGCACATAACACTACAGAAATTAAAACAAAAATGCCACCAATTTATCTGCATAACGCTTCATACTGAAACTAATCAAATTGAGGAATAGATACAGAAAAGACTGGTAGAGATCTCGCCTACCATACTTTAAAACTTTACATAACCGGCTCTGCCATTTAGTCAAACAATAACTTGACAACTTAAGTATCTGTAGATATAGTTTCTATATTGAAGAAATGCAACCCCGCGACCTCATCATGTGGTTGGCAACCAAAAGATTATTATGGCTACAGAATGTCATCTGTCCTTTGACAGATAATAATACTACTTAAGTATTTTTCTGATATTGACAAAGCAAACCTAATAGCAACACATCTTGAGCGGGTGTTTACACCTAACATAGGGGAGTATGACGAACATCTTGATCACGAAGTCACAAATGCAATCGAAAACTTACGCCTATAGGAGAATGCAATAATAGCCCTGCCACGACTCAAAAACTTAAATCATACATTGAACGCTTATCCAACTGTAAGGCACTTGGGCCAGATTTGATAACAAATAAAATGCTGAAACAACTAACAAAGAAGGCTATCGCCTACTTAACCACAATTTGTAATGCTTGTCTCCTATTGAGATACATCCGACCCATGTACCATTATACAACCTATCTACAAAACTACCAAACCGAAGAACAGTCCAGACACTTACAGACTTAGGTATAAGCCTTCTATCATCTCTGGCCAAACTTCTTGAAAAAATAATACCCTCCAGAATTCAAGATGTAATACTGGGAAAGGGACATACTTTCCACATCAATTTGGGTTTAGTTTATTTTACTCGACCACCCACCAGCTGCTTAGGATAAGCGAAATAATTGAGAAAGGATACAAAGATAAAAAGTGCGCTGCCAGTATCTTCTTGAACACGAAGAAGTGTTTGAGAGGGTCCTGGCACGTGGGACTAATTTATAAAATTATAGTGTTATGTATACCGATATACCTAAGGCCACCTTCTCATTTTTGTCCAACAGAAAATACAGAGTTAGGATTAATAGATTAATCTCCAGTTGCAAATCCATAAAAGCCAAAGTACCCCAAGGGGTTGGGTCCAACAATATTTAACCTCTACGTACACGACTTAGCTGTAGTTAATAACTCAACACTTGCCATGTATGCCGATGACACGGCGATTATAACTCGGGACTTCAGTGCCGAAACCGCAATTACACACCTAACTTAACACTTGGGTGGTTCAGCAAGTGGAAAATAAAAATAAATCTTGTAAAATCCCAAGCAAAGTTGTTTCTTTTCAAACGATATACGAAACTCCCAATAATCAAAATAGACAATATTGAGATAAAATGGAACCCTAAGGACTCAGTTGTGAAGTATTTAGGAGTTTACTTAGACGCTAGGCTAAACTGAGGGTTTCACATTACCCACAAACTCAACGAACGTCACACCCGATTGGGTATATTATACGCTTTAATGAACCGTAACTCCTATCTCAGAACCGAATGTTAAGTTCTGATTTATAAATCAGTTTTCCGCCCAATACTTACCTATGCCTGCTCTATTTCGTGCTACGTCGAAGACAACAATGTATATTATATACTGCCTTGCAGATCTAGCTTTAACAAAAAAAAAGATTTAGACGACTTAATAAATATTGAATTGGAGCTTCATGTCTTTCTGTGCCCATCATTTTCTCTAAAAATATTTTCTAACTGCAGCTATTAAATTACCATAATCGTTATATCGCTATCCCTAGATTTCTTTAAGGTTTGGAAAGAAATAACATTTGTCAATCGCTGCCCTTATTCGCGGATTTCAGGAACGCATACCACTTATAAGCTATAATTTTTAAGAAAGTATAACCTTTGTAGTCATTTATAAAATGTAGTCAAACGCAAACGGATGAAATACTTAAGTATAATAAAAATTAATTTCCTCAAATATAATTTTCATTACTGTTAATATGTTTATTTTAGTGAGAGACAACGCAACAACTCTATTCTTATAGAAAAGTGAAGACTGCTGATGGATTCACTTTACCAAATGGCACACGTCCTCACCCAATTGAAATCTATGTTAATGGATGTCTTTATTTAAATAGTAAAAATTGTATAAGCAACATGGGAATGGATTTCGGATGTGAAGAGCATAATGAAGTATGTCTTAACTAAATCTACGTAGATGAATAAAGCGTATAGCATTCCAGGGCGTTTCGACTTTATGATACACCTCAATTTTTGCAAAGTACCTATATAACGTATCGCAATGATTGTGACTCCATGCTCAAGAAAATCTAGATCCACTTTCAGTCAAAAAACAACATCATAACGACTCTCGCGAAACATGCGTGAAATTATAGTAAATATGTAATAAAAAAATGTAGCATCGAGGATAGAATTTCGGAAGCGATTGAACATGTCACTAGTGCTTGTATAGATGTAGTACAAGTGGAGTATAAGATCTGTCATAGCAATTAATGCAAAATAATACACCAGAGTATTGTATTGCTTTTGTACAGCTTTATTTTAAAAATCTTAGTGACTATAAATCTAATCAGTTAGTTAAATCCGCAAAGTATACAGAAAATACATTTGCAAGGCTCAATTCAGAGTTGCAAATTAGTCAATACGCTGTACAGTTTTCAAGTAAAAAAACAAATTTTTCAATACCCCTAGCCGCCTTCCCTTTATATATATATATATGTTCTATGCTAATATTGAATGCGGGCAAGTCCGACGACAGACTGCTGTGCGGGTTTGTTGAAAACCTAAGCCGCTTAGCTGCTACAAAAAGGTTTAGGGAGTATTGCCTCCTTGATATATTCACGGCATTTGCTTTTAGCTTCTTATTGTGAGCAGCAGGAAGCTTTGGGCAGCTGAGTACGGCACAATGAACAACGTACTGCCGAGCAAGATTTCATCTGAGATACAGACGGTTAAAGGCTATCTGTCGTTGAGGCAGTAGAGTTAAGAATTATAAACGTGTTACAAAAAGCTGCACGAATACTGCGATAATCTCAATAAAAGCGTAATGTATTCAGAGGGCTGCTTTGTAATTAGCGCAGTTAATTTTTTGTTGCAAAAAGCATCGCTAGGGGTTTGGCAAAATAGTTACAGAGGAGAATTTTAGGGCAAAGAAGAATAAAGGTATTTTAAACGAGAATGGTGTAAAACCATAAATTAAACTTTCGACAGCGGTGTGGCGAATTAGCGAGAGGTGAAATAAATGCATGTACAAAACTCTGGTGTTTACTATGCATTCATAAACGCGTACACAAAAAATTATGAAGTTCTGAGAACTCACTGATATTGGAACTCTGGTGTTTCATGACTTCGCTTCGAGATTTTTTGCGAAAAACCTTATTATCTCTTCATAAACGTATACTCAAAAAATTATGAAGTTCTGAGAACTCGCTGGTGTCAAAACTCTGGTTTTTTATGGGTTCGCCCAGAGATTTTTTGCAAAAGCCTTATCACCTCTTCATAAAAGCGCATGTACAACTAAAATTCCATAGCGAAGAAGGTATTGACCTAAGGTATAACTATATATGTGAATTTGATTTTAAGTTTTAAGTAAATCCGATGATTATAACGAAAGTTATCGTGTCTCCAGACAGACACACAGACAGTTTGACCTTACCGTTGACTCCTTGACCTTTGGCCGATTTGGCTGAAATTCCTATAGCCTATAGCGTTCCGCTGTCGAAAGTTCATAAGCGCTTAGTGTGTAATTCAAACAAATTCAATCAGAAATAATTTGAAATTTATTTTAGGGTAAACTCATTCAAAATAGCCGATTATAACTGATTTTCTATTTTGATTAATATAATTTTTTGTTTTTTAATGTTTTTACAATGTCTTATCTTTTTATGGCCTACAGCAAATCGTGGTTTATTCTGACTCTTATTAAAACTTTTCCTGTCCTGATTGGTCCATATATTGTTCTTAAGCTCTTGCGTTCCCATATTCGTCTTCTTTTTCTTAAAATTAATGTCTCTACTGCGTATGTTACTGTCGTTCTTAGTTTGTTTGTTTATTAATCTTCTTATCCTTTATCAGCTTTTTGTTAGCATAAAGATATTTTTCCCTTAATATCCACTTCATAGTTATTGCTCTTAGGTATTTAAAAGAATTTATTGCTTCGACGGTATATTGTCCTATCTTTACATTCACCAAAACTTTTCTACTTCTTGTGCATTTCATGTACTTAGTTTTTGCTTCATTTACAACCAGTCTTCTCTTACACGCTTCTCTTTCGATTTTACTAAATGCTTTCGTCAATTTAATTACTTTTTCGGGTATTCCTAATTTTTCTTAACTTCTAATATGCGTTTGTTGTTTATCTTATCGAAAGCCTTCATGAAGTCAATAAACAGCATATATTTGTATTTCTATGTTGAATTCAATTAACATTTTTTATTGTCTCTCTCACCATGTGGATTGCATCGACTGTTGATCTACCTAATCTGAAACAATTCTGATAGTCTCCTAACTATAGTTCTGTGTGTTCCACTAGTTTTTGATTTATTAATGATGTTAGGATTTTGTATGTAGTATTTAGAATAGTAATTTGTCAACAGTTGCAGTCTTGTAAGTTTTCTTTCTTTGAGATTGGCACCATTATTCTAATTATCCATTAATTAGGCAACTCTTCCTTCCTACACATTTCTAAAATAAGTTGTTATATTTTTCCTCGAAGTTTCTTAACTCACTATTTTATTAATTCAGTTTGTATTAAGGTCACTTCCCGCTGCCTTTCCTTCTTTTGCTCTGTTTACTGTTTCTTTATAGTCTATATATGTTGGTTCTACTACCTCTGTTTCAACTTTTTTTTTTCTATTATACCAACATCTTCTTCATTGTAATGGTTCTCTCGTCCTTTTCCCGTATCATTTAGTGAAAGAAACATGCAGATATACCAAAACAGACAAAACCAAAAAACATACAAGGTGGTGGAACTTGAAAATTAAAAAGAAAGTGAAGTTGAAGAAAGAAAATAGAAAAAATATCTTACTAAAAAGAACAACGAAAATTATAATAAATACAAAGAACAAAGATTAAAAATAAAGAGATAGTGAAAGAAGTCAAACAAGTCTGGGAGGAGTTTAAAGAAAAACTTGAACGAGATAAAAAGGGCAACCAAAACTTATTCTATAAAATATTAAAACGCTACAAAAAGGGTAACCAAAATAAAAAAGATAGGTAACATCATTAGATAGAAAAATCTTAGAAGAAGAATTTGTTTCGTTCTTTGCAAAATAACTTAAATAGTGGGTCTAATAAGGCCATTAAAGAGCATCTCACCCAGTTCTTCACTGGCAAAGAGCAGCCAGTCCTTCTACGAACGCGGAATCATGCAACTCCTAGAAAGATGGCAAAAGGCCACCAATCAAAGTGGTAAATACATTATTGATTAAACTTTATGTTATTAATAAATAAGTCTTAAAAATTAGCCAAAATACTTCATAACTATTCCGACAACTTTATAAATATGATGGAAATAGCAGAGAGTACCTTCGTTGAGCACCTGATAATATATGCAAAGAACGTAAGACTTACGAGTAAACATAAATATTTGGTATGAAGCTCTAGAAAAAAGAAATTGGAAAATAAACATTGACAAGACAAAAGTAATGGCAATGGGAAAAGTAAAAATTAAAAAAGAAACATAAAACAAATAGAGACATTGAACTATATATAAGTAAATATACATAAAGATGGAAAAGCAGACATTAAAATAAACAGTAAAAGTAAGATATATAAAAGTTGCATAATATATTAAATAACAAATTTTTTAAGAAAAAAAAAGAAAATAACAAAGCAAACAAAAATCACAGTGTTTAATACAGTGTACAAATCAATACTAACAGTTGGACTCTAAATAACCAGAACAAGAGTAAAATACAAGTTAAAAATAAAATATCTGAGAACAGCAAAGGAGTTACTAGAAAGGGCAAAGTAAGAAATGAACTGATATAACAAGAAGTAAACGTATATCCTATTTTGGAAAGCATTGAGAAACAACAATTAAGATGGTTTGAACACGTAGTACGCATGGAGGAAGAAAGACAAGAAAGCGTGTTTAACAAAAACAATACAGAAGAAACACAGAAAAAATATGGAATAGTGTGATAGTAGACAATCTATACAAAAGAGGAGTAACATAGAATAAAAGAACAAGAGAGGCAAGAAACATAAAGAAATAGGCAAGATTTATTCATAAGAAGCGTACATTAACTGAAGCTTAATATCTTAACACCCACTGGGTAAATAAGATTATTGATTATTTTCATAATAAACACGAACGATATTGATACGTTGTTACAGAGTATATAATGCTATGATGACTGTTTATGCGTTTAGATACTACTCGTAATTATACGGATCCAAACTTCTAATACTTACAAGACGAACCTGGGCAAATTCTAAAGTTCAACTTTGATCATCCTAAATTTAAATTTATTATCAGGTAAGATCGCTATTACTATAATTTGGAGATTTATTACAAATATAACATTTTTTCTTGTTTTTTGTGCTAGCCTTATTTTTATTCCGCTCCTTCAATTTGTATTCTTTAGAAGCGCTCATAAGCACAGACTAAAAATTTATTGTCCAGACATGACTACCATGTATCTATTAAATGAATATTTCGAGAAAATATTTTCTCTTTTCTTTGCAGAAGGCTTAACAAGACAAGCACTTCTCTGCGAGAGGCTTTAATAAGCACGTGATTTACCGGAAATTTCTCCGATAATAAGTGCATAATTGCAAAAGGGCAAAAGTAAGATCCACTAATTATAGTTTTTATTAGTTTACTGTGCTGTAATAAGGATAGCCAAAACTTTTATTATTGCTAACAGATCTTTTGTTTAATAATCTTCGGTTCTTTATTATAGCAATTTAGAATTCCATGCTTCGCTTAATTGAGCTTTTTTTAGATTGAATAAATAAAACTTGTCGGCAAATAATTCAACTAGGACTAAAATTTAGCGTAAGATTGCGTGAGCGCTGATGCTACATCAAACTAAGCTTATAACAAGCGAACATGCATCATAGTGATCCAAGATTACTCGCTTCTAGAACTGCGCTTGCGGTTGGAGGCGAGCAAAAACTAGCTAAATGGAAATGGTATTTTATGCACCGGTGGAATTCAAAGTGTTCTGGGCGGGTAAAGTAAAAGCACCGTTGTAATGAATTTCCCCAAAGGAAACCGTTTAGACACAGACTAGAAAGCAATTTCCACAATTTTATTTAAACGGCTTGATCAGTTTAGGAAAATTGAATTTGCTGGAAAGTGCGCAGTTCTCTCCACAAAAACTCCGTAATTGAGAATTACCTGGCTGTTACGTACACAGCTTTTCTGTTTGCCATTAAAGGCACATTAAGTATTTTTCTTCGTAACTAAAAAATTAAAAATAGTAATTTAAAAGTTCTGACGAACGTAGCAAATAGATGCAAATTGGATCTGAAAAGGTTTTTAGTCTTACTGGAAATGTTTCTATATTGCATAGAAAGCTATTTACTTTGTATGTTAATTTTAATTCAAAGCTCGATAAATACCAAGGTTAATTTATAATTAAGTCCCCTTAATATGAAAACTAATCCGGAAAGCTTTAGGCGCTTTGTGTAACGATGCTCGGGCGTTTGAATAATTTGGAAAAAAATGTCTCGCTCTTTAATTCCTTAATTTGTAGAAGAGTTTAGAAAAACCAACAGGACAATAAAGCGGCTGATCCAAAAAGTTAATTGCAACATTGTGCATGGCAAACCATGGACACACAATTTTAGTAGATCTCCTATTTTTTAAAACTCTTAAAAAAAATAAAACCAAGTAAATTTAAGGGAACCTAACTAAATAAATAGAATGTTACGCATATTAATGAGAACATTTTTATATAAACAATATAAAAGTGACAATAAACACTATAGTAAACCTGCTCATTAATTTTGTTGTTTGAATACGAAGTCTTGTTCCCTTCACCATAGCTTTATTAATAGATAAGATATACAAATAAGCTGTGTGGTCTTTATTAGCTGAGAATGGAATAATGGATACCTTGTTAAAATTTAATTATGCAGTAAATAACTATACTTTTTATGATAAATTTTGTTTTGTTTAATCCTTTATCTCCTTAGATCTTTTGAATAAAAATAATTAGTTACTTGTAGCTTTTTTTGTACGCATTTGTTGGGTCGAACATAGTAAATAAAAAAAAATAATAATGCTTTTACGTCGTTTAACCATCACTCAAAACTTCAAATTTTTTTTGTCCCTACACTTTGCTTTAGATCATTGATTCACAAAGTGGTTCAGGTGGACCCCCAGGGGTCCACGGGAGACTCGACGGGGGTCTACGTTGGTGTGACAAAAAAATGGGGGTTCACAATTCAAAGCGAGGGGTCTACAAAATGTATCTGGTTTCGATAGTGAAGAACTAAAATGTTGGCTTGAGTTCACCTATCAATGTAGGCAGATAATATTTTAAGAAGCTCAGCGACTGTTACTTGTAAAAACTTGCATATTCCATATTCAGTACAACGTGTCGAGACTTGCAAAGCGCTGCCGCTGCCGCCGTCCGCAATGCTTGTTCAGACGTGCAAAGGGACGAAGTAAGACTTGTGGTGTGTGTGCTTGCAATCTTGCATGAACTTGTTTGATTCTTCACCAATATAATACGATTGCCACGGATAAACGTTATTCATTGGTTTCCCGAATTTCGAAAAGAAAAGTAAAGTAAAGTGAATCGATGTTAGTGTTTGCCACTGTCGAAAAAGTAAGTACTTACCTGCCTATTTGTTATACATACTTTTATTTTATTTATTATTTATCTATTTATTTTACAATTTATTGTAAACGTAAGTAAACAAAAAATGGACAAATAACAAAGAAATACGTAGGTACAAAAGGTGAGGCTTATTCCTAAAAGAAATCTCTTCCAACCCACCTGCGATAGGAGATATATTTATGTTGTAATACTACTGTGTACAAATATAACCCGGAATTTTTAATTTAAACTGCGCGGGCATTTCGTTGGGCACAAACCTTTTTAGTTTTAAGTTGGTAGGTCTGCTACTAACATATGTGTCAAATTTTAGGTTAATATCTTAATTAGTTGAAGAGTAACGCTCGTTTTCGTAAACAACCAAAATTAACTTTTTCGATTTTTACCATGTCATAAAATATTCAACAAAGAAGTTCGATTAAATTTTGTGTTAGAAATGATATTTCTGCTGCGGAAACGCTCAGAATGATACAAAAATCATTCGGTGAACAGGATATGTCTAAAACACAAGTATACGAATGGCATAAAATGTTCAAAGAGGGTAGTGAAGGCGTTGAAGACGAACCACATCAAAGACGTCCAAGAACATCAACTGACGAACAGCACGTCGCGAAAATTAAGGATTTGGTGCTCCAAAATCGTCGATTGACAACTAGAGAGCTTGCTGACATCGTTGGCATTTGAAATGGATCAGTCAACACCATTTTGAAGAAAGTTTTGTGCCTCAAAAAAGTCAAATCTTGCTTGGTTCCAAAAACTCTCAATTTATTCGTGACCATTTCGCTAAAAATTCCACCCATATCGTTCCGCAACCGCCGTATTCGCCTGATTTAGCTCATGTGACTTCTGGCTATTCAGCAAAATGAAAAGACCACTACGGGAACACCGTTTTGACACGATAGAAGAGATTCAAGCCGAATCGAAGAAGGTGCTGAAAGCCATACCGAAACAGGACTTTTCAAAGTGTTTTGATGAGTGGAAAATTCGCTGGCATAAGTGCATTGCAGCCGAGGGGGATTACTTCAAAGGCGATGAAATAGATTTTTAAGAATAAATAAGGATTTCAAAAATTATAACAAAATTCCGGGTTATAATTGTACACAGTAGTAACTATATTTGTAATGTTTGCGTGTAGTAGGTACGTATTAAAAATGAAATACTGAACAGAGCCATTATTAAATACTTCCATAAAAGAACAGAAAGCCGAGAAAGGTTGAACTTCTTGTCCCTACTTTATTAGTAAATTTTTTATTACCTGACTGTGTTGTGGTTCACTAATAATTAAATGCATAAAAATTCATAAATTGTACATGTCTTTATATACTACATACTCGTAACGTGCATCAAAGTAATAAATAAATAATTAAAATCGCGAAGTTTTGATATCAAAATATTATTTACAAGTATTTTCTATCGAATTTACAGAAATATATCAAAATATAATTAATGAAAAAATGTTTTACATTACATTAAAATCGGTTCAGCCGTTTTCATAAAACTCAATTATTGATCTTAGCGATTTATTGCTTTTAATAATTAGAATCAGTTTGCCGCCGGTGCTTTATTTATTTCATTGCAATAGTCAATTAATCCTGTTAAAATAGCCATATCCTGTTAAGTAAGACCGCCTTAAGATTACTACAACAAATTTTTTTTTATTTACAGGTAGGTAACTGATATGAAACATGGCTGAATCTAAGAAGAAATGTCGACAGTACAGTGTTGATTATTTAAAATTTGGTTTTCTTCCATCAAAGGCAGACAAGCGATTGCCCATATGCCTTTTATGCAGCAAATTTTTGAGCAATGACTCTATGAAACCATCGAAGCTCGAAGATCATCTAAGAAGGTGTCATCCTGATAAAATAGGTAAAGATTTGAAATATTTTCAAACATTGAAGGAAAAATATGAAAAGAGACCCACCGTGCACAGTATGTTCGCTTCAAGGTTGGAAAGTAACGATGATGGCTTGCGGGCATCTTACAATATCTCATTACTTATAGCGAAATCTGGAAAACCGCACACCATTGGAGAACAGTTAATTTTACCCGATGTTGAAGAGGTTATAAAAACTCTTCTGCACAAATCTCCATTTGACATACTCAAAAGAATTCCTTTGAGTAACAACACTGTACAAAAACGTATTGATGAAATGAGCTCTGATATTTAAAGTTTCTTGTGTAATTATCTGCAAACAATTCATTTTTCTATTCAACTGGACGAGTCAACTTTACCTGATAATGAAGCATTATTATTGGCATATGTTCGATTTATCATGGACGAAGAAATTCATGAAGAGCTACTATTCTCGAGAACTTTGGAGACGAACACTAAAGGTGAATCAATATTTAATGTCCTGAGTGATTTTTTTAAGGAAAAATCGATTCCATTCACAAACGTTATTTCGGTGGCAACAAGATGGAGCTCCTGTCATGGCCGGGCGATGTCGTGGGTTTATAAGCCATCTTAAAAGAATTATAACAGAGGTAACTACAATTCACTGTGTCAGCCACCGACAACACCTAGTAGCGAAAAATTTGAGTGCTAAATTGCACTAATCGCTTCAAATTGTGATTAATGCAGTTAACAAAATAAGAAGCAATGCATTGAATACGCTTTTATTTGCACAAATATGCGATGAAAATAATAAAGACTTCCAACGATTGCTCTTACATACTGAAGTACGCTGGTTGTCGAAAGGTGCATGTTTAACAAGATTTTTCTCACTTTTTGAATCAGTTTTAGAGTTTCTGGAAAGTAAAGATCCAGATTTAAAAGAAAACCTGATCAATTTGAAAGCAGATATCGCGTATTTGACAGATTTGTTCAAAAAATTTAATGATATTAACTTACAATTACAAGGGGACAGCCTCAATTTAATAAAAACAAAGGGTGTAATTTCAGCTTTTCTTGGAAAATTGAAATTTATGAAGCAAAATATTAGTCGGCGCGAATTTTCCCAGTTTTCAAACTTGTCACAGGTAGAATGGCTTGATGAGGATATTCACACATATGTTCAACATTTAATTGCCCTGCATGATGACTTTAAAATCAGATTTGAAGATATTCTGACGAGGAAATACCACCATGGATCATAAATCCACTTGATGAAACGGAAGTGGAGAACGTGATATTACAAGAGGAGCTACTCGAGCTTAGCACTAATGAGGAACTGAAGGTGAAATTTAAAAGAGGGCATCAAACATTTTGGCTGTAGGTAGAAATACCCGAAAAATATCCTGGATTGTGGGGAATTGCGAGAAAGCTTTTGATAGCGTTTCCCTCGTCATATCTTGTTGAGAAAAGTTTTAGTGTCGTTACAAACCTTTTAACAAAAAAAGGAGCAGATTGAATATCACAGAACGACGAGATTTGCGGTTATTCATCAAGTACATCCTTCCCACTAAAATTATGACTATTTTGTGATTGTCATTGTAGAAGTTACGTTACGTTATTAATATTTTATTTTAATTATATTACGACTGTTATCATATTACAATGTAATATAATAACAATAATAATTAATAGTGTAATAATTACATATTTGAATAAATAAAACACAAGGAAATTTACTATTTTCCTTTTTATTTTTACCACTCCGAATAGGGAGTTTTCTAACTAAAATATGTGAGAATTGATTGGTTTCTTGTGTTGTGGGTAGTTGTCAAAGGAGTAAAGTTGAATGGAATGACTTTTTTGATTGGCTAACTTTACCTTTTTGACATCCACTCACTGCACAATCAATTAATTATTTAACCAATAACTCAGCCGCAACGCAAATTTCCATAGTTAGATCTAATCTTCACATTTTTTTTGAGTTTTGGGAATATGGTAGAAATGTAGCTGCAGGGGGTCCACTGGAACCAGCAAAACTTTCAAAGTGGTCTATGAGAAAAAAAGTTTGAGAATCTCTGCTTTAGATGTTTGTTTTCATTAAAAAAACTGTGCGCCGTTCAGAGCTTTGACTTCCGAGCTCGCCAGTTTATCATCAGACTTTGTGCCCCTTACTTGGATGTATCTTCACGTCTTGTTTTAAATTGTTGCATTCATTTAGTCATTTTTAATTTAATCTAAAAACGCTGAAGGGTTTATGCTTTAACGGTAAATTTTATATTATAACGCCAGGAGGGTAATTTTCATGGTCATATTGCGACCAAAAAATTGTTGTTACGGCATAGTAATAAGACTGAATGGCTTCAGTGAACGCAAAAGCATTGTTCCTAGACAAGTAGATAGTGGAAAATCGTGTTATGGACCGGCAAAAATCGAAATTTGAAATAGTCATTTAGAAGCGAAGGATCTTCGTGCGTCGGTCTAAGAATAAAAAGGTAATCCAGGACTGCATTGTTCCGACTGTCACGCTTGGAGATAGATCTGCTTTAGTGTGAAAGTGCTTCTCTTTGGCTGGTGTTGGGACCAAAAAAGTCGATGGCAATATGAGAAAAGAACGTTATAAAAAATTTTTAACGGAAAACTCCGTAACATTTGGGCTGCGATTAATTAGAAAGAGCAAGACAACGATCCTAAACATACTTCAAAGCTTTGTAAAGATTATCTAGCAAACCAAAAAGAACAAAAATGCTCAAAATGATAACCTGGACACGACCTCCACCTCAACTCCATCGAGTTGGTCTGGGATGAATTGGACAGAACAGTAAAAAAAAGTGTTCCACGTTCAAAAAACATCTTTGCGGTCTTCTTAAAGATGCCTGGAAAGATTTACCACTTAATAAATTAAAACAATTAATCGAAAGAATATCTGGAATCGTAAAAGTAGTATTAAATGCAAAGGGCATTTTCTTTTTTGATGAAACAAATGTTTACTATTTAAATTAATTTTTTTCAATGTTTATGATAATTTTTGTTTGGCTGTTACGTGTGGTATAATAATATATTTTATAATAAATACACAAATTTCGCAAATCCTATTTATTTTCCAAAACTATGAATTCCCGATAGATTTGAAGTTGCGGTACCTTATCATTATCTGTAAGGCGCGGTCGAATCTGCATCTTCATGCATTTAATTCTAAGGTCGCTTTTAATATCTTTATAGAAGAACGACCACTGGATTTTTCAGTGTCATAATCCTTGAAAAATTATAAATAACTTTATGAAAACGGACGATTTACTTGTAAATCTCTGCGTTTATATTGCAATATCTTTCAGGAATGGAATTTGAGCTTTTTCAAAATCTGTAAGTTTGGCTCTTTTCGGCATGAATAAGATAAATCAGTTACACAAGAACAAAATTATTCGACATAAAATTATCAACAATTGCATCGTTGTCAATGTGGGCTATAATTTCTTGACATTTCTTTGAAACATATGAGTTTATTATTTAGTTATTCTTAAGCGACACTTCAAATGCGGAATTTAATGCCATTTGGGAGATCGTGTAAAACTAACGGGATTTTAATTTTGTTTGCATAGGTGCGCTATAATTACTTAACGTACTTTATTTCAATGTTTACTTCATATTCCTCAAAACAATATTTATAAATCTATCCGCTTAATAGTAAAACTTATCCTTCTAATAATAAACTATAAGAATAATTGATAGACGAATATGGCCTTGCATTTACATCTGTAAAAGCAAAGTTAAATTAAACAGGATTCATTTTTTGTTTGTCATAGTGGTGTGCTTACGAATAAAATAGGGCACAGTTGTTTTATTTTATATGTAAAACAAAAAAAACATAAAAATTTTGTTTTTAAATAAAATTTTGGCTGGTCAAATATAAATATAGCGCAGCGCCCTGGCTATGCGGTGAGGTAGCTGAGAGCGGTTGGTGGTTCTTCGATATCAATGACGCGTCTAACTTTTGGAGTAAAAAAAACATCAAAGTAAATTTATTCAAATAAATAACTCAGCCTTGGTCAATGAGACAGTAAGTGCAGTTTTTGCGATGGAGCTATCAAACTCAGCTGCGTTTATTACCATAATTTACAATGCCAATACATCCTTCTTAATAACAAAAAATAGAAACTGCACCGATGATGTCCAATTGCTAATGAATTTTCATCTTCATATAAACTAGCAGTAAATTACCCCAAACTATCAGCAAGCATCATATACTTAATACGAGTGTAATTTATCATTGAGTAAGAGTAACCAAAAAGGTAAAATAATATATAGTTTTACACATAAAGAAGGTCAAATTGAAAACAGGGACTCAACAAAAAATCTCCACTTATGACAACCAATAAAGACGAACGCAGGTCTTCGGACAAGTTATACAATATTATTACTACACATATGATATTCAAATGCAATCGATTACAATTTTTATCTAATATTCAATCTGAAGTAAACTCAAATCTAAATCAAACCAATTCTTCCCAAAATACCTAAAATTACCACCAACTTACATATACAGGGTTGTCAGCTACCTACAAAAAAAAATGATACAGAAGAAAAAGTATCCTATTGCAAACCATTGTCGAAGAAAACCATAAAAATAATGCATTTTTGGCAGATATCATATACACATAGAAGAAACTGATTTGGCATTTAAATGATGAGTAGGTAATTTACCACACCTATTAAATAATAGAAGATAGGACATGTAGAGTCGTTATAAGAATCCTTCATCACTTTGTTTCAATTTTTAACATACAAAAGAAATTAAAAGAGGCCTTGCTCTTAGAAAAACGATAAAATATAGATCTACTAAGCAATCTTTAACGCTTTTGTATGTAAACTTAGAACCCGCGTCAAATAGCAAAGTCATATCAAATCTGGAATTCTTAGGTAAGATAAAGATCAGTGTTGCATTTGCCAAATAAGAAAAATAACATACATGTACAAATTTTCAGATATATTGTCACCCAAAGTCGTGGTGTCAAAGGCTTTACAAATGTATAAAATGCAGCAGAGACTAATATCAAAAACCTAAAACTACGTCAGCCAAATGTGCCTTGTATTCCAAAAATCAAATTACAAAGGCTGCTCTAGAAACCTTAAAAGAACCAGAAACGATTCTAGAAGAGCTGGGAACCAGCGAGAAAGATAGACCTACACATCATCTGTAAAACGAGATATTTCAACGTACATAAAAGATAATATACGTTGGCGCCTTTAGAATGTCACACAAATAAAGTTAAAAAGATAGCTCACTGATGCCGAGATAATAGAGGATCTTAAAGATTACACTTTTTCTGTTCCATACGTATGTAATGGTATTATAGCAATGCGGTTTTCTTTATTCCACTCAATTGGTAAATAAGCAAACTTGCTAAGAAATACAATGTATTACTTTAAGACTCGACAATTACAAACTTATGTTAACATCACAGACATCTTGATGCTTAAAGAAAGGGTAGGCTTAATTTTGTAACAGTATTTAAAGAAATATTAGATAAGTTGTTCTTCGGGGAAAATAGTCAACATTTCGATCAGTTTTTAGATATATCTTTAAATGTTTTCAGTCACTACTGTTCGATTTGTAAGTTTTCTGTTATTTTTATTACTTAATTAATTCATAACAGCCTTAATATATTAACATATCCACTTCTTATGATGCAACATTCTAATTTGCTCTTATAATATGTCGTCAAAAAATCGGCAGCAGCTTTTATATCTCCCTAGTTTTGTAGAAAATATTTGTAATTAGTTTTTAAACCCTAGATATTTAAAGTAACCTTGTTGCATATAACTATTTCTAAACTTAATCGTATTCTTTTATTTCAAGATTTGTTGGTTATACAAAACATGATTTTGTTCTAAATATTTTAAAATTCTATTAAGAAAATCTCTATTTTGATATAAAAGTAAATTAAATAAAATCAATTTTGTGATATTACCAAATAGAATTAAGAATATATTCATGAGAATATAAAAAATATTGTAATTGCCCTATATGAGGAGTCAATAATTTATTTTAAAATACCTATTTGTTACAAAGGCTATTATTAATATAAAAAATATAAGAGGTTCACGTAAACTAGGAATACAAGATAGAAAACTAATTTAGAAAAAGAGACAACATAAGCAATTATGTAAAAATTCCAAGAAGTGTCTGCAGAAGAAAGTAATTGTAAATAACGGAAAAAATTAAAGCCTCAATAAGTAAATTAAAATCTATATTAACGAAGGTAGTTCGAGAATAATAAAGAAGTGATAGCATAAAATATAAATTAAATTTTATAAAATTGGTAGAAGAAACAACGTACATACGGATGTAAATAAAAATTACAACAAATGCGTTAATGCAAGTAATAAAATAAACAATTAGCAATAATAATTATCGGTATATTACACATATGGCATTAAATTTTTAGTTTTTAGAACAAATCTAAATATCATGTCTACCCTACCAATGATGAATTGTAGACAGTAATTTACTTATTAGTTTTAGTATAACACATAACCTGTCTGTGTAAGTTATTACGCTGTACCCTAAAACTACTTATAATTTCATTCAGTCAGATTAGACTCGCTTCGACTAGCTCTTGCAGCTGCTTTCGATGAAGCTTGTTCCAAGCGGGGCTAATCTTCGGGGTCGAAGTCGTTGTTATACAAGCGGTTGAACTAAACTTGCTCCATTTGTTCTTACTTTCGTTAAATGGGGCACTCATTCTGTTGCTTGATTTAAAAGTATATCATAAATGGCTGCGGTATTTTTTATAACTGGTAAAGAACAATACTAGTACGTGGTTACAAAGATAACTACACACATGCATTTGACTGCATGTTTTACGTGACATTATTTTTAAAGTGTTTATTACACGCATTTTGGTTACATTTCTTATTATAAAGCTTCTGCTTCTGAGCTAACTCGTTTGTGAGATTTTTATTTGCTTGTTGCGGTATTCAGACGTACCAAAGGAAATCATGCGAGCAGCTAAATTCTAACGTGTATATCCGAGACCGCAGCCGTAACGCAAACCGAGGGCCTAGTTAAGACAAAAAAGTGTCTGTATTTGTACACGTCAAGATCGGTAAGTGCAAAGTGATGCTGACAAATAGATCCGTTACCACTTAAAACCAAGTGTTTACTCAATTTTAAGTTAAGACAAACATGTAAGTTTAATTTACGTATAAAAGTTTTTAAAGGGTTTCTAAAAACAAGGGAAAAGTTTTGTGCCGCAACCGCAACAATTTCAATACAGACATATACAACTTGTAGTGGAATATAATTATAACTACAAGACTTCACAACGCCAGAGTGGTCCAAGCGGTTGATGTCTGGCGGGCGGCCTATCCACACACGAAAAATAATTGAGTACCTGCATTCAGTCGAACAAGGGGTAATAATGCCGCTCGTCTAATGCGCGGTGATTGGCACATCGCTCGCATCAGAGATGGTGCGTGACGATCGGACAGAAATAGCGAACATATAAGAGCCTTAACTAGGGCAAATCATGGGCTCCCTACGTTTGTTGTACGACATGTTCATCCACCCTGAATGCTTGGAAAAAGTTTATATGCGTTTTGGTGTGCCCGTGAACTAACAAACCATACCACCGATGGTTATTCCTGCATGGTACCGTGCTTGAAGAAAGAAATTAATACAAAGAAGAGAAAGATTGAATACCTTGTCATTCGCCCAGTCCCCGATCCACCTCGCAGCAATCCGACAGACAGTGATATAGAGGATAATGGAAGTGAACTTCCTATGTTAAAAAGTGATAGAGATCTAACATTTCAACGGATAAGTACCTCCTGTAACAAACACATAATCATCAATATAAACTTCATGGCCCGATTAAAGATTTAGAATTGCCAAAGAATGAAACTAAACTCTTAGCATCCAGATAACAGCAGTGAAACTTCCTAGCAAATGCAGTTAAAGTATCTACTCTTTACGATAGTCAAGAAGAATTGTCAACATTTTTCAGCAGTGACGATAACTTATTATTTAGCAATAATGTTGAAGGTTTGATACTGAAACTGAACATTTGTACCAAGCTGACGCCCAAGCTGTGCTATCGCATAATATGTAGTCATAAAATATCATTATCAATTCTTGTTGCTTATATTGGGCTGTATAGTAATGGTAAAGAAAGTTATCCCATGTGTGTGTTATTCCTTTTGAATTTTATAAATTAGAATCAACATAAGTGGTTAGTATGTGGTGATTTTAAAATGATAGCAATTGTGCTCGGTTTACAACAGGGTACACAAAGTACTGTTGGTATATATGTGGGGGAGGTAGTCTTGCGAGGCGTGCCCATTACGAACAGAAGAAATGGCCCCTACAAACTAAAAACGTTTTATACGAACCTCTAGTGAACCCTAACAGCGTTGTCCTACCACTGTTGCACATAAAACTAAAACTTATGAAGGCATTTGAGAAGGCCGTTACCAAAAATGAACCTGTATTATGCCAAAAGTTTCTAAGTTTAATTACGGGGAAAGTAAAGCAGGGGGTATTTACAGATCGCCAAATACACAATTGTTTTCAAGACAATTTAAATGCAATCTCAATCCTAATGAACTGCATGCCTGGAATTGTTTCCGGAATGTTAGTAAACAATTCTTGGGCAACTTTCGTGACGAAAATTACCAAGACCTAATAGAAGAACTTATATCTGCCTACGCGAAAATTGGATGCAACATGCCACTAAAATGCACTTTCTCGATTCACATATTGATGTCTTCCAGCACTTTCAATGCCAAAAGAGAGCAATTCTATCAAGACATTTCTGCAGTGGAACAGCATTACAAAGGCGTAACAAACAAGTAAAAACGGCGTATATAAAAAGGAAAGTTTGTTAACTGTTATTTGTACTATTGTATTCCATAGCGTTATATGTAAAACGTAAACAGTGAAATTACTCGGAAACCTGAGTCAGTGGGTAATTTTAAGTGTAATTTTCGCGTTTAATGACCCGAAATCTATAAGAGATGGATATTTTCATCTCTGCAAAATTTCACAGTGTAATTTAAGCAACGAGAATATTGAAAAATAAAGTTCTGTTTATTCTACGTTACGTTGCAGCTATAAATCTAATTGAATCATATACAACTAAATATAAATTGGTATCAGTTAGTATAAGACACTAAGACAAAACTACAAGTAAACAGCATAATACCTATTTGTTATAGATATAGCACGTAAAGACAGCGATTAAGGTGTCTTAAGGGAGCCGTGCATTCATAGTATGTATCTAAAACACAAGACTCAAAACACATCCATCCTGCACTGCGGTTTAGCGACAATTGAATTAACATTGCTATCTGTGAAATTCCAGAACTTCACAGGACCATCTTCTGTTGTGGACACATACTATGAATACGGTTTCCTTGAGATATACGCCATTTTGTGATAGCATTCCTTACCTTTTAAAAAACATAGATGCCATGACTTATGATCCAACCCTTGTATTTAAAATTAAAAGCTTAGAAAACATGTGTTTTAAGAAGCAAGAAAAATAATATAAATTTCACAAAGTAAAACATTAAAAATGCTGTAGACACGAGCAGAAATAGCCGAGAATTGTTTTATTACTCCTACCAGAGACATTAATAATTTCAAAAAAGGAAGGTTATCATAATCAAACCGAATAAAGCAATATCTATTAATCCTAAAGAGATCATCAGAAATTTGTACAGAAACAAGAACTAACTTACGCCCAAAAGACTTCTAATTATCAGTTTATATCAGTTTACAATCACCAAGTCATCAAACGTACAACTCAACCTCAATTATACTAGCAATGCAACAAACTTTTCATAATGTGTTTTAAATAAAAACCTTCTTAAAATGACGTAAATGATCTTACTCGGACAACAAATAATTCAGACACAAAAAAGCTTTGCTAGAAGCGCTTCAACCATCATGATCAAAAACCATATCAAAAAACATCACTTATCAGAATTCAAAACAGTATTATATGTCGAAAAGTTGGATAAACTCCGCATCACTTTATCCCACTAAATTATTTTACAAATAAAGAAAGTTTCATAAATTCATTCCATTCACATACTCTTGGACGGTATAGATTATAACTCAAACACACGCTATGGAGATTAAAACTTTTACCAGCATATAAATGAAAAATATTTTATTAAATGGTATAACAACTACAAGCAGGTTATCTATCATAATAACACAGAGACAAAGCCGGACCTTCTTTCTAGCTATTCTAACAAGTTGCGACTTTAACTGCTTCTTTGTTATAAACACAGTAAGCACTACTGTCATCAAAAGTAATAATGACAACAGTAAAATTAATTAAAAAAATGATTAAAAAACTATTGTCACTATTAGACAACTAACTAGATTTTAACTTTTTACTACAGATAGCCGACGGTCTAGAATTAGCAATTTATAACTTCATTAAGTTAACTCAAGTTTTCCAAAAAAATGAGTAGAATAAATAAACAATAAATCGCTAAAGAAAATAATTGTAAAGAATTTGGCATATAAAAAGTATTTATCAGATAAGAGATTTTATAACCAAGTTGCCCTAGAATTTAAAGAATTTATAAAAAGTTAAAAACGATTACCTTTAAGAATCCCTGGATTCCGACTTTACACTATAAAAACAACCAACAGCAATAAAATTCGCTTAATACCCTGTACACTAAAAATTGATGGATCCTTGATATACCGTTACCCTCTTTAAGAACCCCGTACTCTGAATTTGAAGTAAGGAACGGTATTTCCGAATTTATTCACAGTTGGTGAAGAGAGAAGAAGAACGTAAATTCCAAAGATCCCTAAGGTACATCACCGGAAAACTGATTAAAAAACTCCCTCTTAAAGCTATAGTAATGCTAAAACTAACAAAAGAATTCAGTAATAAAATTTAAATATTTTCCGATACAATGTAATATCTTCAAGACCTCATACCAAAACCCAGAAAACTGCAAAACGAAGTCTTTTCTGCATATCTGTCAGTCAGGCCTATCTTGAGAAAACTTCTAGAGAAGGTACTTGCCAAAAGACTAAGACTAATTAGTATTTGTAAATGACAATACAGCTGACAAAGTCTGGCATGAAGGACTAAAAAACAATATTGGATTGTCGCTTTAATATTTTCAAATTCTTCTTAGAAAGAATGTCCTTATAGATAAATGTGGTATTAGAATTTTTGCCGACGATATCGTATTAGTTCAACACAAATATATCACAGCAGATACTACATTCTTTCTTTTGAATTATATGACGCTGTAAAAGAGCCCAGAAAATGAGGCATTAGAATTATTTAAACAAAATCCATTTACGTCACATTCAATATACGGGGTATCCTTTTAAACAATGCCTTTAGCACAGGCCTAAGAAATAAAGTAAATCTGACCTAATAAATCTCGAATATATTATATATATATATATATATATATATATATATATATATATATATATATATATATATATATATAATAATATATAATAATAATAATAATAATAATAATAATAATCTGGGACTGAAATTCAATAAGTGAAAAATATATTGAACTATACATTTCCGAAAAAATTTAAGTTGTTCTTGCGAATTCTTAAATCTTTTTATTTTAGATTATTAATTCACATTTCCTTTTACTAATTCTTGTTCTTATAGGCCCAGATGATTTTATTTTTTTAAATTTTATTATTTTTTATTTGATTTTATTACAACTTTCCTTCATTCTTTCTTATTTTTTATTACTTCTTTCCGGTTTTTTATTTTCATTTTTTGTGATATCTGCTTCTACTTGTTCTTTCTATCTTAATTTGGGTTTTCCCTCCGGTCGTTTGTGTAGTGGTATCCATTCTGCGTTTATTTTCTTTTGAGATGTTTCTTCTTTTCCATATATATGTCCCTACCATCTAATTCTTTGTGCCTTGTGTACTCTTAGTGCGTTTTCAGTGTTTAATGTTTTATTACTATCATTATTTATTAGTAGTTTCATCTCATCTTTCTTTTCTCTTTAGTCTCATGACTGTTCTAATAGTTATCTTTTTAAAAAAATGTAAATGTTTTTCTCGTCAAGGTTGCTGTTTCCACGCCATACATTACAATTGGTCTTATTGTTATCTTACATACTTGTATTCTCGTATTATTCAATATATTTTTGTTGGCATATAACGTCTTGTCTTTGTTGGATTCTATGTATGTAATACTTCTTTCATTTCAATATTTACATGTACTACACTTATCGATTTTTATTTACCTCAAAGTTTTTTGATTTCTATTACAATGCATGTATTTTATTTTCTATTCATTTATTTCTAAGTCTTTTTCTTTTCTAGTTCTTTCTATTATGTTGAAAGTAGTTTCTAGTTCACCTTTTCTTCTTGCTATTATTGAAATGTGGTCTACGTAGGCTAATATTTGAACCTCTTTATCGTTGATTTACGATTCCGTTTTGTTTCTTTAATGGTATTGTCTTAAGTTATGATAAAAAGCAACGCTGATTTTTTTACTTCAAAATCCTCTGCTGGTCCTCCACTAAGGAAGCCCGCGATTTCTTCATCGCCATCTTAATAAGTTGTATTAGTTGTTTCTGGTTTTGTGTTTTTCTATAATTTTTGTTTTTATTAGAATGTCGAAGGTTTGTTTACAATCAAGAAATAAGATATGTAAGTCTATATCATGCTCATAACCTGTCTTTTCAGATTAAAAAAAATTGTAGACACAATTAAATGTATATTCTTAATTGTAGCTTTTGTTTCGTCTAATTTTGCCAAATTAATTGATTATTTATTCCTGAGATGTGCTCATTTTTTTAAGTTAAAACCGGATATATCAATTTTCTGCCGCTAATTTTGATATATAATGCTACCGTGTACACTTTGTAGTTTCAGCTTATAATTAATCAGCGCATAATTTTATTTTGTTTTAAACATATGTAATTGTTAATTTTACTCACATAATTTCGCGAGACACATTGGGGATCGGGTCAAACCTGGAAATACTGCTTCGAAACTCGTGCTTTAAACCAGTGTCAACCACAGTTTGGTTTGATTTGACCTGGGAGGTCTTACACCATCGTGCAAAAGTATAACTTTTTTCCTTCTACTCGTAATGGATGTATGCAATTTCTGGATAGTTTCGCAGTATATGTCGCTGATAATGGTTGTGGGCGGTTTGAAAAATTTACACAGCAGTAGGCCTTTATTGTCCCAGAATACAATAGCCATAGTTTTGCGAGCAGATAGTTGAGTTTTGATTGTTCTTTAGTAGGGTAAACTGGAGTTTTCATATCATTCAGTGTCGTCTCTGGGGCGAATAAATGATAAATCTATATTTCATCTCTGATAATAACACTTAAAAAAAATCCCCTCCCGTTGGTATCGAGTGAGATTTTGAAGTAAAGCATTTTCAGCACCTAGCGAGTCGAAACTTTACGGAAGAACACAACTCTTAGAAATGCCAGTAATTTCAGCAATTTTACAAGCTTTAACACGACGATCTTTCTAAATAAAACTTTCAACAATTATCCATAGTCCACCTTTTTTCTTCTCCGGACCATTATTCAGGTTCGTTCGTCAATCTTTAAATTTCTTGTACCCCTCGTTGACTTTTTTCAGCTTAAAACGTTCGGGCCATAAACGCGCTTAAATCTTCAGTGAATTTCTCTTTGATTAACTGCTTAGGCTTGCAAAAATCTGATGTCACGCGCCTCATATCGAATACTCTACGATTACGCACATCCTGTTTGTTTGCTTCCCGAAAGCTAAATTCAGTCTTTAACATAACAACGCTCCAGACTCTACTACTACATGTATGGATCTGTCTAGTCATGAATATGACGGAGATATTGCATATGCGTAATTTGTATAATAGCCACCTGCACCTTTAATATCGGACACCCCTCGTAAGCTTTGCGCATTATCAGTTTCATTACTATTTATTACGTACAACTTTAGATGTAATTATATAACGGAATAATTATTAAATTGCTACTGTTGAGCTTTTATTTATTGGATAAATGTAGACATTTTAAAGAGCAAAGCTGTCACAAAGACTAAAAAAGCAGTGGCGGTTTTAAAATTTATCCACATTATAACCTCCGTGATTTTAATTATGAATTTGGTCATTTCACATTTCCGGCACGTCACGACTGGGCCTTTTTTTTGACTTGCTTCGGTGAAGCGTCATGTGTCGCAGATTGGTCTTATTCAAACTTTATTTTGGCTGCCTTGCAAGGAAGGAAGCATAAATCACGGCCCCGAAAAAATAATCTTCGATCGCCTGTATTAAAAATGCACAATTTCAAAGCGGCTATTTTTGATACCTAGGGCACGACGGCTGCGTTTAATTGCGTCAGCTAGTTCGGGCGGGGGTAATAATGTATGTGGAAGCACTGAATACGGTGAAAAGCGGGCCGCGCTTATCAGGCGCTTTATTTAATTTTCGCGCGGTGTTTTTATAAATTAAATTTCAGGCGCGCTGATATAAAGGTGCTTTCATTTTTGCTGTGAAATTTCAGGTTAGCGACGTATGCTCCTTTGAGGGTTCCATTATCACCCTTCTGAACGAACCTTCCTTTATGTGATTTGCTTCATTACTCGCTACACGGGAAATTCATGCGAGCTTGCCCGAGATGTTTGTGGGGCACGAGGGTTTGTTTTCAGTGAATTAAGTGCGCCCCACATCCGCCCATGCTAGCTACCAAGTAAATGGAACTTTCTATCAGGTCGAATTTTTGTTGCACAGGAGGACGAGCGCCGGATGCATTATTCATGCTATCGCGTGCCGTTTGCACTGCCTCATTATTCATTCGTAGACACCTGGGAAAAAGCGTAGCCAACTTTGGTCCTTGTCACATGTATGACTAATGATAACATTTATTTATATCACTTTCTAGTCTTACACACAGGTGCATATGTTCCACTAATTTATTGAACTCTTAGCTAAATCATCAATAACAATTAACGAACTAACATTAATGTGGTGGTAAGTTATCCATTGCTTTATCGGTATGAATTATGTTGAAAAAATTTAACAAGTAATTATTGTAAGAACGTACTGATACCAGAGTTAACAAATTTCATTATTCTTTTCAATATTTATGTTTTGCTCTTTTAGAGCAATAAAATTTTTTTTACAGTTTATGACGTGAGTGGGGAGGGAAATTTCAATATTGTTATGGTCATTGTTGGTACTTTATGGAGGTAGACTGAAAATTTCCGATAAGTATTCGGCGAACATTAATGCTTTATTCTGGTCTGTCCTGCTTTCAAATTGGGGGCATGTGTTTTTCATTTTTTAAACTTTTTGAACGCCTTCCATAGACAAGTTAATGATACAATTTTTAAACATGGTATTCCCTATTTCTTGAAAAGATTTTTTTAATTTTTTAGCTCACCTGTTAATGTTCGTTTCTGTCAATAAGATTTCGGCTTCTCTACCTTCTGCATCTTGCCCTCTTTTCAGGTATGAGTTTTCGGATGAATACTGGAGTATTGTCTGTTACCTTGTTGTAGCGTGCTGTACTTGTGATAGACTTCCAGGATGTTTCTTGGATTAAATAAGTAATATAGTGTGCAGCACTATTAATTTTATCGGACTCTACAATTCTAAGGCTAAGGTAGATATTTGATTCAATGTAGGTTGGGAAGTAACCCCAATCTATTTTAGATGTGGTGAATTTAGAAATTTTAGATTTATTAATAATCTTAGGGCAGAAATAATTGGAGTGTGACCTGTTGAGAGATTCCGGTTGGATTGAACTTTAAAGCAGTTTTAAACTATTGTAGCCACTTCGGCAGTACGTTGGTTTTTCAGTAGAATGGTAGGAGCAGTTGCTGTTGCGGATGACTCCTGGTAATTTCCTGTCTTTGAGAGTGGTCAGTGTTAATTTCCACTCTATGTGATTTGCATTTCAGTCTCCGCCAACAATGAATCTATCGCCTAATTGGTGAAACAGTTATTCGTATTTATTTTCGATTGTATGTCTGTATATGGGTGAAATTTTGAACGACTAACAATAAGATATTGCATTAATATGAAGTGTTGCAGATTGAATTTTATTAATTTGATGTCCCGGAAATTTGTGATGAGATATGATTTTCCGAATAATTAGTGCTGCTTCACCATCCTTGGAATGTATTGTATAATATAAAATGCATGAGGTATTTGGAATATGGGTCTCTCCATAAAATGGGTTTCCGAAATCAATAGCACACTAATTTTATTGGTTTGTAAAAAAATGAATTAATTTAGTTTTGTGGTTTATTAAACCACTTATGCTCCATTAACAAACACGAAGTGATAAAAAATCCATTATTGTATTATTTTATTTATATCCGTAAACAATATGTTTAATATTATGTTGTTTTAGTTGATACGTTGCTAAAACACAACTTTAAATCAATTGTGATTGTTTGTTTGCTAATTTTCCATAGTGGTTGTTCTTACAGCACCTGCATATAATATATTGTCTCTAATTCCATGTTTGATATTTACGTTGCTATTATTTTGAGTATGTTGAAGTTGGACACTGTTTTGATTATGTATGTTCTCAGCAGGTTTTCCCTTATGTTTTGCAGATTTCTGAACACCCTACGCTCTTTATAGTTAACAGTCTGTGCATTTATGCATAAGACACCTTTAGCAGATGTATCTTTAAGTTTTTGGCATTGAGTGGAATTTGATGTAAGTATTTATTCCCTTAGCCAATATGTTCTAGCTTTGAAAAGCCGGAGACTCGCCTTTTATCCCCTTTCGACGGTCACATAACGTGCACTCATTGTACGCCATTGCATTTGCTAGAGCAAAGGGAATTTCTCAAGGTTTTAGTACTATGCAGGCATCGGGAACCTATACAGCCCTTGAGACGTTTTACTAAACTTTACTCTCTTTAGTACTCATACTGTTTAAATAAGTACATTTTGAACATGTGGTAACAGAAGTACGCTTTATTATCTGTAATGTATATGTATAACAAGTAAGATAATTGTATAACTATTAACAAACACAAGGGTTAGAACAACAGCAACTTTTTTTATTGTTTCCTTAACCGTTTATAAAGAAAACAATCGAATACGTTTAAAATACCGTATTTTTGGATTGTGGTATTTCTCCAGATATACCTAGTAAATCTAAACATTTATTATAACTTTGTACACTTTTTTTGTGATCATCGGTAGGAAGTTATAATATCTAGTAGCTATTCACATTATTAAAAGAACACTCCTTAAATATATATATATATATATATATATATATATATATATATATATATATATATATATATCCATTTGTATATACATTTCATTGCTAGTCAAATTGGAGTGGTTATGAAATGCTCAACTGCTACGCCCTTGGTCAACATTTGTTGGTCCTTTCATAAACATATTTCTCAAACACTGCACAATTTTCGCTAACATACACATAGCGCTGTACACCCCACATATCGCAGCACAAATTTGATAACCATATTTATTCTGGGCACTTAAAAATCCAGCAACACCCAGCACGTACTAGCGTTGTACGTTCGTAACGATAGCTGTATTCTGTTTACAATCTAATTTATACAATGAAAATGTGTGCATTGCACAATTTTCTCGCCATTACGTTCATATGTGACAGAAAAATAGAAAAGCTTACTTTTGAAGTAATACTTGCACAACCGATTGTTTAGAATATTTTCGCTATTACAGGCATAATTTTAAAAACAATCTTAAATAAAAATAACTCTTTGTTATAACCATAACTAACAAGCGAGCAATTTCAGTATTGATGTTGTTAAAAAGTATTAAATAAACATTTAAAAGACAAAGTGAAGCTTTTAAGTCAATATCGCTTTTATTACAAAAAGTTAGTTTAACGATATAGGAAGGTATAATCTTTTTAACTTATATACAGTATATATATATATATATATATACTTATATATATATATATATATATATATATATATATATATATATATACTGTATATAAGTTAAAAGATATATATATCGTTAAACTAATATATATATTATATATATATATATATATATATATATATATATATATATATATATATATATATATATATAAAATGTTCGGATAGGTTTCCGCGGTTAACTATGTTTAAACAACTTAGTTCACGGGATGAACCGCGTCTATTTTGGGTAAATTCTCGACGTTTCGGCATCGGCTTTGATGGCATTTTCAAGAGGTTAGTTCATCACTCGGGGTCTCAATCTGCCTACTTCCCAAGGAGAGCTATGAGTCTTTGAATAAAACTGACCTTTCGTGTGACCTGCTTGATCTTTTATAGGGCTGGAAGTGAAAGTTTGTTTGGTTGGAGATGCGTTGGGTTGGGGAAAGTTTGTAGGATTAAGGGTATTGCGTAATTGGCGGTGCGGAGCAATAAGGGACTTGCACATGACAGGCAAACGCTGGCTGTCATCTCTTGTGTTGAGGCACTGTGGGCGTTTTTCTATTTTAATTGCCTCATGTACTATTCTGCTGGTAAAATGGAAAATGGGGGCAATGATTTTAGCCCCAAACAAATTAATTTTGTGGCCTGTTTCTTTGCTGTGTTTGGCAAGTGCCGAACCATTATATTCGGCTAGATATTTGCCGATTTGTTTGACCTATATAGGTCATTTGGCAGTCTCCATAAGATATTTCATACACTCCGTGGGATTCATTGGGGCAGTGATCCTTTGCTGAGCGAATAAACCCAGATATTTGGTTAGTGGTCGTAAAGACCATGCGGATATTTTGCCGCATTAGTATGCGACTTATTCTATTGGTGATGCCTCTGATGTAAGGTAGGAATGCTTTTTGTTGGTCAGGAGGATTTTGGGATTGAGAGTTAGTGTTTTTATTTATATTTTTGATTATATTGGTTAACGATTTGTTAGAATATCCATTTTGCAGTAGGGTGGTGGTAATGGATTTAATTTCTGTTTGGTGATTTTTCGTATCGGAAAGACAGATGGATCTGGTTATGAAGGATTTTGCAACCGAATGGATTTCGGCAAGTTGGTAATGGGATTTGGCATTTAGATAGCGGTTAGTGTGAGTGGGTTTTCTGTAGACAGTGCAATAAAAGCTGTCATTAGAAGGATTTCTTGTTATGAGAGTATCTAGGAAGGGAAGGGAATTGTTATGTTCAGTTTCCATGGTCAATTTGATATTCGTGCGGATTTGGTTGAGGGTGGAAAGGAATTCTGGAAGGGTATCATGTTCATGAGGCCAGATAACAAAACTGTCATCGGCATATCGTATCCAGCAGGTAGGTTTAAGGTGAAGGGAGGCGAGGACTTTTGTTTCAAAATCGGTCATAAAAGGATAGCAATGACAGGTGAAAGTGGGGAACTCATGGGAACACCATGAGTTTGGCGGTAAATTTTATTTTGGAAGGTAAAGTAAGTATTGGATAGGCAATGGTTTATTAGGAAGAGGATATTGTTATTTATATTATACGTTGACTTTAATAACTGTAGGGTATCAGGAATTGGGATGTTTGTAAACGACATCAAAGCTGACCATGATGTCATCTTTGCGTATAGGGAAGGTTTTCAGTATTTCTAGGAAATGATAGGAGTTTCGGACGTAGGATGATGCCTGCTCTGTGAGAGGTTAGAGAGTCTTGGCAAGGTATTTGGCTAGGTTGTGGGTGGGAGAACCGAACGCTCTAACTATAGGGCGTAAAGGAATGTTCTCTTTGTGAATTTTTGGGAGACCATACAATTTGGCAATTCTGGAAGATTTTTCTCGGGGTATGAGCAGATTCTTGGTATCGGATGATAGGTTGGAGTTAGTAACAAGGGTTTTGGTTTTCTTTTCGAGGTAGGTAATGCAATTATTAGGTACATGGCGATAATCAGAGGATTTAAGTAAATTGCGCATCTTACCGATGAAGTCTCCAGTATTTATGATCACTGTAGCGTTGCCCTTATCTGCTGTAAAATTGTAATATTATTATTTTCTTTTAGAGCTTTTAAGGCGCGTAATTCGGAGGCTTTGATATTTGGTTTTGGTAATTCGGCTCTACGTAGCACTTTGGCTTCATCTTCTGGCCACATTTTCGGGAAGGGTGGAAATGGAGGATTCTATTTGGGATATAATTTGTTCAGTGGGAATGCGGTTTGGTGCTACAGCAAAGTTAAAACCTTTTTCCTGAGCCTGAATAGTTAGGTTGCTTACAGGGTAGTCAGAAAGGTTATGTACCGTCGTGTTGGTCACGGATGGTTGGGTATTAGGAATTTTATTTTGGCACAACTTGGAAAGCTTGTGTTTCTGGGTGTCGGTTTTCTTTTCGGATATGCACGACGCTTTATCGTGTATAATCCCAGAGAAAGCATCCCAGATAATGGGATGAATTTTGGAGGAACTTAATTTATGGAAAAGGTCATAACGTTCCAGATTGGTATTGGCGAGGTTTTTACGGGTAGCATGGATGGAGTTTTTAAGTAGAAATAGCTCTGCTTTTTACTTTCCTTATCCTATAATAAGGAAAGTAATGTAATCGGCGGAAATTTGACCTACCCAGTTTTTCACATTTCTGGACGAAATATAGCCTCAGGACACCAAAAAAGTTGGTTTTAGCCATTGGTTCGTGTGTGTGTGTGTCTGTCGGTCTGTCAGTAAACAGGATATCTCGAGAACCGTAAGAGCTAGAGACTTGAAGTTTGGTATGCAAGTTACATGTAGGTAGGGGACGCAGTGCGAAGCTTTTGGTAAAAATCGGCCAAGTCGAGAATCGAGAATAAAAATAATTTGTTATCATGAGATAAACATGAATTTAAAATATTAAAATATATTTAAAATAAAAGTTAATAAAATAAGAATTCGAAAAAAATTGAAGCTCAGGATTTTTTATATACCGGGTGTTCATAAAAAGTTTCGGGAAATTGATATTACCGGATAGATCAGACCGAGACGAACAAAGAATTACAATGAAATTTTTTGATCTGAGGTCAAATAAATAAGTTATAGTCGATTAAAAATTAATTAAACGGACCAAACACAGCGCGCTCGGAGAGCTACCGGGCCGACTCCGGGAGGACGGGGGGGGGGGGGGTGTGCTTGGCCGCTAGGCGGGAGCACGCAAACGATAATGGCGAAGGCTGTGCGAGCGAGCTCGCACGGTTACCTTCAGTGACGTAGCAAAATTTTAAGTACGAGTCAATTATTGTCTTGTACTGTTTATTTTAATCAGCTTTCTAGTGTTGGATTCGCGCCTCGTCCTTTTTTAAAATAACAAATTTTTAGACGAGAGCATCGCAGGGTCTAGACGATGAACTCGCGCCTCGTCCTTTCTTAAATTAACAAATTCCGGGACGAGAGCAGTGCAGGGCCGAGACGATGGACCCGGTATAATCTTATAATATAATTGTCTTGTCTTCCTAACTTTCTTTCTTTCTTTCTTTCTAAACTTATAATTCTATCTCCTCCTTGCACACCACATTCACAACTATATTTGCTAATTCGGCGCAAAAAATCAGCCTTCTAACTTTAACCGTTTTTGAATGATTTAAATATTTTTATTACAAGAGAAATTCCTCCCAACGTTTCTATTGTTTGTAGTGTTAAATGTACGCAAAACATGTGGAATGTTCTATACGACTGCCTTGCGTCTAGATCAGGCTTCATCGACGAAACCTGCGGGGTTCTCTGGTATATAATAATAGGATAAGAAAAGTCGTGTGATGTTCACACCAGATTTTTTAAGGATACGGGAGATGGTGGATAATTTCTGGTGATGTTTTAATCGCCTGTTGGTCTCTGCAGAATTTTATGAATGCAAGGTCACACAAAAGTTTGGCCTCACGTAAAGTAAGCTTTGAATATAGCTTAGATAAGTTTAAAGTTTCCTCCCCGTAGACGCGTATAAAATGTTCGGATAAGTTTCCGCGGTTAACTATGTTGAAATAACTTAGTTCACTGGATGAACCGCGTCTATTTTGAGAAAATTCTCGACGTTTCGGCATTGGCTTTGATGGCTTATCTGCCTGTAAAATAGTAATATTATTATTTTCTTTTAGAGCTTTTAAGGCGCGTAATTCGGAGGCTTTGATATTCGGTTTTGGTAATTCGGCTGTACGTAGCACTTTGGCTACATCTTGCCTGGTTTCATTTGCCACATTTTCGGGAAGGGTGGATTCCTACAAACTTTCCCAACCCAACGCATCTCCAGCCAAACAAGCTTTCACTTTCAGCCCTATAAAAGATCAAGCAAGTCACACGAAAACTCAGTCAGTCTTATTCAAAGACTCATAGCTCTCCTTGGGGAGTAGGCAGATTGAGACCCCGAGTGAAGAACTAACCTCTTGAAAATGACATCAAAGCTGATGCCGAAACGTCGAGAATTTACTCAAAATAGATGCGGTTCATCCCGTGAACTAAGTATCTATATATATATATATATATATATATATATATATATATATATATATATATATATATACACAGAGTGGAAATTTGAACTTTTTAATCTCTTAACGAAGTAAAGAATCCCATAAAGAAATATAAAAATGGACCAGATAAATAGATAATTATTTTGTACATAGTATTTTTTAGAATGCCATCATACATTACTTATAGAGATAAGTATTTATCACACAACACAGGGTGCTTTAAACTTCTAAGGTTTCCAAATTTTTTCTCAGCAGTGAGAGTAAGTAGAAAGATACGGTTAAATCTAAAACACTCGAAATATTTTTCAATTTGTAATATAGATGGCAGCACCATACAATGCACACAGGTCGAATTACTAACATTGCAATAAGTGTTGCTTTGTACATTTCAAATAGCGGACTTTAATGTTCAAGGACTACGCCCATCGAAAATCATTGCCAATTGAGTGAGACATACGGTAAATGCGTTATGGATGTTTGTATGTGCGTTTGCAGGTGTACAAATTTAAAGAAGGTCGAAAGTTGTGTGACAACAAACCGATGCAGCTTCGACCACGAAACTCCCAGACCGAAACCATGATTGCACGAGTGGGGCAAGGTGTTATGGAAGACCGTCGATTAGATGTGCGTGATATCGCCTCTAAACTTGACATTTTCGTAGGCAAAACACACCCCTAAAGAAGTGTTCTCAGCAGCCGTAGAATTATGACGGCGATGTTGTAAAAAATGTGTACGTCTAGATGAAGATTAGCATGGGAAGTAACAGAAGTTTTAGCTTTCTTGAGTACTTTTTCAGAAAAGAATTTGCAGATCTTAAAAATTGAACGCACCTTGTACATTCGCTCAAGTTGTGGGAAATATTTTTTAGCATGTGGTTCGGCCGTCTGAGACAAGTAAATCGAAAAGCCAAAAAGAGTTTCTTGTTTTACGCAATGTTTGCATTTGATTGCAGGATTTGGTAAGCGTTAATTTAAGTCAGAATTACTCAAAAAGGATCCTTTTATCGCACGTAATGAGCCTACAAAAATAGCAAACATGCAAATAGACAGATTATGAGTTGACAACATAATCTTGGATTGCGGATTATAGAATTCAGCAACCCTTGCAAAATCTAACAAACAAAAATTATTCGACAATTCACATGTATATGTTGCGGATTTACTTTCTATAGCTTGCTCTGCTGCCTCAATATTTCACACAATAGATCGCCTATTGTGTTTCTTATCTTCAAGGCTTCAGGCGCCACTTTGAAATTGTTAAAATTAATTTTGTGCAGCACGCACATTTACTAAGCTTTCCCCTATTACTTCATATATTTTCTTAACTGCTTCAGCGATACTAAAGTTTTGTTTCCAACAATAGGATAGAATATTCATGCTATGCATTTAGTTATGCTCTATTTTACCCTTATGAGGATTTGCGTGACCACTTTGCGAATAAAGTTTAAAGAAAAATCTCGGATAATACCGCCATGGTATTAAATTTTTTTGCAAGAAGAGCTAAAAATGTTTTATAGTGATTTATTCTTTAGTGAATGAGGGACGACGTTAAACATATTTTATGTAGACAGATTGAGAGAAATGAAATAAATGCGCTTGGGAAGCACGAAAGGCATTTTTATGTATTACAAAGAAAATGTCGTTTGTTAGAAATACAACTGTAAAACGATGGCAACACTTTAATTTAAATTAGGCTGGAACACTAATAAGAAGCATTCCTTTGTTCATACATTTCGTAGCCGAGTTCATAAAGCGAGTTCGGCCTTCATTTCGGCGAACAGCCTGTGCGACTGTAATAAACGTCCTGAAACAACCGTCCTTTCTGATTGAGAAGGCTGATTATTTTCCGGCAAAACGAATTCGGACCACCCCGCTGATCTCGCCGCTACCATGAATTGCAAATGAAGCCTCCGGTATCTCTGATTCGTCCCAAATTAGGTGCTAAATCATTGCTGATTGTGAGTTATCTTCTCGGTAGGATAATTTTTCTGACATCGTTTCGTCCGTGTCCGCCAGCAGGACTTCCAGCGCGGAAAACTGCTTAGATGCTCTGGTAATTTAGCAAATAATCGTTAATTTCCCGTGGATCTAAATCTTTGAGCAAGGATTTTTACGTAATTTTCTGTTGGATTTTTAGTAAGAATTGTTTTCTTGTAGACTGTTAAAGAAACATATTTTACATAATAATGATCAATGACACTTAATTCTTTACGTTGATATCATATTGTAGGAGACATAAGTTTTATATTATTCAGCTTCAATCTTACAAATTTTTCAGATGTTTACAGATGCAACTCTTTTACTTTACAATGCATACCGTATGTTTCTTAGCTATCTACACGCTAGAAGAATTTGATGTTATTATAGTTTCAGAAATTTCAGATTTACAGTATAATAAATTATTACAAATATTTGAATATTGTTACAAAACATATGACTTTTTAACCGTTCGGAACATTGCGTACATAGCATTATATAAGTGGATCCTAAACATTCTTTTTGGTCATGCCCTTCCTAAGTACAGTCAGTTAAGTAAAAACGTGTTTGGGTTAATGTGGAGAAAAAATTATTTAAAACATTTTCAAATACACGGGTAGGTTGCACTCTATCAAAACAAAGATGCTATCGTGTCAATAATGTGTTCAGTCAGACCGACATCGATAATTTCCTGGTATCTTCAAAGCATGCTTTTAACCAAATTGATGGCGTATTCATGCGACAAGGACATTCAAATGCAACGAATTTGCAAACTGCTTCAAAGTGAACACTTCTTTCTCGAAACAATCGGATTTGCATCGGTCGATTGCGACTTCCAATCAAGTTTAACGATGCCAAACTGCTCTTTCCATTCGATGCAAAGTTTACTGCGGTGTTGTCCTCCTACAGGACCCAGTCCTCGTTTTTCTTGATAAACTATCGTTCGGCAGTCTGCAACAAATATTTTTAAAAATCGAGCATTTAGGTTGTCCGTAAACAGATGTAACGCTCCGAAACCCAGTTTTCCAAAGACGCCCTAAAGATTCAGTTTTACTGTGTGTTGTAACAGTCCACTGTACCAAGTGCTTTCGACTTGTTCATGTACTTAGCAGCCGTTGCATGAGACATTTTTAAATCTTTTTGGTGGGTACAGAGCAACACATCCTCATAGTGAGATACGTTTACGGCACCCATGAATTCAATGCCAAGTAAATATTTTCTAACAAAGCTTCAAGGATAAAAGTTTCCTCTATCTACCCAAGAATTAGTACCATACCTTCTACTAACTGCTGATTACACCGAAAATGCTTTTATTTAACTGACTGTATATCTAATATCTTGATTCAAGCCCTGTGATATGTAAGTTTTATTTATTAAGAAAGTTTGCCCTTAAAAGGTCATTAACTGTTAATAATTTATTTCCCGAATTACCTCTCTGTGGGGAGTGCATCCCAGGTTGAAATCTAGTGCATTAAATTTTTCTAATTAATTATTCGAGATTTTTGTGTATTAAATTGCTTGCAACTTTTCTATGAATTAAAGAATTTATGTGTTTACGTTAATTGTAAAAAAATAAACAACTAAAATACCACGGTTCACATAGGAAATTAAGCAAAAATCCACTAGAAGAGAAATGGCTCTATCAAATGTTTATCAACTAAAAATAACGAGGATTACATAGAATATAAAAGAATGAGAACAGAAACCAAAACGAGTATACATAAAAGTGTAACGAGAATGGTGTAAAACCATAAATGAAACTTTCGACAGCGGTGTGGCGAATTAGCGAGAGGTGAAATAAACGCATGTACAAAATTCTGATGTTTCATGAATTCGCTCCGAGATTTTTTGCGAAGAGCCTTACTATGCTTTCTTAAACGCGTGGTGACTTGATAAATTTAAGACCTCTAATTATAAATCTTGCTTCATTGATGTAAAAAGGGTTGGTTTGTAAGCTCAGCTGAAATTGTGCTAATAGAAATTGCTCCACTTCTAGTTTTTCTTTGGAGTTGCTCTCGGAGGGACGAGGCTCGAATACATATGTCAAATAGTTTTCAAATATCATAGCTTTTTCAGTAGAACTTTTTATCCACGTTTTATCTCCTTTGTAGAAAGAAGAAACGCCTTAGGTTGGTTGTCTTAGCTTTCTTATGGTTCTTCATAAGCAATACTCGGATCGACTGATTTTCTAGTTGTTTAAAAAATAGTTTAAGTCTAGCTGTTGCTCAGTTAAAATTAATTCTGTTAATTGAAGATCTGATAGTTTGTTCTCATAGCTTTAATCTTCTTTTTTCAGCTATTATTTTCTTAACTATAATTAGGCAGTTAGATGTACGCTTGCTTTTAGTCTCCCCGATAATCTCACCCGAAGTTGCTTTTTACACTATTTGAGTAAAATGTTCCTTTTGGAGTAAGATGTCTAGGAGTAGAGATTTTTCAACTTGAGGTGTATGTATCGATTTAAACAACTTAGACTGCTTCTTCTTACTTTTACATAAATTTTCTTATTTTAAAACAATTTATGTAAACTACCTGTAGACATAGCTGTTAAACAGTATAACTTTGTACTTTCTAATGGAAGAACAATCTAATTTTAAAAAATATAAAAGCTTTAAATAAAAGCTTCCACAAAAGCAACAAAGCTGGTTTTGAGATAAAATTTGTAATATAAGATTTCGGAACAGTGACTTAGGTCGTGTTTTATTAAGTAGATGACCACTCTAATTTAGGCATATCGGCAAATGCGTTTTAGAGCAGACAAAGGCTAATTTTGAAAATTACAATGCGAAGACATTGAACAAAACAATTTTGCAATAGAACCTGCTATTACTGCTGATATATTGGTTAGTCATAACTAGTAATTTATTTTAATATTTCAGTACAGAGTTGAGTTTACACAAATTTGGAGATCAATACTAGAGTGAAGCGTCGTATGCATGGCGTGTTAACTATAATTTTAACTAGCGCTGCTTTTGACGATCATTTTGTTTTTTGTTTAGTAGTTTTTTTTTTAGATTTAATAATAATATGAGCTGAAATTCTTTTAAACTGAAAGTGGTGGAAATGTACTAATATTTTGTTATAAAAGAATTTTAAAATATACGAAAACGAAGGTACATACTAAGAATATGACATTTAACGTTATTTTAAATTTTATTATATGGAAAGAGTCAAGAGTCAGTAGAAGTGATTAGAAGAAAGGTTTTTACCTTAAGACTTAAGAATTAATTAATTACTTTTAATAAGGAAAAAGGCCATGAAATCCGGGAGCACAGAAGGTCAATAAGATATAGTATGTTATAGCTTTCATCACTTTACAGGTCTCAGTGGTCGATATCTTGGAACCCCAGTGTGTGTGGTTGACTTTATAGTCGCCTCCAGGTGATAAAGCGGTTGCTGAATGTACTATAGTAGTGCTCGAAGTGTTCTTGTTTGTTAACATGTCATGGTGGACAGTAAATTTCTGAGAGGGGTACGAACCCTATCAAGTCTTCAACTACAACCGATATCGCTTGTAAATGCTCTGCGTAGTACTTTTAGTGAATTGAGCTTCAAAGTTGAGTACAAATTATCATAAGCCGTTAGCGTTCCCTTTAATCATTTTTAGAAATTGAGTCATTATGAGCGTCTGGAGAGATAATAGATGTTAGTAAGTTTAATGTTGGTTGACATATGTTCTGTGAGATTCTTGATCATTTGTTTAAGTTCAAGCATATCATTGGGTGATTGAGGTGATTGTGGTGGGTGTACTTGTTGAGTATTAGTGTGCATCTTTTATACTTGGGGAGCTCTACCGTTAACAATTTGTGTATGAGTGAGGTCTGATTAGAGTAACATCGATTAGCTTCTAGTTGGCTGTCGTCGTCTGAGGGATGGGAATGTTTCCTGTTGTAACTCTTTGTAGATATCGCATCTTTTGTAATTAGCTGAGCAATTACTATTGCACAAAACGCATTTCTGGTTTTGCGCAGGCATTGTGTAATTAAGTTACCTGCACATTTTACGCACCGAAGGTTTCTATTGCAGAAGTTTCTTGTATATCCCAGACGTATATCTAAAGTCTGGGTGGTTTAAATTTTACTGTTAAATGTAAAAGTTTATCTATGTCAAATATTCTTGTTATTTGGAGCTGGTATAAGTTCCAAAGTTTCACTTAAAATAATGGTAATTATTTCTTTGAAACTTTGTCTCTAATGTTTTAAATATTTGTGACTATGTGATCGAGTTCTTCTATGGCTTTCTTAAGGGTTTAGACATCACCAATGGGATGAATATTTCATAGTACAACTCTGAAGCTACGATTTTATTTAATACGATTGAAATTCCGTGTTTTTCTCAATTAGGGCTTTAATTCGGATATATTGGGTAATATTTTTACTTTATTATTAGTTATATATTTGTTCTTAACTCTAGTAGCAGTGGCAAATATTTAAGTCCAGATACAAAAATTGGGGGCGGTTTGAAGTTTTTTTTTGTTAATTATACTTTGATTTAGGTCTGAGCTACTTGTTGTGCTTTCGTTTTCTAAGTTCTCGAAACGATTGGACGTTTCGAGTGGTTTGGTTAGGCAACACTTTGTAATTTTTGTTTGTTTTAGGGGAGATTAAGAAGTATAGTGTTTCCTATTTTTAAAAATTTGCCAATCTTGGTCTGGTATGGATTGAGAAGTTTAAGTATGTAGTTGTAATAAATATGTAATATCGTAGGATTGATTTGTGTTGTGGATTTTGCAAATAACGTTGGTTGTTGGGTAAAATTTACAGATATTATAGATATGCATAAAGTTCTTTTTCGGTATGATTTGATCTGCTCGCATTGGCTCAACATGTTGGCGGTTGAAATAATTTGGTAGATTTTAAAAGTAACTCATATGGCTTATTTAAATTTTATGAAGATAACTGTTGCATGATACAAGTATACCAATAACTCATCTTAAAAACAATTGACCCAAAGGTCACTTATGTCTATGAAAACACCAAATAAAGATGGATACTAAAAGTGCAAACCTGACTAATTAGCTCCAGGCATCTTCGGGCGCCTCGGACACCGATAGCTCAATCGCAAATGTCCGCCCGCTTTAAAATACTAGTTGCAAAATCTCCATACTTTAAAGTAATATTTATAAAGTTATTGTAATACTTTTTCAGCATTTTTGTGAGTTCGTTTTATAAATGTGCCTGTCAGATATATATATATATATAAAACATATTATAGCACAACATTCATCTGCTCAAAATAAAGAGAAATTAAAAAAAATGTAATATGTCGTTGTTTATATAAGAAAGATAAATAAGACCAGAAGCTGTAGGAGAAGCAAATAGCAAAAAATAAGTAGGCGTTAAATTTAGCAGTAAGTGACAGTTCCAGGAAAGCATGTATATTTTATTTACGAGATTAGAATGAGATGTACTGTCTTCATTTTTTATTTTGTAGGGGTTGCAGTTCTTTGTTAATGTAGAAGTGTCCGTTTTAATATTGGAATTAGTCTTATTTCGGCGTCGATAAAAATAAGATAGTCATGTTTGGTTTTCTTTGTCTTTAACGTAGCGTTTTTTATTACACAAGTTGAACGTCGCCCATTGTAGCACAATGTTGATGTCTAGGAGTTAACCAATATAAAGACTTTTATTCTGCGATAAAAGTCCATTTGCAGAAGCTGTTTTTAATTTTGCTGCTATAGACGCTCTGATGTAATAATATAAATCTTGCTCTAGTAAAATAAAAATTCCGAGTAAAATACATCAGAACTAATTGGCTAAATGTATGTGCGTAGAGAGAAAACAAATAATTATAAAGCATTATTTTTAAAGTTACATCAAAAGTTTTCGCCACTGTTTAACTATGTACTTGTGTTACATTTTACAGATATAAATACAAAATAAAGAAACCCTACTATTCAACAAATAAAATCACTTTCAGTGGCCCCATAAGAAGCAAACATTTATAGATCTATCTCAACAAATTAAAACTAGGACTTAAAAATTAGAAAGAATGTGTGAACAAAAATGACAGCTGCCTTTCAATTACATTGCATAGCATTCTCCGGGCAACCGAATTAAAATGTCTTGTGCTATCTCTCGACAAAAAATTTACTTATCTTTACAAAATTAAAACAAATGCCCATAAATATGTGGCAAATATATTAATGCCTAAAATTCATCCCTCATCTGTCATTATTCAACAAACTATTATTATGTAAAGCAATCTACTGTACGAAATACTCCTTTGGAGATTCAGTATATTGAATCGTGAAACCATGCAACGTTTTTAAAACAAGGCGTTTTAGAGTTTATCCCAAATTCTTTATTTTATAAAGAATTTGAGATAAACTCTTTATTTTATAAAGACCAAAATGTAACTACAGTACATGAAGAAAGTATTTATTTGATTTGAATTTTGTAGCGTATGGATGATCGAGTGCTCATGCTGTTAGTCTCGCTGCAATACAAAAGTAACCTACATACCGGTACAGATACCAGTGTAGTGATAACAGGTACGCCACACAAAGATAAATTAAACATGAACAACAATTATGAATACGATATTTAGCTTAATTGGTTCTGAAGTTAAGTATGGCCACCACATAATATTATTTACCACAACAGTGTTATTGTATTAGAATATTATTTACAAGTGATAAAAACATGACTTAACTAAAATTGTGGAAGGTGAAAATCCTTGGCAGAAGGTAAGACATCAAATGAATATAAATAAAGGCAAAATTCAAATCAACAAATTTAGCGCTTTGTTTAAACTAAATGAAAAAATGACAAAATAAAAAACGCACAAAAATATGACATTGAAACCTCCATTAATAAAATGATTCCTGATACTTTTTTAAATATTTTAAAAAAATTAATATAAACCATCATATGTATTAACTAAAAGAAGAGCAAGTATATAGAATAGTGATAAAATATTTACATTATATTACTGAAACGGAAGATATCCAAGAAGAATTGACAAATAAAGACTACAACATACTTAACAAGAAACACAGAAGTAACGAGGAATTTCTAAATCTCTCTTTTGTTGATTTAAATCCCTTATAAAATACCAAAGATATTTACAAAATAGGAAAATGAAACAAGTTATTCGGTGTACTAGATACCAATATAATGGACATTCCAGAACATACTGCGATAAGCCATATTTTGTGTAAAATGTAGCAAAGCACACAATACCACCAATTGTAAAAAAAATTGGGATACTTCTGCCAGACTTGTTTTATGTAATGTTGTGCAGCAAGCAAGTACCTAAATATCTAACAATACAAATCCCCTATAGAAAGTACATCAGTAAGGTCACACCATCAGAAAAACGCCAGCTATAAAAATGCAACAAAAAAGGAAACCAAGCCCAACAGCGAATGAAGATAAATATATTTTAAACAAATTCTTGAAAGCCTGCAAGTTTATGTTTGTTCAAATAATCCAATAAAATGTTATTCAACATATTTTCAACCCTTTATTAGTAAAATGTATTAAATTAATCAAGACTGCTACGTAGTATACTGATAACTTTCTAGAGCATCAAAATGAACTAGACGAATTGTTTTGCCACAATTCAATAACCATCACATTGGTGGCTGACAAGCACTTTACTGATTGATTTTACTTTCATATACAACGTATTGTATAAATCATCTAGACAATACCGCCCATACTAGTCAAAAATACCGTTCGTCGTATACAACTAGCCAAATGTGAAGTAAAGTGCTTGCAGACTACAGTGATTTAAATTTTTCTTTGCCTCGCATGGAGATTCGACACTGCAGAACCACCTAAATCAAACATAAACATGTCTCCATAAATGTAAAACGAAGATCAATAAGAGTAAATCTGTTTACATTAAAAAGAGAGCAGTGTCCGCAAGTAAATTCAAATAACGTAAATGCACCTCGGTCTTCAAGCAGAAAATAGCTTGGTATTCGCCTGTATAGTAGACTCACTTGGAAAGACTACCTAGTCAAAAAACGTAAACAACTAGACCTACAAATAGAAGATCTAAAATGAATGAAATTTCACCCTATCTTTGAAAAATAAAGTCCTTTGCAAGACAAGAATTAAACCTATTCGGGTTTATAAAATCGAGCTTTGAATATGTATATCAGTAGTCCAGAAAATTTAATCAAAATTCCATCAAATAATAGCAAGCGCTCCATGGGATGTAAGCAACCAAATATTAACTTATGTAAAAGAAGTTATCAAAGAAAAGAGCATTCTACACTACGACAAGCTATGGTATAACTCAAGTGCTATACTTCAGTCACTGGTAGAAGCCTAGCTAAATAGAAAACAGAAATACACTGGTCAGGTAGTCTAAAGCAGGACTAAAGGAGATTTCTCATTGAATAAATGTCTCACCACACATACAAAGAGCTTATTTATTCTTACTTGACTCACAGAATTATAAATTCTGATTAGTACAATATCAAAAGAAATCTGTATAGAACATGTTTTTTGTTGATTATTGATGGCTTTTAATTTTGATCAATAATTTGTTTTTCGTTGGGGAGAATTTACTGGAGTAGCAGCTTCAAGGGTTTATTGTGCCTCCTCACAAGTACTTAACTCAAGATTACAGTACTTTACTATTAGTTATGTTATTAAGAACATTTATTTCAATTTATTACCCAAAAATTTCCTTGTGTAACGTGAGAAGTAATATGTTTGTTGATCTTCTGAAACAAATCTTTGGAACACTATTAAAAATAATTGATGCTATGAAGAAACATATCCAAGAAAAACGTTAGCGCAAACTTTTATGACGGGCCTGTCTGAGGCTCAATTACTTTAGCATTATATTCAATTTGTAGAATTTCTCTGATAGATTCTCTAACATCGCGTCAGAAAGTCAGGGTGCTGAATCTTTCGAATGTATATGCATCCATGAGGTCTTTTGCTGTTTTCAAAATGATATGGCGCGTAGATAAACCTTCTCCCTTATACCGAATGTTATTGCAAACACAAATAACAAATGCATTTATAATTGGAAAATAAGCAAAGTGGCCGTCTTTTTATTTTTCTACTGGTCGACATATTGAACACATTCGTGTGATCAAGGGCTTCCTTTGTAGAATCATAAAATATTATTTTTTGGTTTTCCATTTATTGCATTGATAGCTGGGTTATCATGAGTTGTTGATAACAGATAAACCGCATTATTGTTCTTTGGTTTACAAGAAACTAATATTTTGTCACCATCAAAACAGAACATACATAGACGTACCGACTTTGCAAGTATCTGAATTATGAAACTGGAAATCTAAGGTTTGCTTCCGCACAACGTTCCAAGCATTATCAAATTATAAAAAAAGTTCTTAAATTCTGTATGCAAAGGTATCGACAAAAACCAACTGTCCCTAATGATATATTTCTATCGAAGACATAAATAGGTTCGGATAATTTTTTACGGAAAAATTACCTAGAGGTATAATTTTTGGTGTTCTTCCTTTGCCCAAATATGGCATCGTATGAAAAGTATAATTTAAGTATTTGTAACGATCACAATTTTTATGCCATATTTATTAGATTTGTTTGAGGATATACATTATGCAAGGACATCGACAACGGAAGTCTACTAATTGCTTGTTAATTTTTGATAAAGCATGCCCACAGAGTTCTAAAGATTGTGAACCTGTCGTCAATTTTAGTTATCCAACGAAAAGATTTGTCATCAAATCTGAGGAAACGTACATGAAATTCAAATATGTCTCAAAATATAAAAGCTTTGAAACAAGAAGCATTGTACGTAAAATCCAACAACATTTGTGTGGACAAATGGTTATTTTTTAGAGTTACAGATAATAGCAGAAGGCCAAGTAACGCTTTCAGTTCTTTTATTGTTGCTTTGTCTATTTTTTTAGTTTGTTGGTCATATTTTAACCTTCTAGTATTTATCTCAGCATTAGTATAAGCAAGTATTTGTTTCAAAATCTTTTCTAATGATAAAAAAAGAAGAAATACCAAGTGGATTTGTAATATTTTGGCTTTATCCTGCGGATCTTCCCTAATATAAACAATATTTTTGTTGCTGTTTTCGTGTTCTAGGATTAGTTGACTATCTTTTTCTCGAAAACTAGAACGATCTAATAATATAATTTTAAGATCTAGACTCCATGATCTCTGACTATCAACACTGTAATCTTGGGATGTGCTCAGTTCATCATATGAAGAGCTAGACTATATAACTCTACCATGCTTACGAGGACGTAAATTATTGCCAGAGCTACTGGATAAATCCACAAGATATCATCGGTTGTTGAATTTCTTCTTGGTCAAAAATTTCATCTTTATATTTATCAGAATTTGAATTTTCCAATTCTTCTAAAAGCTTCAGCATTTTGTTTGAAGTGACTTAGTCATCTATAAAAAATAAACTGTTTTCATGAAATTTTATTGTAGGTTATAGATAAACAACGTAACACTCTCTTATTTGATGTTATTAGAACACACAAAAATTAAATATAAACTATTCTACTTGCCGTTAATAAAGAGTCAATATAACGATATATTCTTACTTACTTTTTATGAACCCTTTATGGTATCTTCTAAACTAAATAACGCCCAGTAACAATAAAGCATAAGGGGTAACTGATGTCAACAAATTAGGAAAGTCTAACTGTCGATTTCAAATAAATTTGAATTAAGATATGATATATGTTACGACACTGTTGTAATTTATGATTAACTAACTCAATATTGAGAAATCACATACGTCCATGGATTAAGCGAAAGTTGAACTCGCCTGGACAGTGGTCGTGTCTATTTGACCCAAAGAGGCAGCCTTTGGCAATACATAAGAAATATTAAATTTTTTTTTGATTAGATGTAAGCAGCATGTCCCAATTTTATTTCGTACAATATATTTCTTAATTGCCTAAAACTTTTCTTCTTCTTTGTCTGCTGATATGTTAAACATTTTAGTTAAACAACAATAAGTTTTAATTGTAACCTACTTGTCAATCATGTTATTTTTTTAACGTTTGAATTCTTAAAAAACAAGTTTTCAGTACTGCAACAGTTTAAGAAAGAAAATTTTAGTCTTGAAGATATCAAATATCCTGGGCTGTCAAAGATGAGAAACTATAACAACTTTTAGTAGAAGGCTGCTGTAGTATACAGTTAGAGAGAAGCTTGTCAATTTGATAACCAAGACAAATATAATGAGCACAAATTCTAATAACATGCCACTTTTCCCAGGTTATCTGCCGCCACCTTACACCTCCTCGGCTACTCAGTACCCGCAATATCAGCTCTATGCAACGACAACTCTATAGAAAAAACAAACACTACGGCCACTTACATGGTAGCACGACCACAACCATGATTGCGCACTTGGAAATTGTGCTGGTGGACGCTTACTCGGCGTGTCTCATCGGTATACTAGAGGACGATTACACCTGCCCGGAGCTTCTATACTTTATCCTGTTTATAAAACTCAACCAACTTCTCAGACTTTGTGCCTTCACATGACCACTTCTTCAGATTCCTGCAACATCACCTGAATCATACCCGCTTTAGTTCTTTCGGAGATGTTGGGGAAAGTGTGGTAGTGTTAATTAACTACAAACTACTCTTTCTTTTTTGAAATGCAATCTGGCAAAAATAAGTGGAAAGTGGGGAAACCATTTCCATTTTTTATATATTAATATCATAATTCAGTGAAAAGGGGAAGCCATAGTATTTCTAGATACAAACGTCTAAAATATAAAAATTAATAAATAAGGCAAATTATTGCTAATCAATTTTGCAATAATTCAAAAACGATGTTTTCTATATACTACCTTTTTATAAATTATTAAATTGTTATTGATAAAATCAAAATCTCTCTGCTCATTTGCCTTCCTAAATGCAAGAAATTCTTTTGGGGGGCACGTCAAAGGGCGCAGACGTTCTAATTAACTAAGATAAGCATCGAGAGCGAGCCGCCAAATTGTCCTCGGCTAACCTCATGTGTCCGATCTGCTGCCCCCCAGATTGTGCTCTGGATATCGGTTTTTACAGTGTGGCAAGTTTATCCTGCGAACAAGTCCTAAGCCGTCCCTTTTACCTAGACGAGCAAGATATCTCTCTTAGGCGACCCCTCACCTTCGACCGTGCGATAAGGAAACCAATCGCCGGCGACGCTTTTAGCTTCACTGGCGTAGGGGCATTTTCATGCAACAAAAAACACCTCTGCGATGTAATTAACATGAATAAAACTGCTGCAAAAGACACCATTAGCAAATAATGTTAGGACCAGCGGGATCGGGAAATTTTTTCTGCTCGCTCCTTTGTGTTGCTTTGTCGGAACCTAAAAAGCGTCGTCTGGTACAAAAGCAAAAATAAATGCCTTAATTTAGTCTCGGGCACAGTAATTTTTTTAAATTTGAGATACGAATGCATTCAGAATTTTTTACAGAAGAATAATAACACAAAAATGTACTACATTTTTATTATATATATATATATATATATATTGTGTGTGTGTGTGTGTGTGTGTGTGTGTCTATATATATATATATATATATATATATATATATATATATATATATATATATATATATATATATATAACTAGGCAGCAGGTTATGATAATCTCTATATTGATAAAAGAGAAACTATACAAGCATTTTTTAGGAAATACCCACAAGCAGAGCTTGTTTGCTGCTAGCAAGCAACAATAACAAAATATGGCGTTCAATAAATATGAACAGTTATTTTGTGTTGTGTAATGCGCCGTTGTGGCTAACCATGACAACTGTAATCAGAATTACAGTATTCAGCACTTGTTTTCAACAGAAGTTTTCGATAAAAGATATCTCTTCAGAGCTTTTAGGTCAAAACGTCCAAAAACAAATAAATCGTGTCAAAGAACTTCACCGATGCACCCCTCTTCAGATCCACTGCACGTACAGATTTGGAGCTTGCCATTTTGCAATTAACAACATGGAAGATTTATCGTAAGAGGCTAAAGTGCAAGTCTTACAAATTTAAGTTTTGTCTAAATTTCTGCATCGCTTATCTTTAGTGACGAGGAAACTTTTCGACTATCTGGAAAGATGAATCCACAAAATATGTATGTCTGGGAAACCGAAAATCCCCACAAAATCACACTTTAAGTAAACGTCGTTTGCATTATTTGCGTAGTAATAATTTTCTTTGCAGAGCCCAGTCTCCGTTGTTAACAGTCCAATGAAAACACTAAGGATTGCATTTTTAACTATGCGTTAAAATTGCTTTTACTAAAGCTCGGCTTTAATCCGGGTGCATTGTGGTATTAGTTTAATGCAAATAATGCTCAGAAAATTTTCCCAAACACAGTATATGCTTTTTAAGCATTTATTTATTTATTTTTTGGTTAGACCTGTAACTGTTGTCCTTGTTTCGCCAATAACATTTTCAGGGCTAGCATTGGTGTAAAGGCACCTTCATAAAATTTTAAAAAAATTGAGCTAGGTACTAATGTATTTACAAGGTAATAGTAAAATGGCAGCTTCCGAACAGCATCTGTGTTTGTTAATCGACAAAGCATTGCCTACTGATTGGTTCAGGTAGTTCACGTACATGTCCTTGCACGTTGCTATGGATTACCCTAAGCTTTTTTTAAGTCTCACGCTCAGTAGATGTAGATTTGCTTCAAATAGCTCTTACAGCTGATCCAGAGTGTCCATCTAAAGCCGTTCTAGGTTGGATAACTAAAGTTGCGCCGAGATAGAGAGTGTAGAGGAGAGGGGAGATAGAAAGGGTGGAGTAGATAGAAGACAGAGAAGGAGGGGGAGCTAGGGATGGAGGAAGGGAGGTAGAGAAAGAGAAAGGGGGAGGGAGAGGGAGAGAGACAGGGGGAGAGAGAGAGGGAGAGGGAGAGGAAGAGGGAGAGAGAGAGAGAGAGAGAGAGAGAGAGAGAATTGTACTTAAAATGAAGGCCACACAAACGGAAGAATTACAATAGCACAAAACAGAACCAAACAAAAATCGATGAAGAAGGCCTTTGTTCTAACATAGATAGAAATGGGCTAAGAAAAAGAAAAGAAGAAAATGTGCTCTCTCGTATATTAAAGAGACAAATAAAAAACGACCATGTACAATACATTGAAGGTACTTTTTTCAACGCATTTCGCTTTCGATAAGATGACAATTGTTTTTCTACATTGTATATTAGAATGTTAAGGCTTTTTGATAATAAAAACTTAATATTTTTGTAATTACTTTGAGATAAGCTTAACGAGGAATTGGACAACTTGGTAAATCATGTCACATGGGGCATTTTCAATGTTGTTCTGCGGCTTTGCTTTAATAAAAACAAAAATTTTATGTAAAAGAGTATAATAAAAGTTTCTAAACTACCAATCTACAAATTTGAGGTTTTAAGCAAGGAAAGACCTTCATTATTTTTAATTGTGCAAAACACTAACAAAATAGAAATATGGGTTAACGATTATGTGGAAATTATATAAATTATTGTTGTAATATAATATAAAATTAATTATTAATAGTGTGGTGCAACCCTATCTAACAAAAGAGCTGTTTTAAAATGTTGTTTCATGCAAGAAATAAAATATTGCAACATATACTATTCATTATATAAAACAACTTTCAAGTTGCATAATTTCAATGTATTTGGAGGATAAAGTAATGTTAAGTAATACCTAAAATTTCTTTTCATTAAACTACTTTAAAAGTATTTATCACTTTATTACTAGTCTAATTCCGTATCTAATGCTTGATTCTGTGAACAAATTTATGTATCATCTCTAATAGGCTACTAAACTTGACATAGTAAGATTTTTATCGACATTCTCTGTTTGAGATCTAACGTGTTCTGATTGACAAGATTACCTCGTCTAGGATGTGGTTTCTTACCATAGACAGATGATCCTGGTGTGAGGATAGGCCTGTTGAGAAACTATATTGTGCATTCTCATCTCTAGGGTGGTGAGGACCGGTGTCGAGTCAATTTCTTCAACAGTGCTACCTTTCTCACTTCATTTAACTCTTGTAAATATATTAAGACAAATAACAAGTATAACACTAAGAAATAGAATGCAAAATGAAAGAAATTGGCAAAGATGCAACGTACAGAATGTTGTAAGATGGACTTGAGGACGCCAAAGATGCTGGACTGACCACATCCACCAGAATGCCAAACAACATACTTCTAAAAATAGCATAAGACATAAATTGAAAACTAATAGACCACCTAGTGGGCCGCCCAAAAGATGAAAAGATAGCTGGACACCAACTTTGCAAGATCAAAATTAAAAAATTGGAAATAACAGACCACTAGATCTGAAACAACATGAAGAAGACTTTATTAACATTCAGAATATATTCCATGACCTAACGTTAGATAACCATAATTATTGGACTGAAAGCTCACAATAATATCCTTCTATGCTTAATGTCAAATTCTTTAGCCATTCATCTGATTTTGCTTAATTTATAGTTCTACCATTAGTGGTTTCAACATTATGTTTAGGTGACTTTCTATAAAGTATCATAGTGCTTAACAGCGTATTGACTAACAATATCTATCACATGGAATACTAAAGTTGGCATGTAGAGGTGCGATTTTCACTTGCCATGATGGCTTCAATATGATTTAAAGTTTTTTTATTGAAAAAGTAGTAGAAAATCCAGGTTACAATTTTTAGCACATCTCCACGTCCCTAGACATATAGATTCTAGAATGGGCAGATCAACTTTGATATAGTTAGATTTTATTCTATAAAGAAAAATTTTCTGTTAATAAGATGAGCTGCTTTATTATAATATCCACTTCATTTCATATAATATGTAATTTTGTGTTCTTGTTCACTTTTATTCTTTATCTTTGTAACCACTTTCAATTTGGTTTGGGTGGGCTTCAACACATAAGTGAACAGTATATACAACATAAGACCCAGAGCACTGTTGTAAGATACGCCTGCTTCTATTTGTTCAATGTGGAATACATAACTAGTAATTTTTGTTAAAAACTTTGATTAATAAAATATGAGCAAATTATGAGATAAAGCTGATAAGGCAACTCAACAAGCAGTCTAATCTCAAGACAAGTAGAGAATTTGTCCGCGAATAGAAAGAAAAGTCAATCAGAATCCTGGGTGGAGCATGATTAGCCTAGAAAAACAAATGGGAGTGGCGAGGTCGGTGCCCAGTTTAGCAATGTACGATATCTGCACTACAAGTCTTTCATCCTAAGAAACCAAGAATAACGAGATGACATAAAGTTAAAGCACTACTAAACAGCATCAATCAGGACAACTCTGGCTTAACAAAAATTTTTGGACGAAAAAAACGAACAAAACAACCATCGAGTCTGCTAAGATATCTCTTAAATACCTACCGTCATGAATACAAAGTTTTTTACCCTTACTATAATGCTGGAACGTATAAGCAGCAAAGAGGTTGTGATGGAGCTGCACTTCTTTGAAAATAATTTGACAGCTACATCAATATGCTATAGATAGTTGTCAAGTTCTGGATGGAACAAGTGACCGCTTTGCACGAGTACGTATTGCAGTAAGCAAGCAAGACCAAGAAATGACTCTACAAAAATGTGTACTATTACTAGTTTTCCGACTTATGACCACCCTTCAGCTCCGATTTCAAACCCCTTGGCTACTACATATGGGGTATGGTCTAGGCCACTGGAATTGAGATCAGTGAAGGACATCATAACACCAAGGGCATTGATGACTTAAATTAAATAATATGATTATCAATGCTACTTTCTTTAATTGTGCTGTCATAAAAATAAATTTATTTTTTCTTTTATTTTAATGTTATTGTCGTTTATTTATTTTCGGGTTTATCTCAACAAGTGTACATTGCAGAGATTGCAAAGGGATGTATATTGACTAAACGAATAAGCAAACATCGAGTTATATATTCAAACATCCTGTGCATAGGTACGTGCTAAATAATAAAATTGTCTTAAAATTAATTTTTTAGTCATAACTAAGAATTATTTAACATTCCTTGTCAATGTGGTGGAAATTGTGTAATAATGTACGTGGTTGATCTTGTAAAAAGTTTGTAACTAAATATAATTTTATACAATGTTGTAGTAAACTAAGTATTTAAGATCTTTTACACCTTTTTACTGTTTATCATAATTCCAACACTGAAAATTTGTATTAACATTTAATTAACAGTCCAAATAGGGTGCATTGTTAACATAGAGCCTAATCAATTATAATTAGGGCTACGCTGTACACCATATAATAGGCCAAATTAATCTTTGAATGCGGTAATCCGTTATTACTATGAGCATGCTGTGCGTCAATGACACAATTATAGAGTTTACTTAGGCATTATTTGCATAACTAAGCTCACATCCCGCATTTCCCGCAAGAACAGAGGTACCTCAAAATAGAACCACCAAGCTTTTTATAAAGAAGTGTGGAACAAGTTATATAAAATCCTTGCAAAAAAAAATATAAAAGAAATAGAAAATTCGTCTTAGACTATATAATCACTCTGCGATTATCAATTGCTTGCACTATTAAAAGAAGTACCTGGAAGACATATTAGATAACGATGTTGCTGTTGAGGAGTTTATGCACGATTGGCTGGTATCATAATCACGTTTATTTTATAATAGCAGAATCACAAAACTACTTATTTGTTAGCAAAAATGTAAAATTTAACTTCATATGTTCGTATTCTTAAGTCGTTTGAATAAATTAAAAACAATAACTCCGATTTATATCTGAGCTGCTATTGTACACAATGTTGTTGACTGTTGCAATTTTTATTATGACACAGAAAACTTTGAGAAAACTTTGCAAGCGATCGTTAATATCAAAGGTTTAAATAAATACTTAATATTAACAATGGACTGCCCACCTCAACATCCAATAAAACTAAACAATTCGAAGAATTTTACGTAAAGTTAAAAAATATATTTATGACAAGAAGGGACTCTATATGGAGAACTAAACTAATCAATTTAGAAGGAAAAGCATTATGTAAAACCAACATGATAAACACTTAACTAAAAAATCACAACCAGGTCCATATATTCGTCAACCGACATAATCAAGCTAGCAGCTAAAAGGGTGTCTTTTCTAAATAAATAGATATATATTTCCAAAATAAAGTAAAAAAAGCAGTGAAAAATCTAACAAGATTGGAGACGGTGTGCTTCCAAAATTACTCTCCGCCAGTCTTCGCACCAGTTTCAAATTTACCATGGAAACATAACAAAACAACTTTGACCTCTTCCTAGGTATTGTTATAATAAAAATCCTTCAAACAACAGTTTTTATTACATTGTTAATAGAAAACCTACGCATACTAACCGCTACCTAAACCCCAAATCCCACCATCAAATCCAAAATCCATTCAGTTCCAAAATTTTTCATCACCAAATCCAAAAGACCTTACACCATTAACACCAAACAATAGAATTTAAAACCATTAACGTCATGTTGTTGCAAAAAAATCCTTATGCTATACCATTAGAGATATTAACAAAAATAGTAACGTTTAATCGCACGACTTTCTTCATCAACAAAAAGTGTTCTTACACTATATCAGAAGTATTATCAATAAATTAAATCTCATATTAATAAGGCAAAATACACATATCGTCTTCACGACCAATAACGATATAGCTAATTTTAATTCGTTCAGCAAAAGATCACTGCCCCAGTGAATGCCATAAATTTTATAAAATACCTTGTGGATACTGCCAAATGTCTCGTGTAAATTAAACAAACCGATAAATATCTTGGAAAATATATGAGAATTCTTTGGCCGTACGAAAATGTGGTAACCGTTTGGCATTTGTTAAACATAATTGAAAAATAAGGTACAAAATTAATTTTAATTATGAAAAAGTTATTGTTCTTATTTTTCATACTAACAGCAAAATATTAAAAATGGCACAACTTATCATAGCGAGCACAACAGAGGGACATCTGCAAAATTAAAAGAACAAACAGTAAAAATAAATGACCGACTAGATTTTGACTTTTATGAAAAAACAAAGACTGGTAAAAAATAAAGATCAAATCAGGTATTATAGTTAGGTTAAGTTTTCAGCAATATTTGTTTGTAGTATATTTTCTATGACTATAGATGGCATTATTAACCTTTCTTTGTCAAGTCTAGCGAAAACTGTTATATATGGCTATAGAAAATACATTTATAATAAAAACTTTTGATGTCAATCGACCCAGCTCGTCGATATGAATCAATTGACACTAAAATCGAAGCGAATCCTTAATCACTTCTTATTTCTGATTAGTCAATTTTGTTTCACCGATATCTTAGACTGCGCCAGATCAATACAATTAGAACAGTTTGGTTGACTTTCAAGTTGAGTAAACTACAAAGTGGTATTTATATTATAAATCCCTTTTTGAGAGTCATTGCTCTTAAATTTTGTTTTAACGTATGTATGATCTTCTTTTAGAATAAAGTAAGTCAAGTTGTTATATGCAGATATGCCATTTAGGGATTGTTCTTTCGAAATCAAGAAAGAACCTTACACCGATCACTCGATAGAGGTCTCATTGAGTATTGTTAAACTCATCGCCAATAAAAATCTATCTCAATCGGTACAAAAGATTGTTATGACACTCAAGAATTTCAAAAGTGTATAAAACAATTTGCATTCTTTCGGATATGTGTCACGACCCAGAATTTGCAATCTACATGAATTAACCGAAGTCAATTGGGTCACTCGCAAATTCACACGCCATTCACTAAATAAATGCCCAAAAAGCTATCTATTTTTGAAACAAATGATTACAGATGAAAAAAAGTAGATAGTCCACAATAATATAACGCGCAAAAGATCATGAAAATACCACTAATAGCTACAAAACAAACCTTGAATTGTAGCCGAATTTCATGTTCTCCAAATGGTAAAATTTCAACTTAGCACGGGCTGTTATTGTCATAAAAAAGAATTAACTAAATTATTTATTAATCATAATTAACACGACTAGACTAAATAATCCCCACAAAACGTCTAGCAACCAATTTCTTACTTTTCTTGGGATGTTTTACCTCAATATCCATATTCATTAAACCTGATTTCTTGTAGTCACCATCTATTCTATTCGGAGAATTTCATATATGGAAGGCCTTCAAAAAGTGTCTGAATTGGTTTCCTGCCGCTAAGCCTAAGACGTTCCACGACCTGACTAATTCAGCAAATGATAAACTTCATTATATTCTTCTCAGGCACTCTCGTCTTTGGAAAGATCACCTATCTCTATTTTCATATGCTTTTCGTTCTCATAAAATTGTTTATATCACGTGTACAGTTGTTTTGCCTTATAATGTTGCCCGGTAATGTGTAATCTTTTTAAAATTTCGGACGATTTTAGGCTCAATAATAATCTGTTGCGCAACGGACAAGGGTACTTATTGCTTTGAAACTATAATATTAAATGAAAAATCTAAAGTGCAAGGCACTCCACGGCAAATTCCCTGTAGGCATTCCTTCCTACAACATTAAGAAGCCACGCATCTATGCGTTTATCTCATGGCGTGTAATAAGGAAATTCTAGTTTATATGTGATTTTTTAGTATACATTTATTGCTAGATCAATAATTATTAAGTGGCGAAGCGAAGCGGAGTCACTTACTAACTTCATGTTGTCCGTCTGTCTGTCCGTCCGAGCAATAACTCGAGAACGGCTGGGAATTTCCAAATTCTGTTTTCACCAATCGACAGGCTTGTTTGCTAGTAATTTTGAAACTGATTGGTCGAAGGTCAGCTAGACTAGAGGGTTCTCAAATTTGGGAGACTGCTTCGCCACTTCGCTATGCGTTGCAAGCTTTGCAGGTTTATTTGTTATACATAGCATAGGTAAAAGAATTTGTGACATATTATAACTTAGAATATAAATATGTATTTGGCTAATTTTGTCTATGTTTTGCTATAACTAGGTCCTGTGGTAATTTGCGTTTAAGCGTGGTGCGAATATTAGTTTCAAAGAGTTGATAGAATTCCGCACAGTTCTTGATGTATTGATCGATGGGTAAGATGCCGAGTTCTTCGTGTAGTTGGGTATTTCTAACGTACCACGGTGCGTTGACTATGTGATTTACTCACTTACATAATATCTAACAAGAATTTTTTAGAATAAATTTTATATGGAATGCAAACAGCGGGATATTCGCTAACATACTCACATTACAAATCTTGTCGTTTACTTTTGCTGAGATGGTTAAACAAATTAATTAATTAATTAAATCATGCATGAATCACTGCCAAGCAACTATCAAGAAATCACTGCTGGGTGGTAATTTCTCACATGTACTTTTAATGTTACGGTTCTAACTTTCCGCGTGGAAGCACGGCCTGCCAATTGAGAGGTTAAGGCTCTCATATGTTCGCTCTCTCTCTACCCGGTCGTCGCGCACCATCTCTGATGCGGGGCGATGTGGCAAGCACCGCGCCTTAAACGACCGCCGTTATTATCCCTTGTTCGAGCGAGCGCAAGTACTCAATTATTTTTAGTGAATGAGTAAGCCATCTGCCAGGCATCAGAAAGTACATTAAAAATAGAACCGAGTCCGTCAGCAATGCAACCCGCCACTTAACTACGGGACCACGCTGGCCTCCCATATGTAGTTTTACTATGTGTGAATTTTACGACTAATTATTTTATAATCACAAATAAATAATTTAATAATAAAAACCGTCTAGTTGAATAAATATCCTACTCTGTCATTAAAGCAGATATAGTAAAGCTTTATAAAAGCACCAAACTATATTCTATCGACCGATAACCCCAACTTGATTTCAATCACTTTTGAATGGTCCCGTTATAGGGCCTCACAATTTAATTTTCTTGGATATTTGCGGCTGGTTCGATTGCTTTTCAATTTGTAAAGCTAGATCTACCCCAAGCAAGCAAAAAATAATTTATCTCTTAAAAAATGATGACAGACTTGTTAAAAAAAATTGTTTTCTCAGGCAGATGACATTCAAAGTAGTGGATGCTAAAGAGACAGCAACTGAAGGTAAGTTACAAGTTCGGTGCTAAAAACAGGCTATGTATGAGCACTTGACCGTAATTCAAACTCAAATACGAAGAAAACAAAAATTAGAACTACATGCATACGGTGCTTTTAGTTTATTTGGAAACTGCATCGGGAAGTTGCATGAAATAAAAACTGCGCGATGTGCAGTGATTGGCACTAACAAAAAATCTCGCGGACAAACGATACGAATGCACCAAATGTGCCGATTGCAGCACGAACTTCGCTTTGGATCATTTCGACTACGTGAGCAAATTAAAGCAATTAATTACAGCATCAACGGTGACGTTGATAATGATTTTACGTCACCCTACCCTGCATTATACAAGTTATCCAAAATTTAGTTCAAAGAGCTGTGTATATATTTATACTATGGACATTCCTAAAAGTATAATATACTGTCTGCTTCAATGTCTTTTTTCAATTATGGAAAAACTTTAATTAAATAAAAATATTACTGAAAATACTTAGCTGGTAGTCTGATAAATACTTGTCTACTTGTCTTTGCTAATTAAAAAATAATTGTGCGTTTTAATTAGTTCACTAATTAATTATTTTTCTTTTATCTTGCGTATGTTGCTATAGACACCTTAATTCTACCATTAATAGAGAACATTTCGGGTTTATGATAAAAAGAGACATATTTATAATTACGCACTCTCTTTGCTTTAAAACGTCGCGAAATTCTTGCACAGAAAATTTATTTTATTTCAAATTTAAATTTTTTACTAAATATTAATTTGAAATAGGTTTAAATATTACTTATTTATATTGTTGAGTTTTGGACAGCAGAGTGTACAGACGTGGTGTGGTTCGTGTGTGATATCCAGACAGAGGTCAGGCGCGGTATCGGAACCCGTGCCACTTATCTGCTGGGTCTAGCTGTTATTCTGAACATCCAGAAGCAAAGAGACATGCTATGGGAGGTTCCTAGCAGGCGGAGACTATAATGTGAAAAGTACTCTCTGGGGCTCGCGTATATCTCCACCAGGACGGGAAAGAGTACTATATAAAGTTGTCCAAGAACTACAGCTAAATAATTTATCAACATATGAACTAATGTACTGGCCCACAGATGTTAACAAAATTCCGAACTTGTTGGATTTCTTCGCGACCAAAGATATAGCTCCTGGGTACCTGGACATCTTATAATGCTTGGATCTTAACTCCGATCACACTCCCGTTATAGCTACAATAAGTGCAACAATTATTGAAAAAGAAAAGCCATTAAAACTTTTTAATAACAGAACAGATTGGTACCACTTTAGATCTTTAATGATGACGTTGAGGCTGCGGTATGGAACTTCACCCAAGTATTACAAGAGTTGGCTAGGGAAGCGACACCAGATATCCCAATTACAAGGAAACAGGAATGCTGTCCAATGGTCATCAAAAAGAAAATTGCTGAAAAAAGAAGGCTGAGGAGAATCTCGCAGAACACTGGTTACCCCTCTGACAAAACACGCTATAATAAAGCATCTGTGGAACTCAAGAGTTTAATCAAAGACTTAAAGAATAAAAGCTTTCAAGAGTACTTGGAAAATTTAAGCCCTACCATTAATACAAACTACGCTTTGTGGAGAGCAACCAAAAGGATTAAATACCAGCATCAACAAATTCCCCCAATACGCAAAGAAGACAACAGTTGGGCACGCACTGATTCGGATAAGGCAGATGTTTTTGCTCAGTATCTTAGTAACGTTTTTCAACCTTTGCCCTCTTCTTTAACACCAGAAGAAGATGTTGAAATAAAGAATTATCTCCACACATCATATCAATTGGCCCCACTGCCAAAGCTCTTCTCAGTTAAGGAAGTTAAAGATATGGTTAAAAATGATCTACATCCAAAAAAGGCCCCCGGCATTGATCAAATAACAGGAAAGATAATCAAAGAATTTCCGCGCAAAGGCTTTGTTATGATTACAATCTTATTCAATTCAGTCCTGCGTTTAGGGTACTTTCCGTTACTCTGGAAGGTGGCTCAAGTGATTCTTATATTAAAACCTGGGAAACCACCCAACGAGGCTGCTTCATATAGGCCAATTAGTTTACTATCCATACTTGGTAAACTATTAGAAAAATTGCTAGCCAAAAGACTTACGCCAATCATCGAAGAGATGAATTTGATTCCAGCGCATCAGTTTGGATTTAGAAGGGAGCATTCAACCATACAGCAGGTCCATCGTGTGGTCAACTTAATAAATCAATCTCTTGAAGAAAAAAGTTACTGCACAGCAGTCTTCCTCGACGACAGCCAAGCATTCCATAAGGTGTGGCGCGATAGCCTGCTGTATAAATTGAAAAGATCGCTACCACATTTATATTATATTATAATCCAATCATACTTAGAAGAAAGATACTTCCAGATAAAATATGATCAAACGCTCACTAAAATACATCCAATTAGATCAGGGGTACCACAGGGGAGCGTCCTCACAGCTACTTTTGCGGATGATAAAGCAACCTTGATGAAACATAAAGACCCAGTAACAGCTGCAAGAACGCTACAAAATCACTTAAATGATATCGTAAATTGTACCAAGAAGTGGAGAGTTAAAATAAATGAGTCTAAATCATATCACATTACGTTCACAAAGTGTAGAGGCAACTCACCGCAAGTTTTCATTAACAACCATCCATTACCTCAAGTAACAGAGGTCAAATATCTAGGAATGCACCTTGATAAGGGGCTGACATGGAAGCCACATATTTGGAATAAAAGAAAACAACTTGGCACCAAATTTAGCAAACACTACTGGCTACTGGGCAGAAAATCCAAATTGTCTCTCAGGAATAAATTGTTAGTTTACAACGTCGCGTTCAAACCAATTTGGACTTATGGTGTCCAACTATGGGGAACTGCAGCCAACACTAACATCCAAATTATCGAAAGATATCAGTCAAAAGTCCTACGTGCTACGTGCGATGCTCCGTATTTTGTGAGGAATGCTGACATAATGAGTGATGTGAAAGTGGACACAGTTAAGGAAACTATTAGAAAGTTTAGTGCAAAATATCTAAATAAACTAGAACATCATAGCAACGTCTTAGTGATCAAGCTTTTGGACAATAGTGACAACATCCAAAGACTAAACAGAATAAAGCCCCTTGACCTGCCAAATAGACTTTAGTTGTAGTTATTTTATTATTATTGTTGTTATTATTGTTTTATTATTATTATAAATATAAGCAACAACTATATTTTAAGATAACATTGAGTTAAGGTCACTGGACCCTAACTCACATGCATACTATTCAACCCACAATTCACACGTTAAATTTGCTTATTGTAAGTCTTTATAGTTAATAAATTCATAAAAAAAAATATTTATATTGCATTGTTAGTTATGATTTTTATTTTAGTCATTTTTAGTTTTTTGACGTAAGTGTTCGGTTCAACCATAATCAAAGGTACTGGATAAGCATACTATTATATATTGAAATTGCTAGGTCAAGAAAAATTAAATTAACAAATAAAACTTTGCAGATTTATTTAAACATATGAAATAAATAAATAATTAACTTTTGAAAACTTCTACATTTATTCAATAATGTGTGCCCCTATCTTAGATTTTCATGACCGCTTATATTCTTCTTGACCAAACAATGAATCAAACAATAAACGAACGATTTATTTGAAGACTTCATTACTTTGGTTATTAAATTGTTCTTATAAATTAGCTAGATTCCTGGTCGTGGATATTGCTGTATCTTCGTACAATAATAATCCAGATCGCAATAATATTTTGATCGTTGAAAGCTCAGGTAATTGAGTCAACCATGAGAAAGTTTCTAATCTGTTTTGATAATATTTAACGTGTTACGTACCATATGTGGTCAAGACTTATCTTGGCATGTTGAAACATTATTTGGAACACTCTCTAAAGGAAAGAAAATACCAGAAGCCGTAAGGACACGTCGGCGTAGATTTGACTGTTAATGATTAACTCTGACTACAGGTGACCTGCTATAATAACTGATATTTTGCCAAACCGTTAATGCCCATAGTAGGCGTTATATGCCTTCTACGATTTCAGTCTTCTCGCTTTCTTTCTCTGCATCCAAGTCTTATTAATATCCGACCATATTTTCGGTTTAAATAAAATTATATGCCACTTTTATGTTCACAGAACTCTTTCTATTGCCCTTTATAGCCTTCATTGTCGATGTAGGGAAGCCTGTGGTAGTCACAAAAAAGGACGTTGGGATGTTAGATTCATTGCGAGTAACCGACGTCGAACAGAGGAGGATGACAATTAGAAATAATCTATAATTGTTATGCATAGGCACTACAAGTCTCTGAAAATGATGACTCTTCCGAGTGGTTGTCTTGTATAGACTGCTTCGACATACCGCTGTCACATTTGCACCACAATACCGCTATGGCAACCAATTCATGGGCTTATATCACTTCCTTCTTATGAACCAACATCATTTTATCTTTCAAATTCGCCAACATGTTGATAATGTATTCCTTGTCTTATGACTTAAGCCTTATAAGTTACACATACCATTTCTGAATGGATAAGAACACTTTTGGGAATATTTTAGTTACTGATACTTTTCGGACTTCATATCTAAGAAACGATACAACCAAATCTCGGACAGGCATAAACTCCAACTTTAATCGTTTTTAGATTACAGCATTACATATTTGTTGACAAAACTAAGTTTTTTCAAAGGGGTCAGTACATTCTTTTATATTTGATGCCTAGTTTATCTTTTCTAATTTTCACATGAGCTTTCCAGCAAAGAAACTTTGCTGTATTGGCATAAGGGACCATTTGTCCATTTATATTTATTGATATGTGTTCGATCCGTTTATTAGTAAAAACTATATAAAAAAACTTTTCTTCGTTTAATTTGATATTTCACTTTTTAAATAATTTTTTGGAAATTATTAATGCTATTTCGTAGTTTATTGGCTGTTACTGTATTAATTTCTCCCACAGTTAATATAGTAGTATCATCTGCAAAAGTAGCAACAGTATTATTTTCTAATTTTGAAGATCACTAGTATAGAATAGCGGCCCCAGGACACTACTTTGCATTTCTTTAAGAGCAAAATAGGCATCATCTTGCTTGATCTTGAAAAATGTGTTTGATAGATATGATTTTAAGATATCCGAATATTGGTTAGGTAGAATCAATTTTAAGTTCCAGTGCAAGTATTCGTGTTACACCTTGTCGAAGGTTTGTGGTATATCCAAAAAGACTGCAGAACACACTTTTTAACTTCTAGTGCTTTTTCTATAATATGGGTAATTGTATGCACCTGATCTACCGTTAAATGTCTAGATCTGAATTTAAACAGATGGTTTGGAATGAAATTTCTTCTCTTTATAATTCGCCATATTTTTTTGAAGAGCATTTTCTTGAACAGTTTAGATATAATCTGTAATCGGTCTATAAAAGGAGGCTGCATGTGGAGGATTTTCTAGTTTTAGTATCGTAATGTAAATACATATTTAGGCCTAAATGCGGTATTGATAAGATGAGTCAACCTAACAATTGTTTTTCTTGGAAGGTTTTTTAGAATTTCGCCTGTAATCAAATCAAATCCAAGAGCCTTTTTGAATTCATGATAAATTTGATTTCTTTAAAAACTTCGTTTGGCGACCGGTGATATATTTTCTTCGTCCAATGAGAAAGTTTCTTCTACTACCTCTTCTTTTTGTAGGTCATAGGGTAGGAAAATGCTGTCCAGATGGGCAGCTTTTTTTTCACTGTTCCTAGCCCAATTCCCATCTTCTTTGTTAATTGTTGGTATCTGCATATGTTTCTTTAATCTGTTTGTTAATTTCTATAAGGAATAATCTATACTGCTAACATTGGTTAAGTTATTCAAGAAGGGTAGCAATAGATTTTTTAGTTCTTTAATTTCAGTTGTTGAGTAAGATAATTTATTATAATTTTTTCTTGTCGGTGTCTGGTTTGAAACCATTTTCGTCTTGCTTTCCTTTTTCGATTACCAATTTCTTAATTTATTTCGGATAGCAGCAACCTTTTAGGTATCTTTTGATATCTAGAGTGCACTGCCAAACATCTATCTAAATGTCTACTACTTTTTTTTCTTTTTAAAGAGGTGCGTCTAACTTTTTTTATCAATCTGTGTATTTATTCACGAATGTAGAATTATTTTCTCACTGTATTATTTATTTCACTTTAGGTTATCATAGAATAAGTCCTGGCATTCATTCACCTAAATGTAGTTAAGTGACATATTTTTGACTATAAATAAGTAGATAACGTTAGGGTCTGAAGGCCAAAATTTCGGCTTCATAGTAAATATAAAAGTACTTCCATGTTCGTTGGTTGCTTTTAATAATTTCTTTAGTAGTAATTATTCTGGACCCACAGTGAGTGTAGTCACCTCCAATGACAAATCTTTCGTCTAGTTGATTAAATAATTCATTGTATTTATCCTACTGTATGGTATTTCTAAGAGGAAAATAGATTCTGTTAATGAACATCTGTTCGTTTTTATTTTAACTGCCGTTATCTGTATTTCTTCCGTAACACAGTTTTGTTGATGTTGTATATTTTCTTTAATTAACACTGCGCTTTCTCCTTTAGCAATGTTGTCAAGATGAATTGTATGATAGATGTTATAGGCATTAAATTTAGCAAAATAATGCTTAGTAAAGTGAGTCTCCGAAATAAGCGCTATATCAATGTTTTCTGCCTGAAATACTAATTGGAACTTCTGTAGGTGATTGAAGAGACTATTAGACTTCTATGCAAGTATTTTAATAAAATTGTACATTTGAATTAGGTTTAGGCGTAGCTCTCTTGGCGCTATATTCGAGTCTTTTCAGTCATTCATCTAGAGCGGAAATAATAGTTTCTTGTTTATCTAATTTAGGTAAAATTAATTGGAGGGTTTGTCCGGTATTGTTATTTTGCTGTTCATTCTTCTGGTTCTATTATTTAAAGCAGCAATTGTACTACATCTTCACTAACTTTGATGAAGTCTGCAAGATTCCTTTTATTGTATTTTACCTGTTTTTCTTCCGTTGTATTAGTTACGTTAGGCATGTTTTTCTCCATAACTTTATTATTGATTTTTTGTAGCTCATTGGATACTTCACATCCGTGATAGTTAGCTAGATGTTCTTCACCACAATGTACACATTTTGGTTTGGCAGTTTTCGGTTTGGAGCAATCTTTTGTGTGATGTTTACCTACATATTTAACGCATCTTGCCTCTTTATTAAAATATCTTGGTGTATGCTCGTATGTCTGACACTTCTTACATTGTGGTATTAGTCTGGAAGTTCTATAGGATTAGATCTCTACCTTACACTGCTGAATATGCATATATCTTAGCTGATATCAAAAAATAATATGAACATATCAAATGATTTTTTAGTGCCCCTACAATTTAATTCGCACTTATTTTGTATTGTGGGTACTTGATGACTGCCCTATAGACGTTGTCATCTTTTGGTTAATAAAAATGGTGCATAATTTTTTCGCCTTTCATAAATTTAATCATTTTTTTGTACGTTTCTACGGTGTTACAACTGATTTTGATGATATTATCAGCAATAATTTTGGTGCAATATTGTTTTGATTTTATCTTGTAATTGAGTGATTATGATAAAAAAATTATGACTCCAAGCACAAATATGGGGGGTGGTTGGGTTTTTTATTCTCAGTAACTTGATTGTGTTTGCTGTGACATCTTGACTTAACACATCAAACCTGTTTGTTCTTCACAAGGCTTTATTAGTAGAGTTAGTAATTTTGGTGCTTACTTGTGTTTTTATTTTTTCTGTCGTTTTTTGCAAATTTCCAAAGTACTTGACTGATGACGTTCCTTTCGGTTGATTCATACCCGTCATCGTTCATTAATACTGCCTGTTGTAAAGTCATGATGTTTAGAGGCTAATTAAGCATGCTGCTACTTTGGGGACCATTCCCAGAAAACAAGGCATTGGGTTGTTGGAAGTACATTTATTTATTCAATAGCAAATTTTTAATCACTTAAAAGGGGTTAAACAAACGACGTTGATAGGCTATCACTCACAGCACGTCCGTTCTTTTTGGACGTTAAAGGTAGCCGTATTCTAATTTACTCACGGGCAGTTAATTATCACCGACTACAAAATACCGTCCGCGCGCTTTGAAAACTCAAACCAGAATCGGTTTAAATTAAAATACAAATTTAATAACAAATAAAAAGTAGATATTTGTAAATGTAACACGTTAGGAAAGAAAATCGGAGGTTATCGCGCACTTGTCTAAGTCATATAAGCAATTTGAGACAAAGATACAGAAAAAGAGAAAATAATTTTTTATTACCGTAATTAGAAATTAATTTTGCAATCTAAGAATTTATATTTGTTGCATTATTCTTCTAATCAAAGTAGTAGTAAACATATACGTAAGTACAACTGCTATTGTAAAATTCTACGTACAGAGGTTACACCTTCTTATTATTTATTGCTCCGTTGAAATGTAGCTTCATTAAAACACACAAGAGCAGGGAACAACGCACCAAAGAAAATCTGAGGGGTAAAGACAAATTGAATGCTACCCGTGTTTGCGAAAATCATTCATCTCCTCAACATGAAACGCAATTTGATGAAACTTCAAACTAGAATTCCGTAAATTCTTTAGGTAGGCGTGCGAAAATGAAACTGCTAGCGGCGCCCTACTGGACGCCTGGAACCAAATATTGCACTACAAGTTTTCGCCAATTAAAAAGTAAAGTTGTTGAGCTAACCGCGAAAGGAAAGAACGAGTTTACTAGCGTATAGCGCTAGAATATTGTTTATGTTTATCAAATTAATTTCTCTCAATTTTTAAACCTTTTATAATAAAGAAAATTTAATTTTATATATATAATACGACCCTGTCCTGAAAGCTAATTCGTTAAATTTTTACGACACGCTAGAAAGCTATCAAGTTGAAGCTTTGATTAATTATTTCCACTCTTTGAAATTTTAACTGTAATATTTAACAATTCATATTTGTTGTATAATATTATTTACTTAAAATATTATTGTTTGAGTTTCACAGCGCAAGCTTGTATTGGCCACGCTCCCTGCATTTTCAAGTGATATTAGGAAGTTCCGTAAGGTAGTCGGCCAGCTGGCGTACCAGATAAGTGTTGAACTATTATCCCCTATTCCGGTATTGTGAATACTGAACATCCTGAAATCGAATTTCAATACTAAAATAACATGCAGCATTTTGGCCCAAGCCCCGGTGCCGTCAGCGCGTATCAAGGCATAACACCAAACTTTACTTTTAACTCCATGCCTAATCATTATCCAAACGGCGATTATTATCAACAACAAACTCCTGTAACTGAACTAGGTCTATCCTAATAATCACAGTTTACAAACAATTTTTGGTTATTTTCAAATCCTTGCTCTTCAATGATTATCAACAGCAGTTTTCATAATTACCTCTAACAAATTTACATAATCATAATTGCGCAGACATGCAAATATATACCCATTTAGATGACAAAAATTTTAGTAAAGCAAATAGTTGGCGTTAAATTAAATGTAAACACGTAACAATAATAAAATACAAATCCACTCAATTTATCAACCGGTGATATAGTACAGATTTTCTATTCTATTCACTCAAACGCAAGAAATAAAAACAGATAAAAGTAAAATGACGCCAAAATTAACGTTGGAGCTCATGAAAATTGTAGTAAATTAAATAAATATTTGCAAGATAATAATATTTATTATATTTACTAATTTAAACCACAAAAAGTTTATTATATTCCCAGGCACTTACATCCCAGCGTAGCAGTGGTTGAAATTATAAAAAAATGATACGGTTGCTAATTAGAAATATCTACAACATAAAAAGTAGCGCAAGTGAAGATCCCTTCCCATTATTCTTTATAGATTTAGAATTGACAGAAAATAATAAAGAGATCTGTAATCTCAAATACTTACAAGTTATATCCATTCAGGTCGAGTCCTCTCCCTCACCCTATACAAAAGTTGAGCTTGTACAATGCGCAAAGTATATCATATTTTTTCTTTTATACATAGCGTTTAATATAGCATGTTACCTCATCAAAAAGGAACGTAAAAACTCTGCTATTAATTTTTATGACATTGATAGTCATAGTAATAATTTAGAAAATTCTGAAGAAATTAATTTTATTGATGAAGATAATAATTTCAGTAGTAACGAAAGTGAAAATAGCGACTGCCTTACAAATTGATACAAGATGATATGCAGATCAAAGGAAAGTGTAGTAGAGGTTGCTACTATGGACGTCATGGATAGAAGTGGTCTGCTAGCAATATTTGAAATACGGCCTGAAGATCATGTGCATGTGTGATTCTAAAGACAATTACTTATTCAATTCGTTTGTTTACTATGGAAAATTAAATCACTCCAATCCCAAAAAATTATCGATACCAACAATCAGTGCTCTGAAATTAGCAACCCCTATTATAATTACCAATAGGAACATTACGAAAAAATAAGGTTAAAGTACCTGTGCAATTTGAATAAAAAACCCGACAGGTAGATTGAGTTGAGTTTACAAAAGATAAAACGTTAGTATCGTTTGTACAAAAAAATAAAAGCCATTATAAATCTCAGAAATAGTAGGAAATCATGTTCTATAACCGTACTAAATGTGGAGTAGATGCATTGGACTAAAAATACACCGCCTATTCTTGTCAAAGAACCAAGAAACAGCCTATGGTTATTTTCGGTGTGATGTTGAATATATCCAGAACAAGCGGTTGTGTTTTAATAAAAGAATATTAAGTAAATATGAAAATAACTCGTCGATAATTCACCATAGCTTTTGGAAAATCATTAATTGGGGATCATTGGAAAATGAGAGTTCAATTTAAGGAGATACCTAGTAATTATACAAAAATCTGAAGGACAATAACGGACGCTATCACGAACACCAAGGAAATATTAACGTTGCTGTTTCTGCCCAGGAAAAAAGATAGGAAGGTAAACAAAACTTTTCTCAACTTGCAAAAAAGCTGTTTGCAAACATTAGTAGCCAGCTGCAAAATATTTGCAATAAGCTGATAAGTAAATACCAGTCATACTTTTGTATTATTATTGTTCTTCTTTTTAATTACTTATTTATTCACTATTATTGTTACTACATTAACAATTGTTTTCCATCTGTTTAACATTAATTTATAGTAAAAAGCTGGGTAATAATAATACACTAAAATCTCGAAATGCTTGGGTTCTAAATATAACATTAATTAACAAAAATGCTTGTCAGTTTTGTCAACAAATAAATTATATATTTTGTTACAAAAATTGAGACTGAATCTTATATTTTATTTAGTTGGTTAGTTGAGTTTCAAATTTGTATTGATTTTTGTAGTGTATAGGAAAAAAAATAAAACGATTTTTTTCTTAAAATTCTTAATTTTTTTTAATGTAACATAAACTTGTCTATAAGATATATTATAAATAAATAATTATGCGTAAAAAGTAGTTGTAACTGTTAAAAAGCCATGATTAGATCTGAGGTGCCACAAAACTGGACTATATCAGTTGCGTTAGGTGAAGCAACGATATCAGGTGAGGGTTGAGAATAGCATTATGACACACGAATGAGTGAGCTGTCATAAAGAAAACCATCATTCATCATTAATTATCCAAATACGAAAATGAATCTCTTCTGAAAATGTACAGTTGACATACAAGTTCAGAAGTTTTTCGAAAATATGTTGAAGAAAATTAGTAAACATTCCGCTAGAAATTAAAAAGTCGCAATATGTCTGTGATATATTTAGAAAAAAGAACACATACTCGTTTAGGCAATCAACTAAAAAGAAAATTAAGTTCTTGACACGCTAAAATAACATGACTATTTGTTTTGGAATGCCGGGAGAAGCCATGAATGTTCCGAGACGAAATAAGACAATGCGCACCATAATAATTAGAAAAAGTCAACGTCTTTGTTCACTACTTAAGAGAAGTTTTCACTTCATATTCGAATGAAGCAAATGCAATAGTGGAAGAATATGCCCTCATCTCTGTCTGTACTGATCAAACCCTTTTTACTTTAAGAAATAAGAAAAGAAATGAAACATCTAAACATTATAAAAGCTTTCGGCTGTGATCTTAAAGAAGGATGGGCATTATTTAACATAACACTTTGATTAACATACTGGCTTTCGCAGTCCAGATTTGTGCAAATCTTTTTATTGAGAAACACCAAATAAAATTACTTTTTATAGTCCTATTAGGTTGTTAGAAGAATTAATTCCACAACAGTTTGGTTTCAGATACGGATATTATATCATTCGACAAGGTCATTGGTTAATAGATGTAATAAGTAAATTAATGAAGGATAGCAAATGTTGCTATGCACTCGTTTTGGATGTTTAAGAATTTTTAATAAATTCTTATTTTGTGGGCTAACACTCAAAATTACTTTAAATAATCCTTTCTCAAATTTTACCATGAAAATGACTAAATTCAGTCCAGTTGAGAAGCATCGGAAGTTTAGAAAATAAACTCTGGTGTTCGATAATATACTATTCTCGTCCCACTTTTTTATCTAGTGTACACTGCTGACTTACTCATATCAGAAAACGGTGGGGTAGAAACCTTTAAGGATTGTACTACCATTCCCTTTATACAAAAACCCCCAAACAACAAATCATTATGTACAAGACTACATCAACTCTGTGACTGCTTGGAAAAATCACGTATAAAATATATATTAACGATTCTGAATCTATCCATGTTACGTTTACTACGCGAAGACAACAATTGCAACAAAACAAACTCTGTCAATAGTATTATCCAATTATTCCTAGAAGTTGTTTTTCCAAAACTGTTTGTAAATAGAGAAAAAAATAATTTTTTAAAAGATGCAGTATTGATACACTGTTTCATGGTACTATCGGTAATATTTGTTACGTACTCGGCAGATTACTATTTATTAGATATTTGAGAAAAACCCAGTTATTCGTCCTTATTAGCATATATCATTAGCAACTATTATACCTGTACTCCTATTCTTTCATTAAATATATCAATAGCCATAGGAAGTACATTTGACAACTGATATTTTTTCTCATTCGTTATTATTATGGCGAGCTGTTAATTTTAGTAACTTAAAATTATTTTGCACGAACACACTAAAACCCCTCTAATGAGAGAAAGTTAAATTATCCTCAATCAACTGTTTGTTCCCTTTTGAAAAAGTTTCGAAATTGCTTAACAATAAAAAAAAACATGAAGCGGACGAAAACAAAAAGTAAAGGACAAAAAGAAGGAAGCACGCGACTTGTAGGCTTTTACATCCAATCTCAAATTATATTGGCGCGATGTCGCTAAAAGTGTAAAAATACCCCAGTCATATGTACAAAAACTCAAGAGTAGGATTGGTTTAAAAAGTAATAAAGCCCAAGCCGCACCGATAGTAATGCTAAACAAAATTTAATCACTAAACGTTGATCAAGGAAATTATATAATTTTTTTTAACAAAATACAAACTCATGGCGATGAATAACGAAATTTACCTCAAAGCGGACTTCAAGAAAATTCCGTCGCAAGAGTTTTACATTAGTAAAAATTGCAAATATGCACTAGAATCGTAAACTAAAAAAATCCAGATTTACAAAAAAATACTTGGTGAAGCTATTTGCAGTTGTGAAAAACTAAGACAATTATTTACCGTAACGAAAACCATAAACCATAGAATTTGCAAAAACAAATGCTTGCAGTAGGAGCTTTTGCCTTCTATACAAAAGTACACGTCACAACCATTGTTTTTGGTGGACTTAGCGAGTTTCCACTATGCTAAATCAGTGGTGAAGTGGTGTGAGTAGAATTGAGCTGTTGTGCATTCCAAAGACTGCAACCACTCCAAAAGTCCTGAAGTTATTGTTAAATCAGTGGAACAGTACTGATCCAATATGAGAGGGATTTTAAAACAGAAAAGTAAAGAATTAAGTTTAGTGGATAACTTGTAGAAGTCCTGGTTATGGGCTACAAAAAACATTAACGATGAGACCGTGCAAACCTTGATGAGCTATATAAATACATAAAATACGTTCTATGTTGTCTTTTGTTTAAATCAAAATCGTTTTCTTTATTAGATATAGCTTTAAGTGCGCATGTTTTGACCTGTTCAAACTTTATATAACGATAAAATTATACTTACTTTAATACACATAAAATAAAACTTAAAAAAAGACTTAACGGCTTCTCTTGAAATATTAAAAAACTAATGTATACTCGGATGCTTGAAAGTAATCTGCAGCATATGAATATTCAAGGCAATGAAAATTTCCTACATTAAATGCCTTAACTAAATGGAATATTTTAGTATTTAGAATTATAAGTCTAATTTTTTTTTTGTAAAATAATATCTGGTATTAGCAAAAAAATATAAATTTGATTTTACAAGAATGCTAGGAGCAAAATAGCTTTAACGATATTTAATTATAAGTTTAGTAATCCAGCATCTTAACAAACACATCAAATAAGTAGTCTCCCAACTTCCAAGTATTTCTTTAACAAAAAAAAAAATAATATTGCAAAATGTGTGCATTTATATCCTCTACATTGTTTGGTACAATCATCAGAAAATTCTATTAAGTTTGCTGAAGCGTTCTTGAAATAATAAGTAGCATAATTATCAATGTTTTATAAATTTATACGGCTGTCGTCAAAGTAAATCCGGAAAATGAATAAGCAATAATAATATAAAATTAAAATGCAAAACATTAATTTTATTTACATAAAACTTAGCACAATTAAAGCAAAACTGGACAACCTACTACAGCAGGTTGTATAGCTGTCGGTTATCGCTTTCAAAGCGTGATGGCATCCTCTTCTCTGCTCACAAGCTCCACCACCCCTACAGAACCGGGAAACTTTGTAAGCGTGACGGTAGGCAATACAAAGGCTTCTTAGCAGATTCAACTGTCATTTTAGTAATTTAAGTTCGAAAAGAATCTCGGAAAGTCTGCGCTCTCGTGCTTAGGCCTTTAGTTCTTGCCCATCTTGTTTTACTGACAGCAATTAGTGGTTCCTCGAGACGAAAGACTTGTGTGCTGTTAGATTGACCGTCGACCTCGCCATGCTTATTTATTTTTCCAGATCAATCATGCCCTGCCCAGAATCCTAATCGATTTTTTTCTTTTAATTTTATGCTTAAGCCCATTCGTATACCATGCTCGTTTACCTTGTTTAACATCCTCTGCAGATCTTCAATACTTTCGACTAATATGGCAGTATCGTCCGCATATCTTATATTTTTAATGCTTTCTCCTCCATTTCTTATTACTTTTTCTTCTTACAGCGCTTCTTTAAACATGACCCCTGAGTATACATTAAAAAGACAAAGTGATAAAACACACCCCTGTCGTACTTCTTTTCTGATGGGGATTTCGTCAGTTTCTTCATATGTATATACATTAACTGTTCCAATAGAGGATCTTCAACAATGTAATTTCTTTTTTCTCTAATTCAATGTGTTGTTATTACTAAAAGCGGCAATTTGAGAGTGTGGCTCATTCGATTTATTAATCTAAAATCCCCACATGATCTTGTATTGCATTTTTTTTTGGTATAGGTATGAATGTTAAACGAAGTCACTTTTATGGTATTTGTCCTTCGTGGTAAATTTGGCTAAAAAGGTTTGTTAGATGTTTTACGTTCCTTCCGTTAAGATATTTTAACCATTCTATTAAACTCTGATTTGGTGCTGGAGTTGTATCATCTTTTGCTTATCTTATGACTTTCTCTACTTTTTTCTTCACTATCCTTAGACCTGTTTCAATTGCTATGTTTTTCTCTCTTTTTCTCTGTAGTTGTCAAAAAATTGCATTGTAATTTCTCCATTTATTCTTTTTTTTATTTTGGTCAAGTAACAACTCTCCATTAGATATTTTAAAATATAATGACATTTTTCACGGTAATTATTTGTCAATTTTTAACTTTTCTAGATACATTAAAATCATCGTGTTTACACTTCTTTAGCTTCTTGGATATTTTTTCGTATTAGCCTTTGTAGACTTCTGTACTCTTTATTTTGGTTTTTCACTTTTATACGTTTTCAAAGAGTTCTATTGATTCTTCTGTCATACACGATTGTTTTTTTGGGTATTTTCTTCCTTATCTTGTAGAATCTCTTTTCCTGTTATTATCATTATCATATATCATTCATCAGTTCTCTTGGTTGAGATTGTGCTTAAATTCACTAGAAATCTTGCTCGAATGCTATGGCTTTTTAATAATGTTGTATTCATTTTTATTTTCCTGGATGGGGGGTGTGGTCTTCTTAAGATTAATTTGCCATCAACAAGTTATGGTCAGAAGCGACATTAGCTACCGAATAAGTTTTAACTGCCTTCATGATATTTCTAAACCATTGTTTGATAAGAATGAAGTCAATTTGGTTTCTAATAATCGTACTCTGACCATCTGCTAGTGTCTTCCAGGCATATAACCTTCGTTTTGGGCAGGCTAAAGCACGTGTTAATAATTACCAATTCGTGTTCTTACCAAAGGCATATTAAGGTGTCACCTCTATTGTTATTGTTGCCTAAGCCAAGGCCTCCTGTAATCTTTGTTGTTTGATGCGTTCCGATTTTTGCATTAAAGTTTCCCATAATAACATTGACTTCTTGTTTTTTTTGTGAATTTCAGCACGGAATTCAACGGTTTGTAAAATTCCTCTATTTCTGCTTCTGCTTTGACTGCTGTGGGAGGCTACACTTGTATGATGTTGATGTTAACCGGATAGTCGCGTAACTAAATCATCATGATTACATCTAAGAAGGGTATATAATTAAACCTTAAACCATCTGTGTTTCGAGGCGATGCTGGTAACTTTGATGTCTGCTGGCAGGCGTTTCGCTATCGCACACTAAAAACAGGCAGATGGGCATTTTTCGCTCGGCCTGCGAGCCTGCATACGCCGTCGGCGGCATCTTTTGTCGACAAGTACGTTCGCATCAAAATTTTCCCGCAAATAATCTACCGCTAAGCCAGGCGCGAAGCCAACGGGACATTTTCGAAATGCAATCCGGCAAGTGCGATCGCATTATAATTTTTCAGCAGATAATTTCCCGGAAATTTCCCACCAGGAAGTCAATGCAGTAAAGCAGTCCGAAGCCAATTATAGGTGAACGATTTGGCAATTTACTAGTTGGTTTGATATCGGTAACCGCCCCCATTCGCTTTCGCGCTGTTTAAGGACGATTTGGTCCTTCAGCGTCTTACTCCGAGACGGGCCGTAATTTGTTCCCGACACCGCTTTACGAGGGCACAGCTATTTATACGCCTGCCTCTTCAAACGTATCCATTTGATTTGCTTGAACCATTTTCTTGCAATCATAACTCATTGACTCCCAGTATTTCTACGTCCAATCTTATCATTTCGTTCAACACATTATATAATTTTTCAGCTTGAGACATGGTTTTAATATCCCATGTGCTTACTTTGTGAATATTTCTTCCGATGTTCTTAGCACCCCTGTCCCATCCAAGAAATACCGAAAACTCGGGGTCTTAACCTTTGGGTTTCTATTCATGATTAGTGATTATTCCTATTTCAATTAGTGCAGTAGTTTTCCATTTGCTTTCTTCATCAACAGTGTCAGAACCGCACTTCTGAGTGTGTCGCATTCCTTCCTAGAATTCGCCAGTATCGGCTAATAAAAAGGCTGCTGCCCTTTCCATTGTTGGCAGCCGTCCTATCTGGGCACTGCTGCTAGTTTTGGTCCGCCCTGGGTATTTTCTTTTTCCATATCTGGCGAGTCTTCTCCTCTCCGCCACCTGGAAAGGCACCTGATGGAGGACTGGCAACCCTATATACGCAAAGGGCATACGCGAGTAATATAATCAGAAATTTTCTTCATATGTATAAACTAACATCGAAATTCGACATACATATAATTCATTCTATTTGCTAAATTTAAACATAACCGAAAACGTACAGTACAAACAATTAAATTGTTTAAACAAATTATGGTTTTACATTCAGTATACCTTGTGCTCAAGAATATCAGTTTTTTCAACAACAAAGTTAACCTAATCCCAATTTTGAATTGTACGCTATCATCAAATAATGCCACCTGCTTTAGTATTGAATCTCTAGCCAGTTTCATTGTTACAGACAATTCAATCTAATCTAAGCCCAAAACACACGCTATCAACCTTACAGATTATGTAAGCACATAGAGAATTGCTGATACTGACACAGATCCAAACTAAGTAAGTTAAACAGAACACGAATGGTAGACGGTTAAAAAAATAAGCAACACACACCAATTAAACTCAAACATAAACCAACCAAACTAATTAAGCATTTCCAACAGATACAAAATCTTTCTCAAAAAAGAAGTAATAACATTAAAGACAGCTAACGAAGTACAACCTAAAAACCTATTAATTTACATTCATGGTGTTACTAGTTATATGAAAGTGATAAAACATCTCACTTATTTTATTTCAGTAGTTGTTATTAAAGACGAACTATTCGAACAAGTTTATAAAGTCCTTACTCACTAAATTTATAGCAGTTGATGATTAGAATCAATACAAAAAGACTCAACCTACCAAGAGTAATACAAAGAAGCAACTTCTTGGCCTAGCGATCCAAACAAACTCCCGGACTTAATTATTATTATTACATATATTTAAGACCATTGTTTGTATTCATATATATCTGTCACAGTCGAAGGTCATTAACTTTAAACGTTTTTAATTCGTAAAAGTGCTTTATTACCCCCTCTCAACCGAAAATTTTCCATCGCTTGCGGTTCCGGAAATATAATACCTCGGTCGCGCCTGCCGCCGGACCGAAATTTGTCCTTCGGAGGCGCTCGGGTCGGCACGGAAAGGCACGAACGATTTGACCTTTGACCTGTGTGACAGCAGCAGCAGCAGCACTCATAATTTTTTTTATATATATAATTTAAGGTTTCATACATGAAGTGTTACGCAATGCACACGGATTTTTTCTTACTGGTATAGTAATTACTTATACTGAACCAAAAGTGAACCAAATCTTATTCGTCATTTATTCTTTATTATCATCATAAGAATAATTATAATCAATAAAGAATTGTCTTACAGACTTTTTACTAAACATATAGATCGGGATCAATTTAGAAACTTTGGATGGAAATCTCAACGTAGCTATTAGAATCAAAGCTAATATTAAATACTTTATTACCATATTTTAATAAATTGCTGGTAAACCACACATACCCCTACAGATGATACTTTTGGAATTACTAACATCCCTCACCTTATACGAGACCTCATTGTTAAAGACTAAATAAATACAAAGTCACTCAAACAGACTTGTTTACTTATTGTATAATATGTTAAAGACTATAAATCAAAGTTTTCTTCTTATAATCACAATGGAAGGCAATGGGAAAATTAAAAGCTCAGTTGTAGTAATCCTACTAATTAGAAAATACAATAGCTGGGCCAGAACAGATAAATATAAAGCAGATATTTTTACAACTTATCTTCTCCCACTAATGAAACCACAATACCAACGAAATTAAATTATTTCTGGAGCCTTTGTGCCAGCCGCATCACTATTCTTCAGCTGAAGTACGTTAGAAAGTTAAATACGCAAACACCAGGTAATAGAAAAAATATTGCGACACCTTTTAAGAAAGGCGTTAGCGTTTCTTACCGCCATATACAATAGAATTTTAGAGCACACTTACTCTTCGATACGTTGGGAGTATCTTAAATTCATAATAATTATCAAATCCAGACAACTAATCTACTCATCCACATTTTGCAGAACGAGTCTTCTAACCCCAATATCAAAGATATTGGAAAAATGGTAATAAAAACAACTAAATAAAATTAATACCACTTAACCATACATTAAAGTCACTGGATCGTCATACAAATAATGAAGTACCTTGAGACAAAGAAGATATGCACCGATGTATTGTTAGACATTTAATTTAAGATCAACAATGATATTTCAGGCTAACCCAATTATGTGTGGAGTTCCGCAAGGCAGTGTACAGGAACAACTTTTCTATCTGATCTACTCCTCTGACGAACTAAGCACTGATAATACTGTAATCACTACATTTGCAATAATACTATTAAACTAGAATTTAGCGATCCACCATAAGTGGCACCAACAAATAGAGAATAGCAATCAACCTCTAAAAATGCATGTAAATAACCTTTACTAACAAACACCGAACAGTAAACCTGTATCTAAAAAAATTGATATACGGTTCAATTGTCAGATATTACAGTTGTAAGTTACATTATGTTCCCCTTCAAGTGTAATCTTTAAGAGCTTGCATTTTTCAGTATTAGCCGTGTATCGGGCTATAAAGTTATTTAGTACAACTAGAAGTATCGAGCATTGTCCAAAATCTGGAAAACTACCTTCAGTTTGAACTGTTCAGATGGCCAAAGCCGTAAGAGCCCGAATTAAACGAAATTATCTTCGCAAGCAGAAAATTATCTTTCAGTAGATGCAAATTTCCAAAACATTGATATTTTTATATTACTAAGATCTAAAACTAGCTGGTTACAAAAAATATACGAAACATTTGCTAACAGGTACTTAAAAGAAGTATCATAAAAGCCATAGAAAATATTATGTTTACAAATAAAAAAATTTTTACTATAGGCGAATCTTTCAACAAATAAAATGACTTAGATATACGCTATTCTAAAGAAGCATCTCAGCTGGTACCAAGGGTTCAGAGAGGCTATCATCCACCAGTTAAAATTGTTTGATGAGAATTGTGTTATGGTTGAGTAACTGTAATTAATTTTTGTGAAAAGTGGGTCAAAACTTCGGCCGCTGTGTATCAATAGAATATTTTGGAGGGTGAAGTGAAACCTCTGAATCACACGCTTTTTCGAGCAGAGTCTTGAATCTATCAGCAAGACTCCGCATCCGCCTACAAAGCACGGCCACCTCAAACTTAGCAAAGCAACAACGTGCCTCATTTTCCAACTGTAGAGGATTAAACTTATGGTAACCCAAATCTTAATCCGTTAGATTCCAAATTACCGGTAGTTTCAGAGAAAATGGTTTTCCTAAAAAATGCCTTCTTTGAAACAAACTTTTTTTTAATGGATGTAGTGCATGCTGCCATAGGCCAATGGCCCAGACCTTTTAAAGCTTGTGTAGAGACTACGAACAGTTAATTTAAATAAGTGTGTTTTAATCATAATTACTCACAATCATTCAATAAATCCTGAAAATATGCAAAAACAGTTGATTGTTTCATTTTATCGTTCTAATCACCATGTAATAGTATTTAGACATACTAGATAGAGTCAACAACATCCTAAAACAGCAATAAAGTATATCGGAATGTACCTCGATAAAGAACTCCCGTAGAGCGCACATGTCAAAACCAAGAGAAAAAAATGAAAATAAAAGTCAAACTATGTACTGCTTGGACATCAATCTCAATTTTTTGTTTCAAACTATACGAAATAACATTGAAGCCCATTTAGACCTATAAGATTGCGGAAAGGCATCTCACACCAAAATACTGCAGCAGTTCCAATCCAAGACCTTCCGTATGCCGACATAAGTGTTATAATACAACAGGAATGATAATCTTCACACAGATCTGAAAATTCTATGTTACCAGCGAAATCCAGATACCTGCGAGCGTATATTATTATAATTAGCAAAACATGGAAACAACTTTTTAGAGCAATAGTCAATCCAATCATGAGTTGTACCAAAACTTCAGCGGAATTAGTCACAAAACTTTACCGTACACTCTAATCAAAACTAATGTATATTAATTCAAGAGACCAGCGATGGATACATCGCCCATACGTCATGTAAAATATGATATATACTAGTCAGTAGCCATCAACAAAAGCAATTGTAAATAAACTTTGTAAATTCAGATATTATTTTTTCATGACACGCCAATATAATATAAACTTGTAGTACTACAAAATTTGAAACTAATTACTTATATTTTTGGCAAATGTAAGTTTAAATATTTTTTTCAAAATAAACAATAATAAATAAAAAAAACTAAAAAAGTATGATTTGTGCTTTTTTTCGTTGGCTAGCTTTCAGATACAAAATGAACTTTTCAGTTGCGCATTACTTCAGACAGCTTGAAAAGTACAATTGCGGCTTGAGCCCTTTTTCAGAAAGCACTTCCAGGGAAAGACCTGACGGCTTGCATTATGCAGATTCGCCGTGCAAAACTTTAGATGACTAACTTCTCTAAGAGAAACCGATAAGGGAAAGTTATTATACTCCGCGCGCCGCGAGCCCAAGCAAAACTGTTCCATGTAATTTTTATTGCATCAGGAAGTTATCTTTAATTGTGTTTATGATGCTCGGCTTGGGTACACAATTAGGCGACTCGTGATGAGGGCGGCAAATATTTGATGTAGCAAGTAATTTGGCCGCAACGCGACTGCGAGTTGTGCGTATCGCTTATCTAACTTCGGTTTAATTGTCTATCAGGGAGATGGAGCTTATTATCGGTGAGCTTAGTGTCGAAATTCCATGTTTCTCTGCTCAGACAAAGGGTTGCGAGATAAATCTAATTGAATTGTGACTCCAATAGGGTGATTTTCGGGTTCTACTTGGCTGGTAATCTGATAAAAATTAGGCTTTGGAGCTAAAAATGTGGAAAACCAAATAAAAAGTTAGAATCAAACGAGTAAGTTAATGCGTATCGCGTACTTCACTTAATTTAATAATAAAAGACTAAATAGATCAAATCTTACTTTTTTTTAACTTACTCAGCAGTGTATTTTGTTTATAAGTTGATTTAACTTTTTCGGGCAACTCCACCAAGTAAGATGATTATCTAGAATATATTGATCATCTTTTTAAGTCTAGTTTTAAATGTATTTTCAATATTTCCTTCAACACTCCTGAAGAAGAACTAATAATTTTATCATCAAAAATAAGGAATATTGAGATTAAATGAAGAAAGAATAAAGTAAGGAAATTTTTTTTGCGGGCCACCAATAACATATTTTCTTTCCAAAGTGTTAAAATCACTTTCGACATCAAGTTTCAAGTAAATTTTGTTGGATCCAAAATGACTAGGAAATTCCTAACAGAATAAACAGCAGCCCCACATCCTGCACGAGTTGAGGCTCCTAATTGGTAAGGTTGAGAACAATCTTGCAAGATACCATAAACATCCTTGCAGGCTAATTTAAGAATGAGTCTTCTGCAAAATCTACTAACAGCAATTGGACTTATACCACCATATTTATTTGGTAAGGCGCAAAGCTTTGTAAAGAATTAGAAGGACTTCCTAGCAAGCTGAACTAGCTAACATCAGATTACCTAATCCAGTTAAAGATGAGATCAATTTTGAAGAGTGATCCCCACACAAGGAGCACAAATTTATTAAATATTGTGGCCAAATCCTATGCATATCTCCTGCTGATCCTTTTTTTAAGTTTTAATAGCCTAGAAGACATTTTCATCATGAGTAACAAGGGGTACTGTGTCCGGAGAAGCGGGTAGACAGTCTGGAGTATCTGTTTTGTGAAAGATGTTTTCAACCATATTAAAGTAAGTGGCATCATGTTTAATTCCTAAACCATCTAAAGAAGAAAAAAGGCAAAGAGCCCTGTAAATGTTACCTTTAAAAACCTTGCTTTCAATTCTTCTAGATAAATTTGTAGAATAGATACCGGCCTAAACTATAGAAATAGTTTTTGATTTAGTGTTCAACTTAACGTTGAAGGTCAAAGATTGACTATTTTTAATTGGCACTTGGAAGCAATATAAGGAAAAAGTAAAAAAGGAGATCCATGAAGAGATATCATTCCGCTCCACACATGCGTTGATAGTATCAGACATGGATATGCGGCGATAATTCGGGACTCTTTAGAAATGTATCTTAAAATTCTAATACTTTTTTTAAGCTTAGTCAACTTTAAGACTAAATCCTCAGAACCGGATATTCGATCCGAATCGAAGACAATAGCTTGGGGTGATAAAAACTGTTCCTTGTGCTTTCGGGAACAATATATTTATAATCCAAACTTTTTGAATGTTTAGCTACAATATTGAAATTAGATTAGATTTTTGTAAGAGTCATCAGGCTGAGATGTAGCCACATTTTCAGAATTATGACAGCTCCATGGGACAGAATATTTTTCCAACGCGATGACCTTTTCATCACACAAGAAAATAAATTCTGAGTAGTGCCAGCAACGGTAATTGTTGTAAAATATGGAATGGATAGTAGAGCTTTGCGTTAATATGGCCAAAAGACCAAAAATATCGTCCATTGGAGTAATGAACTTCCACAAAGTTTGATTGAAAAGTACCACAGATTAAGTCTCTTTCCACAGTGAGTTAGATAGAATGGCACCACAGGTTTATTCCCAAATTTAGGAAGTTTACTTAGATTTATTAATTGTTGTATTGAATATGTAAAATTAACTATACTATGTGGGACTTGTAATGCCAAGCTTCAAATTAAGAAAATTAATTCGCAATAATTAATTAAAACTCGTTACAAAAAACAGCACTTTAAGTTTACATATAAATTGAAACTACCAATATTGAGATATTCAGTAAGGAATCGTCTATTTTAACTAAAAATTTAATTAAAATGCCATTTAAATAATTTAAAACTTTTGGATTGTAAGCAAATATTTATATAATTTTAATATTTTTTAAGGTATATGAACAGCGTCTAGTTAAATATGAAGTTGTTGCTGTAAAGGTTCGTGGGGTTAAGTCCGAAAATGAATAAATAATGAAAATAGCATTCAAATACAAGAACGATTTAATTTATTTATGTGAAACTTGTACCACGGTTTCCTTCACAGTCATTTCTAAATCCCTCTTTTATAAATTGTGATTTAATTTTGCTACTTTCAGGTCATACAACTAAATTTGTATTGACTTGGTCTGAAGTAGCTTTACAAGTTGCGATAAATCCCCTTCTAGCAAAAGCTGCAACAAACTCGGTTTAGGAGTGTACTGGGACCGTTTTTCGCAACACGCCTTGAACTTTCTAGGTGTCTATGAATAGGTCTGCCGTTGTGGTTTACCGCAGCCTTTTGAGGAAAGGCCAGCTCCCGGAGGCTAACCGCTAATTTAGCAAGTTTATATACTTTTTCAAACAGAGATACTGAATGATTATTAATGCTTGGGGAAAACTAAAGTTCAAAACGTTTGGTTAATGTCGCAGCATAGTAAATACAATTGTTTGATAAATATTTGTATGTCCAAGGACGTTATATTAAAGGTATACGAATCACAGTATTGCCAACAGTTATGTACATTCAAAAAATTGAATTGTGTGTGTATACATACAAATATATATATATATATATATATATATATATATATATATATAACTTTGTTAGCTTCTTGTGCAGTTTAAATTATTTTTTAATAATAATCATATTCCTTTTTATCTATTATTGTTAGTATTCTTCCTACCCAAGATGTTACATTTTAATACTTTTGTTTATTTTTAGTTCATTTTTATTGTTGTTCATGTTCTTTCCTGAGTAAGTTTTTTTTTATTGTTCATAAATGTAGGTATTCATATAGCTCATAAAGTTAGTAGAGACCGTACCTAAAGGATACAGCATGTCATTGAGAACTGACGAAATTGCTTTTATTTTGGCAATTTTTAGAATCGTCTTTTTGTTTATGAACGTTTTTCCAAGATCGTCCTAAGCAGAGAATCGAAGTAGCATTGCTTGTTTGTGAATCTGCCGATGTTATTCGGCTGATACAGAGTTTGACAGACAAATAGACAGACAAATAGACAGACACAGTTACTTTATACAGCTATAACCAGAAGTATAAGACACCCTAAAAAATTACTCTCTAGAATTTGTTTATGCGGGTTGGAAAAAAATGCATTATTTTTGTTTCGATATTTATTATATATTGTTAATTCACCTTTAGATTTAGTAACGGCAGCCATTCTTTTGGGTAAATTGCTGACTAGCTTATGATATAGAAGTAATACCCACCTTCCCATTGAATTTCTTTGAGATGTTTTTGTAACCTTAAGCTGTTTCCTTATCTTCCACTTTAGTCTTCAGTCTTTAGGCGGTGATGAGGATTATCTTTGTGGTGTGCGACGCGTCCATGCCGAGACAAAGAGCCGATTCGTACCGAATTGAGGTCCACTGGTGGTCGGACAAGATCGTTGAGGTGAGAAAAAAAGCTACTACTCTAAAAAGACCACACCAAAGAAATTGGAAAGCGAGGCGACCCAGTGCCAAGGATGACTACAAATTGTATGCATCGGCCAGAAAGGAGTTACGTAATGCCATCAGAAAGCGCAAGAAAGAGTGCTGGAAAAATCTGTTGCAGACAATCGATCAAGACCCGTGGGAAATTTCTTACAAGACGGTGATGAAGAAACTCCGTGCCTGTAGTGACATGAAGACCCCAACAGATCATGCGACGCTGTCTAAAATAGTCGATGCACTATTTCCCGGAAGGCTACCAAGGGAACTCTACCAACGAGCGGCGGTAAACAGCACAGAGAGCTTCACTCAACAAGAACTGGAGCTGGCTGTTGGAGGTCTCCCACTCGGCAGGGCGCCTGGACCAGACGGTGTGGCGAATGAGATTCTCAAGCTGGTGGCCCACCAGAAGCCCAAACTTCTGCTGCAGATGTACAACAGGTACTTGGCAGAGGCTTTTTTTTTCGAAGGTGTGGAAAGGAAGGGTTTAGAAAAGGAAGGCCGACAATACATGCACTGAAAAAAGTGAAGGAAGCAGTGGAAAAGTCGTTGAATATCGGCAAAAAAAAAATTAGGGGGGTACTGCGCGCTCGTTGCGCTCGATGTTAAAAATGCCTTTAACTCGGCAGGCTGGGAGCAAATTCTTAAAGCTCTCTACAGAAAGATCCCAGTGGTAGGTTCTTATCTATAAGATAGGATGCTCATCCTCACACCAAGCAGGGCGGCGTGGAGAAGGATTTGTCGGCGGGCGTTCCTCAGGGATCTGTCATAGACCCTTTTCTGTGGAACGTGCAGTACGATGGGCTTTTGCGACTACGGCTGCAAATAGAAGTTTTTATCGAAGTCTTAGCCGACGATGCCCTGATGACCGTCATCGCTGAAAGCCTGATCGAGCTAGAGACAAATGGGAACGAGGCTCTTGAAAAAGTCAGACCATAGGTTAAGAGTAACGGACTTACGCTGGGCGAGTAAAAAACGGAGGCCGTGCTGATCACAAAGCGTAGAAAGTTCGTGACGCCCTCCTTGGAGCTAAACCATTTAAGGATCCTGTTTAGAGACCACATCAAGTACCTGTGAATATGGATCGACAAGAGCTAGTCCTTCAAGGTGCATGTCGTTGAGGCAACAAGGAAAGCAGATCGAGTCGGGGCAGCATTTCAACGGCTGATGTCTAACATAGGTGGCCCAAAGCGAGATCGCAGAATTTTCCTTAGCAGCGTAGTTCATTCTATTCTGCTACACGGTGCGCCGGCATGGGGACCGATGGTAATGGAAAGTGTCGTGAATAGAACAATCTGACCAGTGCACAGAAGGATGGCCTTGCGAGTCATTAGTGGTTTTAGGACCGTCTCCCAAAAAGCAGCGTGCGTACTGGGTAGCATGCCACCCATACACCTCTTAGTAAAAGAGAAAGCAGAAATATGAGCAGCATAAGAAAAAATCCGGCAACAGCAAGAAGTACTTACAAGGGCAGAGAAGGAGGAACTGAAGAAGAAAGCACGCGACAACTTGCTAAATGAGTGGCAACTCGAGTGTGACATTTCTGATAAAGGCAGATAGACGCACAAACTAATCGCCACTATAAAAGATTATTATCTATCGCAGGCATTTAGCGGACACGGTTGCTTCGGGAGTTACTTGTTGAAATTTAAGCATAGGAACGAGGCGAAATGTCAAAGCTGCGGATTCGCACGAGACGACACCAGGCACGCACTCCTCAAATGTCCAACATTTCAGTCGATCAAAAATCAGCTGGAAGCCAACTGAGGACTGTTCTTACTCCAAGAAACATTGTGGAAAAAATGTTGACAGACGAGAGAAGATGGACCAAGATAGCCAGCTACTGCAGAATTGTCTCAAACGGAAAGAGAGAGAAAGAACGAGAAGTGCTAAAGCGCTAGCAAGAAGAAGATGAAGAGGAGGAAAAAGAAGAAGTATAAATAAGAGGCTTATAACGTACGGAGCTGAGCTACCCCGACTCTCCGGAATTAACAGTTAGCAAAGCACCAAGTACGTTAGTTGCGCATGCAAAACGTTGTAGCAGTTAAAGCATCAAAAACGAGTTCCGAACTCCTAATCCCAAAAAGGGGAAGGAAGACGTAGGATTGAAACGTGAGATCCTCATAGTAACGAGACCACCAGAAGTATTACCACTCCATATAGTCCCGGGGTTTTTTGGTGTCGTGAGTTCACTCAGAGGTAGCGTGCTACCCTTGACAAAAAAAAAACTTTAGTCTGCCATAGAGATCTGGAGATTATAAGAGCAAAACACTGCCTGTTGCTTGCAGATTTGTGGAAGGGTGCATTATCTTCCTGAAATCTGATGTTATCTATATGGGTGTCACCTAAAATTTATGTGTAAGATGGATACAAAGGCGTTTACAATATAGCAATAGTATTCAGTGTCGTCAAGCATGTGGATAAACAGCAACTTCTTACTTGAGTAAGTTTTGACATCTTTGAATTATCAAAAAATAAACCAAGGGTGTGCTAGCAACTTTTTATCGGTTTTCAATTCCTTTTCTTACTTGTATTTCTATTTCTCGTAATTTTTCAGCTATTCTCAATTAACTTCTTTCAATTATTTATATTACCGACTGTTCCTAATTCTTACTTCCCTTGTTTTTCTTGACCATTGTTATTTTTAATATTCGTTGTAGGTACTTCATTCTCGTGTCCTAATTTTCGCTTTGCATTTGATACTTTATTTTTCATGATTAATATATTTTCTACCACATGATTCGTACTTAGCAATATGGCTGTAATTTTTGTTTATTTTCTGTCATTGTTGGTTATTTGTACTTTCAGATATTTAAATATCTCTACCTGTTCCCGTCTTTTTTTATTGTAATATTAATAGTTAGGCATTTCTTTTCTATTGCCATAACTATTGTTTTGATCTTACTTATTTTCAAGTTTCTTTTAATTAAAACTGTATTCGGTATACACAAATTATATCTTAATTAATTTCTCGCAACCATTACTACATTATAGGTAAAACAACATTTTAACATTTTTTAGTGTTAAATTTCTATGCACTGCTTGCTAGTCTATAGTTCATTTTTTTGTTATGTTTATAATTAAATTGAGCACTTCTAATAGTTTTAATCCTTTTTGCTATAAATTATTTTTATTGCAAATTATTTGTTTTTACGTAATTCCTAGTTTTACTGTACAAATTCGAATACTTTTCTAAGCTTATAGTTTACTGTATTTTTATTTAAACTTTCATTTTCCGTCCCAATCTTCTGGCTCCTTTTATTATTATTTGTGAAATAATAAATATATAGTCTCAAAGAAGAATAAAAAGAAAATAATAGTCAGTTCAACAAATGATAGAGATAATATGGAAATCAGCTGGATCAAATTGCTGCTCATGAATCAATAATTCGGGATTAAATCTATCAATAAAAATAAAAGAGGGGAAACCAAAACACCATGGTTTACAAAAAAAAAATTAAACAAAAAAGCAGACAGAAAAAAATGCCTATATCAAATATTTATCAAATAAAAATAATGAGCACTACATAGAATGTAAAAGAATAAGAAAGGAGACTCATGAGCTGGCAAGGAAAGGTAAAGTACTGGGAAATATTTACAACAGGATTAGAGTCAGGTTTATATAGACAACAAAAAGAAATATGAAGGTTTATAAGACAACAGAGGACTGAAATGAAGGAATTGATTGAACACAAACATCTTAAAAAGAAAAGATGGGTTACTTACCTATCGGATTTATACAAAAATTAGTCAAGTAATATTACAAATAACACGAATAACAGAAGATAAAGCGAAAGAGACATTACAAAAACTAGAAAACAGAAAATCTACAGGTAAAGACCAAAAAGTACTAAAATACGGATGCAGCAGAATAGTTAAACAATTGCAAAGATTTATCCAACAAGTGTAAGGTTTAACAAAATTTCAGATGAACAGCGAAGAGCAATAATTATACTGATGTTTAAGAAAGGCGATTTTAAAGAATTCGAAATGTACAGAGGGGTAAATATGCTAAACATAACACTAAAATTAACATAAATAATAGTAAAAAGTAAATGAAAGAATACAATTGCAAGAAGAGCAGCAGGGATTCAGAACAGGTCGTTCATGTAATGATTCCGTGTTTATAGTAATACAGTTAAAAGAAAAGTTACTGGAATATAATGTAAAAGGACGTAATACATCTGTTATATAATAGAAATATCCAGTTAGATTAATAAAGATCATCAAAAATATTTACAAAGATAACAAAATAAACGTTAGAGCAGAAAACGAATGTACCAAACCCATAAGATACATTAGGCAGGAAAATTCATGCAGTCCTCTGCTGTTCAATCTGGTAATGGATGAGATTATCAAGAAAGTCAAAAATAGGATATAGAATGGAGCAAGGAGCTAAAAATCGTGTGTGTTATGCAGACGATAGCAGAATAATAGCAGAAAATGAGGATGATCTTCAATAGTCTTTGAAGACATAAAAATATAGCTTGATAATATGTAGTGAAAAACGAGAACAATAGTAATAAGTAAAGAACCAGTAAGATGTAAGGTGATAATTGGCCGTGCTAATAAATGGATAAAAGAAATAAACACAGAATAGAACGAACATACAGAAAGAATAGCAGATGACAGAGAGGTGAGAGTAACAAAAGACAAAGTGCCAGTTAGTATAAGAGCGATATGACGCCCCTGGAAACGATGTCGTGATAAAATAGAAAAAGAAAAAATATCTCTTCTTTCCCCAAACCCAGTATGCCCCTCTTTACTCCAACCACTTTCTTTAATTGGTTATATTATTCTTATTTTCCTGTTTTTAAGTGTTATTATATAATACCATGCTTTTATATGTGCGCTTACAAGATATTTTAAGCTCGATTCTCCCATTTTATTTGAATTTACTCAGTTATTTAATTATCGCATAATTTTTCTTCCATCTACTACTTTTAATTGTTCTGCTTATTTTCTTTATACTTTGCCTGATTTCTAAAGTTTTTCCTTTCCTTCTCTGCTCATAGCAACTCTTCTAAAAACTATTTCCAGTTGTCTACATATTTTTTGATTTTTTATTAGATTTTTCCTTTTAAATTTCATTTGCCTAATTTTCTGCCTTTTGTCTTCACATATCAAATTTTTCAAGTGTCAATAATATGATTTCTGGTTTGTGTGGTATTCTTTATAGTTTTCGTATTAAAATTTTTTCATGTTGCAAGTCCTTTCTGTTTCCTTTTTGATTTCCTTTTTTAGTAACTTTATGCCACAAGTAAGTTTTTCGTCTTTTTTATCTTTTTCAATCCAACAGCTTCTATAATAATTATCTAAAAATAGTTTAACGTTTTCTTCAAGTTTTGTGTTTGCTTTACTAATCACATTCTGTATTGCTTCTGTATTCTTCTATTCCTTCTTAATCTTCTAGCATGAACATTTTTATTAAATATTTAATAGATTCTTCGTTTAATGTTTTCAGTGTTTTATATAAAAACATCAAAGGCATATTTTAAGATAAATTATGCTTCTTATTAACAAGTTAAATTGGGCTATTTTAAAACCAGCAAAGATATCGAAAAAAGGTATAGTAAATTACTGTATATTATATACTTCATCAAAATATTATACCCACAAATTATACTATAGAATAAGTTTTGAGCTGCTCTTAGCCAGAATCGAAAATTAAAATACATTACGCAAAGTAATTCTCTAATTTTTTAAAGTGGTTCTTAACTTAAGATTTCGCATTTTAATAGTTTTAACGTTATAAAAAGTTAAAATTAGGCAAGTTATAATTTCTAGATAAGTACTAAAGTCCTGTCAGAACTTTCTAACAGTTAATGAAGTTACTGGAACTGTAACAAATTTAATCAAAAAAAATTGGGCGTTTTCGTGGGACTGAAGCATAAAAAAATCGATAACCATGATATTTACACCGCTTTAATTAAGAGGATCTACTAGGCTCATCTTTCAATAAAAATATAAAAAGTGGGTCTGAGTACTCCAACGACTTGCTGAGTTAAACGAGAGCTGCGGGGGCAATTGTCTACAATTCAAACTGGAATTACGGGCACGAAAAAATAGCTCCACAGCTAAATTTGAAATGGCCTGCTCTCAGGTTCTCTAAAAGCAATTTAGCTGCCATCTTTGGATATTGTCGCGAATTGACAACCTTCCGTGTAGGTGTAATCTGATGTTTGCATCATACAGTCGACATTTTTGACGGCATAAGTACTTAGAACATTTTGTCATAAGAACGCTATTTGTTTTGTTTTCATTAAGTTACAAATTTTCTCTCGCCCGAAAAATGGAATTAACTAGTGAATATTTCCATGCAATGATTCTTTACGACTGTCAATGTCTTTTTCTTCTTCTTAAGGTGCTGTTTTCTTTTTTGAAGGTTTGTGATCAACATGATGTTTCTATTTACATCATTCGATAAATCTACAAGTCGTCTGGAGCAGGAGTTTTGCTTTTTTTCATATTTCTGAGTGCATATGATACCTCTTCATTTATTATCTTTGGACAGCTTTATATACTTTCCTATACTGCTACTGCCCAGTGTCTGTCATCTTCAAATAATATTTCAATATAATCTTTCTATATTTTTAGTTTTTCGTCTGTATCCAGCGGAATGTTCCCATTATTGTCTGTTAGCAAATTTGTTTGTTTTCTATATCCACCAAGTTGTTTGATTTTTTGTGTATGTTGAATAAATCGTGTAGTTCTTGGAGCTTTTCAATTGTAGAGCATTTTTCATTTGATTTGTTGATGTATTATTTTATACCTTCGTTTATCTTTGTTTTTAGTTGTTTTTATTTTTTGTATTAACTTAAATATTTCTTGGGTCATTTCCTTCTTTTTCTTATTTTCCTCAATGTGTTTCAGTTGTTTTTTGCTTATCTCTATTACTTTGTTCTTTATGTTATTCTATTTATCATTTATCTTTTCTTCAGCTACATTGGTGTTTTGTATTGCTTGTTCATTATTTAGTTTTTATTTTACTTTGTTTTTAATTTAATTGTTTCTAAACTTCGATAAGTCGTTTTTGTTAATCCATTGATGCTTTTTAACTTGTTTTAGGCTTAATTTAAATGTTGCCACTACTGGGTTATAATCGAAAGCTATTATGCTGTTTCTATTATCTTCTTCCAGTCATAATATAAGCGATTTCGTTTATGACTATTTTTTCTTCTGTATCTTAGAGTGATGTCCAAGTATACAACCTCCTAAAAAGGGCAGCTTATATAATGTGTATTAGACACAACCATTTCTTTCTGTTGAACAATTTGGACTAATCGTTCTCCTCTTTCATTACGTTCATCGAGTCCGTATTCTCCTATTAGACCTTCACAGTTTTCTTTTCCATTTTTGGCATTTAGATCTCCCATAATGATAATGACCTCGTGTTTCTTCACAGTTGGAGGCAGGCGTGTAATAGCTTCGTGGTCTGTAAACTAGTGTTTGGAACGTCAACCGAGAAGGCCCAAATCGTCTTAAACGGCCGTCGCGTAAGCGGATGGCGGCTACCGATATCAACCAACGAATATTGCCAAATCGCTCACCTGAATCGTTCGGCTTCGGCTTCGTCGGCGATTCAAGTGCCACTTGCGCTGCGGATCTGGTATCTGCGGGTAGCAATGTTTCTTGTGAAGACCGACTGTCGCGCTGCATAGATGTATGCTGTTGAGACACGACCAAATTGCCGAGCTGCGATGCGTGAATGTTTCTTGCAGGGTGAAGACACGACCAATTGGCCGAGCTGCGGTGCGTGAATGTTTCTTGCGGTGAAGACACGACCAAATTCTTTGGAACATTGCGGTGCGTGAATGTTGTCGGCTTCGCGCCTGGCTTGGCGGTAGGTCTTTGCGGAAATTTTCATTCGACAGCACCTTTCATATCATGCCGACGGCGTATGCAGACTTGTCGGCTGAGCAGCCATATGCCGTTTTGTGCGATGGCAAAACGTTAGCAGACATCACAGCCGCCAGCATGCCGCGATATAAAGCGGTTCAGGAACCGCCACCAACAGTCTTTAATATTTTATCTATTTTCTCGTAAGATTCTTCTTCTTAGTTATCTTCGCTTGTCGATGTTGGTGCGTGTACTTGTAATATATTTATTTTTAAGTTCATTTTTTGGTTTGTAATTGTAATAGCATAACTCATTTTGAGACGAGAGTAAATCCAACTACTGATCTATTAGTGTCTTTATCTACTAGCCAGCCAACTCCATGTGAAAGCTTTTGTCCCGCTACTGGTGGAGCATTTACCATTACTTGGCCATTTGAATTTACTAACTCCTTATGTATTTATGTTTAATATACTCATTTCTAAATTTAGGTTATGTAGTTAACCAGATTCAGAAAAGCTTTTAACATTCCAGATTCCAATTTTAAGTGCTCTCCGGGATTCTTAGCACCCTCTGACAATCTAAGGTCTGCTGGGGAGTGAGAGCCTTTGTTTTGTTTCTATTTAACATGATGATTATGTTGTGAATCATCCGTCTTTAAAAACAGTTTCCCGTCCTCGGGGTAAGACAGTGTCCTACCTTCTGTGTGCTCGTCCATTTTTGACGTAGATTATCTCAAACAATAGTACGTCGATCAACTCACTTTGATTAAGCCCTACACAAAGCCTCCGTATATCATTGGTTTAATGAATTTAATCCTGGTTGTAGTTTACTGGTAAATAAATTTAAAGAGGCCGTTCAAAATTAGATGCCGGGCGCAAACTGATAAATCTAGATCGTCCTGTGACTTAGTTTAAAATTTAAGCATTCTTAGGCTGCATAAATAACATGCATTCGATATTACATAAAAATTTGACCTAAAACAGCTGCGTGCGGGTGCTCAAAAAAAGCTCGTATCGATTGATCTAAAGAAATGCCCAAGAAAAATGATCACGGTGCTTCAAATTATCAACACAGGTGAGAAATCTTGAATTTATGTGTGTGAGCCCGAAAGTAAACAATCAACAAGATGAGCCAAACTCAACAAAAGTCGTTTGTGCTCGAAGGAGTTCGAAGCAAATAGTCGTCTGTTTTTTTTTTTGAAAAACTGAACATGTCGCAAAGTGTGGTTTTAAAAAATCACAAAATAGTCGATTCTAAATGGTAAACCACGATTTTTTGCAGGAAGTCTTTGGAAAAATAAGAAAAACCAATGCGCGACGCTGGATCATTTCCCACCATGGAAATGCAAGATCACACGCAAACAACTGACTTAATGAGGACTCAAAAATTTGAATTGATAGGTCATCCGCCGTGTAATCTTGATTAGCTTCTAACGATTTTTTTGTTCCCACTCTTGAAGTACAAACTGCGTGAACAATAATTTTCGACGATGGAAGAAGCGGTTTATGCGCTCAAAACCCATGTTTCGAAGATACCTGATTCGCTATAGAAAAAATGCTATGAAAATTTGCTCCAGCGCATGCAACAATATATTGACCATCAGGCAGAATATTTTAAAAAACAGTAAACAATTTTCAACATTAAACATTTCTTTTTGTTAATTTTTTGCAAAAAATACCGTGCATCCCACCACGCACAAGTTGTGATTTATAAAATTTTGTAACAGCGTTATTGATGTTCTGGCTAAAATAGCCCAGGAGCATATTAAGAGCCCTGCCACGCCAGTCTCACGAGGAATATTATCAACACGTTATCAAGTTAAGCTTTACATCACATTAATTTGGCACAATAACGGAAACTTGAGGTTGACACATTTCAGGGAGTCAGCACATTAAATTTCCGAGCTAAGCCGTCTTCCCGGAAAATTCGTGTATTCCTGCAGCGGGAGTGTTTTCTTTTTGGAACTATTCCTTGAGGTATGCCTAAAACAGTTTTATTTACTTAAGTACAGCTCTGAAAAGCTTCAACTCTCATAATTAAAATATAATAGTTCATTTCAAGTTAAAACTTCGAATTTGGTAAGCCAGCGCATTAATTAAACAATAAAGTAATTTACGAAGAAATTGTAAATTGCACCAATTTTATGTTTAAAAAACTTTTACTAAATTTATGTCGTGTTGATGTAATTTAAGTAAAATTCCACCAGTTCATAGATTGAGCCTTAAAACTTAAAACGTGTTTTGTTGTTCCTCTGTAGAAGCTTACATTTTCCGTTTTTTGGTATTATTCCTTTGTTCATTATTTTTGGGTTTATTTGTCCTAGAACATATAAAATAAAAACCGAAATGGAAGTAACATAATAGATATGGTTAGTGTGCCTTTTTAAATTTTTTTTCTAAATTGTTACGCTTTATATATACTGCTTGGCATTTTTATTTGACACGGGTGTTCACGTAATTAGCTCTAGGATACGTATTTTAAAAATAACAGTCCTGCTTTTATTAATTCGTAAATACCGCAAACGTTATAAAAAATTAGTAAATTTTCTAATTTAAATAAATTTTTATTAAAAGTTGATTCACCCACTTGGGTGGCTTGGATTGTTATTTTATAATATACGACAATTACAAGATAAGTAGTCACATAAATTAAAAAAGTTCTGTGTAGAAGCTTTCCTGTAATAGGAAGTGATATATTTTTTTATAACTAGCGATAGTGGTTTGTCATTTTGGTTTTGTTAAATATGCTCTTAAACTTGGTTTTCTAAAAAGAATGTGGTTAGTGTTCAAAAGTCTTCTTCTTTGGTTAACTTAATGTTTAATGTTATACTACACGTTGTTGTGTTGCTAGTTTTTGTGTCTTCTATTAAGGCTTCGTAATTTATGTTAGGTAGGTAGATAGGTGGGATTTTGATATTTGGTGTATTTGTTTCTGGCTGCGTTTTATTTACTACGCCTGGTTCATTATTGTCGAAAGATTTGCTATTAGTTAACTTCTAAATTTGCTGGTAGGTAGAATTTATTGCTGGTTAATAAATCTTTGGTGGTTTATGCATACCCTTGACCCACATAAACGGGTGGTAATAAATTATCCATTTTGCTCTTGTTTAGAGCTCAATAATCCATATTCATTTCATTGAAGCAGTTTTTTTTTGAAAACAAGTAAAATAAAATTTACTTTTAATATTTGCTACGAACAGCATTAAGGTCAAGCGTATTTCACTGGCTTTGTTTGAAACCATGTCACATTCTCAAATCGCTGAACAGAATCTCGTAAACGGATATATAAGAAATGTTAACATTTTATCTTAACTATATTTTTCAATTACTTTTTCAATTTTGAGTAAAGTAGGCTTTCCATTAGAGTAATTATGTATTTTCAAATATTTGCTGCCCATTTTTAAATCTTGAAAATCAGTCGTATGTCGCCAATTTATTTAGTGCAACACCATTATTAAACTTCTCTGAAGTAAATTTTCTTAATTGTTATATGAATTTGAAATTCGTACATTAAGCTAAATTATCAAAATTCGTTTCTAAGTGCAAGGACGCAGATGGTGTAACTTGCCCAAACATATTACAACCGCAAGTACCGCTAACTTTCAGTTGGCGAGAATATTTCAGAAAATTTTGACTCTTCAACGTATACACTCGACAGTTATTAGCCCCCTAAAAACTACTTTAAGAGCAGTAATGCGGATTGTAAAACTTCCAGCAAAAGACTCATTACTTTGCTGAATAACCCCTCATTACAACAAACTCTTAATAGTGTCTTCGTTTATCTTCTCATTTTAATTTTTATTGGCACATAAATTATTTTAACTGACAAATTTTTCTTCTTCAGCTTTCTTAAGTCATCTATTAACTAAGCGTTTTTGTAAAAAAAAAAAACGTTTTTCCACTTTAGAAACTTCAGACATTGCAGCCGTATGTATTGTCTATTACGTGCAAAATATTAAAATATGAGTTGTTACCTTTTAGATATATTTATTTTATAAATATTTTCAAGATTCTAAAGTTAATAGCAAAGCGATCAGGATAGCAAATTTAAGATTTTTGTAGTTATTATAAGCAAGTAATTAGTGAAATTGAGTGTAACGGATAATAAGATGAAAGTTTATGATCAAAAAAATTGTGGTAACAAACTGTTAGAAAACTAGTAAAGTAAAGGCAAACAAATAATACTCTTAAAACTGCTTATAGCTGAATGAGTAGCTGCAGACACGATATCAAAGGCCTACGCCAGTATGGGCGACTGATAATAAATTAAAGCGGATCATACTACAACGAAGTTATGAGTATGAAACACGATAAAAAAGGATTATGAAAATAAAAAGAATTAAAGACATAAACAATAAACTGCAAGCAATGGACAGAAAAACAAAAAATTATAGTCGGGAAATAAAAGCTCTAAAGCAAAAGAATAATAGACTAAAAGTCCAGATTAATCAACAAGATAATAAAATAGGAATATTAGAAAGGGAGATTAAAAAAAGAAACGTAATAATAAAAATATTGGTAGAAGATACAGAAGAAAAAGGATACCGAGGAAAAAGGTTTAAGTTTACTTTATTTGAGCGTAAACATCAGCGTAAAAACTGAAGTTGTCAAAGCAAGGAAAATTCGAAAATACAATAACGACTGGAAAAGATCGTAAAATTGAATTTTCAAAAAAAAATCTGGTGTGAACATCACACGACTTTTCTTATCCTATTATTATATATTATATCGGGTCCATCGTCTGCTGCACTGTTTTGAACTTATTATTTTTAAAACGACGAGGCGCGAGTCAACATTGAAAGCTGATTAAAATAAACAGTACAAGACAATAATTGACTCGTATTTATAATTTTGCTACGTCACTGAAGGTAACCGTGCGAGCTCGGCTGCACGGCCTTCCCCATTATCGCCTGCGTGCTCCCTCCTAGCGGCCAAGCCCCCCCCCCCCCCCCGTCCTTCCGCAGTCGGCCAACATCTTTTGTTCGCCTCGGTCTGATCTATCCGGTAATATAAATTTCCCGAAACATTTTAGGAACACCCGGTTTATTAAAAATCCTGAGCTTCAATGTTTTTTCGAGTTCCTATTTTAGCAACTTTTATTTTAAGGTCATGTTTATCTCGTGATAACAAATCATTTTTATTCTCATGAATTTTTTGTATCTTCAACCGTTTAGATTCGCGACCGCTTTGCGACCGATTTTGCGACCTTGCGGCCAAACCATTCGGCCGATTTTACCAAAAGTTTCGCACTGCGTCTCCTGCCTACAAGTAACTTGCATACCAAATTTCAAGTCTCTAGCTCTTACGGTTTTCGAGATATCCTGTTTACTGACAGACCGATAGACACACACACACACACACACACACACGAACCAATGGCTCAAACCAATCATAGCCAATCATAGGAAAACATAACCTATATGCTAACTGTAATGACAATGGAACGCGATTAGCAGATCTCGCCAGCGGACGAAATTTAGTGATAGCGAGTGTAAAGTAAAAAAACTTTAAAAATAAAAGAAAACTGACACACAAAAAATGTAGGGATAAAAAAAGAAAATATAAACAGTAACTGTTGCAGAAAATGTAAGACGCGAGAACCTCAACGAATACCAAAGTATTGTAAATAAAATATAATAACAAAAATCTGGTTTTATATAAAGGTAAACAACTATGTAAGGATATGGAAGAAAGGTTATGAGGGTAAACTGGAAAAAGTTCTTTGAAAAATTATTAATCACACATGGGGGCAATACAAAAAACTTGGGAAGATCAAGAAGGTAGAGTCCCAATAGAATCACTTTGAAAAGAAAAAGTCTAGAAAATTATAAAATTTCTAAAAAATGCAAAGCCCCAAAAAGTATGGGATAGTGGGAAAGATGTTAAAATAGGAAAAGCCGATGGTAACGAAAGAAATAACATAGGTAAATAGAAAATATCTGAAAACAGTTGTGCCCAATACATAAAAGTGGAGACAAGATTATAGAGGCATAACTTTTTAAATATAGACTATAAGATACTATACAAATTGATAGAAAGGAATCTGAATAAAATCAACAATAGACGATTAACAGTGTGGTTTCAGAATAAACAAAGAGACTATTAATCAAATATTTACCATTAGACAGATCCAGTGTTAAAACTTTATAGTGACATATGCTGCAGAAACGTGGTGTTTAACAAAAAACGAAAGAAAAAACTGAATCTATGGAAATGGAAAATCCTTAAAAAGATATATGATCTGTTAAATAAACCCAAAGTATGGCGAGTGTTAACTAATCAAGAAATACGGAATCAGCGGATAGAAGCAAGCATATCGGCAGATGTTAAAAGTAAAAGAGTCATATGGCTAGAACACGTTGAGCAGGCAAACTTACAAGGGGAATTAAAATATTTTAAGTAGCAATACAAAACGTACGAAAGGGAGGGGCAGACCATGACTGATGTGGATATAAGAAACAAAAAAACACTTAAAAGTCGTCGGGAGTAATAAGATGCAAAAAAGACACCAAACAAACTAAGAAGAAAGAAATACCGTAACGGACGTTAAGAAGTGAAAAGAATAGCAAAGTAGAGTAATAAGAACTGTTTTATTCGGGATAGTTGGGAAGCCTTTAATGAAAGTCAAAACCGTAGAACCAAGGAGAACCATACATTATTTGTTATGAAAATCTTTACAACAAAAATTTGTACACAATCTTTCATGGCATATAGAACGATTTAGTTATACGTATTACGTTTTTTGAGAAAATTGGTGTTGTAGAATTTCATCTCTTAAGTTTTTGTTTTGTTTCTACTTTCATTAGGTACAAAGTAATTTTTTGTTAAAGCTTTAAGTCAATTATTTATTTCTTATATATCATATATTGATGAAAATAATATGGACACAACAAACCAATTCTAAGCACATAAAAATTTAATTTTTCTGGACGTTTCATCTTTGCAACTGCATTTTTTTGGGACTCCCTATGTCCTCTTATTCTTCCTCACTTTCTACTACGTCAAGAAACTTTATTTGTTCTTGTATATTATTAATCATTTTTTCTTTATTATTTCCCATTTGTATATCATTAAGTTATAAAAATGGTAACACGATACTATGCATAACTTTAGATCTAGATGTGTCTATGACATCAAAAGCCTGACTCAAAAATAATAAAAAATAGTGGATAAACTGAAGATAGTAAAACTATACATGTTACAAAAATTGTATACATCAATTTTTTTGATTAACAACAAAAATGAAAGTCATCACAAAGGCACACACTAGACTCTACAAGACGTCTAAATCTTAAGTGAGATAGAGATACAGTGACTCTAAGAGACTGTATAAATAAAAGAATTCTGGAAAATAACTGGTGGGTTATAGTAGTGATCACATTTGACAATCCAACGTTCCTAAAATGAGACAGCCGTTGAAAAGCACAAAAGGTTGCAAGACGAGCAAATGCGTTACATATTATTAGAAATCTACATCCTCAGAAACAAGCAGCAAAACAAATAGGGCAACACATTAATAAACAACAGAAGTGTGAAAAATAAATTACCAGGTTTTTAACTTATTTATACTTATATGTACAAATAACATCGATAAAATAACTTTACGTCCAAGTTAGAAACAGAGAATGAGATTTACTAAGCGGGAAAGCTAAATACAAATCGCAAATTTAAAAAAATAGTTAAACTAATTAAAAAATAAATATAAAGAAAATTTGTATTCAAATTACTTTAATAGCTACAAGCCTCCAAGCGCTTCCAGAACTTCCTATAAGTTTGCGTTCACGTTTGTACCCAAATTGCATATCGTTTTTCCCGCAGTTTTTGGTATAGGACGATCGCGCCATATATATTTAGTACGCTACAAACACCTCGTATTTTATTCCAGGAATAGTACAAAACTCCTTTTATCCATGTAAATTACCTGAAAAGTATTTTCTCTGTAGATACAAATGCAGGTATGAATATATATTGTATTATTCTATGTGAAAAAAGCTTTTTCACTTATTGTTATTTTATAATTACGTTTGTAAGTTGTATATTTAAATCTAACTTAATTTTTATAGTAAGTTTTTAAAATTTAGTTATAACAACTTCTATGTCTAATGTGAAATATATTTAATTCTTTATAATTTACACTTATTATTTTTAAATTTAAAATAAAAACGTTAGAGTGCATCTACAAGCCGCGCTGAAATACACGAAGAGGGTGTTTATTTTATTATTAGCAAAGACTAGGATTTGGAGTAGTACGCAGGTCAACCAATCCGGAGGATCTACGATTACAAAGTGCCCTAGTGCAACAATGTTGGACTTTTACACAGTACCGATTGTCTACACCTTCTAATAGACGTCGATTAGTCCCAATGGGACTAACCACACGACTTTTTTACTCCGGAAACAAAGATTACAATGAGCAATAGAAAGGTATCTGTGTGTACCAGTGTTATACCAAGAAAAGAAAGACAAGAATAAAGTTAAATGTGTCCTCGACAACGGGCATATCCCGCAAACTATAGAGGTTACATGGAACAGAAGCTTTTCCCCTCACAGAGAAAGATAGGCTTTAATAAATCAGCCCCTAAAAAATATCAAATCCTGTTATTGCACCCCAAAGCGAAAACCTAACCAGAATTCAACCAGTACTCAAGTTTCACAATACAGAAGTGATCGTCTAACATACGCCTAAAAAGTTTCATAAAACCACTTATAGTATCCAAGCAATATAGTGACTTACAAGTAACGCACCATTGGCACACAGGTAATTATAATGACCAAGCTCATGGAAGAAATGAAAGATCGAAATGATCTAATAAAGCTACTAGAGAACCCAAATAGTCACAACGGCGCAACTACTCAGGATAAATCAGTGGAATGTAAATAGTTTGATAAATCATTGGCAAGAGTTGAAGTATTTATACTGCACGACAAGAAACATTCTATTGATATCCGAAACACATTTCACTGAATAATCATATTTAAAAAATTGCGACCATGACATATATAACACCAATTATCCAAACGGCATAACTACACGAGGAGCTGCAATAATAATAAAACACCATATAAGATACTACAAAACTCCTAAGTATTGCTTTGAACTTATACAAGCTGCCACCTATTGGCCGACCGACACAGCAAAGATCCCTAATCTACTCGACTTTTTGAGACATTCCTCTAAACTATTTGAAAATATATATCATCTCTACATCATTAATCAATAAATTAAAATCCCCGACGTTAAGGAGTTACAAAAAAAACAAATCTGATCTATTTTAGAGATATATAAACGATAAACTAAAAACTAATATTTTATTAAAAACGGCTATTCACACCACAGCTACCAGAAAAACTACTAACCCGTGGTTGAACTGCAGGAGTAAATCAAAAGGTGGCTGAAAAACGGCGTCTTCGAAGGATGTGGCATGAAAGCAAATCACCTATCGAAAAACAGAGTTTAATACAGCAGTCAAAGAACTAAAAAAAATTATCAAGGATTCAAATAACAAATATCTTCAGGTTCTAACAGCTACAGATGGGACTGAATACTCAGTTCTGGAAGCCACCATACGCCTCAATAGACCCCAACTGCAAATATCCCCGATTTGAAACATAGATGGAATATGGGTTCGTACTGACTAAAATAAAGCAGACTATTTTTCAGTCAGGTGTAGATGAGGATAAAGTGAACAATTTCTTAATGGTTCCTGACCAGTTCTCTCTTTGCCTATAAAACAATTCTCATCTGGAGAAATCCAAAAAATGATTGATAAAAACATCAATTACAAGAAATCACCGTGATACAACGCTATCACTGGAAAAATAGTTAAATAATTATCGAGCAAAAGCATCAAGGTCCTCAACCTCATCTTCAATAGCATATTAAGAACTGGACACTTCCCAGTCTAATGGAAAACAAACCAGGCGACCCTTCTTATCCACAAGCCTGGAAAACTCCTAAACGACCCTGCATCTTATAGACCCATCAGCCTCTTACCATTATCCTATAAACTGTTTTAAAGAATTTTTTAAAAAGCTATACCAGTTGTTGAAGATGAGCAGCTCATACCTGATCATCAGTTCGAATTTAGAAGTCAGCACTCCACCATAAAACAAGTACACAGATTAGATCATATTAATATCACTTTTGAAAATAAAAGTTAATGCTCTTGATGTGAGCCAAGTCTTTGAGAAGATTTGGCACGAGAATCTTCTATTTAAAATAAAGACAGTCATCCCGCATCCACACTACATGATTCTTAAATCATACCTCAATAAAAATTATTCGAACTAAGGTGTACCTAAGCGGTATCTAATATAAATTCTATTCAATCCGGAGTTCCGCAAGGCAGCATACTAGAGCCCATGCTGCATCTTTCATACACGGCAGACATTTCTATAAACCCCACTACAAGCATAGCAACCTACACTGATGATATGGCACTCCTTGTGACACATCAAGACCCTAACGAAGCTGCAAAAACCCTTAAACAAAGTTTAAATAAAATCTGTGACTGGTTTACAAAATGGCGGTTCAAAATCAACAAAACTTAATCTTCCCAAATTATATTCACTATTAGTATGAATGGTCACACTCTCCCACAAATTGACAGTGTACGATACATGGGACTACATATTGACAACGGTTTAATTTGGAAAAGCCATATATGGACAAAGAGGAAACAACTTAACCTTAAACTAAAGAACTACTCCTAGTTAGTAAGCCGTAAATTTAAACTTTCCCTTACTAACAAACTTCTCATATATAAAACCATGATTACACCTATTTGGAGTTACAGTATCCAGTTATGGGGTACTGCTTCACACTCTAACATAAAATTACTGGAACAGTTCTAATCAAAAGCCCTTTGGATTATAACCAACGTTTCCTATTAGACAACAGCAAAGAAGTGCATTGATTAAAACTTCTTAAACCATTTCATCTTTTATATCGTACTTTTAACTAACTTATTAGATCAAGTATTTATTGCAAATATCATTTAATTAAGTTATTCAAAAGGATCCAAAGGGTATTTTGCTCACACTTTATTTCAAGTACCATGTTAACTTTTTATCTGAATTTTGATGTGTAGTAGATTGCAAATAAACAAACAGAAAAATATATACCCGATATCCGTTGCAGGTATATATCGACAAACTTGGGTAGGCAAAGTGAGCGTTACCACGGCTAATTGCAATCTTACAATTTTTTGTTCTTAAATAGGTCAAAGGTAAAAATCGACGTTCAACTTTGGTAAATGTAGAAGAGGAAAAATATTTTCTATAACCTAGCCGGTTAAAATAATCCGAATGTCCAAATATTTACCACGGGATAATTACGATCTCTTCAGACCGACCCTGAAGCAATTAAGAATACGACAGTTATAAAAAATATTTTTTCTGAGTTTCCGCTATGCTGCAGAACAATTACACAAGCACTAGCACGTTTTAATCTTTAACGGACACAAAAAATTAAGGCCAGATCCTGTCACCTGTTGACAAGGAATGTCTTTCAATGTCAATCTTATTGAACATCTCCTAGCACCACAGAATGCATAGTGTGATCTACTACTTGATTAGAACGTAGAGACAAATGAGAACAAACTTTTCTCCCTTGAAAATAGTACTGCAGAATGGTATGAATTTTCTGTGCATAAATACTCAAACATTTTTCTATCTGACGATAGTTTACATATTTGTTGAACTCGAATGTTTCTCTAACAGTAGTGATATTCTCTCCCTTGGCAAACCAAGATAAACGTCTTGACTGCGAATCCTCCTCAAGACTCTCTGAGACTCCAGATATTGCTTCTAAGCTATTTGAACCAAAATAACATTGAAAGCTTTTTTCACTGTAGAAGTGCAAAAAATTGACATCCGACTAAAGTGTGTTCTAAAAGAAACACATGATTTAGTTTAAAGAAAATTATTTTATCTATTTATTAGTTGACAAAATTGTGGCATTATGTTAAAGGTAAACATTGCCATTAAATATGGAATAGGATATCTGACAAATGTCCTTTACGGCATTCTCAAATTCCTCTGACAAAATTTTCGTTCGCTTTTTCGTATAATTGTGGCTAAATTTCGTCAATAACTCTTCGAATTCTTGCTTTTAATTCGTAAATAATTTTGTTTTTGTAGCATAAACTTTGGTTTTCGCGAATCCCCAGAGGAAAAGATTAGAGTGTGAGGTCGCAAAACTTTGGTCAGTTGACTTCGCTGTTTTGGAAGATGTCACTCACTAAATTCTTGCTCCAACAACTGACGTTAGTTTCTGGGTTAGCTGAATCTTGAATGGGTGCAGATGCAGTTAAAATCCGCTGCATAGTGTTTTTTAAAATGTTCAGATGCAGTTACTGACGGTGCACTGAGGTTTCACACTATCGTTTGTAGCAGCTGAATCACTAGCACAAGGTCTGTTTGTTTTTTGATCTCCGTGCTTGTAATTAATTTTAGAAGTCGTCACTCGCTTCTCCAAGTAGCGTTCCATATAGACCAACGACAATATTTTTATTGGAAAATATCACCAAGTAAAAAATGGAGCACAATTTATCTTAATTTCCTTTTGGGACACATTTATTCTAACGGTTGCAGTGCAAGTTTAAATCTGTCCCAACACGCTTAAACCTATCACAGTGTGAGATCGTAACTTGTGCCGTATTGAAAACCTTTTCTAGCACCCAATGTACAGAGTGTGTGAAAAGTAACTAGGTATTAAAATTGGCAATGAAGTTCACAAATTTATTATAACAAATTGTACGTATAGGCACCGTATTACACAGGAAAATAAAAGGAAATCTTTAAATTTCAGCGTAAGCATCAGTTTTCTGAATGAGCAATTAATTGCAAGTCTTTTAAAGGAAGTCATTTAGAATATTGCTGAGAACCTTCCGAATCAGTACCTCCAAGTCATTGTCTTGTACACCCCCTCCTTTAGGTAGCCCTATGTATAAAAATCACATGAAGTGATATCTGTACTTCTCAGATTCGATTCATGAGATCCATGTCGTCCTAACCAACGTTGTGGAAACTGCTGGTCTAATCACGTACGCACCAGAAGAACAAATTTGGATAGTTAATATTGTCCCAGCCTAATATTGTAAGCCACCCTTCTGTGTTTGCAGTGTCATCCACAAAATATGTTTATGTTTCATGTACTGTCCCTTGCAGCCAATGACTGTACTATCAACGCGGAAAATATAAAATCCTATTTACTATGATCTATTTAGAGAGTGTTTTTATTATGATTTCAGTGGTACAATAAAATTTATAGCAAACTCTTAATACCTCCTTACTTTTCATCCGCCCTATATTATGCTGTGTATAATTGCATTAATTGAACACTATATATTACTAATTGCTATAACGGTAGAAATAAAGGAAAAGTATAGATTAAACAACTTTAAAATTTACGTAAATATAAAAAAAAAACAAATAAAATGTTTGTAAATTAACGGGGTTTATAGAGATTATCTAAAGCCAAAAGTACAACACTGCAAATATTGCGCGCTTTATGTAAAAGCAGCATCCTTATCGTTTTCTGATAATGATTGTTTATCTTTGCACCGGCAGCTTAGTACCGGATTCACTAAAATCTCTTTGACGGCAGTTAAGCCACGTTGGGGGAACTTTTCCGCGCAATCAAGCAGAAAACCCCAATGAGCCGCCGTACCGTGACGATTTTCTGCTACCCGGTTTAACGCCACATCATTAACCAGCAGCAGTTACCGTTTGGCGGTAGCGATATCAGCATTAATTAAACACGGAGGATGGATTACTAAAGTAATTCTTTCTGATACCACCACGAATATTGCCCCCGTTTTTCTGTACACCGACTTCTGATAAGAGCCTTAACTGGCTTTTGAAGCGCGTTATAAGTTTTAATTATCCTTTGTCGCGAAATTGTAAATTTCCTCAAAAAGAGCAAGACCTAATGCAATTAAAAATTAGAGAGAATTTGTAATAGATTTCTTTGTTCCACTATGTTAATTTTTCATAATAAATGCAAAACAAACGTTTGCTTTCTATTAACTCTTAATTTACAAAACTAGCCTTTATTAAAGTTAAGCTTAAATGCGACCATAGACTTTTAGATGGGCGCTTGAAAATGTAAGGCGCAAGTTATTAAAACGCAAATTAAAGTTGATGCTAATCCACATAGTATTACAAAGTATCTGGCGATACTCCCACGATCGGCTTGCCCGTACTCTTTTTAGTTCGCAACCACTCCAGATTGCAGAATTTAAAACCACCTCTCGACAGGGGATCTAATTGTTAAAAGTAATGGTTTGGAAAAGTTGCGGATCGAAAACGGCTTCCTAATTAAAGTTCGCCGGATTAAAACACAGGCTGCTTGTTAATTAACGGCCTTTTGCCTCCGCTAAAGTCACGTTTCGTTGCAGGGCTCACGAGGACGTCATGGGTTGGTCCGGCAAAAAAGTAGGCTCTTCATCTGTACGCGAATGAATTAGCTGCATCGATCAAAGCCATAAATCCCCGGCCTGCCATACATCAGAGCTAGCAGCATGACAAACATCAGCGGTTATAATTCCACTATAGAACCCTTCGGGGTGATTTATCAGAAGCCCGAGGCTGCCACAACACTCCTGACGTCAGGCACGCTGAACGAGACTGGCGGCAGCGACGAAGGCGATTTCGATTTTGCCGAAGAGGAATTTATATTCGACAGGACATACATCAAAATCATTTTTATTACAATATATACAATCGTGTTCTGCTTATGCTTCTTTGGTAAGTACGCTTGATCTGTTTCTTTATTGTTCTCTTACAGTTCCACTGAATCAATAAACATTGGGTCGATGCATGATTATCTAACTTTTCTTTAAATATTTTTAAATCAAAACACATGATCATTATTTTGGAACCATCATCAACTTCAAATACTAAGTACTAATCATTTTCTTAGCAAACGGTTGACTCCACGGTCATAGGAGCGCTGGTTCCTCGAGACAATCCACGCTTCGACACTGGCTACCAGCTCATTCAAATTATCATAAGATAATATAATAAGATTACTCGTTTGCAAATTAACGTGGTAGTCTCAATAAGAGAGTACGTACTGTTCATTTTACTAAACAGACACTAAATTGTCACTAATAATAAACTTTTTAAAAAATTGCTATTATTTAATTTTGAAATTACTAAACAACACAATTAAAATCTGTCAGTTATATAAAAACCATATACAAAGACGATAGAAATTTCTAACTTTTGTTGAACACCCGCCACAATCCTCTGCTCATCCTCCACTAAAATTTTTTGGCTGGCCTCTTCTATTGGTTTAGCTTCTTGACCGTCGTCTCTTGAGCGTCTCTTTACAATAACCCAGTAAGATTCAATAGAACGAAGACCAAAGTAATTTAGCAGATTGTCCTTTTTTTCACAAAACGAATATTTTTAGAATCCAAAAAAATAACGGGAGAATGTTGTGTTTAGGATATGAAGATACAAATCGTTTTTGTATGCATGCTTTCCTGTGCACTCAGCCTCAAATTGTACTAGTTGAAAAAAAAGCGGGGCTTCTAAAACCACAAGAACATGTCGCCTGCCTTATAAGAGTTTTCGTACCAAATTTATTTATTTTAATTCTTACATCACCAGGTACTTAGTGTTCCACAACAATATTGCAAAGTTGAGACCTTGGTAAACGTACTGCTATCCATTTAGACGTATGTTTCGTAATCTATAACAACACAACGATGGTTTTGAATTAAATCGCCGTACAATTCTCCACAACGTTTTTCTGACGAAACTTGTTATTCCTCGTACTTCTTTGGCATTTTCTGCTTTTTGTAAGTACTGTACTTTTTTTATATTTCGAACAATGCCTACGCTGACTTCACCCTTTTTGGCTATTTCATTTTTTCAATTTTAGCAATTTATAACAATTTTCTAAGCTCTTGAATTTACCAGACTACTTTGACATCGCGATATCAGTAAATCGTCAAGCTTATGATGATTGGAACACCGCCAACTTTAAACACTGTAATTTTTGCGAGTTTTTGCAAGGACAACTTTTGTGAACACCATTTTTGCGAAGATTAGCTTTCTGATCTCAATATTGATTCGCTGTTGTTAAACAAGTGACAATTACAAGCCAATACTCAGCTGATACAGGTAATGCCTATTACTTAAAAAAATAGTTGCAATTTAAAGTTCATCATGAAATTGAATGTGTTCGTTTAGTAAAATTAATGGCCCTTTAGGTAGATGATGGATTCAACTCCACAGCATTCAGTATGGGATCGGGTAAAAAGTATGGTCTTGGTGAAATATGTTTTTTTGTGCAGTTTTTTAATTAATTAAGAGTGTAAAGGCAATCAATTTCGATCAAAATAAATGTCGTTATTGATCTTGAACGTTTTTTTAGAATTTTGGTCTTAAATTATCTCAAAGTTACTTATCTAAAACGAAAATTCTATAACGCACAACGTACAAAACTAAATAAATTAAAGAAATACGTCCAGCAGGATGGCTATTTATTTGTTTTGCTTAGTAATGTAAATAGTAACTTGTAAAAGAATTATTAACACTCTCAATAATTTATCATGCATAAATTAACATCAAAAATAACTTCCTCTTTATCACAATGATGCGGTTTGTTTGAATTTATTTCTATTTCCACTTCAATTTAATTCTTCCATCAACTTTTTTCCTTTACATCGCATTCCAAGTACTTTTTTCAGATATCTTGTTTCGTCGAATTAGACGTGAGTTGTAATTCTTCTACTTCTCTTTCTCAATCTACTGCTTTCTGTTTTGCCTATATTATCCTAGATATCTGTAACTGTACGTGTTTGGGCTGCATATAATATCATTGTTTTATATTTTATATTTGTCATTTTCAAGATATTCTTTTCTAGTTTGGCAATGAAATGTCCAATAGATCTTTTACCAACTAATTTAATGAGAGTTCCCAACGCCTCAGAAGACAGTTTTCGAACGGTTGGATCTGGTTCATTAATATTTTTATTAGTGCACTAGTTCTTTGTTTAATGCTATGAGTAGGGTTTTCGTAAATGTCCTGCATAAAAACAAAGACGTCTTTAATTTTACTGGCAAATTTTTGTTATTCAATGCTTCTAAAATATCATAGAGTATAGTCTTTATAATTTTTGATTGATAGATAGCATCAATGGTTTTTCTTGTAGCTTCCACAACGTCTTGCTTCTTCTCCTTGAACTGCAAAATGGTGCATACTACTCTGAAACCTTTTCAAACCATTCTCCGGAGCAGCCAATCATTTTTTAGCCATTGCAATAACCACTACGTTACTGTCCTTTTGAATAATACTTTTGAGCGCTCGTACGAAATCATCATAGTGCCTCCTTAAGCTCCCGCCACTTTCCGGCTTTCACCTGATTGTAGAAATTGCGCAACTTGAAAAAGATATCTGCAGAATGAGCGATGTCATATAGATCTAGTTGTTGCCAGCATCTACCTTGTCATTTTCTTCCTCATCTTCAACAGCCATAGTTTCTGCAGCAATTTTAGCTTGTTGTTTCTGCTGTGATCAAATATAACGGGTTGCCTCCAATTCTGTTATTTGTACTGGTTGTAAATTGTACAGCTCTACTATCAACACCCGTGTTTTGTCCCTTATGCCCTTGTCCCGCTCGACAAACAGCGTAGGGATCCTTTTGATGAAAGGCGTCATGATTATAATTTTGCTGCTGATGATATAGCGGCTACAATCTTGAGGTTATTCTAGTCCATGCCCTTCACCAGTTCCTCCTGTAAAGACTCATACTTCTCCAACGAACATGAGCGTGATCTGCAGCACCAGCTCGTAGGTCTTGGTCTTCGGAGTTGTGTTGCATTTCGCAACAATGCTTGCTGGAGTGCACGTAGTTCTCTATAAAGGCGAGCTGTTGGTAGTCATCAAAGCATACATATTTCATTAACACAAAACTAAGTTAAAAAAACTAAAGACTTGTCGATAAAAAGTGTAACTCACTTAATCAATAAATCAATTTGAGTAGTTATTAAGTGGCGAAGCGAAGCGGAGTCACTTACTAACTTCATGTTGTCCGTCTGTTTGTCTGTCCGTCCGTCCGAGCAATAACTCGAAAACGGCTGGTAATTTCCAAATTCTGTTTTTACCAACGAACAGGTGATCAAGAAGGCTTTTTGCTAGTGATTTTGAAACTGATTGGTCAAAGGTCAGCGTTAGTGCTTCGCCACTTCGCTATGTGTTGTAAGCTTTGCAGGTTTATTCTAACAGTGAGTGATACAGCTAAAGAGATATTTCAAAATATTGTAAAATCTATATATAATTCAATCGTCTCTGTTGAAGTAAGGATAAAAACTGATAACATCCATCAATGTCACAAGTTCCAAAGATATGGACACATAGAAAACTATGTGCAGCTAAACCACGCTGTGTGAAATGCAACGTAAACCATCTACCTAATAAATGCAATAACATCCCCAATGAGCTCACAAAATATGTAAAATGTGTAACCTGAGGTGAAGACCATCCAGCTAACTACAGAAGATGTCCCTATTACATAGAACTTGAAAAACATCGGATGGTAACAAAAACTCAAGAAACATTCATTGACAAGCGTTCAGTACTACGCTCAGGTCACAAAATCTTAACCAAACCCAAATAACCAAAATAATAAATCAACTCTACAACTCTCTTTGCTATACAGTCACTCACTGAATTAATAACTTCCTTAATACCTCTTCATTAAATCTTTTATATTTACATATATCCTTCTAAAATTTCTCCCAAATGTTCTCAATGGATAATTTAACCTCAAACTATTTATAAACTCACAATTCTATATTGGAATACTAATGGCCTAAAATCTCAAATACCAATTTTTATTTTTCTTTTGGCAATTCTTGAAATTCAGGGTGGTTTTATGCTCTATCGTGAGAAACTTGATAATAATCTGTTGCCAAACGGAGGAGCATAGCTCTTGCGCCGATATCATATTACTAACTAAAGAAGCGACAGTGTGAAGTACTCTACGAGGGGGTTTCCCACCAGGACATTCGTACCTGCAAATCTAAAAAGCTGTGTTTCTCTCCATTTACCTCGCGGTGTCAAAAATAAAGTTTTGGTTATATATTTTTTCTTTTTAAAGATAAAATTGTCAAGATGTGTAAATATTCTATAAAATGTTATTGTAGTGTATTGTATTGTCGCGATAGTTAAATATTGCAATAATAAATGTTATTTGCGATGGTAGTTCTTCAAGACACTACGATTTCTAAACAACGATTTAATGTTGACTGAAGTTAAACAAAATAAAGTTGCATGCGCTCAGCATAGTCAGTATAGTTGCTTGTTAACGACTGACCAATACACTGAGTGGCAATGAACAAATTCAAGGGGTGGGTTCTTGAAATCAGGGACAATAAATTACCTGCAAAAAGGCAGACGGCTGCAATTGTTCAGCTTAATGGCGAAAGGACCCGCTGACAAGTCTTAAACTCGTAATTATATTTTTGAATAGGGTCATAAAATATGTATTTAAGATAAAAAGGGACGACAGCGGTCATCTACCTAAAAGGAACCCACCGGCCACTTAAGCTTATAGATCTGTCACTCAATTTGCCTGGAGAATCTTAATTCTTGAAACAAGATAATCCTTACAACTATTCTTAATAATAAATTAATAGCTATTCCGTACTAAACAGTATGTAATGATTACCCTACCAACTACGCCCTTTAATTTTAAAAGAAAACAGTAAATTATTGTGTAATTTAGCAATTATTATTGATTTAAAAAGTAGTTATGTTGGGATTAATTATGGAATATAATGCTATATCCTGACCGTTTTAATCAAATTTTCGAAGACTTTTCCAAGTCGGTTCACTCAATTTCAGCAATATCGCGTTGGATTTCAATTTTTAGTTTAGAAATTGTTGTGGTTTGTTAGCATAGACCCTGGGCTTTACAAAACCCTAGATAAAAGTCGCAAGACCTAGGTGGCCAATTAGCGTAAGCATTTCTGAAAATCACACGACCAAGAAAACGTCTTATCAAATTAATAGTTTCTGTTGTTGTATGGCATGTGGCACCATTCTGTTAAAACTACATTTCTTCAAAGTCCATATCGTCCAATTGATCCCATAAAAGCACGATATTGTACTCCATTTACAGTTAAGCTCGATCAAACTCATTTTCAAAAATAAACGGTTCAATTACAACCCTAGGTCATAATCCGCACCAAACAGTAATTCTTTAAGGATGCATTGTTTTTTATGAATATCACGAAGATCCTCATTGGCCCAAATTCGACAAGTCTGCTTGTTAACAAAATCATCCAAATGAAAAGGGCTCCATAGCTAAATATGAAAATAAATTAAAAGAATGTCATTCACTGTTTGGTTTTGAATCACCCAATTAGCGAATTGTCTCCGTTGCAAATAGTCTTTTCATAAAGGTAGAGTTGAAGGTGTTTAATGTGAATTCGTTGCAAACTGATTCTGCTAATGTTCAATTGTTGAGGACGATGCCGTGTTGCTATTCCTGTAATCCCATCGATACTATCACTGATGATTGTAATGTTTTCGTCCCATCGCACAGGACGAGACGCAATAGAGTTTTTCATAACCAAACCAATTTCCTCAAATTTTTTAACTAATCTTTGAACGGCGGACTCATTAAGTGAATTATGGTTACCAAGAATTCCACACATTTTTTGAATATTTCTCGTAAAACTTTCGCCAAATTTGTAATGTGCTTTAACAATAATAATAAGTTGTTCTTTTCCATAGCCATCAATTGTTAATAACCTCAACGACTGCAGATGACAAATATAAAAAAAAATCTGGAAAATTTAAATCCGGTGTACCCGATGGGCTACCCATTATTTTGCTCGTCAGTTTAAAACTATATTTTATAATTAAAGAAAAAATTAATCTAATTATGTTAACTTTTCATTAAAACTGGGTTCACTTTATTTAAATAATATTTATATTTTACTAGTTTTATAATTAATGTTTTTATGTATAGTTAATTAAACATTCTGCATTTCAACTCTTGCCTTTTGTCGACATTAAAATTAAAATATAGTTTTTGCAATTTGACCTAGTGTGTCACTTTTCAGAATTAACATTTTATTAATCATAATAATAAATAATGTTCTGTTGCTTTTAATAATATCAAGAGAAATGTGATTGATTTCATTCGGAATATTTTTGCAATTCATATAAATAATGGGAAACTATACAGTTAATTGCGAGCTATTTATCTTTGTCAGTAGCTGATTGCATTGTTGACGGACATTAAAATTAAAATAACTTGCATAAAGTTGCAAACGACTGACAATATAAATTTTACTGCGAGTAAAACACAACCTTGATTGTGCAAAGTATTTAGTAATTTAAGCAGACATGTGTCTATTGGTTTAAAAATTATGGTTTCTAAAACGTGATTTAATTATTGGTGCTTTCTTTTGTAGTAACATGCAAAATATGTCTTTTATTTCGTAAATAAACTACCAAATAACAAACATGGTGGTGTGGCGGCCTTTTCGCCCTTGAACCGCTTTATATCGCGGCGGCATGCGGGCCTTTGATATCTGCTACGTTTTTGCCATCGCACACAGAACGGCATGGGCTTTTGCTCAGCCAACACATACACGCTCCGCAGCGCGGCCAATTCGGTCGTGTCTTAACACCCCGCGAATATTCACGCACCGCAGCTCGGCCAATTCGGTCGTGTCTTAATACCCCGCATATATACGTTCCGCAGCGCGACCAATTTGGTCGTGCTTAACAACCCGCAAGAAGCAGTCCGCAGCGCGGCCAATTTGGTCGTGTCTTATCATCCCGTAAATACCAGATCCGCAGCACGGCAAGGTGGCCACCGTGGAACCATCGCCTACGAAGCAGAAGCCGATTCAGGTGAGCGATTTGGCAATACTCGTTGGTTGATATCGGTAGCCGTCCCCATCCGCTTTCGCGACGGCCGTTTAAGGGACGATTTTGGCCTTATCGGCTGACGTTCCAATACGGGCCGTACTACGTTTTCACACCGCATCACGAGAGCGGCTATTTACACGCCTGCCTCTCCACATGGAAAAATGCTTCTGAATTCATATCAAAACAAATTTTATAATATTTTATGTATATTAAAATATCTTCCATCTATTTTTATTATTTGTCTAGAATTATAAAAACTATAGGTTTTAAATTAATCAGATAAAAGATCCAGTGCTTTACAATCACTTAAATTTTTGATAAACAGTTTGTTGGCAATAATATATAGTGAATCTCCTTGTGCAGTGCACTTTTTTAAAAAATGGCTACGATTTGAAGTTATTTAATTGTTATTATTTAGTTTTTCCTATCCTGGCCGCAAATTTTACAGTGCGCTTCTCTACACAGTTTACGTCTCACCAGACAGTTCTAGAAAATTAAATCACCCCCGCTCAAAAAAATAATTTATAGCAGTTCTGCCTTTTAAAAAGCATAATAAAAGATTTCAAGAAGATTCGATTTACTGCAGGCTGCTATACTTTTCTTTCTTAAGATCGGCCCGAAAAGTGTAAATTTAAATTTTGACCTAAATGAATTTCAAAACTTCCTTGAGTCATTCTTTAGCAATATGGATACTCCTAATCTAGTATTGCGTCCACTTCATAAAGTAGTATCTACTTGTCTCTTTTTTATTAGAGTTAGAATACGATATTTCATTTTATAGGCAACGTAGAACTTTACACACTTCTTTTGGGCACCAGCTAGTGATTGCTCAATACAGTACCATTCATTTTTTTGAAGTTTCATTGTGTCCCTGAATTGGCGTGCCAATTTCTTTCTATAATGGTACTTTTGATGTTTGTAGTCCAGGATCATACTTTTGTGTCAAGTTTCTGTTATTGATAACCACTAACCATCTACAATTGCAGTTCTTTGAAATTCACAAATATTCGGCTCTAATCGCGAGAGATGACTAGTTTTTCGAGCAAGATTTATTTTTTTGCTAAACGTCTGGAGTATTACTCCATGTGTAACTTCAGTTCTTCTTCAAAACTTTGGATTTTTCTTCTGGTACACTGAATTTCTCTTAATCCTAGTTTTATATTTAAAAAATATTTTTTCGTGTTTGCCTTTAACTTTTATTTGGAATTTCTGGAGAGCACTTTCAGATTTCCTTTTACTTTTTCCATAAAATATTGTTAACTAGTTTCTCAACATCTGGATTTTTTGAACTATATGGGTTGGGGCATAAGTCACGGTAACTACTTTTTTTTCAAAAATAAGGGATGGTATTTTTAACTGCAAAGAGCAATGTTAAATCAGACAGTACATATGTTCACTTACCATGAGCTAACTCCTGAGTGATTCGACAATTCGAGACCACTCAATAAACTATTTTTATTTTATTAATATTGTTTCGATATGCACGTACTGCATACCTCAATCCAATAGACATATGTTCCGATAAGGTGACAAATAACAACGGCATATAATTTAGTAAAACATTTCTTATTATATTTAGATTTCTTGTCTTTGCTTTTTAACTTTTTCTAAGTTGACCACCTCTATAAAATAAAAATTCAAAAAAGAACAAAGTATGGTAATGTACTGTATATTAGAACTTGTGATTTGTTTGGAAAAATTAATTAAACCTGTAGTAGCATTGCAAAAAATTTTTATATCCAAATTTGTAAGTTCAACTGTGCATGAAGGTATTATTTTACTTAAAACTATTGTAATTTTTTTGTATCAATAAACACAAAAAAATAAATAAATATTTTTAAAATTAGAAATAGATAAATACTAATAAAGCAACTCAATCAGGAATATATTTTTTTTAATTAAATGTCTGCTCAAAATATAGAATGCAGCGCTTATATGGGGTTCGTTCAATATGTCTTAACGATACTTTACTGCACTCTTAGTAAACAATTTATTAAATTTGATAAATAGACATGTAGTAATTTTGCTATTATTAAATAGCGATTTTCATAAAATTTTGAAAAATAGAAAAGACTGTTCGAATTATCTGATATAGAGAAGGAGTCTTTCCAGATGAAATCTTTATAGTAGGATTATTTACGACTGGAAAAGTTTAACAGTACCACGATAGCAGAATGTGTAGTCTACTCGGACAACGACACCTATAATAGTTTCAAGAAAATCCAATATGGATAACAGTAACATTCTACACGTCATATATTAAACTCAGATTTTCAAACTAAAACATTACCACAAACAAAAATGTTTATGAAATTTTCTTATAAGTCAAAGTTGTGATCTAGAAGGACCATTATGTAGAAGAACTATAATAGAGGTTATAACAGGGAAAATAATTTTGTACTTTCCCCGTAGATAAATGTTGTGGTTCAGTATATTAAATGACTAATTGCCTAATATTATATTTCAGTTTTGTTATATAAACTTAATTACAGTTTAATTTAAAAAATATTTTAAAATTATGTACAATTTTAAATTAAATTATAATATACACTCCTTATTAGTCTACCCTTTTAATCTTATATATTACTTAAAGTAGCGTGCACAAAAAATAAAGTCTATTATAGCTAGGGAAAGGCCAAGGGTTTTATTAGGGTAAGAAGATTATCAAATGCGCTTGTCATGATTTCGGCAAAATATTTTAAAATGTCAGGGTCCTAGCATCATCCTGAGACGGTATATGCTGCAAGTTTCATTTGCTGCGTAAGATTCATTTTCCTGATACTTCAATTATAATGCCAGAATGGGTTAACCAAAATTTTAGGAAAAGATTCATTATAAAGAGGAGAAATTTTTAAATACTAATAATACATTTAAAATCTTCTCATATACAACATTTTCATTTTATATTTGTTAATTTGAACGATTATTCATGTCAACAGGCGTGGAAACATTTTATAATTTGACAATATTTCTGTATTATTAAACATAAAAGACAAACTAATTTGGTAATGCAGTTTATTTCAAAATATTTAAAAAAGATACAACATAAAGCAACCAAAATAACAAAGATGAAAGATAAAACATAAATGTTTGAACCTATGTACTGTAGTAAATGAAATTATTGTTTTTATAAGGTTACGTTTTTATTATTATTATTAATTATTAACCGTTGGTGCTCAAATTCAATAGGGAAGATCCTATGTATCTACTGAATGTGTGTGTGAAGTTTGGTCAAAGTTGGTTGAATTGTCTTTGAGTTATCGCTCGGACACATTCACAGCGGACATATTCACAGATCCACACATGTACAGACATCATTTTTCCCATACCCACTGACCCTCATTGTGTTCCTAAAATGTACCTACGGTACATAATAAACCTGCAAAGCTTGCAACGCATAGCAAAGTGGCGAAGCAGTCTCAGGTCACTAAAACTGACTTTTCACCAATCAGTTTCAAAATCACTAGCAAACAAGCCTTTTTTGTCATCTGTCGATTGGTGAAAACAGAATTTGGAAATTCCCAGTCGTTCTCGAGTTTCTGCTCGGACGGTCGGACGGACGGACAACATGAAGTTAGTAAGGGACTCCGCTTCGCTTCGCCACTTGATGATAATAAAATATTTTAATATTACAAATAAATTACTATCAAGATATTGCGCGGTTACATGGTTATGCCAAAAATATTAAGAAAACATATAAAATCTATGTATATTTTATTAAAGATCTCCGATTAAGTATGGAAAATGATTTCCAATGAGTAGTAATCTCAGTTTTGGCTGCAAAACTTAATTTTTTTTTAATCGATTCGTTCTTAAGTAGTCAATTATTCATGGATTACTGGAGCAGATTTTGGATTTCAGGTAACTGTGCAAAAACAAGTTGTACAACAATAAATCGCAAGATCTTGCTAGTTAGTTGGAATCAAGGTATTGTAAACTTACGCAACTCCGCCATGCAACCCCATATTATCACGCTATCCCCTCCGTGTTTCATTATAGGTAGTACATATTGTAGAATGTAATTTTCACCCACCCGTCGCCTTACGAAGTAATCCCCAGGGTACCAAACACTTAAACAGTAGTTAAATTAAACATTAACCTGTCGTTACACTCTAAACGTTGAGAAAGTGTTGCATTAAGCTTACCTTGAAGTTGAATTCATCTAACCACAGAACATTTTTCCGATTTTTCTCTGTTAAACGATGGCGTTATGTTTTTTCGAGCCTTGTTTTCACAGCCCTAGTAGTGTGATCAATTTTCGGTCCTCTCGTTCAGTAACAAATGTTTTCCGACCTGTTCTCTTGCGATTTACGTATAGTCTAGTGTTCTTAGTACCTTTTACAGTATTTTGAATAGCCCAACAAGAACATTTAACATAATTAACGATTTCAACGTGAGACTTGCCCTATTCACATAAAAAAGTGCGTAAATACTCCTGCACACTAAGTACCATTTATAGTTTGTTTATTTTTATTGGCAACATAATAACCGATATTTTATATCTTATTCAAGGAAATAAAAAGTTAGATATTGTTTTTATTAATACTTTAGAGGTTCTGGTTATGAGTGGAATATTCCATAACTAAATGCAAAGATATTTTAGAAAGTTCTGAGATTACATGCAATGTGTCTTCTGTCTCGGATTATTTTTACTAAATATATGTTATTTGTCATTTTTATTGTATTTTTTATATTATATAGCTGAATATTTTGAAAACCGTGTTAGTTTAACCAAACATATGGAATAACCAAAATCAGACATATCTACTTTTCAGAATCAAAGAAATTAAGGTAAAAAACTTCTTTTAGAATTCTTTTTTGATAGAGCTTTTGTCATTATGTTTTTCTTCAATGCTTTTAGATATTATCCGTTCTAAGCTTTTGAATATTTGTCCCTTTTCTTTTCTTTTGTTATTTCCTTTTATTTATTAGAATTTTTGTATGGTGTACTAGTTAGAATTGCAGATTACTGTATTGGCTTTTAAAGACTTGGTAAAATAGTGGCAAATGTGATATAACTTGGAAAATATTTTATTGATCTTTTAATATTACGGCGTCGTAAATGGGAAAGGGACCATGTATGAAAGAATTCAGTTGGAAGAAAGAACTCGCCTTTAATTAATTGTGATTAAAGATCAAGCTCAGCCTTAGAATTAACTACATGATTGTAGAATTGACGAGATTTTTCCTTAAAAGTCGCATTCTTCAAAATATGCTCGTTGGGAGGGTTAAAAATGTTACATTCAATAGCTGCAAATGGTAGAACGTATGTGGAAAAGATTAACATCACCATTCTTGTTCTCTTCTGCAAAGTTATAAAGTGAAATGTATTTTTTTATTTAAGGCTTTTGTAAACTGTTCAAAATTTGTCACCTGACCAACTTTTCCGTCATCCAGTCTGGAGATTTCTTGAATTTGAGTCTATTTTATTTTCAAAAGTAAATATTGGTAAAATGAGGTGCAATTGCATTTATTAATACAATGTAAGGTTACTGTCTCGCTCCCAGTTACTGGAACATTTTAAACCCCCATTCACGTTTTGAATGTTCCATAGATAAAATTACTTTTGTCCATCACTGTTGACAAGTGTTTGATTATTTTTAACATATGCGTTCATAAAACCTTCAATTCGATTAAAGGTTGTTACTTCTGGCATAAAGGACTTATTCCATCGTATCTTGGTATAAAATCGGTTGGTGGAAAGTCTTGTATCGTTATTAAAGTTAAGTGGCTGCCAAAACTTTTCTGTAAACTCAAAATCTATGCGATAAGCTCTGCGATTGTTATCTGTAGTATATTTGCACAATAATGTGGCATATTTATCAAGTCTTCTTGTACAGGGTCAAATGTTGGCTTTAACCATTTTTGGCACTTCAAAAGTTCAACCATCCAGCGTTATGCTTAATGTTTTAAAATATTGATCTACATTCAAAATTTGATGATATGTCTTTTCTAAATCGTCTGTGGTTCATTTAATTGTGGTTCTATAATTTCTGGTAATTTGTTCACTAACACTCTTTCATAAATTTAGCTACCGTACTCAATAATATGACCTCTTTGTATTTTTTTTAATTGGGCATAATGACGTCTATTTTCTAGTTTTTTTGAATACTAACTTCCATCTAGGCCTTTTACATTTTAATGTAAAGGTTTATTTTTATTTCCATACATTTAATCATATCAGAGTCACTTCGATAATCTTGGTACTTTTCCGCTTTAATTAATGTTTCAATTTCAGCTAGAGTAATTTAACTTTTTATTTCGTATCGTCATTTTCATCCTGTTTGTCTTTTATATCTTCTACGCCATTTGAGTTTAGAAATTCAGGATGCCTTCACTGTCCATAATTCCTTTCCATCATTTAAGTCTACCTGTTTTATTAAAAGTCATTGACCGGTACTCTGACTTTTCTAATTTTAACTCAATATGGCGCAGTTTGAACTACGTCTGATTTTTTTTACTAGTCTTGTAGAAACTCGTGTTATTTAAGTTCGACTATCATGTTATAAAATTTATTATAATTCTCTTTTTTAATTCTCTTCATTTCGATGCTTAATTATTCTTTCCACTTCCTTAATTCATTAAAAAACCTTTATTTATTTCATCAAATGGTTATTTATATAGTTTTTAAAGTTCTTAACGAACCTAGTTGGGTGCTTCGATTTTGTATGTTTGTCATAGCAATGTAAATGCGTAATTTTTTTGTTCTATTTTCTATTTTTCTATTTCATTCCAATGAATTTTTGTTTCATATTCTTAAACCCTTGTTTGATAATTAATGCTAATAAGGTGTTTGGACAAAGCAAAACAGGTAATTATCCTAACAGTGACGTTACTTAATCTTGGAATTAAATTATATACATTGTAACATTCTTTTTAATCGCCAATTTAAGAAGCTTTTAATTGCTAAACGATAGGTGTGATTAAAGATTCAATAAATGAAAAAACGATGACATATCATTAGCAGAACCAGATAAAAATGGTAGAATAAAAACACAAAGGCTTGGTCCATTATATATATATATATATATATATATATATATGTATGTATATGTATACGTATATTTCTGAAAAATATACGCAGTACTAATAATTTTAATAAATACTTTTAAGTAAATACTTTTCAGAAAAATGTGCGTAGAATGGGAGTTAAAGAAAGGTAATCTATTAAAAAGTCAAAACTGATGAAACGATAAATATCATCATAATCATCATCATCAAGAGCATCCATTATCCGATACAAGCCTCCCCTTGTATTTTCCTCTGTTGTCGGTCTTTTTCAAATTTTTAACGTCGTCAGTACACCTTGTTTGTGGCCTCCCTATATTCCTCTTGTGATTTCTTGCCTCCATTCAATTATTAGACATGTTCATCTATTGTCATTCATCCTGGATATGTAGCCCGCCCAATTCCATCTAAGATTACGCACTCGATGTATCTCGTCTATCACTTTTGATCTTTTCGTATTTCATCGTTAGGTATGTTATGATCACGGAGTGTAAATTCTATCATGCGATAAATATACGTAATTATAAGTAAAGAATCTTACAATTCTTAAATAATTATCGCTGAGTATACATTATGATTTACCATTGTTAATTCTCTTTCACTTTCTGGCGCTTTGAACTTGTATCTTTACAAAATCAGATTCTGCAGCAAAACTTGCGAAAATTGTTATTGCGATCCGTTACTCGCTTTTGCGGGACATAGTAATGGTTCTTGACTAAAATATCCTATTTATAAATGTCAAAATAAAAACAATACAATACTGCCTGTACTTCAAAACACGTAACTTTTATTTACGAAAAACGACAGTTGAAAATTTGTCTAAATAAACAAAAATGTGAGAAGCAAAAATCAAATAAATTCTAGTTCTTTCATGAACCCAGCCAGCACACAAAATACAACAAAACCATAGTTCGCCTATTATCTGGTTTTACCGCTGAGAGAGCATATATCTTTAATTTTGACTCTCTACATTATGGAATAACCAAAATCAGACTATCTACTTTTCAGAATCAAAAGAAATTATTACGGGAAAAAGCTTCTTTTAGATCTTTCTTATTTTGATAGAGCTTTTGTCATTATGTTTTTTCTTCTCAATGCTTTTAGGTTTTTGCTCCGTTCTAAGCTTTTCTGAATTTTCTTCTCATCCAGATTTCTTTTGCTTGCGCTTGTTATTTTTCCTTTTATTTCATTAGAGAATTTTTTTGTATGGTGTACTAGTTAGAATTGCAGATTACTGTATTGGCTTTTTCCCGCGGAGCTTGGTAAAATAGTGGCAAATGTGATATAACTTGGAAAATATTTTATTGATCTTTTAATATTACGGCGTCGTAAATGGGAAAGGGACCATGTATGGTAGAATTGGGTCAGTTGGAACGGCAAAGAACTCGCCTTTAAAATTATTGGGATTAAATGGATCAAGCTCAGCCTTAGAAAAACTAACCTACATGATTGTAGAATTGACGAGATTTTTCCTTAAAAAAGTCGCATTCTTCAAAATATGCTCGTTGGGAGGGTTAAAAAATGTTACATTCAATAGCTGCAAATGGTAGAACGTATGTGGCAAAAAGGATAACAGCACCATTCTGTTCTCTTCTGCAAAGTTATAAAGTGAAATGTATTTTTTTTATTTAAGGCTTTTGTAAACTGTTCGAAAAATTTGTCACCTGACCAACTTTTCCGTCATCCAGTCTGGAGATTTTTCTTGAATTTGAGTCTATTTTATTTTTTGAAAAAAGTAAATATTGGTAAAATGAGGCTGGCAATTGCATTTATTAATACAATGTAAGGTTACTGTCTCGCTCCCAGTTACTGGAACATTTTAAACCGCCCCATTCACGTTTTGAATGTTCGATAGATAAAATTACTCTTTGTCCATCACTGTTGACAAGTGTTTGTATTATTTTCTAACATATGCGTTCATAAAACCTTCAATTCGATTAAAGGTTGTTACTTCTGGCATACAAAGACTTATTCCATCGTATCTTGGTATAAAATCGGTTGGTGGAAAGTCTTGTATCGTTATTAAAGTTAAGTGGCTGCCAAAACTTTTCTGTAAACTCAAAAACTATGCGATGAAGCTCTGCGATTGTTATCTTGTAGTATATGTTGCACAATAATGTGGCATATTTATCAAGTCTTCCTGTACAGGGTCAAATATTGGGTTTAACCTCATTTTTGGCACTTCAAAAAGTTCAACCATCCGGCGTTATCTTAATGTTTTTCTAGAAATATTGATCTACATTCAAAATTTGATGATATGTCTTTTTCTAAACCCGCTCTGTGGTTCATTTAATTGTGGTTCTATAATTTCTCGTAATTTGTTCACTAACACTCTTTCATAAATTTTAGCTACCGTACTCAATAATATGACCTCTTTGTAATTTATTTTGTAAATGGGCATAATGACGTCTATTTTCTAGTTTTTTTTATACTAACTTCCATCTAGGCTCTTTTACATTTTTAATGTAAAAGGTTTATTTCTTTATTTCCCATACATTTAATCATATCAGGAGTCACTTCGTCGTAATCTGGTACTTTTCCGCTTTTTTAATGGCTTTTTCAATTTCAGCTAGAGTAAGTATTTCACTTTTTATTTCGGTATCGTCATTTTCATCCTGTTTGTCTTTTATATCTTCTACGCCATTTGAGTTAAGAAATTCAGAGAAGTACTCCTTCCATCTGTCCATAATCCCTTTTCCATCATTTATGAGTCTACCCTATTTATTTTTCACAGTCATTGACCGGTACTCTGTCCTTTTCTAATTGTTTTACTCACATTATAAAACAGTTTGTACTTACTCTGATTTGTTTTTTCTAGTCTTCTAGCAAACTTCCCGTGGCTTTTGTTTAACTTCACTATTTTATTTTAATAATTTATTCTCTTCATTTCGATGCTTAATTATTCTTTCCACTTTTGTTTCTTTATTTTAACTTCTCTTTATTTCTTCATTCCATCAAAATGGTTATTTCTTATAGTTGTTTATTGTTATTATACCACACATTAGTAGGGGTGCTTCGATTTTACTATTCGTTTGAATATTTGCCATGTTCTTCCGATATTTTTTTGTTCTGTAATGTTTCCTATTTTTTCTATTTCAATGCAAATGAATTTTTGATACCTCTTTGCTCTTACCTCTTGTTTGATAATTAAGCGCAATAAGGTGACTCAATAAGCAAAACAGGAAATAAAACATAGCGGAGCTGTGTAAACTATATATTGGGCAAAATTAAAATTAATCCTAAAGTAACAATTATGCAAACATCGAAACTGAGAAAAACAAACAATACAACTATACTTGATTAACTGCAAATAGGCGGCAGGTCAGTTGTGCGCTCTCCCGGCGCAAGTAATGGTCTCTGCTAACATGGACGGCAGATTTCGGCGTACTCTTCGTTGGCGGCTTCAATCTTGAGGCACCATGGACGGGGCGGAACGTACAGTAGGCAACGACAGCGTACCAGCACAGCGCAATAGAGCACCTGGGTCCGCTGGCTGGCGGCTTCAATCTTAGGGCTGGCTCTGGTCCGTCGCTCACGATGGTTCAACTCGGAATGCCGGGCGGCGGTAAAACTCGTTGTGTTGCGACGAGGGTCGGCCGGCGGGCAACAAAGGTTACCGTAGAGATGGGACACGGGTTTAGAGATGAACACCAAACACCTCTTTTTTCAGTTTATACGATCTAATGCTTTTCTTCTTAACTGGTTTGATGTTGTCACTATTATCTTGTTGTGTTTGCTTTCTTATCTTAATTTTTGCTACTACCAGATAGAGATCACTAAATATTACTACATAGATATAAATATTACTTATAGATTTTCTATTATTTCTTTGATCAAGTACACAATCAACTAGAAGAATTTACTCAAAATAGACGCGGTTCATCCCGTGAACTAAGTTGTTTAAACATACTTAACCGCGGAAACCTATCCGAACATTTTATACGCCCCTACGGGGAGAAAATTTTAAACTTAACTAAGCTATATTTCAAAGCTTAATTTACGTAAGTCCAAACTTGTGTGTTCTTAAATTCTTCCTGCAGAGACCAACAGGTGATACCTGTTAGTTTGCGATTAAAACATCACCAGAAATTATCCACCATCTCCCGTATCCTTAAAAAAGCAGAGCTATCTCTACTTAGAAACTCCATCCATGCTACCCGTAAAAACCTCGCCAATACCAATCTGGAACTTTATGGCTTTTTCCATAAATTAAGTTCCTCCAAAATTCATCCTATTATCTGGGATGTTTTTTCTAGGATTATACACGACAAAGCGTCGTGCATATCCGAAAAGAAAACCGACAGCCAGAAACGCAAACTTTCCAAGTTGTGCCGAAATAAAATTACCAATACGACGGTACATAACCTTTCTGACTACCATGTAAGCAACCTAGCTATACAGGCTCTGGAAAAAGGTTTTAACTTTGCTATAACACCAAACCGCATTCCCACTGAACAAATTATATCCCAAATAGAATCATCCATTTCCACCCTTCCCGAAAATGTGGCCAATGAATCCAGGCAAGATGTAGCCAAAATGCTACGTACAGCCGAATTACCAAAACCAAATATCAAAGCCTCCGAATTACGAGCCTTAAAAGCTCTAAAAGAAAATAATAATATTACAATTTTACAGGCAGATAAGGGCAACGATACAGTGATCCTAAATACTGCGGACTACATCGGTAAGATGCACAATTTACTTAAATCCTCTGATTATCGCCATGTACCTAATAATCCCACTACCTACCTCGAAAAGAAAACCAAAACCCTTATTACTAACTCCAACCTATCATCCGATACCAAGAAACTCCTCATACCCCGAGAAAAATCTTCCAGAATTCCCAAATTGTATGGTCTCCTAAAAATTCACAAAGAGAACATTCCTTTACGCCCTATAGTTAGTGTGTTCGGTTCTCCCACCCACAACCTAGCCAAATACCTTGCCAAGACTCTCCAACCTCTCACAGAGCAGGCATCATCCTACGTCCGAAACTCCTATCATTTCCTAGAAATACTGAAAACCTTCCCTATACGCAAAGGTGACATCATTGTTAGCTTTTATGTCGTTTCTTTGTTTACAAACATCCCAATTCCTGATACCCTACAGTTATTAAAGTCAACGTATAATATAAATAATAATATCCTCTCCCTAATAAACCATTGCCTATCCAATACTTACTTTACCTTCCAAAATAAATTTTACCGCCTAACTAATGGTGCTCCCATGAGTTCCCCACTTTCACCTGTCATTGCTAACTTTTTTATGACCGATTTTGAAACAAAAGCCCTTGCCTCTTTTCACCTTAAACCTACCTGCTGGATACGGTATGTCGATGACACTTTTGTTATGTACCCTTCCAGAATTCCTTTCCCACCTCAACCAAATCCACACGAATATCAAATTTACCATGGAAACTGAACATAACAATTCCCTTCCCTTCCTAGATACTCTCATAACAAGAAATCCTTCTAATGACAGCTTTTATTACACTGTCTACGGAAAACCCACTCACACTAACCGCTACCTAAATGCCAAATCCCATTACCACCCTTCCGAAATCCATTCGGTTGCAAAATCCTTCATAACCAGATCGATAAGACTTTCCGATACGAAAAATCGCCAAACAGAAATTAAATCCATTACCACCACCCTACTGCAAAATGAATATTCCAACAAATCCTTAACTAATATAATCAAAAATATAAATAAAAACACACTCTCAATCACAAAATCCTCCTGACCAACAAAAAGCATTTCTACCTTACATCAGAGGCATTACCGATAGAATAAGTCGCATACTAATGCGGCAAAATATTCGCACGGTCTTTACGACCAATAACCAAATATCTGGGTTTATTCGCTCAACAAAGGATCACTGTCCCAATGAACCCCAATGAGTGTATGAAATACCTTATGGAGACTGCCAAATGACCTACATAGGTCAAACAAATCGGCAAATGTCTAGCCGAATATACGAGCATTTTTTGGCCGTACGGAAAAGCGATAATGGTTCGGCACTTGCCAAACACAGCAAAGAAACAGGCCACAAAATTAATTTCTCTGGGACCTCCATTTCTCATTTTACCAGCAGAATAGTACGTGAGGTAACTGAAATAGAAAAACGCCCACAGTGCCTCTTCACAAGAGATGACAGCCAGCGTTTGCCTGTCATGTGGAAGTCCCTTATTGCTCCGCACCGCCAATTACGCAACACCCTTAATCCTACAAACTTTCCCCAAGCCAACGCATCTCCTGCCAAACAAACTTTCACTTCCAGGCCTATAAAAGATCAAGCAGGTCATACGAAAGATCAGTCTTATTGAAAGACTCATAGCTCTCCTTGGGGAGTAGGCAGATTGAGACCCCGAGTGAAGATCTAATCTCTTGAAAATGGCATCAAGGTCGATGCCCAAACGTCGAGTATTTTCTCAAAATAGACGCGGTTCATCCCGTGTGTGTGTGTGTGTGTGTGTGTGTATTTTCTCAGTATTTGATTTATTGCCCGTTGAATGTATTTTCGGTCCACTTAGTACTGCATTTTTTTCTTTTCTTTTTCAAAGTATTCCATATTTTTCTCAACCTGGTTAATTCAGTTTATATTTCTTGGTATTATTTTTTCTGGTTTTCGTTTTCAGTAGTTATGTAATTCGTCTATATGTTTCCCTTATTCTTTCCTTATCTCTGTTAAATCGTTCTTTATTTGATTCACTTCCTTCAATGTTAGATCTATTTTATCGTCATTACCTTTTTTTGTGATCTCGTTTTTTTAGACTTTCCAAATCCTTCTCTTCTGTCATATCATACATTCTTCTTCTTTTACCAATTTTATCTGCCGATGTTAAACTCTCGTCTTCCATATTTCTTTTTTTACCATTGAGTCTCAGTTACTGCTCTGTACTACTCTTATTAGTGTTGCAGCTACGTTCTTTGTTTATTTAATAAAACAATACTGATTCTGTTTTTGTGAATATAATGCAATTAACATCCCCTAGAAGTGAGATTAATCGGGGAGCACAAATTCACATGTAACATATAAACACCAGAAGTCACACTTTTATGTGTATAAATTTACCATCATTACAACAGACTTTAACAGCTGTCATGTAAAAATTTAATTATTCAAATAGAAATTACGAAATTAGAGTGAGTTTAATAATTTAGTCAGAGACTCACTCTAGATACATTTTTTGTAACAGATCCGAGACGCTCTAGTTTATCTGACATGTTTCTTTCAATAGCTGCTTGTTATGGGCAGGTTGTGACTTTTTGAAGTTAAATTAGGTAATGTTTTCGATATTTTTCAGTTGTCGCACTCGTGCTAGATTTGTGTTTCTTTTGTATTACATTCTTCATATTCTAAATTATTGTCGTTGCTAGTAGGTCTAATCAAGAAGGAAAAGAATATTTTCCATTCAATTATAAGATATGAAAAAGAACACGTTAATAAGTGTGGCATCGAACTTAATCACGCCTATCGGAAGATATTTACAACTTATGCCATTTTGTTTTTATAATTTTTGTAAGTGCCGTCAAACTCAAAGTTTTGTCTGATTAAATAACACTAAAGTGTATTAAGTCTATAGTGCTTTATTATTAAATGTGCACACCAACCCAGTTTTGCTTGACCTTTTTGTATATTGAAATAATTTAAACTAAACGAGGATAATCGAAAATTAAATAGCTGTTGGAAAACAGTGTCCTAAATGTGTTGTTGTTTATAAAGCAGTTATTAAATACCGTGCCTGTAAACTTTAAGAGTAAAATTAAATTTTTTTCTGATATTTAATTACGTTCCTGCAAAACATTTTAACGAATAGGAGGCATAATGCGTTACAATCAATAGCCGGAACACTAGGATTGATACAAAGATAATTAGCTAATTCCCAAATCAAAATGCGAAAACGGGGCGCTCTAATTAACGTCGCCCTAATGAGAAAGACGATCCTGAAAACTTGGTTGCCGAAAATTGACAAGCAGCGGGAACCGGCTCAGTCGTAATTCAAACTTAGTTCATTTAACTTGAAAGAGCAAAGTTTAGCCACACGCTCGGCTTCGGTTTGCTTTCCCTGCTACAAACACGGGCGCAAACATCCGTACATAACAGATTCGGAATACAAGTGAGCAGCGCGTACCTATTGCCGCTCCCGGCGAACAATGGGCTACTAAACCCAATCTAGATAAAACTATTACTTTCAGAGATGGAGTCTCTTGTGCCTCTACGCGCCTGAGATGAGCCTAAAAAAGCGATCTTCTCTTTCCTAAATTTAGGAATTATCTTACATGCGATCAAAAATAATTTATAAGATGCATAGCTTATAATAATAAAAAATAATTAAAATGTTTTTTTGTAATTAAGTAACTTTTTTTTAAGAAAATGAAAGTTTTTATTTTATTTTATGCTAGGATCACGTCGGATCGGTTGGTTTGATTAAATTCAACTATTTGCCTGAGTTGTAACAAAAAAATACTGAATGAACTGTATAAAATATCAGTCTATGACAGGGAGCCAAATAACGAGAATTTTAGTAATAAAAAAAAATCTACCAGATAAGCCCTATTTTGCTTGCGCTTTTAAGCCATTCGAGATATATCAACATAAGGCACAAAGCATTACTGAATATAAAATATTATATAATAATGAACACTTTTGTGTATCGCGTAAATTCAAAAATACTCCTATGCGAAATCTAACAGATTAAGCTGCAGGCTTTATAAAGCAGAAACTTTGCCTCAAAATCTCCGAAATAAAGAAAACCCGCAATTAGGCCTTTAAATGCAAAATGAATGTTTAGATAATGTTCATCGCTATCAGGATGGTGAATTCCACTGTGGCTTAAAAAATTTGTTATGTGGTATTATAATAAGCCTAACATAAACGTTGATGGCATAATAAATCTAGAACAAAAGAGGGGGCTAGTCGTACTTGGACTTCTTCGTTAGTTTTGTATCCATTTTTGGATGTATGTTTCTTCGAGATCTGCTTTCCAAGTTGTCCAAGTTTGTCTTTATTTGCTCTTTCCATCCATTCCAGGCCCGCTGATGTTTTATTGTCATCGACCCATCTCATTTGGGGATGGCCTCTTGATCTTCAATAGTCGTATGGTCTCTGTAAAATGATTTGTTTATGTCATCTATCTTCTCTAACGAAGTGGCCAACAAATGACTATTTCAGATTCGCGGCGTGTACGGCAACGTCCGTTACTTTTGTTCGTTCTCGTATATAGGTGTTGATTTTTCTCTTTGTGTTGTTTAAAGTTACTTTTTGTTGTTGTCCAGGTTTACGCCTTATAACACATAACTGGTATTATGCATGTGTTATGTATCTTTGTTTTTAGATACAATGGGGTGTTTTTATTTTTCATTATGATACTTGGTTTGCAAAAAGCAGTCCATGATAGTTTGTTCCTTCTTTTTATTTCTCGAGTTTCTTGTCCTATATATATATAGCTTTCACATTTTCTATTATGTTGTTTTTAATTTTTATGATTGTATCGTCTTTGGTCATAATTTTCTTTTTATTTAGATGCATCTATAGACCCACTTTTCTAGATTCTACGTTTAATATATCTAACCTTTGCTAAAGTTCGTGTATATTTTTTGCTATTAGCACAGCGTCGTCAGCATATTTTAAATGGTTAAGATTGTTGCCGTTTGTATAAATGCCCCTATTTGAGCAGCGTACTATTTAAATGTCTTTTAAAGCAAGGCTAAATAACTTACTTCTTATCTAACATGCCCCTTAAGTTGGACTGGATTTGTTGTTTTTTTTAGACGGTATGTTGCAGTTGCTATCTACAATTCTTAAGCGCTTGTTCGACTGCCTATGCTTCTATGCTGTCAAACGCCTTTTTTATGAGTATTTTCGCTGTTAACAAGTGATTTGCGCTTGAAAATCCTTTCCGAAAGTCCACATCCAATTTTTTCGTTGGATGATTGGTTATTATCTTAATCAGAAGCTTGTACATGTGGGACAAAATACTTACCAGTCTGTATGTCTAAATAGTTGAATACATTTATTTAATAATTTGGTTGCAATTTTAACCAGTTCTCCTCCTTCTCCTATCATCTCAATTGTTATCTACTGCGGCTATATTTGTTTTCATATTTTGCATTCTTTTTTAGTACCCTGGTTGTGATTTTTCTTTTTATTATCTGACCTTTATTGATTAGAAAGTGTATTTTCTTTTTGCCTAGATTGTTTCTTAGACATTTCATTCTTTTGTCTTGCTAACACAAGAAAATCAGTAATTGGAACATATAATAGATATAAACTTGCCTTATACAATTTGCAAATAAAATGAACAAATATTTATTTATTATGTTTCATACTATTAACTGATAAAATTATTAGATATTAAAACACAAACTGTTACGTTTGAAAAAATGTGTCTATCATTACATTATTAAATATTTAAGATGACTGTAATCAAATATATCTATCACAATCGAATGTTAAATATTGCTATGGATACCAATTCTAATAGGTCGTAGAATTAGTATCAATAGCGATATATATATATATATATATAGTGCATCAAATAGTATTTTTATTTTATAGGATGACGCGGCTTGAGCTAATAATTTCCTGAAAGAAACTCTTAACGTTCAATAGGTCTGTAGATTTTTCTTTATAGGAACTTTCTATTTTTTAAATCCTTAAAACATATTTTGATCCATTCCACCGAACCAGACTTTTTTAATTTCTATAAAGATCAGAACAGGTAAATATCGGAAAAAGCAAGCTTTGAACAATATAGTAAGTTTTTAAGTTTTTACTACAAACAGAGTGCCGTCGGATAGATAAACAACAAATTAGTGTTAGTAGAGAGAAACTTTACGAAAATCATCGAATACTGTAAACGTTGCAGAGAGGCAAATCTTAACTCAGATTATTTCTGGCTGTCTATCAAAAAATGATAATAGTAACAGCAAACGACATAACATGAATCTACTACAAAAGAAAACCCAAACATCTTTTAGAGAGAGGAAAAACTATGAATGTTGGTAGATGCGGAAAACGTAGAAGAAAAATGGGAACAATTTAAATAGGTGAATTTTTCTCAATGCATTTACAATTGATGTGTCTCATGGGGATTATAATCTCACCAAATGCGACAATTTCGCCAAAAATGGGCCTCGTCGCTGGAGATGATTTTCCGTCCGAAATCGGGGTCCACTTCCAACTGTTCCAGAGCCCAGTCAGCGAACCCAGTCAGTTTACCTTCAGTTCCTGGGTCAACTGAATTTATACGGGTGCCGAGCCAAGATTTACCAAGTTGAGGTCTGCGAAAGGCAAGTTCTTAGGCGCGACGAGGAATTGCCTGCTTCGCGTTATCTTGCACACTCTCGTTCACTGCAGCAATGTTTTCTGCAGACGACATACGGGTGTTGTTTAATTGATTACTGAACCAGATGATTCAAATTTGTTCACCAAACAACGAATAGTCGACTCAATAGGATGATTGTGTGCACCGTAAAAATAACGTAGCGCACGAAACGTAGCTCGAACTGAGCACTCATTTTGATAGTAAAGTGTCATTATTTGCACGCGTTGCTCAACACTGTAACTTCCTATGATGACTTGTTCAACATTATTTACTACAACATCCAAATTTGGCAGCTATAGCTTCATCAACATGGCTTCTATACACTGTGAAAGTACGAGCGCCTCTATTGGAAAACCCTTTCAATGGCAAAAAGCAGGCGCATTGAATATTAATTTAAGCTCCCAGTACTTACTCTAATTATTAGATTATTTTTCATTAAAGTAATTACGCAATTATTATGAGGAGGCCGTCCAAAGAAGAATTGATCGTTAAAGTTAAAATTACCATAAACCACATTTTTACTATTGCAAGAACAAAACATGTTCAATTCTCCCACATCTTTACAATATTCGTACAGCGTGCATAGACTGAAACGAAACTTTTGTTCATTTTAAAGGATCTCTCTTGCGCACAAATTGACTTATCCTAACGGCATCGGGCGTTACATCAATGCCACAATTTGTTCTTCGGTATATAACATGGCCATAAGATACGCACGGGCGCCTCAGTGCGCCGATGTTTCCGATATTTATAGAAATTGGACACGAACTGTTGGAATCATCTTCTTGTTTCCTAATAATTATATTACGTTTATATGCTGCTTATCTTTAAATATATATAATTCAACTGTACGTGCGTATGTCACTGAGCTCCTTCTAAACGGCTGGACCGATTTGAATGAATTTTTGTGTATGCGTTTGGGTGGCGCCCTGGATGGTTTAGATTCGCAAATCAGCCCGGCAGATGGCGCTGCAGTCGGTATCTAAGTTATTTATCTATACTGCAACTAAACGGCTGGATCGACTTGAATGAATTTTTGTGTATGCATTCATTCATTCATTTATTCATTCATTCATTTCATTCATTTTGTGTATGTATTCATTCAATGCATTTAATTTTTTTGTACGCTGTGTTTTGATATTATATGTATCGCATTTACGTAAATATTGAGCGTATTATATTCAGATATAAGTTACGTGCATAGGATTTCGTTTATTTTCGTTTATAATCGCTTGAAATATCATGCAGGACAACGTCTGTCGGGCCGCTAGTAATATATAATAATAAAACTAGTTGTTTAATATTGAAACATTTAATTTAATATTGCACTGTCCTCAATGTTAACATTATCCTGTTTTGTATCATAAAAATAACCTTCAGTTTTTTGTCAGATTTAATATGTAATGCTTGTGTCAATAATCATTACAACTAAATATACTAAAATATTAATATATCAGTTTTTACAAATAAAGCAACTGTTAGTGTTTAAGGATCGACTGTACTTCAAAGAAACTTACCTTCTGATTAAAGATTTTAGTGCTAATTGATAGATAATTTAAAATAAACATCTGGACTTTATTAAAACACTTAAAAATTATATTTTGTAAGATATATGCTATTCCAATTTTCTTAGTTACGAATATTCTAATATAGGTATGGAACTTATGCTTTCGAAAGCAAAAGTTTTCCCTTTATACTACATACTTTATACGAGGCGCATTCATAAAGTAAGGGCCGTTTGGTCACAGAAAAAAATGTACTCATAAGAAACAAATTTTATTGTCATATTTAGTTAGGTACAATCTTACTTTACTTCTCTACATAATCGCCGTTCACTTCTAAGCATTTTTCGTACCGCTGCACCAGCTTCTTTAACCCCTCTGCATAGAAGCTTGCCGCCTGAGAGTTGAACCAGTTGACAACGGCGTTTTTGAGTCCGTCTTCGGTTTCAAAACGTTGTCCACCCAGCCACCGTTTAAAATGCAAAAAGAGGAAGTAGTCGCTAGGTGCAAGGTCGGGACTGTACGGTGGGTGGTCAAAGTTCCCAACGAAAATCTTGAATTTTCTCAATGGTTTTGGCAGCAGTGTGAGGACGCGCGTTATCGTGGAGGAGGATTATGCCAGATGACAGTTTCCCGCGGCGTTTGTTTTGATCGCACGTCTCAAGTGTTTGAGCGTTTCGCAGTACACGTCAGCTGTAATTGTTGTCCCACGTTCCATGAAATCAACCAAAAGAACACCGTCTTTGTCCCAAAAACTGTAGCCATCAATTTTCGACTTGTGTACTGAGTTTGTTTAAACTTTTCGGTTTTGGTGAGGATGAGTGTCGCCACTGCATCGATTGCAGTTTTGTTTCTGGGTTGGCGTAGGATACCCACGTCTCGTCCCCAGTAACAATGTGAGAAAACAAATCATCTCCATTTTGTTGATAACGGGCCAAAACTTTCGTCCACTAGACATTCTTTGCTCTTTGTGGTGGTCGGTGAGCATTTTGGTACCCACCTTGCACACAATTTGCTGTATGCGAGGTTTTCTGTGACAATATTGTAAACAGTAGTGCGTCCAAGTTGAGGAAATTTGTCAGCCAGGCCACTAATCGTCAATCGACGATCAGATCGCAGTGCTTGGTCCACTTGTGAAACGATTTCATCAGTCTGGATACTGGGCCTGCCACTCCGCTCTTCGTCATGGACATTTGTTCGGCCATTTGTAAAATAACGGCACCATTGTCTAACCTTTCCTTCACTCATAACTGTAGGTCCGTAAACCAGGCATAACTCCCGATGAATTTCAGCAGCCGACGATCCTTTTGCACATAAGAAACGAATCACAGAACGCACTTCACACTTGGCGGGATCAACGATTTTCGCGGCCATTGTTATTTGCATTCACTGACAACAATACAATTTCAGAATCAAAACAAATGACGCTGTAGCTTCGCAATGAGTCAGTAGATGGCGCTGCAGTGGTAAAACTGTGCTTCGAAGCGCCACTATTTATATACATGCAAACGGCCCTTACTTTATGAATGCGCCTCGTATTACAGATAGGTTTCAATTTTAACTAAAACAGTTTAAAATAATCCAGAAATAAACCGTGTATGTATAAAACAACTAATTCAAATGAATATAAAGACACAGTGTAGATTACACTTCTTGATGTAATTCAAAATCAAGGTATAGTATCTTATAGAAATTTTAAACGTTAAATGATTACAATGCGCAATACTTGTTTGAAAGACAACAAAAAACATTTGCGGGCCGTTCTTTGTTATTAAGAACTGGCGGATTTGATGTTATCAACTTTGTTTAATTAAAATATTAGTGACAAGAAAAAGGATACTGTTATAACACCCTCTCAAATAGGTACTTTAAAAGAGACTGGACTGCAAATAAGGGTGAATATATTCCACACATACTCTAGAACAAACAGCATAAGTTAACATATGATTTACTGCTATAAGGCAATTTATCATTATTATTTGCCAAACTTCAAAAAACTGTAATAAAAGTCACAAGGGTTGAGTCGCCTTAGGGAGATCGCACAAAATGAAAAATATGGAGAAATTTAAATGTCAGTGCCATAAAAATTAGCAAAAACAACTATTATCCAGACAATCACAAGTCCTTATACTTCGTCAAATATTTGTTGGATATCTAGGAACACCTCTGAATAGTATTATTTGTTTTCTATGGACTTTTAAAAAGAGTTAGTTATTCGATGGCATTGCTGTATGATGGAGTGGAATCTTTTGAAACCAAACTGATCAGGGATGTGTTTGTAAAGTAGTAAATCTTTGTTAGCTTTATTTAATACTAACGTTTCCAACAATTTGGGTTTAATGGTCCATAAACTGATTGGTTTGTGTGATTATACGTTATTTGGGTTTTTATAGATTTTGATCTTAATATAATCTGAGCAATTTTTATTCGCGGTGGCCAGTGTTATTCGCGTTATTGAATTAAATAGAGTCAGTAGACATATTTCACCATTTCTTGGCAATTGCTTCAAAATTTCCTCATTTAGAAAATTATAGACAGGTAATTTTAATTTTTGAATTATTTTGTTTTTGGGTAACTCGCTAATTTTAAATTTTGGTATTCGTGGTCATAGTTAAAGATTTCAAGGAATTTTCTTTGGGTTTGTCAATGTTTGAGTTAAGTTTAAATACTTTAGTTAAGTGTCTCTCAAATAGTTCAACTTTATTTATTCTGGTCCAGCTTATGACTCTGCTTTAGCATGTAGCGGTGGCACATGAATGATTGATTTCTTTAATTATTTAGTTGCCTTACATATTGTGTTATCATCTTTCGATAAGTTTGTAAGGTGGCATTGAAAAGCTTCATTCCATAAATTTCTAATTCATAAACATATTTGTTGTTAGTGGATGGTTCTGAGTCTATAAAGAACAAAGAAAATACTGTTTTGATTTCTCTCTATTTAATACTAATTACTTGACTTTATGATTTAGCTCTGCTACTGCTTATATGCGCATTCTTAAATAATATAATATAAATAATTTTTTGTTTCTAGGAAGTATCTAATTAGATCTCTGTACACATCTCAATTATTAACATTAGGAATTTTTACCGGTTGGTTCAACGAGGAGACATTTGAAGGACACATTTGGTTGATTGCAGTTGCGAGCTCCTCGTTGTGGCAATGAAAGTGACTCGAGTAGTCGGATGGAATTATGTAGGTTTTCGGTTCCGCCGGTAGTTGGTCGCACGTGGGCGACGGATCGTCTAGGCTTAGAAATAGTTTTAACCGCCGCTCGAAGTATTGAGTTAGAGTTTTTAGGAACGGGAACACTTGTAGCTCCGACACGACAACGTACACGTCGACTAGAAGCCCGCGTCCATACAAATATAGTTACTGTGTTATTAACTCGTTGAAAATCTTTATTCTATTCGTCGCTACCCTTGCAGGAATTATTTTTAACAACGATATTGGGCATAATTTTGATGTAATATTATTCTTTTTAACGATATTTTGTCTGGTTTTAACATTTTCTTGGTTATCTATTACTACATATACACATATGTTTGTGGTTTCTCTATTATCGTTTACACTTCTTAATCTTAATTTGTTTACTTGTTATTAAGTAAGTGGTTTAGTGGTTATTTGAACTTTTCTGAATATTTGCCTTTTTATTTTTTTGCTATATACTATTGTTTTCGATAGTATCTACTTCTTCATCTGCTTCACTAATGTAGTAATTTTGCACGTATTTAGGTTTGTTGAAGATGCAATTGTAGTGATGTTGTGTAATGACGTGAAGTGTGATTATAATTTAGTGTTAGAGATGGTTGCATTGTGATGCTGTTGATAATTGATTACAGTTCATGTATTTTCCATTATTAGTTGTAATAAATAGCTTAATAGGTATTAATAATAAATTTTATATTGCTGGTTTACTGCAGAATAAATTTAAAATACAGGCTTAAAAGTATTAACTATTGACAACATATTGTAATCTCAGCACAATCTCAGCGAGTGTGCAACTTTTAAAGATCCAAATTTGAATGATGTTATATAAATGTTTGAAAATTTATCTGTTGTCAAAACAGTAGCTAAAAGTACATACATACATAATCCCGTCCTCTTCATAGCCTAGGATGCCGATTTCTTTCTGTCTTCTGCCACTGTTTTACTCGCTGCTCATTTCCTCCCATTTCTCTAGTGTCTCTTTAACACTTTGATTCCATGTTTGTTTAGGCCGTTCTCTCTTATTTTTACCTATCGTCCTGGCTTATCGCACTATCTTAACTTGTCAGATGTTGTTCATGCGACTAATGTGTCCGAATCTCCTTAGTTTTTGTCCTTATAGCTTTTCAAGGAGTGGTACTGTATTTAGTTGCTTTCTTATGTCAATACTCCATATTTGGTCTATTCTTATAACACCAAGAATTCACATGCTTGTTTTTGTTCAATATCCAGTTTTCAGATCTGTACGTAAGAATTGATGCATATATTGTTTTATAAACCGAAGTTTTTGTTCTATTGATTTTTCTATAATTTAAAAAAGTTGGGTATTTTCCATTCTTCCCATGCTTTATTAAAAATGTTGATTAGTTCAGTAATTGCTGTTTTACTTAGAAATTTGAGCATTTAGGGACATTTTATCATCTCCTGAAGCATTTGCTAATTTTAATTTTCCTAGGGTCTTTTTACTTCTTTAATTGTTATATGTTCCCGTCTGTAATCTTCTTTTTCTATTTATTTGTTTTTGTTGCCTTGTGTCATTGTATCTTCTCTTATTTTTCTTTACATGCAATAATTTTTCGAGGTGTTCTTTTCAACTTTCAATAATTTCTCCTCCATCAATTAGTATTTCCTCTGTCTTACCTTTAATTTGTTTCAGAGTTGGTCCTTTTTGTGTCTTAGATTTTTAATTGTTTTATAAAACATCTTAACATTTTCTATTTTCTAATAGTTCTGAAGTTTTTCAATATTTCTTTTTTGCTTCTATTCTATTCTTTATCCTCAAATTTTTTCCATAGATCTTTCATTAAATTTCTCTTTTTTAACTTTTGGGTTCCACCATGCTATTTGTCTCTTGCTTTAATTCTATTTTGTGGTTTCACATATCTCCTCAACTGTTTTTATCATATCTTTAAAGTGCTTCCAATATTTCTCTATAATTTCTATTAATTCTTATCTAATTAGGTTAAGCATAAATTTTTGTTTATGTTGAGTTTGTAGTTTTGTTCTGATTCAACTTGTCTGAGTTTATGTATTTTTATTTTCTTTGTAAAATAGTTTGTAGCTTTGCACCCTTCCGTTGCCCTTTTTATCATTTAGCATTATCTCTAATAGAAAATGATCAGTACCTATTTCGGCACCTCATTTTACTTTGTTTTTGTTATTCCCTTTTCTAGTGTACATAGTCGACAATTAATTTTTTCCCTACTTACAAGTTCCCTGGTTATGTATTTGTAATGTACAAGTCATTATCGCTACAAAATTCCAATAATATTTTCCCATTTATTCTGTTTTCTCCTTCATTGCCTGTAATTCCTTTTTATTTTCCTATTTTGCCATTTAGGTCTCCTATAATTAGACTTTTCTCTTTACTCTGCCAGAATATTTGCTGTAACTTTTCCAAAAAAGTTTTTCTCTTCAACCTTTTTATTTCTATTACGTCTATAATATATAATTAAATCTATTTGTTTTCTTCTAGTTCTATTTGTTTAGATATATATATATATACACCCAATATCCAGGCTAAAACTAACAAACTTAATACTTTATTTGCTATGTTTTGTACAAATTAAATAATACAAAAAATACTGAAACCTTTGCATACATTAGATTTATTTTTTATAATAATTAATGTTTATAAAATATTGCTATTTGTCAGTATAAGTTCATTCACAAATCATTTTTCTTACCAACGCCATACAATGGACTTTTACATACATCGAAATATATCTTTTTTTCTCTCTTTATACCCATTGTTCTGATCTTTGTATTTGGTCTGAATCATCCTAGAAGGCCTAAAAAGCCGTAATCTAATAAATTTCTAAGTTTTTAATGTTTCTGTTTGTATATTAATTTATAAATTTTTTTGCGTCGTTTAGTTATAGTACTTCAAAAATAACCTGTTTTAAATGGTTGTTCAATTTAAATATCTTATGTATCATTTTGCAATACAATTAAAGATATAGATATAAAGATAAACAAAATAAAAATAAAAATTGTTTTCTATTTTGTTTCAACTTTAGTTACGTTAAAATACTATAACAGAAGTCAAAAAGATGTAACAAATGTCTGGATATATAAGACAATCCTTCGTAAGACAAATTCCAAAGTATTAACGTATACGTATTGATTGATAACGTTAAACTTTATCAACAACGGTGGAACTTTTCTAAAAACAATGTAATTCCGTAAAAGTTACACAGTTAAGCGGCTCCATTTCTACCAAACAAATTGTAGTGGTACTTTTTAACTGTTTTATATTCTGCTAAGGCCGTAAAAAGTGCCGTTATGAAAGTTTTATGGACATTACCGTTGAAATTTTTTTAAGCTCTTACACAAAATGATACACTATTAGGTTTTATCAAAATTATAGGTTTTACAGTCGACACTAGTCATATAAAAACTATAATAATTATATTGCTACTAATACCTCTATAAAAATGTTATCGTTTGCAGTTTTCTTAAATTGTCAAATAGCATAACTTTCTCATCATATCCCACCAATACTCTAAATTAAAGTACTTAAAATATTCTTGCTGCACTAAGACAATTGATATAAAATAAACAATATCTTAATCCACATTATTTTTTAAGTACTCCGTTTAGAGAAATGTACGTACTTAAAATAAATAATTTAATTTTAATATTTGCGTAAGAATCTCAGAATTAAAGAATTTACCTCAGTTAAATTTTGCCTATCATAAAAGACTACTAAAGCATGAGTGGCACTTATAACCCAAAACTCAGAAAATAAAACAAAAGACTATGGTAAAAATTAATATAAATTGGAAGGAAATTCTTGTACACACAAAACTCTTACAATAGAACACTCAAAAATTGTAACAAAATATTCAACAACTGAAACTATTGATTGGATAAAATTTTTTTTGTAAGACTTCTCATGTTACTCATGCCTTGTTAATATTGAAGACCGAACTTATGGTGGTATGCTTATGTAAGAACATTTCTTATGATCTTCTCACTCTCCCAATACCTCTATTAGCAGTGACAGTGCTTCTTTAAACTCTTTTCATTGGTATCATATATTCAGTCTACTTACTACACTGACAACTTATTTACAAGATTTGATAAACAGTATCGCCGCCATGCCTTTTTCTAGGCGATATGCATATCGCGTCAACAACGGAATATTTGGTGCAATAGACTCTCTATTAAACTTAAGTAGTCGGTTCCTTTTGACCTTTACGAGATTGTTTACTTTTCAATTATGATTACGCCAAAACCATATATTAATATGCCTCAGCAAGGAAACTGAATTGGATATCGAATTTTGTCTATTACACCAACTTTTAAGAAGAATTAAATTATTTATTATATCAATTAAAAATGCTGCTACAAACTCGATCACCCAAACCTAAGAGACAAATGTTTAAATTACATTCACTTAACTGCCAAAAAACACCGGAAGGACATATTATCTCTTTTTTTCTACTGACAATATCTAGAACTAGAATAAACTATTCATTTTATTGAATTTATTTACAGTTTAAATAAGCAATCGGGAAATGATAAAGCTACCCTCACAATGCAAATTTGCATTTTATTTTTGATATTTATAACAATATTTGGACAAAAGCTCATGGTCTTAGAACATGTTAATAAGCAATTATCGTTCTAGTCCTGCAAAAGAGTAAAAACCCCAGTAAAACCTTTAGTTTTAATTTTGCTATTCTTATAAGTTTCATGAACAGCCCTTGATTAAATCACGTATTAGGAAAAAATGATCTATAAGAAGCTTATGACGTTGCATAGCGCTAAAGTCCTCTACAAAAACTTATTTGCCGAAAATGTAGACAATTTGTTTCAATTTTTCCAAAATTGTCTTTCTAAATTTGAGCTTCGAAGAGATGGTACGATCTCTAATTAACGTATCTAAGAGAATGGTATTTCTCAAAGATCTATTCCTTCTGTTGTCCTTTTCGTTATTACTGTTAAGAACGTTGTAAACATCTTGTCGGTTAATATGCATATTTTTTGGTAGAGATATTTATGTCAATTTCTGTATATAAAAACGTTGACAACGCTCTTGCCTATGTGCCTGTCTTACCTCTCCTATAGCCAGTAGAAACTAGTACTGACACATCAGTACAGAAAACTATTACAAGCAACCTCATATGTCTTAGGGATATTAGCAACTCTTGATAACATAGTTCCTATTTATTTCCATCTATTCCCATTGTATGTTCGACTTAATAATGCACTAAAGATAGATAACCTTGATTATCCAGCTACGCCTGATTTTACAAAAGGATTTTACTTTATCGATCCAATGCCAAACTTTATTTTTGTAAATACTTTGCCAATTAAAAGATTATAGGTAAATCTAAAACTAGCACAGGTGTTGGTTACTCTGTTTATAGTACTAAATTCACGCAATCATAACAGTTTACATCAAGGACCAGATCACTGTCAGAACAGCTCTTGAGATTTACCACAAAGACACTTACTTGTAGATATGACTCTCTTAGTACACTTTCAAGATTAAATTTTGTAGGACTAAGCCTACCTGTAATATTTCTAACTTATAGCAGTTTTAAGAAGGCTTGTACGTCAAGTTGTGTTTTTGGATTCTGAGACTTTTTGGAATTTAAAATGATGAAATAGCAAATCAAGCGACTAAAGTCGACATATCTGCTTCTTGTTCAGTAATATGTATTTTCCAATTCCTTGTATAGGTCTATTAACAGCTACTAAACGATCGATCGAAAATCTGTAGTACCATCAATTGAGCAAAATAATGACACAATACTTCTTTCGTTTAAAAAAGTGATTCTAGGAAATCTTGGCAACAGAATTAACCGGATCTGCGACTGCATTGGTCTAGCTTTAAGCACTTTGCGCTAAAAAGCTTCTACGCCAAGATTAGAGCGATAATTGGATGCGTGTGCCAACATGGCGCTGATTAATTGCTTAAAAATGCGAACAGCGAGCCGCCTTATGTTTTTTCTATTAGCACAACAGTCCAGCTCGAAGAAAGATGCACATAAATCAGTCCCCGTCTTTAAGGTGATTCTTTAGTGAAATTTTCCGATTTTGGAAAGGACGACGTCGACCGGCGGCGGGTGAAAGGAGAGTTTGAGCTAGGTGGCCGCAATTTAATCTTAGTGATTTAGAATTACCCTTAAACATAAAGTGTCGTTTTTTTTTAACAAAATAAAGAGCATATCTTTTCAAAAGTCTGACAATAAATTATTGTGTGTACTCAAAAGAAGTTTGTCTGTTTGTTTATTTTTTTACTCTTATATATGATGTTTTTCACATAATCCAATAATTTACAGTAAATTTTGATAAAAGTTCTTAAGTGGAGTTTAATACTATATTCCTCTATTTACTATTGTACTGCTTTATTTAGTGTTTGTCACTTCTAATATTTGCGTTATCTGTTTGTCAGTCCTGATACTGAAGGCATATTAAATATATGTCTTTTTTAAGTCTACTCAAATCTGATTGATTTTTTAGTTAGCCGTTTTTACAACGTAACTGTTTTTATACATACTTAGTCGAAGCATTCAATAAAGTCTTTTGTAACCTTATTAATAATAAATCATAACTGTGTGTTCTATAAGCTAATATGATAGGACTTAAATGTTACGAGTCCTATTAACAGGATGTGAACTCTTCCAGTGAGGAGTCTACATTTGAGATCACCCAGCCAACATCTTTTTAATCTTCTGTTTTCTTGTTTCCTGTAGTACTAACTAACTAAATGCTCACATACAAAATATCCCGCTTAACATTCAAAACATATCTATCTTCAAATTAGTTATTTCTTACAAACGACAAGGAAATGGACGATAGGCAACAAAAACTAACAAACATAATTGGAAAACTGTTGTAAGACGCAAAAAAGCCATAACCTAACAAATCAATACCTTCCGTTGCTTCTAATACACGTCCAAAATCGATTTAAACCGCTTGAGACAAATGAAAATATTACAACGGAGTATTTTTAGATTTGTTTCAAGCGTTTCACATGTGGCATACGGGTCTAGTTTACAAACTACATAGGTATGATTTAAATAGCAGCAATATCTGGACAGTTAATCTTTTATTTTGCTTATTCATCAATCTCATAAACTAATCTTCTGTATCGGATGTTGCTAATGATAGCCTAGGGCGATGGCAATCTCTAAGACTCTCTGTCTCTTTGTAGCGTTGTACTATAAGATTCACTTTGAAACCCAAACCCTCAATGTTTTCGCAATGTTACCCACTAATAGCCTTTCTTAACGTAAAGTGAGAATGACTGAATGAGTTTCTATAGAAAGAAGCTTACCACGGGTCATTGAATGCAGAAATTCAAAATGAGACGTGAAAAAACCCAAATAATCGATATAAGGTTTGATAATAAACTGGGGAGCTAGGAAGTCGGAGCACATTGATGGTGCACAGTTTTTTTAAATGTAAACAAACATGTAAAACAAAGGATACAAACAGAAAGAAAGATTCAAAGTGTTGAGTGACGGTTCAAGAACGTAAAAGCATTATGTTTTTTTTATTCCAGTTTTAGAATAAAAAAATGCATATAAAAAAATCTACAGGTAACTAAATATTTTCATTAAAACGATTTTATCTAAGAAAATGATAAACGTTTAAATAAAACAGTTATTACAAAAAGTAGAGTTATTTACTGTATAACTAAATTTTAATAGTGTTCAATGCTTTCATGAGCGGTAGTGTATATGCATACCAAGGTATTTCAATTCTTCTTCTACAGTAACCTGACTGCTATTTGGAGTAACCAGGGGTGTCGTATTGTGCTTTGTAGTCAATGTTATTGCCGTTGATTTCTCTTCGTTGATTTTGATACGCCACGTTTGTGTCCCTTCTCGTAACCACTTTTTCATCACATGGTAGGTCTACTGTAAAAATTTGGTACAGAATTGCCCCTAATACGCTGAATAGATGTTGGCTAGATTGGTTTTCTTCGTATTTCACGTGATAATACCTCCGTTAGGTATTATTTAAATAGCAGGTAATATTGGTAGAGCAAGTAGAGTTTGATGTTGATTAATGAGACAGTATGCAAAACTCGTACAAATTCTTGGCTTACGTTGAAGAAAAAAAAACAACTACAATATCTACTTCTTTCCAGAACTTCAATAAAGTCCACCAGTCTATACACTTGTGCTGGAGGATCGATTTAAATTTTTTTCTTGGGAGCATTAGTCTCTTCAATAGCAGCCTTTCCAGTAGTTAAATAACACCAGTAACAGTGTTATAGATCTCCACAAAGTAACTTTGTGCGCTGGTTTATATGGTTTCTAAATTAAAATAATTTGATCAAATTTTGAATGATTTAGGAAACATTTGTGTTTGTCGTTTTAGTAGTAGTTCCTTAAGAGGTTTAATGGTAATGAGGTTGTTGAGTTTTCTAATTTCTGTTTTAAGTTCTTCAGGCATAAGTAGTTAAATTGGTAAACTATATTGCAGTAAACTATCTAAATAATCCATAATTACGTTTTCCTCTTTTTCCGTTACTAGTGCAGGGTGTAGTTCTAATCTATTAAATAGATAGTTGATAATGGTCTCCTTTGGGAATGGGCGGAATATGATATTTTTGAGTTTTCTATCCCTTTATGAAGTAAGAAATCGTTGTATTCTAAATAATACATGAGGGAAAATCATTCATAAATTTTCCTTATTTTAATATACTTAATTGTATCTATTAGTATTAGTAAGAGCAGAATGGTAACGTAAGATTTAGTACATCGATAATTTGCAATTTTTTAATATCTCTTGTTATTAAATTATTTGTATTAAAGCTACGTGGGTAAATCAAATATAAACCGAAATTATTTTAATAATTTATTGAAGCATCATAAAGAAAAAAACAAGTAAATACATTGTTCTGCATAATCTTGTAAGAGATTTTTTTTCATTCAGATATCGTAAAGTAAGGGTAGTTGTGACAATAAGCAATTTCACATAAACTCTTTGATAGCAACACGACGTTAACTCTTTGTCTTCCGAATTCTCTTTCTAAAGGTCCAAGTAGATCATAATCTTAGGACGATAAGTTCGAACTATAAAAAAGTGTTCCAGAATAAATCCTCAATTTTGTGTCGAAAATGGGCAGCTATATGAAGCCGTCTTTTACGACTATATGAAAGCTTTGTTTTGTCTTCTAGTCAACAAAAGTCATTTTAGCAGCCTTTAATCGAAGGTCATTTTTGAGAAGGTGGCAAGAAATACGAAAATTTTTTTCAGTTACGCTAGCCCTCGGGACCGTCGTTTAATATTCAATAACTTAAGTCCTCACAAAAATTCTTTATGCCCCATGTACATTCTCTAAATTTTAGAGATTTTGCTTTCTCTATTATTGATAATTATCTGAAAATTTCGAAAGGCTTAACGCAAATTGAACCGTTGTGCAATCGACGAGAATTACTGGTCATAGTATGAGTAGAGCAGAGGTAGTATGGAGAACACCTTTAGCCATTTTCACTTACAATTTTTAAAACACGCTTCTCCCAGTTATTTTAAAATAAAATGTTGTTGTATATTTTATCTACTAGTGTATTTTAAAATCAACTTTTATGGCCAGCAAAATGGCAAGGATACAAAAAACGATTACATGTATAATGTAAGTAGACATTCATCTATATTACTTTATCACTTATTAACCATACAAGTTGAGATACTTACAATTTAGCTCCAGTTATAAAAATTCGTTATCAAAAAACTAATGGAAAATACATGTTCATTCGTAGATTGCTTCTATAAATTTTTTGTTGGTTTTTAGTTAGGTATTTATCTCTTTTAAGGGATAACAATCTCTAAATATTAAGTCGGGTTGAAATATATAACAGTCTAATCTTTGGTTATTTGTAAAATATGAGTGTATCTGCAGATTAGGGTGCTTATTCTTGTTTTGGATGGTATAAACTAAATTTGTGTTTCTTCTTAATTAATGATTGGTTAAAAATGTTTTTTTTTCATTTATGAATGTTACCATCTACAAACTGAATTACATATGATAAGTTGTATCTTGTTACAGATTTAAAACAGAACATGAATAGAAGCATAAAAAAGTCTTCCGTTGAAAATCTCTCTTTATTTATTCATTAAAAGGAAATTGAAAGGATATTATAACAGTCAGGGACGTTAGAATCTATGTAACAAATCTAGTGGTTTAAATATTGTGCACTATTATCTAGCAAGTATACACAAAAATTACAATATCAGAGTGTCTATTTGTAGAAAAGTCTGCCGTGAATAAGGTGTAAAACATTGGACTTAATATATTCCCTTGAAAAATAATCAATTTAATGGGTCTAGATCTACTACTTTTCGCCCATATTTGGCTTAGCAGTATCTTTCTTTTTGTAATTATTTAACTAGTATAAAAGCTCGCCTTTCTTCAAAGGTTTAATTTATAGTTCTTTTTAATCCGAATTGGTAACTTGAGATTTATTCAATTGGCTCAAGTTCTTTGCAAGCAACTTCTCCGATAGTTTACTTAATGGTAGCAATTATGGGTTTTTCCATGGAGCTGAATAATAGCTGCGTTGTATATTATCGTTAATCTTAATATACCATTACGGAAAAACATTGAATTTTTTGGATTTAAAATGTTTTCAATGATTTTCTCAATTTTCTGTGAATAAATCAAGAAGTGGTTTTATTTGTTTCTGTTTCTTCTACAAGTTAACTTCGAAAACTGCACTTTTTGTTGTCTAATATTGTCCAAAACCTATCTTCTTCTTGGGTAGGAAAATGGATTGGTCCTGCTGTTTGATGTTTGTAGTTGCTATTTACAGGATTTACTTTAAATCTGCTATAGCATTTAGGTTTACTATATAGACTATTAAATTCCTCTTAATCTTTTTTCTTTTGTATTTTTTCATTATTACCACTGAACATTGTTCTTTTATTCTACTGGTTGGATTCTTGGAATAGCTTTTCAAGAAAATTTTTAAATTAATTTAGTAAAGTATAATACATCAAACTATAAATTCCCTGTTATTTTTAATAGAATATTCAAGTCTAATTGGTTACTTAGTAACGCTCTACAAAAGTTTCAGGCGGCGTTTTTATTGAATAATTTCACCGAAGTGTCTTTTACAACATTGGATGCGTTGACTGTATGTAAATTTTAACACGATTCAATCACACATTGCATAGAACTTTTTTCTGATGGGTAAGAAAAGCCATTAGTTCCACAGTGTATTTTCTACGTTGCCAACTCCTGCAATAAATCCACTACCCAGAAAATAAAAATAACTAATAAAGCTCACTTTGTTTGTAGAATAGTTTGCTGGGAAATTAGCAGCTAAGACTGCCAATGATCCGTACCAGTCTCCTACCGTCACACTCGTAGTTTTAAGAAGACTTTTTAGTGTATGGTAATTAGTAATGGTTAATTTGTGTATTTTGTAAATGTGAAAGTTTGGTAGATTGAAAAATCTTTTGTTGAAATGGATTTCTAAAACGAAATTGGCGTTACATAGTTTTAAGTATTTTATTCATTTTTCATAAATAATTCTTCCTTGAAGAGTTTCATTTGGCAGCTCATTTATGTACTGTTGCTATGCTTAAATAGTTTGTTCCATCGCCAATATAATTGCTGATTAGTCTTTCGTTTGCTGTAAGATTTTTTACTACTTTTGTATTTATATTATTTTACGTCTCTAATTTAAAATAATATCTATTGACAAATATTATGTAAAGCACATTTGATTATCTGCGAAATGTAATTATTAAACATTTGATCGATAACATCTAAAAGATCGCTAACTTCGTTCCACATGTGAAGAAAAATGACTTGTATTATTTAGTCGAAAGTTATCAGTGGAAGTCGTACGTCAACTTCTTTTAAGAATTGCCAAGAAAATGTTACAGATGTAAAATCGTAATGCAAAACTCGAGTGACATGCGAGTTATCCATTCTTGATGCAGAAATTCATTTTGAAAACGTTAAATACTTCACCATTAATGGGATGGATTTGTGTGGTGTCAAAAAAGAAAGTTTTTAAATCTACGTTACTTTTAAAAGGAAACCAATCTGGCAACATCGCTAAGTACATTACCTTAGTAACTGTGTGTTTGCCAAAGAAGGTCCAGAATCTTTTAGTGTGGGAATATTTTTCTGTATCACTTTTGCATTTAGTTGTAGTTTAGTCGTTTTCCACTTTCATAAATAAGCAGCCTTCTCTACGTTTGAAATTCTTATCATTTTCTAAATACATTAAAATTTTTCTTCCCTTTTCCAAGGAAATCCACTGTCTGCTTCCATAGATTTCCACTTTGTCCATAACTGTACTCATCGTACATAAATAATTTGCTACCTATTCTTCTGTGCGTTGCAGTAATGTAATGTGTATTATTTTCTCATACACTGAGCGCGCATTTTAGTTTACAATACAACCGTAGTTTCGATGCAAAGTGTCAATTATTTTTGAGCGGCCTGAATAAAAATGTACACGTTAATTAATATAAAAAAACGAAACAAAAATTATTTCTACAATTTGTATTTCATTTAACATCATATTATTATTTATTTTACGTATTATGAAATTTATTTTGTTTTCTTTTCTATAAAGCATAATTAAGTATAACATTATTCCTTGGCTAGAATTTGATAATGTAATACATAACCGACCTACTGTGATTTGTGTACAAACAGTATAAATTCTATTTTCCGTGTTTTTGAGCATAAATAATTTGAAACTCTTATTTTAATGAGATTTGCTTTTCCGTAAAACTTAAATATGAGAGTGTTATAAACGCTACTGGATTTACAGTGCCGTACAAACATATTTTTGATTTAGCTCATCAACTTTGCATTTGATTAACCGTGTGGTCATTATTATTGTTGTTTTTGTTAGTATGAGAAGAATTGCTATAAGAGTCATCAAACAAATTATAAATTTAAGTTTTCAAAGAATTTTAGAGTAGTACTCATTTGTCACGATAATAAGCTTTTTTGTAGTTCATTAAATTGATACGACGTTATAGCTACTAATTAGGCCATTATTAAATAACATATCACTAAGTAGAGGAATTAAAATTGAAATGGACGGCAAACATAAAATTTATATTACTCTACTTCTAATTAAGCCAAACAAACTGACTCCTCTGCATGATTTATTAGTTTTACCTTTTGTGGTTACGTGCCAGTCAAGGAAAACAATAAATATATTTTTTGGATTTTTGGAATTATTTTGTTAATAGAATTATAAACAAATTGATAAAATTATACACAAAAAATATTGCAAAGCTTTTGTTCTTTAAAAAAGAATATAAACTTATAAAATAATAGAATTATTATTTAAATGATAGTGATACGATTTTACTTTTTTGATTCACCTTTATACCGGGAATATCATAAAAATTTCAGCCCAATATAACTTAATAACTACATTAATTTTATTTATGGAAATACTCATAAGATGGATTTTTCTTATTTTAAGTATTCCATCTAATATTCTCGCATTTTTTCCATTTGGTAAACCTTTTGTTCTAAGAACAAATTGTACCTTGTTTAGAATCTATTCTAAATAAATTATTTTTTTAATTTTTTCCCTTGTTGCATTGTTTATGTTTTAGGCATTTTCTTGGTTTATGTTTATTAGACATACTACCTACCTGGTCCTACTGGATCTGATTAAGCGTAAAATATATTTCGATGCAGACTCAAGTCAATTATTTTATTTTATTTTATTACGTATGGCATACTTTCATTTACAAATCAACAAATTACTTTATCTAATCTTCTTTTAAACATTTTAAACAAGGTAGCATTATTTATAAAGTAGTCTTGTTTGTTCACTACAGCTAACATAAACTGGTCTTTAAGTAATATTTTATAGTTAACCTTGTGCATCGAAGCAGAGCAGACGTGCATTTGCTGACTTTACCTGCGTTATTGTGCCGGTGCAGTTGCAGGCTTACATAAGATCAGGCCTATTATTTACCAATTTTAATTTAACATTTTTCAGTTACTTATTAATTTAAGTAATTAACTCGCAAGCTATTAACATGGCATTTAACAACAGCAGTGTCTATCACCAGGCAAACCAATCACCTACACGATTGATGGCTCAGCCGCATTTTGGAGTCACGCCAGTATATAGCCAGCAAACGCAATACCAAGCATCACCTACTAAGTCAACTAATATATCACAATAGGGATATCACCCTCAACAAATTACAAGAATGTCATCGACCAGTGAAGATGAACCAGATAACATACAGGGAACTAATAACATCCCATGGCAACAAGTAAGAAGTACAAAGCGAAAGAAGATTTCAAGAACTACAAATAATTCTGTAAACAATAATATAATCACCACTAACAAGTACAGCACATTAGCAGTTGAATAAAACAACGATCAAAATACTGAACCTAGTGTAAAGATCAGGAAACCCCCTCCCATTTACATATATGAAGTAACCTACTACCCAAAAATGATAAAACAACTAAGAAACTGCCTAGAGGACGAACAGTACACCACGAAAAGCTTAGCAAATAATACCATCAAGATAAATTGTTTAATTGTAGCAAATTACCGTAAATTAATCAAATATTTAAAAGAAGAAAATATCATTCACCACAGTTACCAACTGAAAGAGGATCGAGCCTACAGAGTGGTGATTAAACATCTACACAACTCTATCCCAACTGCTGAAATAGCAGAAGAAATAACGAAACTAGTGCACAAGGTGAGAAACATCATTAGTGCTAGACATAGAACAACAAAGGAGCCGCTAAATCTCTTTTTCGTTGACCTCGAGTCAGACAAAGAGACTAAAATGCAAAATGCTACTCCACTTGGTGCACAATAAATAAACTTAAACTACTGTTTATTGTAATCTATCTCTATTCATGTAAATGTCATCAATTCAAGTAAATGCTTATTATTAATATTGCAACAGATTACATTGTAAACCATGACAAAGATAAACTGTTGCACAAATAATGAGGATATCTCTTGCTTTGACATCGTGATTTTGACTAAAGAAGCGATAATAAAAAGTACTCTATAGGCCTTTAGACATCTCTACGTGCAATGTTAGGAAATGGAACAAACTACAACGACTATGTTAGAGATTAAATATTTCTGAATATTTTTATGTGGCTACATTGACCTTTTTCTAAATGAATTGACTATTAATATTAAATAATTCTGTCAAAGTGTAGCCTGAAAATTATTATTACCTTTAAATGAAAGTAAAATTTTGGATGTCTTCCAATTTTTTTTATTTTGAAAGAAAAGCAACAACGAGAACTAATCCAGATAAAACTATGTTCTTGGAATTCTATCAGTTTTATTTTCCATTGGTAATTTTTGGGTTTTGGAATTACAGATTGTGGTGAAAGTCTTCCATATGGTTTTGGTAGATCGCTAAGAAAGGTGCGTGTAATAGAAGAAACCATAGGCGTCTCATATTTCATATAATAATTTTGGCCAAAGAAATTTTCTAACATATACATTCAATACGCACCGGAAACGCATTTGGAGTTCATAAAGACGCCAATCAATTTCAGAAGATAAAGTGTGACCATGGATGGTCAACATCAAGCAAGTGAACATCACATACTATAAACTAATATCATATAAAATCAGTAGATTGGATATGATGAATCAGCCCCTAAGAAAAAAAAGTACAGTTTAACTGTTTTTGGACAATAATAAAGTTTTAACGATTGATTATATTGGAAAAATAAAAGCGGCTACCAGTTAACATACATCACCACTTTTGGACAACCTTATCTCAGCAATTTAAGGGAAAACAGCTCAGAATGATCAAGACAGTTTTTTCACTAAGGTAACGTATCGAGATATTAAAGTTTAGCAAAAGTTAACAGGAAAGTTCAAATTAATTTGATTCTCTTCAACTACTATCATCAACTTCCATGACCTAAAATAATTTAGACTTCAAAAAAATATCGATCAAATAAATAGGCGATTGAGGATATAAATAATAATTTTAACTTTCTTAAACAAAATCATATTCGAGGAAAAATGAAAAAGCTGGAACTAGGTGTAAAAACTATGTTTAAATCCACGATTACGTTGAAAAATAAAATATACTTTAAAATACATATATTTTATATTGTTATTTCCAAAATTTTTAATTTCTCCTTGTCTTTCTTCTTCCTCTCTTTCCGTAACTTTCATTGTTAACGGTTCTCAACCTAACTCTTTCATTCTCTATAATTATTAAATCTTGCATCCTTGATCTATCCTTTTCATTTTTCCGTTATTTTTCCTCTATTATAATTTTCAACTGACAGTCGTATCACAATGTGCTATTCAACCACATTTAACTCATTTCTTTTGTTTTAGTGAGACAATATTTTATACAAGTAAGTGCTTTATAATACACAATGCTTTTTTCTAGTTGAATTGTCTTGCACATTTTTCAATGTATTTTTAATCTGCTATTAGAACGCTTTCTAAGTAACAAAATTATATAACTTGAATCTTTTATTTTGTACTTTTAATTTTGTTTTTGCTTTGTTTATCTTCATATTATATCTTTGCCCTAAGATACGATGCACCTTGTGTCATGCTTTTTCTAGTTTTTCTTCATTTCGTGCCAGATGTGCTATACCATCTGCATAGCGCAGGATCTCGACTTTTTGCTTTATATCATCACTTCTGCATTGCATTACTTCTTAGAAAGTATTTTCTATCACTGTATTTTGCCCCTTTACTAATCGATTGAAGAACCTTCACTAGTTTATGACAGTCCGCTTTGTCAAAAGCTTTTTCAATGTATATAATCACAATATGTGTATTGGTAATATAGAAGACGTCGTAAAAAAACCACCTGCACTGTTGCAAGGTAAATGCATGGTGGGTACGTAAGCTGCATGACGTCTCCTATAGCAGTTTTAAGACAAAGGTTTATGAAGTCTATACTAACCACAGATGAAACGTGGGTGCACTACTTCATTCCTGAGTCCTAGCAGTCAGTCATCACGCGAGTGGCGGCATACCAGTTCTCCTAAACCCAAAACAGTGTAGAGGAGCCGTTGGACAGAAAAAGAAATGGCAACATCCCTCTGGGACTGGTAGGGGTTATCCATGTAGACTATCTGACAGATGCTAGAACAGTCAATGCATCTTGTTACGCAAACCTCCTGGTAACAGACGTGAAGAAAAAGATCCGATCTAAATTCCTTCAAAGCAATGCACGCCCCCATACAGCCAAAACAACCTTCAGAAATTGAAATAAAATCTTTCGCCGTATCCGCTGTACAGTCTTTATTTGGCCCCAAGTAATTTCTATCTGTTAGGAAGGCTCAAATCAAACTTGCAAGGATTACGGTTTGTATGACGCCGTCATCTAGACTGTTCGGAAGTGAATAAGCCGCCAATCAAAAACCTTTTATGAAAAGGGCATCAGAAGGGTCCCATAACATTGGAAAAAATGTGTTGATTTCGGAGCGGAGCATGTTGAACCACCTTAGTAGTTAAACTATGCAACCGTTCGAATTGCTGCAATTTATTTACAACTCGCCATTCGTATAAAATTGTAAAATAATTCAAGAAAACAAAATCTTTAATAAATTATTCATTATCTTATTTTATTGTTATTGCGCTAAGCTCTTCAATAAGTCACATAATATTTTTTAGTTTGTTAATGAACCCAAATGTACGGTTACCGTAAAACGTATATAAGCCACGCATTATTCAAAAGGTCGTTTATGGCGCCCTAAAAGTGCTATTATTTTGCAGGATACTGTTACAAACTATACTGTACATCAAACTAAAGCATTTTTATAAGGTTCACAAGATCATCCTTTACACAGTTCCGACATGGCATCTGATTATTTTTTATTTCTCTGATTTATAAATAACATGTGTGATGTATGATTTACAATTCTCAAACATGTCGCAAAAAACTTCAGAAACCTTACATCTGACGTGATTTAAAAAGATTGGAATTTATGCTTTCATGGCTGTTTTTATGTGATGCAAAATGAAATACGCGTATAGGCGAATATTTTAAAATTAAAAATGAAAAATAGTTTTTGTCTGTGAAACTTTATTTTATTAGCTTGCAAAACTTTTGGGCGCTATCCTTGCATTTATGCCAATATTAGTAAAGTTCGCTGAATTTAATTCTTCGAACTTCCGACACTTCAGCCCAAAGTTTCAGGCAAGGACAGCCCGCAGGCTGCTTATTATTAGGCCGCTTCCTCTATTGCTTCTTTAATAATTCATAACTGACCCAACGTCCAAACTTTCATTGGGCAGCAAACAAGACAAAAGCGCGCTCTGTCCGGGAAGTTAATTTCGCTTTGCAGATGTGCTCGCCGAATGCTTGCCAGTCGCTTCTGGTTAATTTACGAAGTGAACAAACGGGGTGGAAGTATTAACAAATTAGGCTTCGCATAAAAGTGCGTATGTGCCTAGCGCACCCACAGTCTTTATTTGTCGAGCTTAACGCGAAAGCCGGTTCGACAACTTCGATGGCTTTGTAATTCAATTATGGCTAATTAATTAGATGTACGCGGGTAACTCTAAGTAACGCTCTGAAGAAACCTAATTTGTCAGCGCCGAATCGCGTGCGGTAATTAATTTGGTGTACGCGCCAATTACATTATTTATTAAATTAACTTTTTGTCTCGTCGTGGCCAATCTTTAATCTGTTATATGTATAAATTTAACTTTAAAATTAATTTACTGATTTAGTTAAAAATTATGTGTTAAAAATAACTAAGATCCCCTAGAAATTACGAGCAATAAAGTACTACAAATAACATTACCCTATAAACCAGTAACATTCGAGTAAAAAATTTAAATTTATTTTAAAATTAAAGGTTACTTTACAGTATATTCATTTGCACGTAACAGTAAGTAACTGTGATGTAACTGATATAGCCACAGAGTATAATATCCTTTGATAATTTTACTACTTGGATCTTCAGGTGATGGCCACTATATGTTTAATCTTCGTACTACATTTGAAGAATCAAGTAATTTGGTGACCTATTTGTTCTCATGGGTAGTTTGGTAGTACCTTATGTAAAAAATATCTAGATTTTTTCTAATACAAAAAGAATCATTTACTTTGTGTAGAGTATTTGGTTATAAACGTAACAAATGCACCCTGCATTTGTTATTATTATAAGAGTTTCAACTGGAATCTCTAAATTATTTTTGAATTTGTTGGTATCACACACTCCTACAGAATAGACAGGCCCTGGAAAAAGGTAAAGTGACGGCTATAATTTAAGTGCGGTGAATAGTTTGCGCATTTAATACGATCAAGTCCTTAATAATTAATGAAAGTTCGTAATACAGCAAGTAAGAGAAGGAAAAGCCAAATTTGAAAACAACAAGGTAGGACTAGTGACTAAGAAATTGTTTCAGAAATAAACAATAACCAACTGTGACACTGACAAGAACAAGGCCAACGATGGGCCGACCGGGGCCGCAATTTTTTGCGGTGCAGCAATACGCAAACAGGACCGTACTTATGCGAAGATTTCTGTATGGTCCGGGCAAACAATAATCGTAGCGTAGAGTTAATCCGGGTCGGGCCCTTATCACGCCGTGATAAACGCTTTCAAGACAGGCCCAGCCTCAAATTATCCAATTTAAGTTTCCTAAAAGCGCGTTGCCGTAATAAGTAAAGAAAATAAGAAGAAGACATCTTTAACAGGAAAATAATGTGAAGTAGCAAACGAAATAAGACACTATGACATAACAATTATGGGAATGAGTGAAACAAAGAAAAAGGGATTAGGAAGTAAACTACTAAAGAGCAGCTATAATCTATACTTCTCAGAAAGAAGAAAAATGATCAGGTAATAATTATGAGCGATTAGAATGCAAGAATTGAAAATGACGAAAATAAAGATATGGACTGATGGGGAAATATGTAGAAGATAATGTAAATAAAAATGGCAAAAAAATAATAAAGTTCTGCCAATTAAATAATTTAAAAATAGAAAGAAGATATATACACATTTACAGCGGAAGAGAGAAATTCTAAAGTATAGTTTATTACATAGACATATACACAATAAATGGAAAGCGGAATAAAACAAATTAAAACAATATCAGATAAGAAAATGGACACCAACAAAAATTAATAACAACAATAATTAAAGATATACAGGTAGTACTGGAAAAGGCAAAATAATGTAAAAGAATACAAGAAAATACCAAGAAAGAGTAGACACTGAATTAATTATATAGGAACAAGAGGAGAAAAATTGAAAAACGTGGAATACTTTTAGTGAACCAATACGTAGAATAGCCAAGGAAACATGTAAAATGGAAATACATAAAATTAAAAAAAAACAGTATTTCAGAATGAAGAATCAATAAAAATTATCAAAAACAAAAAAATACGATTTGGAAAAGATATAAAGAGACAAAACAAGAAGTATATATACAGAAGAGAAATATAGCAAAAGTAGCGGTAAGATAGGCAAAGAAGAAAATCTGAGAAGACTTAGGTAAAGACTTGAGCAGATATACTAAGAAAATAACAGGAAATTTAGGCATGTTGTAAGAAGTATAAAGAAAAATAAAAAAATAATAAAAAAGTTATAATAAAAAATAATTAAATAAAATCAGATATAAAAAGCATACTAGGAATATGGACAGAGTTATTCTTAAAAAAAATGAGAATAGAAGAAAGAAGAAATAAAAAGAACATCAGAAACAAAGTGGAAGATGAGATTAAATGAGGAGGAAGAAACCCTAGAAGATGTAGACACAAAAGAACTAGACAAAGCAATGAGAGATATCGAACTAAACAAGGCAAGCGGACAAGACGGAATAAAACCGGAGATGATAAAATTCCTTGAAAAGAAAGGTACATAATTGTTACTGAATATACTTAGGAAAACATGGCAGGCAAAAGAAACCCCAAAAGAGTAGCAACGCAATATAATAATTCAAATCTATAAGAAAGGGGATTACGCAGACTGTGAGAACTATAGAGCTATATACCTATCCTCCACGACCTTTAACTTTTATATCAAAATAGTAGAAGGAAGATAAATAAAATATATCAACAATCAATTAGAAGAAAAATAGGCAGCTTTTACGATAGGAAGACAAACACACAATAATATACATATTTTAAGAAATATAATAAAAAAGAAATAGAAAAAGGGAGAAAAAATGTTTGTTACATTCATCGACCTAAAAGCGCCCTTTGACTCAATTGCGTTGCCTCCGTTTCTCGATCTTGTTCGGATCTGATGTTGAAGATATTTCTCTAGCCAATCATATATGTCTGCTTTTTTGTCTTTATATGATATGAGTGCCACTATAGCTGATTCTCATTAAAAATGTTTGCGGTACCTTTGAAGGCTTACAGTTCTTTAGATTAATTTTAATTTGATCACCTTAAACGATATTTCTTTGTTACATAAGATCGCATATAGCGAGTCATAATTTGTTACGTTGCCCACTATTATTGGTGGGGTTTTAGGTACTTTTCCTTCTTTTTCTTTATCTTGTTATACCTTTGCCAAAAAACTTGGTGTAAAGTAAATTTTTCATGTGCTGTATGACATGTCCCTCCATTTCGTTGAAACCACGTGACATTCACGTTCAAACGTTAGTTACAATGGAAATATTATTCAGCATCTCAAGATAATGTACACCATTGACAGTGATAGCGTTGCCATCTTTCACATCAAAAAAGTAAGATCACAAACGTGATCTGTGATAATTTGTAGATAACCATACAAATACAAAATTCAAACTGCACGAAACGCAAGTGGCACGCTATTCAAACCTTAAATTTTAATTTAGGTCATCCTATAGTTTCGTTGTAATGTGCCTGCTAATACTTGTTTTGGTTATAATTATTATATTGGAGAGTAGTCATAATTAAAGCCATTACCACTTGCGATTTTCTTCCAATTTGAAATGCAAATATAAATGTACCTACGTGTTTAGTAACATTGATTTACTTAAGTCACTTAAACTCTTATCATGCACGGAGCGGTCATTCGCTGCATCTATAAGAAACGAGAATCAAATGGCAACGATTTTAAAAGTAATATGTAATAGCTTTAAGCCGATCAATTTTTTACTTAGTAATTCTCAGTTATTTAAATAAAAAATGGTGAATATATTGTGCCAACGCACCAACAATTTATCATTAATTTAAATAAGTTACAGTTAACTTTAATAACTTTATCTTATTTAAACTAATTTACCCTTAGTGCAGCTAAAGTGTAGTTAATGTGCTTAATATAGACTGAACTAAAACTAAATTTATACTCAAAAATTGAGAACAAATTAAAATAAAGGTAATATCTGAAGTCTATTTCCATTTCAATAGCAGGTTGAAATTTCAAAATTTAGTTAATAATTGTTAATTTTGTTTGCTCCTTCTTTCGCCGCTTTATTAGTAATAATAAAAGTTGTAAACTCATAAAGACCTGAAAGTGTAACCTAAAAAATCTAAAAGAGTTTAATTTAGATTCAGTCAACTGCATCGATAGTCACTTGCTAAGAAAAATTGATTCTTAAATCACACGCTCAAATGTAATAAAAGAATTTCTTTGTGTAGAAATGAGTGCTACTTTCCGGTTTTAACAACGTTCCTTCTATATAAAGGTTAGCCATTTGTTAGTTGAATTTTGTCGAGATTTCTGATTTCTATATTATGTCTTTTTAGACTTTTTACATTAATAAAGGTTTAATGTGTTCAATCACTTTTAGAAAAAGTTGATGCTGTATTTAGCGCTACTCACTAAATATGCAAATGTGTTATGTATCCAACAATATATTTTGACGTGTCATGATAAACGAATATATAATTTGGATTTTACTCTGGTATTCTTTATTGAAATCTATAAAGCAATTATTGTTAATACGAAAGCAATTTGGCAAGAAAGCTCCGTTTGATTACACATATAGTACAAGGTTCGAAATTCTTTTTACAAGAAACTTCCCTGCTTGGGAATAAAACCACTGTAACAGCATACTGAAACACAATGTCATCATCAAAGCGGTGCGATGCAAGCCCCTGTTTTATGTGCACAACGAACATTTGTGTTATTATCCTGTATAAATTTATCGTTGATTACAAGTGGGCGCCCATATCTTTGCTTTATCAGGCACGGTAGTGCTTCTGTCTTAGAATATGCAACACCATTGACGTACGACTCGATCACCTATAACGTTTGGTTCGCAAGCATTACATAGTTCGCGCTGAATTGCAGCTGCCGGAAGTCCCTTCGCATACAGAAGTTGTATTACTGCGCGCAGTTCATATTTGGGGGAGATTTTCTATAGCCGCATTTATTGTTTATTGATCTAGCGGACGAGTAAATTACAACACGACCTTTTTCTTCCACTCTGCATCGCCTACTGAAGTACTGCGTACAACGCCGTAGGGTGGGTGTTGTTATCGCCGCCTATTTCTAAGAGCAAAATTGTTGCGCGGAATCTTCGTCAACATTGTGGTAGCCACGGAAGGTATAATCTACCTGGATGAAGAAAAAAACAACCATGAAGTTCGAAAGCAGTGTTATCTTGTTATAGAAAAGAATTGGTTACCTGATGTCAACAGGTTCAGCTGCTTCATGAAACTTGTCATTGCAGAAGATACGCGAGAAAGTTTGCTGCATCGCGTGGAAAAGTTGACAGGATTTTAGATTGCATTACTGTACCAGAAATAAAGAAGACCGTACAATTGTAGATTATTTAAACCCAGGAAAATTTTTCAAAACAAATTGCAATATTTGAGAGCTGGAACGAACACTCTTCACGCCTAATGAGACTTTTTTCATGTCTACAGGATGGCGTCGACAGTCCTATCAAGAAATCTCGTAATGTGCCAGTTACGGCTAAGTATCCTATTATCCTTTATTCGGAACATCACTTTACTCAATTCTTCATCAGGTGGTATCATAAGATACTTGAACATCATGGTATTGACAAGATATGTAGCGAGCTACGACAGGGTTACTAGATACTTGGACTAAGAAGTGCTGTGAAAAAGCTTGCAAACAAGTGTTTGGACTTCTGCATGAGGAGAGCCAAAATAGTTCCACCGAAGATGGCAGCTTTTCCAGAAGTAGGGGTTACGATGCCGGAAAGATTATTTTGATTGAAGATTGTTTTGGACCTCTGAAAGTAAAACACGGAAAAAAGACGGAGAAACGCTACAGAGCGTTGTTTACTTTCCTAAGCACTCGAGATATATCTACAGATAACAAAATAATGACCATCAACCGTTTTGTTTGCCGTCGAGAAGAACCAAAGGAACTCTAAAGTGACAACGGGATAAATTTCCGTGGAGCTGGTAATAAGTTGAAGAAGCACTAAAGAAAATAAATCATTCCAAAATGGTGCACAAGTTAGTTTAGCCGGGAGCTCCTCATATGGGAGGAGCTTGAGAGCGTCTAGTTCGATATATGAAGACCGCAATGGAGGTTAACCGATCAAGTTTTGCTGACTGTGATTGCAGAGACAGAGGCATCGGTCAACAGTTGTTCACTTACCAACCTATCATGTAACATTGATGATCAGGAAACCATTACTTTAAACTTATTTTTTGGTGACGTCAAGTATTGCAGCGCCATCTGGAAAGTTCGTGGAAGGATATCTATGCCACAAAAAAAACGATGGAGGCATACATAAATCCTAGCATTTTGTTTCTGGAGTCGGTGGCTTAAGGAGTACTTGCCCAGTTAGGTACTAAGGACTAAGTTAACTACAAACACCCCAGATATCAAAGTTGGGGAGTTTGTGTACAGTGCGGATCTCAACCAGCAGAGAAATCAATAGATAAAAGAAGTTGTGTATCTTAGGAAAGATGTCAAGACGTTAGCAAGGATCTTACGTCGCAAAGCAGTATCGAATAGCATTCTGGAATCAAGGAGGTAATTCTAATCACTAGAATTGTTGGAATGGAAATGTTCGGGACGCGAATAAATGCACTTGAGAGAAGCCAGCGTCGATAAATACGTGTGTAGCAGTGAACCATGTTTTGCTGTTAAGGAACTCATGTTGTTTAATTTTCAGTGTCGTCAACCGGGCTGTAGTTTTATGCAAAAAAGAAAAGAAACTCAGTTGGCAGACGCCAAGTTTTAGTTGTAATTTTGTCCAGAGCAAAGTTCCGTCGGTGCAGTTTTGTTGTAGTTAAATTGTAACGCTCCGAATCTTGCGTTCTTATTCATCCCTTTCCTTCAAGCACTGATAGTCGAAAACAATTATATTTTATCCATATTTAAAATGTTACTATTTTTTAAATTAACATTAGTCATTGTTATAAATAATGTAAGTAATTGTTTCTTAAATGTAATTAACAAATAAAAGCTATTAATATCTTGTTTTTGTAGAAAAAAGGGGATTTCTGTTTAAATTTATTTTTTTATTTATTTATTAGCAATCAGATACATACCAACTATAAGCCAAGTTGTGCATTAAAACAGTAATGCACTATTAATGAGATGTTAAGGAGTCCGTCTAGTAAAGGTATCTTCAAAGTTCTTAGAAGTCTCAGTCTTCTGATGTTTGCAGGATTCAGTGGTTTGGGTGGTCATTTAGTTTTTCATAGTGTCTGTTGGCTCTTTCCCAGATGATTTCGCTTATATAAGAAAATTTAATATATAACATATGTGCTGTATGGCTTTCAGAAATCTAAATTGACATCTCTGTAGTATATTTGACTTTCTAGCACATTCCTACAGTTTGATAGTGTAAGCCTATATTGGTTTATGTATCGATTGATATATTATTTGTTGCTTAATTATAGATCTGATTTTCAAATATTTAAAAACTAAATGAAGGCCTATATATTTGACCATGTCATATTGCAACAAGACAATCTAGTTGAAGTAGAAAGCCAAATATGTGTCTTTTAGAAAGAAAAGGTAATCGTTTTGCCTTAATTTTATACGTTCTTTGAGTAAGATGTTTTTGAAGGTTGGCTGAGGCTATATTGGGATCTGCGTTGGTCGAGAAGATAGCCGTATCATCTGCGAAAGTTGTGCCTTTTGGTAGGTATATCAACTATATGGAGTATGTATAGAAGTGGACATTACATACATTCTTGAAGTACCCTTAAAAGAATGAAATAATGTCTGGGTAATACTGCGTCAATCTATGTTTTTAATTTATGTCTCTGTAAGTAAGACTTCAACATATTTAAGTATTTTTCGGGGAGTCCTTTAATTTTGTACTAGTTTTCAAAACGGCAAGAGATAGGAAAACGGTTTTTCACCAAGTCATTGGGCTTAAAAGGAAGCATTTTCTTTTGTAAATGAATTTTTTGTGCATCTTGTACAGAGTGTCTACTACTTAAGGAAAACTAATAGTCAAAGAAGGAGACTGACTTTTCGTGTGCTCTACTTCCATTTGGAAACAGTTGGTGGCCACCGCACGTAACCCGTTACAGCACACAAACTTTCTTCAACCTAACATATGCAGTACATTTCTAGCACAAACATGTCTTTGTCAAACTTTCACTTCTGTTTTTACAAATAGTGAAGTAGAGCACACGAAAAATCAGCCGTCTTCTTTAACTTTTCGTTCTCCTTGGGATGTAGGAAATTTGAGACCCCCACTTCTATATCTTCTGCTGATTGTAGTCTAATACATAAATTTGAATTGACTTAGATTATTTCCCTATAAATTTCTCATTTTGGTTTAGACTTATACATTTTAAGAATCAGTTTTTATTAATGACAGTTGTGCAGTTCAATAGGGTTTTGAGAACAATGTCTTCACTTTTCCTCGTATTTTCTAATCATATCGGTGTCATTTTATTAATTTTAACTTGGTGTAGATCCAATATTTTTTATATACTTGAGTTCGTACGTACTGGTGGGACGTTCAATCGGTGAATGTAGTCAATATTTCTCTAAATAGGTTGCGATAGTGTTCGTAGCTTTTATAAGGCATATTTCACAAGTATGGTTTTTTGTTTTTTGGAGTCTTTCGTATTGTACGGCCTCCACATTGAACATATATGTAGAACTTATTGCAATAAGTCTTAGAGTAGCCGTATGGTTGAACCTCATACATTGGATTGTATTATTTCAGATGGACAACTCGAATTTTGTTTTTATAATTTTATTGTGTAGGTCAGTTGACTTTGTATGTTTATTTATTGTTATCAGATAGTTCTAGATTAACTAAGAATAAGCTTAGCGGCTTATCAGTAGTTCAATGGCGTGTATTTATTATGTTTCTTACTTTGTGCTTGTGCTTGGATGATTCTTTTGCGATGTAATTTTGGTTGGTAAAATTTTATAAGTAATTTATAACTATTCTGGACGTTCCTTCCTCTTGTAGTTAATACACGTGGTAGCAAATATCTTACTCTTAAAATTCTTCAATTAATTCCCATAGGAGATTTTGATTACGTTGCTTGCTTTTGTACCATTGTTTACAATTTATTTTAGAGTATCGTTCAAATGTGCTTTGCTATCTAGCTATAATTTTCTACGCTATGTACAAATATTTGAAAGAGGAGCGGAGTGTGTCGACTGTTACTTAATTTTTTTTTTGGGACTACTGTTAATTTTTCTCTTTTTTACATTGCTTGATTATCGTTTGCCAGTTATTTTTTTATTAGATTAAATATCTGAAGTTGTTTCTATATAAATAACTTTGTGACAATGCATCTTACTTAATGTAGAATTATAGCTGCTTATTGAAATAGTTTGCTGCGGTTTTAGTAAGATGGAATTTGTCGTCCTAGGGTGTACTGTTGTATAATTGAGTTTCTTATTATAGGGTGATATTTCATAATTGGTTGTTATAATGTTTCATGAATGCTTATGGGGTTACTCGGTTTGGGGCAGTTCTTATAAAGCAACGTTAAATTATGAATTTTTAGTGTTGCGTTCCTTGTACTATATATAAATAAATTTTTACTATAATTTGTTTGTACTATGTATATTAGCAATATTTATAATAAACAAACAAAATTACTGGCTAAAGGTTTTGTATTTTTCGCTCGCGATAAGATAACAATTAAATTTAACTTTTTAGCGGTTACAACGGAAGCCAATCTTTAAGCCAAATAAAAACATTTTTGTTTGAAATGATTATATTATTATTTGATATTAAGCCAGACGGCAACTAAAAACAAAAGCAGATTAACACGCCTGACGTCAAACTCAGCGAAGAAGTAATGTTTAAACAAAGTCCTTTGCTGAAGTATTGACACACAGACTGTAGAACCTATAAGACGAACTAGAAAATTGAAAAACAAAAAATATATAGCAAATCCACTCAAATATTATTAAAGTTGCGAGCAAGTCGTAAACAGAGAAAGAGTTCGGATGATCGTAAAGCTGCGGATCTTGAAGATAATGTAATTCTGCGGAAAGAATTCTGAAGAGTACTGTATAGATATCATTTTATTGGCACTAGTGCTATTTGTTGTATACTTTGTTTCAGCCAAATGAATAAAAAATATGGAAATGAGTGGAGTTTACAGAAAAAGAATGGATACATTTCTATCACCTAATAAATTTAAGAACTAACTGTAAATCTGAAAACACAATTATTATATTTTTAAGTGTTGTAAATAAACAATTCGTCCAGTTAAAGAGGGCGCAATTACGTAACATTGTTATTTGGTATAAGCAACTCCTAACATGACAATTTTTATTAAATGTCTTTGAGAAATTAGACACATACAGATAGTAAATGGATAGACAGAAAAATAATTATCATAACAATCTACGACAGTCAATTCAATTAGATTTAAAAATTAAAATAAGCCTTTTAGTGTATATCAGCAAACTTGAGTGTTTTCTGTTGGTTTCAGCTCCATACACAAACGTATATATGATTTTATATAATATATTCAATATTGTAATGGGTTAAAAGTACGGGTTTTATACTATCCGTTACAAAGTTAAACTTTCAAAATCGACTATAGAAACCATTAATGAAAAACAGATCTCACATCTCTTACTACAATCGTTGCTCGCTTAATATTATAGGATATGTTACGCTACGCAGTTTTGTGTAATTTAACTTTAAATATGTTCAGTATTGCTGAGCACGTAATGTTGTCCTCACAAAAAATTTAACTTTAATAAGTGAAACTGTAAACAATTAAAATGTAAATTAAATAAACAACAGTTTTCTAAATCTGCTGAACCTTCAAATACTAATTATATTGTAAATGATTTATCACTAAATTCAAGTATTAGAGTTTGTACAACACTAGGGGTTGTCCGCTGAAAGGTATTTTTGACTTCCTAGACTGACAATTTTTCACACACTTTCTTTCAAACTTTTGCAATGTGGAAACTTATAAATTTTTTCCTGGGTCGAAAACGTAAAACAATTTAACTTAACGCCCATTCATATGAATATATATATCATATTGAATCAATGCAAAGAGTATGTGCTTGTTCATAATGCACTCCTGTAAATTTTACGTTCATTTGCAGTAATTTTTAATTTATTCTCTAGATTAATGTTGGCAGCAATAACAAAATATTTGTTTTGATTCTGAAATTGCATGACCTAACTTTAGTATTGTCGACATTTTGGCTTTGTTTTTGCAACAAATAGCAAATATAAATCTGTTCCTATACCATACAAAAGATAACATGTACAAAGGCAACATAATTATGCAATATGACTGGAAGGACCTTACTACCTCTACTGTGTTCGGTCATTTCAAATGTTTACATAAGGCTTACGTGCATTAAACTATTCTTATGGGCGGCTTATGCTTATATCAATTATCAATGAACACTTACAATTAACACTTCGCTTGGCGGAAGCAAGCCAAATGGCCATGGCAGATGCGCTTTTTGCGTTATACTATGCAGCAGTTCGATAGCCACAGCCGCTCAGCTATGCGGCAAAGAGCGAGAGAGGTCCCGACGTGCATGCACGAACGCACGGACCTCCTCGTGGAAATTAAGAGCTTAGAGTGCGGCACGTAAAATTTTATATCATCCGTTTTTGCTTACTTTCCATCCAAATGTATAGCCTGTCTTTATTTGCTACGCACGGACCTCCTCGTGGAAATTGAAGGCCGAGAATCACGCCACATTTCTTTGTTAACTTTCTGTTCAAATGTATAGATAGATTTATATACGAAGGAATGTACAAACTGACATTGTGAATTGCTATCATTGCTTCTGAAAGTACGTAAATGGCCTAAAAATGCACATTAGCATCAATATTGAAAAACACATGCTCAAACTGTAACACAATTTGGATATTTTATCGTCATGCTGCAAGGAAAAAATATTATTTTTTAATGTAAAGATATGCTTGAATAGATTGTTTCTTGTTTTTCTCAATAATGGGTAGTTGGTCATGTGATTTTAGGATATGTACACAAAGTAAAACAAAACTTCTTTCCTATTTTGCACTTTAAATAACTAAAAACAGTAGAAACAATGTTTTTTCTACAGTGAAGAACTACAAAACAAAGTTTTATTTTTCTTTGTTTTAAAGAGGGTACTGGCCAAATTTCATGCACTGTTTACTCTGTTACTCTTTTTACTGTATGTTGAGTAATACGTCTCATTTTTTGACCTAGTGTATTTTGCAGGTTTTGGACTCTTAGTAGGATGTTTGTAAATCTCGTTCTTGACATATTTTCATAGAAGAAAAACGCATGGAGCAATGAACGCACTGACTAGACGACATTACCGCGTTTAAAGATTAGGGGATCAGGACATATCTCTCACAGTACTTGAAGCAAAGCTCTTACTATGTGGAACGCGACTCCATCCTTTTATATAAATTGCATGTAACAGTAGCACAATAAAATCTCTACTCAAAAAAGTAAGGGTTAAGATCTCAACTTAACTCACTGTAAATCAAATAGTGACAAGTGTGCTGGAGAGACCTTTTGTGGATATGTCGTGGAATGCTATTGCTACCGTAATAAAATTTGTGTCTATTAATGCATCTCGACAATAGAAACGTACTTCGTCGGTAAAGAAAACAACGTCATGTAGAACACTTTTAAATATTTTTAAAGATAAAATTGGGAAAGTTGCTGTCCAACAATTATTTTGTATGGATAAAAACAAAGACAAGTAAAAATCAAGGGCATATTAACACTCAGGTTATAACTGAAAATTTGAACGTCATAATGTGTAGTTTTTCGGTGTCCACGCAGTTGGCGGTTTTTCTCCTTTTTACTGTAGAACCAGTATTTCTAAAGTTACTTATTCTACGGAGTCCCGAGGTATAAGTTGAAAAGCGTCTAAAAGAATTTTATGATTCGGCCACAATAGTTAATATTCTGAATGTACAATTCCTGTTTATTCATACACGACATATTATCTCTCTAGGTAAAACTTCTTAGCTGCATTAATGAAATGATTTTCCTTATTTTTAAGCCACCCTTGGTTTTGCAACCTTCCTTTAAAATTAAAAAAGTAAATTTTTCCCATTCTCTACAATCTACAAAATTTATCATATAAATTAGATGGTTAATAAATCTTACAAACTATTGGTGCTTATATTTCAAAATGCTAAACTTTATTTATGATAATCACATCTACCTTAAAATACTGTAGTGCAGTATAATCACCATATAAAGTAATAAATATAAATGACAAACGTAGCTTGAGGTACATTAATAAACTGAGGACTAAAAACAAGATATGGGAAAGCAAGTATTTCCGCTGAAACCTTAAATAAACGACTAAGACGCTTTGGACACGTCGAACGGATGAAGTTAGAAAAAAACTCTAAATCTAAACCCAGAAGGTAAAAGAAGCAGACGAAGACCAAGACTTAGATGGATAAAGAAAGTGCAGGACTATCTCAAAAAGCTGATTATTACAAGATAGACAGGAAAGACAAGCATCTGCAGAGAATGGAGAAAATTATAAGAAAAGCCAAGTCGCTAGATGAGGAGTAAGAAACAAATATAAGGGTTTGAGTGCAACTACTCAGCACTAACCATAACACCTTCAAGTTATTTAGATATATTACATCGAATATCATCTTGTTGTTTTTTAGATTCTCAGAGCAATCATAAACAGCAGCAGGGGTTCCTTGCTGTGAGGATAATGTTGGGTTAACATTTTAAACACAAAGACCTTGCTGAATATATAATTAAAATATATCTGTTCGTTATGTTTTGTGACGATTTCCATGCTGCTTAATAGTAGAGGTTATAAGGAATATGCTCAAAGATTACAGCTTACTGATAGAGCTTTACAGCTGTAAATAGATTTTAATTCTACATATTATTGGTTTATTGAATTGACGCAACTGTACTGTTGATTTTAACTTCAATCTTTCTCAACAGAACTAATAGTAGAAAGACTAACAGTACTATGAATAATTTTTCTAATTACGTTGACTCTATGGAAATTACTATAAATAAAGGCGTTGGTTTTAAAACTTCAGTATTTGTTATGATTTAAATATGTAAAAGTGTACTATAAATTTAAAAAAAAATTATATAAATATAAACACAGGTTCCAAAATCGTTTATATATATATATATATATATATATATATATATATATATATATATATATATGTATATTTATTTTCTCTTCTTTACTTCCAAAATGAGTGACAAAATATAGAACATAAACGTCAATGGATGGAGCCCGTCGAGCGATAGCAACTAAGTAGATAAAATCCAGTCAAGTAAGCATCAAAAAAGGTAATTTCAGAGAAAAATTATATAGATATCTGACAACAAATTCATGTAAAGTACGAATGTAGTAAGTTACGGTATGGTTTACCTGAAATTACACTCGGCCTTGTGTTTATAATAACTATTTATGTGTGTAAAAATAGCGTCTTTCATGTAACACAAAATCTATAGCTATTTTCTGAATTGTGACAATAGTATTATATTCTAGTTTAGAAGATTGTGTAGAATTTTTTTAGTAAGGATTATTGCATTTACAGGGATCGATTCTATACCAGCTTTGTTTTTATTGATTTTCTTCTTGAAGACTTACCTTAGCTATGGGTATTGTAATAAAGAACAAAGAATGTTTTGCTGATGATATAGGAACAAAGTTGAAAAAAGATGAAAAAGATTACAAAAAGATAGACTATTTATTGGAACTAAAATTAACATATTAGTATATGTTAGTTACAGTAATGAAAAACGCCAAAGCGAGGCAAGTGAACATTTGCCCCAGTAGTGAGATCCAGTTTTGTTTATTCTTGTATTATCAACAACTTCCTGCTCTATAAGGAGGTAACAGGAAGAAATCAGCATTGACAGGCTTTATGAAGGATATCGAAAGGGCTAAAGTCGTCAAGATTAAAGTAACGTTCCATCATCAAGTGCAAATAATACGTTCGGTAGACAACATGCAAAGTAAATGCAACAAATTGTGTAGTGACACAAGGAAAGAGAAGGCAGGGGAAAGACTCGAGAAAGAAACTCTATAGCTACCAACTACTGTATTTTTAATTTTTGCAATAATAGGTAAAATATTACAAAAAAGTAAAGCTATGATTGAGTTTTTTTTTTAGAATCACTATACTTCACAATCCTGATAATTTGTTAACACGACTAAACAAGCGCAAAATTACTGAAAAGAAGGTACCTTAAAAATAAATAAATTAATAATTTATTATTTTTGTAAGTCTAATGCAGTTTTAAAAAATTACAAAAATCTGTAACCTGCTGATATCAGACAAGTATAAAAAACATTAAAATGGTTACGCAACAGTTCGTTTGAAAAAAAATCATGAAAATCTGTAAAATGTGTGCGGTAAGTAAATATCAAGCCTTTTATGTTTGTAGTTGAATCAAATGTGTAGCACAACTCTACAGCCAGCTCTATTTTATTTTTTTAAGTATAGTAAAGATAATTTTGAAGCTCAACTTCATCTGATAACCTACGTGTTATGAAACTGGCTTACATAGTTCGACATATAGCTTCCGAATCTAAATACTAGATTTTCTTAAACAAAGCTGATCTAGAAAACTAAAAATTAAATTGTTGTAACAATATAAATATATTTACGATATCGTAACTCGCTGCATGGTCTCCTTTAGTAAGGCAAACATTTCTAAGTGGCACTTTCGCATTGTGATTGAGTGAAAATGTATATAATTTAATAGTTTCAATTAGAAACAATTCGTTTTACTGAAACTATTAAACTATTATTAATTAATACGTGTGCCTTCAACTATCACAGGCAATAGAAGGATTATTGTTTGCTTTATTGAAAATTTATTAAGAAAACTGTAAATGAAAACAGTGTTAAATATATAGGTCATTTCTGTATACTAACCTTTTAGATATTTATAGGCTTGTAACACAAACCTCTAGTAATTAAAAATAATTTAAGGCTTTATTGATGACAAAGCAATTAACGTTCGCTTAAAGACGTACATAATTGTGGGCGTTAAGTACTTATTCACAGGGCGCAAAAATAACGCATGCTATTCAAAAAAATGTAAGTTTCAATGTAGAAAATGTTTGTTAACGCCACAATAATCATTGCATTTTGATGGTTGTACAATGATTATTGAAAAATGGCATCAAAGTTTTGCATCGCACTTACCAACTTTTCTTTTGACACAGTTGCAATTTCTTCGCAAATGGCAGCGTTCAGTTCGTCTACTGTTTAAAGGTTTCGAATATAGACTTTAGTTTTAAGATAACGCCAAACAAATAAATTGTGCACAGGCAAATTTGGTGAACGTAGAAGCTAAACGAATATTGCCGAAAATTACGTGTTGGGAAAACATTTGTTGAACAACTAGAATCGAAATCCTTGCCGTATGGACCATAATTTTATCTTGAACATTAACTTATACTAAACATCAAAGTTGTGGGAGCGAAAAATTGCTCAACAAAAGTAAGGTTCATCGATCCCTACTACTGGACAGTTTTCAGGCATAATTCAAGTGAGTTTGGAATGGAAATATCCTCGTCACAGTTGTCTTATCAAAAGCTATAATTTAGAGCATTGTTGCATGAAACAGTTTGCGTTAAAAAAGCCACGTTGAAACATTTTTTGAGCTTTCATAATTTTGCATGGATAGAATTTTAAGTTGTATAGGTGTACAAATAAGTTCTCAGCTTTTTTCTGTAAAATTAAAGTTTTATTTAAAAACAAACAAAAAAAGCTTAAGTATCAAAGTATTCTCCGTTGGCATCGATGACCTTTTGCCACCTTTCGGGTAGCTTGCGAATTCCCTGGCGATAGAAGCCCACCGACTTCGAGACGATAAAGTTATCGATGCATTTTCGGACTTCTTCTGTTTTGAAATGCGTATCAGCCAAGTGATGCTGTAACGACCGGAATAAATGATAATCGGAAGGGGCCATGTTTGGGCTATACGCCGCATGTGGGAGAAGTTCCCAGCCTAACGCGTCTGCAGCTTATCCGTGTCAAATGTTTGAGGGCGTTCAGCGCGTGGTTGGTCTTCAAGACTAAACTCTCCTCCTGGAAATCTTTGGTACCACTTTTTGCACGTTGCATGATTTACAGCATTCTCACCATATGCAGCACAAATCATTTCGGTGGCTTCAGCAGCGTTTTTCTTAAGATGAAACGCGAAGTGGATAGAAAATCGAATGTGCTCTTTTGTGATTGCCATCGTGAACCCAGCTGATTACTGAGGTTATGTTCAACAAACGCCAAATCGCATGATTTTTCCAAAAACCAAATGGCATTGCTTTAAAACTGCAAGAGGGCGGACTAATACGTTACATGTAAACGATAATTTGCGTCCTGTGAAATCATAAAACTGAGAACTTATTTATACATCAATTATTGTATTTGGATTTAATGAACAGGTTTTATAATCCTGCAAATTAGATAAAATTCTTAGGGACACTCTATCAAATAGTTTATTTCAAAATGCCAGTTATAAGTATTGTTTGGTCGTTCAAGCTCATTTTAGATAGTTACTTTATTTTATATACAACTCAACCTCTAGTCGCTTTATTAAACGGAGGAATTTGAAATATACTTAAAAAGCAATTTCATATATAATGCACAGAAGTTATAAGAGTATCACTGTTGATTGGTTTTCTTTACAGTGTTTACAGCTGCAAATAAATTTAAAAATAAACTTGAAAGAAACATGTGGTCAAAGAATGTGCTAATATAAATTTTATTATTTCAAACATACTTTTACAATGTAAAATATTCATATATTATAATTTAGGAAAAAACAAAACAATTTAATAGTTGTAACAAATCCTTTATTATTGTTATGTAAAATATTAGAGGAAATATCACTATTGTTTACTAAAGTTGCTTTAAAACCTATTTCCAAATCATCAGGTGGAATAAAAAATGTCTGATTTATCTGGTTTCCTTATTTATCTTCTGCTTCGCTCCACCAATATCAAACTGATAATCTGCAAATTTAAGTAATTCGCGTCAACCAAGATATCTTACTGTAGTTGCCTTTTACAGTCCCACAAGACATACAATTAGCATCTAGGAAATTGTTATATAGCTGGAGGTGATTGAAATACAAAGCATACAGGTTGGAGATTGAGGTGTGTAACATCAAAAGCAAGAAACCTCTTACGAACAATCACAAGTAACAACTTCTCATACTAATCAATCGATAAGTCAACATATTGGTCAACCTACTTTTTTGCAGTTGGCTTAACTCATAATTACTTTCACATCGAACCAAACTGAGATTTACCATCTGATCATTTTCTAGTAATTCTTATACTTAGTGCACTTGTCATTACAAAGCCAGTTACACCAAGACTGGCGTCTACTAAAACAGATTGGAATGGTTTTCAAAAAATTATTGTGAACCTACATTTAAACATTTGGCTAAAAACATATGAAAATCTGTTTAGACGATGTTCAAATTCCTACAACCACAATTCAAGAAGCTGCCCGAAAAAGTACACAAATAATAAACCAAAACCAAAAAGATACATGCACAACGCTAATAACAAATGACTTGTAATTCTATCGACAAAAAACTTACTCAACCAACTAACGCAATAATTAAAATTTACATTAGAAAACCTAAAAAAAACTCCGCATTCGAAGAATATATACCTAACCTATCAAAAGATTATTAGAAAAGAAAAAAAAACAATAACATACCACTACTAAGAAAGCAGGATGGAAAAAAATCCTACATATTTAATGAAACTTATATAATAAACCTGCAGTGTTCCACAACGTAACCCAAACGCAATTGTCAAAAATGAATTAATTATTTATAATTTTTTAGATGCACCATGTCCAATGACTTTTTCAATTCAGATTGACAAATATAATATCTACAAAACCCCTGGTTATGATCTCATAACAGACCAGGTTCCAAAACAATTGCCAAGAAAAGCAATAGTTTTTATAACTACCATTTTTAAATAACATGATAAGATTATCAAGTTTTCCCATAATATGAAGATTTGTACAAATAATTCTTGTCCATAAACTTGAAAAATATTATTCTTGCCTGCAGACTAATAAGTTTGCTGTCCCAATTATTAAAAATATTTAAAAGATTATTCCTGGAAAAATTGGAAACAGGCATAAACTTGGACAAGATACTACTACCTCACAAATTCGGCATTCGTGAAAAATACTCGATGATTCAGCAGTGCTACAGAATTGTAAATAAAACCATAAGAAGTCTAGAAGAAAATGTTTGCACTCCAGCATCCTTAGACATAGATAACACCTTTGTAAGAATCATGCATTAGGGTCTATTTTATAAACTGAAACTACTCCTACCTCTATATTACTGTCTTATCTTAAGATCATATGTTACTAAACAAGATTTACAAACTAAATTCAAGGTTACCGTCTCTACAGTCCTATTATCGAATACCCTATATTGCAAGATATTATCTGGCTATTGAAAATCCAACATTTGTAATATTTTATCGACTTGTGCTAGCTGTGTTTTTTCAATATTTTAGCATGCACGCATGCTGGATTTAAAAAAATCCAAATTTTTAATTTGTACCATTTTCAAAACTCAATAATTTTAAGCGCGTAAAATTAAGGAAACTGAGCTTTACTTTTTAAAGTTACATTGGCTATAGTAAAATAGTTTGTCAAAATTGGGCGATCTATCGTGAAATCACGATACTTAACAATAAAAAACTTCTGTTAGTTTGACATATCTACCTAAAAATTTTAATTTAATAATTTATTATTTCAACTTTTACATAAACAATGTTAACCTGGGAGACATTTGTAAAACTCACTTTTTTGCTTTTCCTGAAATTTTCCCCACTGTGCATCAGTGAATGAGCACTTTTTGGATGTAAACGTCTCATTTGTATCAACTCAGCGAATAAAGTAGTAAATTTAGGTCCCCGACAACTATTCGACTGATTCAGAAGGCTTTTCGGAAGGAATGGAATGAGTGTAGCATGTGCAAATGCATTGGTACAGATTGAGAGATGGCTATAAATTTGTTAAAAGTGATCCATGTTCTGGACGATTAGCAAGGAGCAGAACACCGAAAAGTTTTGAATGCATACGGGCTACAATCAACAAAGACCGATGCTTGACAGCCGGAGATCCAAAAGATGAGCTGGGGGAGTTTAAAAACTTGAATATGTGATTTTTTGTCGGAAACATGCCGCGTAAAAAATTTTTCCGTGGTTGCCATTACCAAAATACAACACGTCGTGTTTCAGCTGCTAATATCTTACCCCGGACTGAATTTTTTAGACCGCAAGTTCTAAAGAAACTGAGGCGTTCAAGTTCTAAGGTCGCCAAGTTTTTTTCTGAAAAAGTACTCACCCAAAACTGTTAAACCTTCTGTTACTTATCAACGTAATCTCCGTTTAGACGTACACGTTTCTATAACGTCATTGGCACGATTCCATTACTACTGAGATCACTTATTTACGGGCGTGTTTTGCTCACTGAAGAATCGCTTTGAAAAATAAGTGGCCACAGAGTGTCTTTCGTGATAGAAAATTCATGGAAATATCACGTGTCAACATAATATTGCTATTGTGATTGTCGGTTAGCATTCGTGGAACCCACCTAGAAGAAAGTTTTTGCATTTTCAGATCATCATTCAAAATAGACTTCACAAATCCAACAGAAATGTCAAGTATAAAGCGATATCATGCACACCTAATTGACAGCTTCACTGGCGCAATCATGGTTTCAGTCCAACTCGTTTGTGGCCGAGGCTTGTCATATCTCTTACCTTTTTTAAATTTTCATATTTACTAACGCACTTTTTAACATCCATAACCTCGTCACCGCATGTCCCACTCAAATGGGAGATGTAATGCATACCCTTCTGATAAAAGTCGTTTGAACTCTAAGTCCTTCAATGTGTGAAGCTGGCTGCCGTACAATTTCTTATTTCCGCAATCTTATAGATAAATATTACATAAAGTGAGATTTGGACTTCGTGGAAGTCCATTCATAAAGTCTATGTCGTTCGTTGGTTTAACCACGCACGCACAGCAAGTGCATAATAGGATGGTACACCATCCTGCATGAAAATAAGGTCACAGTTCATCTGCTTTGTCCATAAGTTTATTTACTCATTTATTAGGATGCACATCCACTCGGTTGTTAATATTTTACACTAATTTTTTAAATTTCTTGTTTAACTGTTAACATGATTAAATGCATATTACAGTGCATTCACTAACGCACGCAACACTTTATTTTTTAATCTTTTGATAATTTTGATATTACTCTTGCTGGCGATTCCCCAAAGCTTCACCCTCTAGGTACAAATAGGTTTAATGATCGCTTTATAAATTAACAGTTTATTTGTTAACGATAATTGTAATTTTATTCTTCTTTCGTTTGATAAAATGTCCCATTGCCATGTCAGCCTACGATCTATGTGTAATCCAAGATATTTTGCATTATAGGAGTGCTTAAATTGTTTTCCGTTTTAGTATACTAGTGAACAGCTGTTATCTCTCTTCGTAGCAAATGCTACATGTGCTGTTATCCTCGTTGTCCTGAATCCTACATCTCTTTAACCACACTTGGATCTTATTGAGGTATCCAAAGTCTTGTGGTTATAATGGAGTTCGGATACGAGGCTAGAATGGCAGTATTATCCGTGAATGTGGCTACAGCTCTTAATCTGGCTAGATAGATTCGCATCTTGGTATTTCACCAAAAAATATCTTTCACATAGGTAAAATTTTAGTAATGAAAGAAGATGGTGTGCCAAACCCTTACATATAAAATTTTATTTATTAATATTTTTAATGCATAGTTACTTTACTCCCACCCTGTAGCTAAGCTTTACTATGCAAGGACAAAAAGCGCATTCAGTAGTTGTCATTTTTATTAGTTAATAGGCTACCAATAATTTTTAATTTTTTAGATTAAATTAAATTATCAAAATATTTAAATCAAGATTTTATTTTAAGTTATTCTTAGATTATATTTAAAACTTAATTTAGTCAATTGCACTCAGAATATGTTATCCAGGTTTGGACAGTTATAATGAATTTGTGTGTCAAAAATGTTTATTGCTGCTTTTAAAAAATCTACAGCCTCTATTTAACTTTAGAAAGTTTTTTAAAACATGTAACGAAAACATCTAAGAAAACTTTAGAAACTTTTAGCGTGAATTATTGGAGTATATCTTACAGCCATTTTTAGCTTTACGATTTGTTAAATATGAGTTGATAATAGAAAAAGTATGTCACAATTGCCAAATTTTAAAATTATATTGCATCTAAAAAATATAAAATTACATTAAAATTGCTGAAGACAGTGTTAAAAGTGATTCACTTAAAAGGTACTAGTATTATTATAAGTAATTAAACACGAATTATATAAAGAAGATTGCTCTTTAGATTTTATTGTAACTTTTTGTTGACGACTTTAAAATTAATTACACTAATAGCATAGCTTTGCATTCAATTTACATTTTGATTAATAATTATATGTATTCAATTTAATAGCTATTTTGCAGACGGTGGAGTCTATTATCGATTTCCTCTAAAATAATCACTGACTATATAAAAAGGAATTGAATGTAAAGTCTGCGCTTCTTCAATTTATTTTAAATTTATGTATTAAAAAAAATATTTGGAAATGAATCAATCTTTCTACATATAGCTGAATAGAGCTTTAGACAGACAAAAACGTAAATGAAAGCTGTTCGTTTGCGTAGCTATACTTTTACGCTAATCTCATTTAACTTTTTCGGATATCGTAACTATAAAAATGACGGAAAACATGTTCGTTCTATTTAGCAACTAGATACAAATCTTAACAAAAATTTTTTCTTATCTGTATTATCAAAATAAAACTACGTTAACATTAATATGCTTTTTAAATTTATTTGCAAATTTACAATATACTTCTATGTATTATAAATGTAGTGTGGGGAGTTCTAGCTAGAGCTAATCACCCTGATAGTTGCACCGGTTTTGGTTGTGTTGCAGCACTAATTTAAAAGTTAAAAGTCTCCTGATTCTACTGGCTATACAGGAAACTTTTAATTCGTAGTTTGAAGGTATCGTCGGGAACGTTAGTCACTATGTGGAGAGTCTTTGGTTATAATCTCTGGTGGATTTTAGTTTGCAGTACCTTGGAGCAGCCCCAGACCCCAGTATACCCAATGAAGTAGTATTTCGTTCGATAAGAATAGTTGTAAACGTTTTCTAAGTAACCATATATTTTTTTCGATCTTCAAGTCCAGTTATTTCTCTTTGGCTTTAATGTGCAAACTTCAAGTGAGTTGTTAATACTAGTTTGCGGGCATTCGACATATTTCAAAGTAAAGTTAATTTGTCGATTTATCGGTGTTAAAGGTAATTTTTCATTTGTAAAACCAATCTTGTAATGAGTTGAGATGCCTTTTCAGGTGTTTAAATGTTATTTCAGGTGACCAGTTGTCTTACAGGACGTCTATGTTGTCCGAAAATGCAGTTAATACAATATACTTTAAGGTTACTGCATTCGAAGTGTAGAGCAGATACAGTAGTGGGCCTATCACAGAACCATTCATAACTCAAAAAGTAATTTTGTATAAGTTTTATACTCCATTGCTTATGTTAACTTCATAGGTTTTTTCTGTAAGGTATTATTTTATAACTAAGCATAGCTGGCTGGGGAGGTGCAGTATAAGTTTATGTAACAGATCGCTATGTCGTACTTTATCAAATGCCTGTTTTATCTTTATGGAGACTGCTAGATAGATACTCTTTTCTAAGCTTACGGATATGTGAGTAATGATTTGGTGGTTTTGGTGTATAGCTGAGTGACATTTGCGAAAAGCGTTGGTCTAAATTTACAGGATCTTTAACGCGTTTAAATAAAGGCTTTTTAAATTTTTTAAAGACAGAGAAAGAGTTGTGATTATATAGGCGGTTTTTCAGTAGTACAATCTGAGCAATACTCCATAATGCAAAAAAGTAGCAGAGCCGCAGAATGCTATTAAATATTAAAATTTATGTAATACTCTACGAACTATGAGATTATACCCAGAAGCTTTCAGTAATTTACTACTTTGATTGAATGAGAAACTTGTACTGATGGAAAAGGTTTAACTTAACACGCAACCTCAACGAAGGATTAAATTTTCTGTCGTCTTTGTTGCTTTGTGATTGCGGTGTTTTAAAGATGTGCTCGGAAAATGTATTTGCTTTATATGTATTTAGTCTACGTCTACTACTGTTGGGTTTTATGATAGAAAGATTTTGTTGCTTTTCATATAGTTATCATCAGATGAGAGTTTTGTAGTATACCGTTTGACGGTTCTATGCGGTCTTTGAGTAGTGTTCTCAACTGGTGAGTAAGCCTGTTGAAGAATGTTTTGTCCCATCTACCTCTAGTTCTATTTGTTTTCTTGTCCACCATTTTTTGGCGATATAAAGCAAAAATGATATTTTATGCAACTGGAGTGTATATTAAATTAGGAATGATTTGCCACGCAACATCTATAATTGTCATCAGATATTGTGTTGCTTCATCAAGTTCTTGAGCATTTTATATTTTGATGGCAAAATGAATTTTGGTTTTTAGGTGGCTCCAAAAGTAGTTCCAATCAGTATATTTGGCGTATAAGTTTTGATGGCCTTCCAGCTAACAGCTGTATAATCAGATGATAGATTTAAGTTTGATTCGGCTTGGTAATAAATATTCAGTGAACTTCTAACGACAATATTGCTGAGTAAATCGGGTACTTTGTTTGGGTCGCTAGATAATAAGTTGGCCTTCCAGTAGAAAGACAGTTATAGTGATGTCGGCAAATTGATTTTACAGTGATACTATGTTCTTCACTATATTTTACACATCTAAAAAATCTATTAGATATGTTTTGGTATATTCATAAATTTTACGACTTCATTGCGGTGTAGTTTTTTTTTCTTGATGGTTTAAGAGAAAACTTTATATTACCAAACTTAATCTTTCTATATTTTAGATCAAATATCTTTTTATTTTTGTTAAGCTTTAAGCCAACCAAAAACAGCTGTAGTGATAACTTTATAGCTCTATGACGTATACTTATAATATTACGTACTCTATCTTCCAGTGAAACTAACTCATTTGAGGTAAATTTGGTTGGGATGATATGATAGAGATTGCAAATAGCTATACTAAGTGCCCTTTCTTCATTGAGCTGGTAGGTATGATGTATTATCTATTTAATGTGTGCTCTAAGTTTTCTATACGAGTCTGAGATTAGGGTGTTGACTTTGACTAAGTTATTAGCTAATGATGTTGTATAATATTGTTCTCTTTTTAAACCGAAATAATACTAGCGGTGATTTAATAATTTTGGGGTATTAGGTTAAAGGCGTGCTCAGGATTGTCGTAGGTAATTTTATAAATAGTGTTTCAACAGTTTGAAGGTTGCCTTTGGATTTTGATTTCCTTTCTTAATCGTAATTACTGTTTATCGGGCTTATGTACCTACTTTCGTGACTCAAGGTTGCTAAATATATGTTATTGTCATAAATTGCATTGTTTTCTTTTATGTTTAGGTATGTTTTGATATCTATCAGTATTTGTTGATTTAGGTATTTGTTGGATTACAATTACTTGCTTTGTGTGAAGTTAGGCAGGGATTAATTAATAATAATAATTTCTATAATTTAAAATATATAGTTGTATGTACAGTTTTATAAATGTGTAGTATGTCCATTTTTTACTTGACATCAAGTTTGTTAATCTTAAATTCACTTAGCTGCTGCGTACTAGAAACTTTCAAATATAGTGAAGCACAGCAAACGTGCTAATTTTTCGAAATTCAAATGAACACTATAATTAGTAAATAGAACAATAATCGTCCTACTAGATAAATTCGTAGACTGATAACTAGCTTTAATTAAGAATGTTAACAACATTATTTAATAACACAATCTGCAGTATTTCATACCAGCCTATAAGTACTGAAATCTGGAAGCGTTCACCACAGAAATGGCAGTAGAAAATTATAGACCATAACAGTTTATTAGCGGAAAGTGGAAAAACTTTAAGAATATAGGACAATAAAATCCAAATGGCATTGAAAAAGTTATTATTTCGGAGGTAACTAAAGCTTAAACTATTTCTAACTAAACTCGGTCTATATTGCCAGAAATGCAAATTATACACGAAAATTAACATTCTATTGCAGTTTGTTTTGTAAAATTGGATGTATTGTGGTTTAACTGGGCTCGAATATAATAATATACCAAAGGATTAGAAAGAAAATTTAATTATCTACATAAAAAAGAAGAAAAAGCAAAATGTAAAAATTACATAACTATCTGCTTAACTTCGATGGTTCTTAGAGATTATACAAGCATAATTGAAGGGCGAATAAAAATAATAGTAGAATAATAGGAAAAATATATAAAAGACAAAACAAACATCGGATAATATATTCATATTAATGAATTGCGATTTAATATAGGAAAATTGTTGTCGACTAAATTAACACTACCTATTTGGACGTTATAATTCACAACAACGGTTAGTTTTCCTATCATTTCTGCTCCTCTAGCTATAACTAACTATTTAGTCATATTAAATAAAAGTTTTTATTAAAAGATTATGTTCATCTCTATATTTAGTATCATTTGTTCGCGATAGAATAAGGCGATATATTTTTTCTTTTTAGTTTCTTATTTTTAATTTTTGTTGGAATACTTTTTTTATTACTTCTTAAAGTTCCAATTAATTCTCTCTTCGTTTTAAAAATTTATTAATTAAATTTATATTATTATAATTGTCGGTGTATATTCAATAATCATTATCAATAAATTCATAAGATAATTCTAATACAACTATACTGGATATTGGCCCTTCTTTGTAATGTGAATCACTATATACAGTAGTGGGAACTGTATGAACTGTAAAATTATTTTCACGCAAGACAAACAATTTTACCCCAAATAATTTTAGTTTAAAAGGAACGTACTGTTTTCACTCAACTCACTATTCATCTATGCTTATATCTTTTGTAGGATATAAACCGTCACAATTTTTTTGTATAAAATAATTAATAAACAGTAGGACTTTAAGTAATTTCTTATTAGAAACATAATCAAATTGTTTGTTATTACTGAATCGAAGAAACTTTTAAAAAACTGAATCGCCTCTCAGCTTTTATACGCCTGTAAAATGTAATTACAATAACTCCGGATCATAAAAAATATACTTGTTTTTCTAGTTTGTAACAAATGTTTTGAAAAAGAATAAATCCTAAAAGGTTTGGCTTTTTTTTAATTTGTCTAAGTCCATAATTTTGTGCTTGTCTTTTTTGTACTTCGACATAAATTGGCTGACATAGTAATTTGTTTCGGTAACGATGATATTCACAAGTTCATCTGTCACAAAGGCTTCTAATATTGTTATCTAAACCAACAACTTAGATTCTAGAATTATCACTAAAAACATTTACTTTTTTCATTGTAATCATCATTTTCACACTGGTATAATAAATTCTAATCATCTTTATCTTTAAAAGATCTTAACAAATATGCCTGTTATATCCAGTAAGGAGCTTAGAGAGCAAGATCTAATTTAAAAATAGTAATTAGTAACATGATCCCAAAAGGGATCAAAGAACTGAAAAATATAATTGTATCTGGTAAAGAAAACTTACATTAAATTACAAGCCACAATAAAGAATATTTACATAACCCAAATGGTAGAATACGTAATCAGATTAATCATTTACTGATAGAGAGGATCAATTCTAGGCAGGTCCGAAAAGTGTGGACGTAGACACAGATCGTCTACTGGTACTAGCAAAAGTCAAACAGAAAATTCCAAACCTGAATATATATATATATATATATATATATATATATATATATATATATATATATATATATATATATATATATCAAATTAAATGTAGAGATTTTGAAAGATTAAACCATAAGGGAGGTAAGTAAAGAGCAAAAAACCAATAATACAAGATATACGAGCAGGGCATATAATATCAAGAGATCTCCTTTTGACGGCCTATCAATAGAATTGTTTAAAGTATTTAATGCATCTGGTCACTGGCATTAATACATCCAGTCCATAAAAAACGAAGCAAACATGTAATAAAGCCAATATAATTGCTCAATGTGAGTTACAAAGTTTTGGCTAATTCAATTAAGTTAATATTTCTAAAAAAAGGTAAACAAAAGAAAGGGGCAATTTCAGGTTGCATTTAAAAGGAAAATATCGGTGGTTAACCACATATTATTTTAAAACAAATACAAGAAAATTGTGTTCGAAAAAATCTCCAGATACATTGACTTTTCCTGGATTTGAAACAGACATCGATTAAACAGAGCAGCAATATTCAAAGCACCGAGATGTCTGAAAGTATCAGAAGAAGTAATGTTAGTAAGAATATACTGTTAACAAAATATGATCCAATAGTAATTTATCAGATAAATTTAGGAGTAATGTAAGGTTAAAACAGGGGATTCAATATCTGGATTCCTATTTAAATTTGTACTTAAAATGGTCCTAAGAAAAAGTGGAATAAAGTTAGAAAATAATATACTATATCATTTGTAACAGTGCTTAACCTATGCGGATGACTTAGTTTTAATATTAAGGACAAGAGAGGAATTAAATATAATTATAAAGGCAAAACAATGAAATGTCATGGAACTGGAAATTAGCGTGGAAAATTGAAATATCTAGTATTAAAAAAAGAAAAACGAGAATATCTACTGTCATGGAAGTATGATACAGAAAAGAAATCTTATAAATTTTGGTGGCTCAATAGTATAGTGCATTTAGGTCTCGAAACTAATAGTAATGGAAATAAACCTGTAAAGCTTGCAACGCACAGCGAAGTGGAGAAGCAGTCTCCCAAATTTGAGAACCCTCTACTTGACCAATCAGTTTCAAAATCACTAGCAAACAAGCCTTTTTGGTCACCTGTCGATTGGTAAAAACAGAATTTGGAAATTTCCACCCGTTCTCGAGTCTTTGCTCGGACGGACGGACGGACAGACAGACGGACAACATGAAGTTAGTAAGTGACTCCGCTTCGCATCGCTACTTAATAATGACAGTGAAATAGATAGATCTTCAGTAGGCTCTAGAAGTATGGGAAAATACAAGAATATACTTAGATAAACATAAGACAGGTGACGACATTCGAAGTTTCGGTATTAACACAAGAGTCCGGGAAACAAAAATGCAGCGAATGATATTTAGGGAAATCTAGGAGAGAGATGATTAGAAAAGAATAACAAATGTAGAATTGACAAAAGTTTATAAAGAGTTAGGAATAAAAACGGTAGTTCAACAAAATAGGTTACGGTGGATAATATAACAAAGCTATCAAGAGACCAATTAACAAAAAGATGTATAAGTTGCAATTGGGAGGTAGAAATAGAAGCAGCAGACCAAAGAAGACTTGGAGGAAAATAATCGAAGAATATTTGCGTAATTATGAAATAATAAATTGACAAGAGTAAAGAAAAAGAATGTTCGCCGTGGAGTTCAGGCCTGAAGTGCTGACAAGCGGTAATCATGCACTTCACTTAAAATAGATATATTTTCCATAAACTTCAAACAGGTTAAATATTTTTCAAAAGAAAAAAAAACTGTTTCTTACCGACCAAATTTTCAGTCGAGTTAAAATGTGCTCACATTTACGAGTTAAACTATTAAGCTTTCAAAATGAAACCTAAAGATTTTGTTACGGCAAGCACGCGATAAGCACCCCTTGCGTAACATCAATACTGGAGCTCGACGTGGTCGAAGATAAATATTACAGTTAGGTAACATGGTGAATATGAAGCCAAATGATATTTAAAGTAGGCCGCCGCGAAATTGCTTGCTTCTGAGGAACCATAACAAATGGAAGCCATGCATTCAAGTCTGAAGTTTTAAGACAGCAAAGCGTGAATTTGGCGCTGAAGTTAATTTACACCTATACAGATTATTTTAACGAGTTTTACTTTGCAAACTCGATTAAATCTGAGTTTAATAAGTTATGTGCTTGGAACCTAATTTCTGTACAAGCATCGTAAAATTGTTGTGCCGGAGATTTGTTGAATTTTTATGCAGCTACTTAATAATTATTTCAAATGCAATTACTTTAAAAGTAACGATTAGCTTTATAATCATGCATTAGAGGAGAAAACGTAATAATGTTTGAGCGTTTTAACAGGTCGCGCAAATTTATTTGTATATTCATTGGTGCGACAATAATTTGATATAACTTTGTTGACCTAGTTAAAGTTTGTTGTAAGTATAATTGGTTTTTTAACAACTTTAGTATCTAAACTTTCTACGTGCTTCGACAAGATAAAATTTGATAATTCTTCTACCAAATGGTATCATCTAAAGCGTAACAAGTTTTTGTGGGTCGTTCTCTTTAATTTTAAAAATCTGACATTTCATTAATAGAACTGACGAAGTAAAAGAATGCTATAAACATAATAAGTTTTGATTGAATGTTTTCGATATTTTTTATTATTTTGATAATACAAAATTATATCCATTGCATTTTTATTATATATTTATTAGCAAATAGGATATATTGCATTCTATTAAGTAATGCCTAAGCTTAGTAACTATAACACTATTGTAATGACATGACGAGACTCCCTTCTAGCCGTCTCTCAAATCCGTACCGCTTTAATATTCTTACCATTCTTTCTTCTAGTAGTGGTTGTAATAAAGTATTCGTAAATTTCAAATCATCATAATGTCTTGTGCTTCTGGATAGATCGATATAACCGACAAAGAGCATTAGTCAACACCCGGAGAATTTTGGATTTGTTTCTTTGCATCATACCTGTACTGAATTTATTAGCATATTTATATATAACTTAAACCCGTATCTCGAGAGAATTAGAGTTGTAGAAATTGGTTCTTTCTCAATGTAAAATCCACTTGTTACATTTATTTTCGTTAATTCTAATCTTCCAACGTCAGCCAGGTTTGTTGATGATTTAGGAGGTTTTGTAAGAGATGTAAGGCTCTTACTAGATGTGCGTGCAAAAGGTTTCGGTAACAGTGTCTCTGTTAGTCAACATATCAGCAGTATAGAGCACTTATAGTACAGGTGCTACAATGCTCCCTTGTGGGACTCCAAATATAAATTAAAAATTTACATATACCTCCCAATTTACTGAGGTTCTAAATTCGCGATCACTGAGATAAGACTAGAACATATTGTAGCAAATTAACAGTTTGACATTGTAAAGCATTCTAGCATGTCATATATAGAAAAACTAAAGTATATGTTTTGTTTAAATTTAATAAATTTAATAAAATTTAATAAGCACCAAGCATCTACAGAAAATGCAATTAATAACTAAAAGTATTTATTACCATATGCGTGTGTGTGTGTTAATATATTAACCAAATGTATCATGGCCTAATAGAAAAAGATCCTATCACTAATAAAGAAAAATAAAAGTAAAAAGAAACAGAAGTGAGAGAATATGAAGAGGCTGCAAACAAATATATAAAAACGCAGAATAAAAAACTAGAAGAGCTGAGTGGTACGCAAAATTTTGAGTTAAACTGGCGAGGTCTAGAAACAGTAATAAAACAAATGCAGAAATTTGTAGCCGACAAACAATATAATTAAGAAAAGATGATGGTTTAATGATAAATGAAAAGATAACTATTTGAAATAAGGATCAGCGAAAGAAACATAAACAATAGAGGAAAATTTAAAAGCAAAGAAATCGAAGCACTATATATGGGCTTAAGAAACGAAAAGATCACGTTTTGTAAAAGTAAGGACGGAGATATGTTAACGAACAATGACGAAATACAGGATAAGTAGAGACAGCATTTTGAAAAAATATGAAATGGCAACGGCGACGAAAAAGTAAATTTTGACGATGTAGTAGAAAATTGATAACCTGCAGTTAGTGATAACATTTAGAATCTGTAGGAAATCAAACATATAATACCATAAAAGAGCTGAAATGACAGTCGCGGAATAGCTCAAATATAGCGGATATAAGATAATACAAAAAATGTATTCACTCATTAAAAATATACAAATACAGGGAAAATGTCAAAAAGTGGGTCAGAAGCAGTACTGCGTCCAATATTAAAGAAAGGAGATGCAATGTACTGTAAAAGTTAGATAGCATTGCACAGCTCTTCTCAACATCGTGTATAAAGTACTAGCGATGATCATCAAGAATCGGCTTATTAACGAAATGTGTAAGATAGTGGGAAAAATTAATGAGAAGTGCAAATATTAATAGAAAGGGCTTTTTATACCGCAAAACATTAGTGTATCGCGTATGCGGATGACATTGCTATAATCACTAGAACAAAGCACAAAGTGAGAAGAACGGTACAGAAATTGGAAAAATTGGCCCAAAAAGTAGTGCTAGAAATAAACAAAAATAAAGTACATAAATTGGTCAGACAAGCAATATGATGAAGGGAAGTTTGTAGTGAAGACACAGGAAGGAATTAGATGTATTTTTGGTAAAGTAGCACCCTTTAAATATTTAGAAGTAACAAAGTCAAAAAATCTAGTATCTACAAAAGAGATTCGAACGAGGCTCATGAATATCATATTAATAATAAATGTGACTTTATTTGTTGCCATAAAAATAAAATGAATGTTTTGTAAGTTTCATATCCAGTTGGACTAGTCCCAGGAATTCACACGGTTATTCTTATGGTTCAAAATTGCGTAGCCAATTAGAACATTGAGAAGTAAATTTAGTGGGATAGGCTGTAAATCAAGTGAAAGCAAGTAGAACAACCTACCACTAGCAGATCTGAGATTTAAGAAGAAATTAAGCTTTTTAAAAGGAATACAAGAATAAAGGGCTGACCTTTGACGGGCCGACCGGAGTTAGCTGCTTCGCGCGGTCCAGATAGAAGCGAACTATAACGATTATCGGAACACAAATAACGCACAGAGACAGATCGAGGAAAAATAGATTTTACAAGAAAGAAAGATCTGTAAAAAGTAGGCAATGCTAGAAGAAATAAATAAGAAATTAGACAGAAAGGAAGAAAGAGATCATCGTGTAGAAATTAAATGGCTATACTTCAAAAAGAACCAAATTTAGTTAAAAAAGAAAGTAAAGAACCCAGAAATAAAAACCAACTTTTAAAATGAAGGGCTACACAAGAGAAGAAAATGAAAGAAATGGTCAGGGAAATTAAAAAAAAGGAATACAATTATATTTGGTGTCGATGATCAATAGGAGGAGAGTATCTTAGAGTTAAAAGAGAAAATAAGAATGATCCTAAAAGATATGGAAATAACAATAATAATAAAGAAAGGGGTAATAAAAACCAGAAAACTGGATAAACATCAAATCGGAAAAACTAGACCAATAAAAAAAATCCCGAAAAGACTGGAAAAATAACCTCTTAATACCAATTTACAAGAAAGAAATCCATTTTGAAAACTACGGCCAATATACCTAGCCTAAATCAACTAAAATATACACAAGAATCCTAGAAAAAAGCTTATGGAACCAGATCAAAGTAAAATTAAGAGAAGAACAGGCAACTTTCAGGTCAAATAGACAAACAAAAGATAACATATATTATCAGAAATACAATAAAAAAAAATTAAAAGAGAAGAACTGTACTTGGCATTTATGGATTTGAAAGCTGCCTTCGATGCATTAGATAGACGGGACATAAGATCTTGAGAGAATTGGAGGTAGATAACGCATTAAGAAGGACATATAAAACAGTAATAGCAAAAGTACAAATGGAGGGACAAAGATCAGGCGAGATTAAAATGAATAAAGAAATTAAGCAAAGTAACAGCCTAATCCCCCTAATATTTATCGTTATAATAGACAAGATAACCAAACAAATTAAAGAAAAATACAATCAGTTATATACAGTAATGGGTTATAATTATTTAGAAGCAATCAAAGTAAGTAGCCTCCTATACGCATATGACGTGGTATTACTATCGAACACTAAGGACAAAATGCAAAAGTTAATAAACAAGAGAATTGAAAAAATATAAAATATGAAAATGGATGTAATATTAGTAAAACAAAAAATACAATTGTAAATAAAAAACAAAAAGAAGATCAATACAACAAGGAAATAAAAGATAAAAATAAGACATTGGAAAGAGTACCGATTTATGAATTTCTAGGAAGTATACTAAAGGAAGACTGAAAAATGGATGCAGAAATAGCAAATAAAGCAAACAAATTAACAAGAATCTATTATACTATAAACATAAAGACATCGACAGAGGAGTAAATAGAAAATGCATAATATGATAACAACACATGTCATAACATATGCCTGCGAAAACTGAGCAATTCAAAATGAATGCAACAGAAATGAAATACATCAGAAAAATGGCAGAAAAAACTATGTGGGACAGACTAAAAAACATAGACATTAGAGAAATAGTCAAACAAGAACCAATATTCTTATATCTCCTTCTAGCAAGGTAATAAAATATTACTATCTTAGCTCTGATACCAGCAAAGCAGAAATAAAAGGTATCTGACAATACTTTGTCGAGCTTAAAAAACACATCAGGTACCATTTAAATAAATTAGATTATTTTTTAATAGCAACTTTGTTTAACAATTTTAGATTTTTCAGTTACAATATAATTTATGTGCACATCTTTGCAAAATTTGGTAAACATGACATATCCTTTGTATATGCAACTCAAGTTTAAGAGCATCTTAAAGCTAAAAATGACTATGAGACATACTACAATTACTCACACTACAAGGTTTCTAAAGTTAGCTTAAGTGCACTTGCCCGTCAGAACGGAAAGTTACATACATTATGTTTTAGGCAAGGTTGTAAGGTCAAATGGAGGCTGTAGCTTTTTTAAAAAGTTTAATTAAAAAATCTAGAATATAACTTTTTTATAGCTTTGTAAACTTGGATGAAAGGTACAATTTGACTAAACTAAGCTCTAAAAGGTTTAAAAAAATATTCTAACATAAATATTCTAATAATTTAGTAATGGAAGATTATAAAAAGTTAAAAGTTACTCTGAGTAAGTTTTAACAGGAAAAAAATTGTAAGTGCTTTTTTTAACGTATTGTGCATTGGTAACCTTCTATCAAAAAAAAAATGATCACTCTAAATTTGTCTTTTTGCTTCTATAGATAAGCTTATCTACAGGGTGGATAAAAACTCACTAAGCCTTAAAATTGGCTATAGACTTGTAGTATTACTGGATTCTTAATGAAAGGAGTTTCTAAATAAACTATAATAAGTGGAATTTTATACTTCCCAAGCGTCAGCCTCTAAGGGTAGTCTTTTGTATGACATCATGAATGGAGACCGCAATATTGAGATGCTTCGAAATTATGCATGGGCTGCGATATCTGACTAGGACATCATTGGCGATTTTATTTTCATGCAAGATGGTGCATTTTGCATTTACTGTGCGTGCGTGGTTAGGTTATCGTTTTCCAATGTATTGGTTGGTATGACAAGACTTCATCAATAGCCTCCAAGAAATCCAAAACCCACCCCATGTAATTTTTTCGTGTAGAGCTACGCAAAAAAGGAGAGCTATAGGACAAACCTCGCACACGAAAAGACTTGACTATTCAGAAGGTTTTCAACAACATCCAAATTTAGTTGCCAATAGTTGCCACTTATTTTAAGATCTTAAAGACCATCTAGAATTAAAATAAGCACTACAAGAAGTTGTCCTACAGTAGTTACGAGACCATTCCAAAGTTTTGCTACAAAAATGACAACAGTTTCTGCATACAATACATACATAAAAAATCTGCAAAATTAACATAGTTTGGTGGATCAAAATTTTCATTGTTTTATATGAATAAAAGTAACGCTCACAAGCTGTGACTTTTGTAATAAATCTACGCTTAAATATATTTTCCTCACGCGGCATCAGTGGCCACGCCGTGTTATCGGCCCTAGCCGTAAATTTAAATATTCCTAGCCAATAATTCTAACAATACCTCTAATTTCACTATGTGTAACAACAATGGTAATAGTTCAACTAATATAAATCCACATTATTCTCAACAAGCTACCAATCATAACAGCACTTCTATGTTTACTAATTACCAGCCACAAATAGCTACCCTCGCGTGCTGTACAGCCTCAATCACCGCAAATAATGTCATGGCAGCAACCTCAACAAACTTTTACTCCTCAATTTGCTAATCGGTAAGGCAATATTACTAATTACAATATTATTATTAAGGCAATTACACAAATTAGCTCTTTGCCGCAACCAGCACTTATGATGGTACTAAACCCTACACAGTATAATTTTATCTCAGCAGAATTCATGCCTTCAGAAATGATAGCTGTCTTCTCATATGCTAACGCCAGCACCCCAACCAGGTTATAATTTGAACTCTACAATATTGTGATATACACAATAGACGTCTAATTACCACACTGGAGACAACATATAAATTACCAGTGATAAATCAGAAGTAATTACTATTAATCATTTTCAAAAAGTTAAATTACAAATTTTTCAATGTAAAAATACGCGCAATAGATGCACCAGACCGCTCGTTCCTTCAAATGTGCCGAATTATATGATAATTATATTATAAGATGGAAAAGCGGCGAATTATGTTTTGTGCTCATTTCGCCAATTACAAATGTTGCAAAGTTTATTTGGATATTCTGTACAGGAGATTCCCTAACCACACATCACTATCGCATCGCATGCTCGGCCATATGCAATCTACAAAACCATCAACACGACAAACATCAGATTATTATCAGTCGACTTTATGCCCAAATAACTCAGTGTCAGGTCACAGATTGTCAAGCATAGTGCATAACAAAACTATTCTGTCTGCTACTTTACATTTAACTATAAACCAACATATCTAAAATCAAATGTTGCGACCGCAAGAGGGAGATCTCACCTCAATAACAGTGTCAATGCAGCAAACTATTTAAACTCAGTAACAAACAATCAACGAATTAATTATAGAGATCAGACTTTTGAGAAAAGTGCTCTTGAGAAACAAAAACGGCTCCTAGTTATAAAATAGCTCTCTGAAACGCCAATGGTCTTTCTCCACACAAACAAGAAGTTACAAGATCCGTTTTGCGCAACAATATTGATATTCTATTTATTTCAGAAACTGATATCTCCAGCAGAAGCCAGTTTAACGTTCCTAACTATGCCATCTACTATACAACTCATCCTGATGCATGCGTAATGTGGCACAGCTGAACTAATTAAAAATAACATCAGACATCATGAACTACCCAAATTTCAGAAAAACCATTTACAAGCAACGACTGTACAGATTAGAAATTGGCTTGGTTCAAAATATTCTACCAACAAAAAAGGTTTTATTACATATTTCCGCTCACTGGGTAGCAGATTTATGGCCTGAGGTGATTACAACGCAAACCATACTCACTGGACATTCCCGCCTCTCTCCTCCAGGTAGAGGTAGGGTCTTATATCAGATGTTGCAGAAACTTCAGCTGAATCATTTGTTTACCTACGAACCCACCTACTGGTCAACAGACGTGAATAAAACATTGGATCATTTGGACTTCTTTGTCTCTAGATTTATGTTCTGACCATATCCCTGTTATATCCAGTGTAAGTTTCATTCCTGTTAAAGAGCAGCTAGTTAAATTATTCAATAATAAAGCAGATTGGTATTACTTCAGGCATTTAGTCAATTCCCAACTTAATTTAAGATTTTTCTAAAAATTATCGAAGACCTAGAAAACCACTGCTCTACACCTCACCACAATAATCCAAGAATTAGCCTGAGTTGCTACATGTATCTAAAATTCTTCAAAAATCCCACAAAAATCCTGTACAATATATGCCAAAAAGAAAATATCTAAAAAAAGACAACTTAAGAAAATTTGGCAAACTACTAGTATCTATCAGACAAATGACGATATAACCAAGCTTGTAATAAATTAACAACTCTAATCATAAATATGAAAAATAAAAGCTTTTAAAAATATCTGAAAAATCTAAATGATACAGAGGATACGAACTATTCTCTTTGGAAAGCAATCAAAAGAATTAAGGATCAGAGACAGCTGGTTCCTCCCTTAAAAAAATAAATGGCAATTGGGCGCACAGACTCGAATAAGGCTGATACCTTTGCGCAACATCTAGTGCAAGTTTTTTAACCTTTACCACTATCAGTTACTCTTGAAAAACAGGAAATTAAAAATTTACTAGAACCTCCTTACCAGATGTCTCCTTTGGCAGATTTGTACACAGTTAGGAAAGTTATAACCATTATTAAAACCAATTTCATCCAAAAAAGGCTCCTAGCTTTGAGGATAACTCATCAAGAAACTTTCGCGTAAGGGTTTTGTTTTGCTAATAACTATCTGTAATACTGTTTTGAGACTAGATTACTTTTCAATGCAATGGAAGGTTGCTCAGGTAATCCTAATTCCCAAACCTAGCAAACCACCCACTGAAGTCAGTTCTTGCAGACCTATCAATCTCTTGATTATACTTGGTGAATTATTAGATAAAATAATTATAAATCAATTATTTGGAGAAAAGATGTATTACACTGCAGCCTTCCTTGACGATAGTCAGGATTTTAATAAAATTTGGCACGATGGTTTCTTCTTTAAATTAAAACTGTATTACCTCACTCATACTATATCGTCCTCAAATCTTTCTTGCAAAATAAATTTTTCCAGTTTAAATATGAACAGCAGCTAACAAACTTTCTCCAAATCTGTTCTGGTGTGCCTTAAGGTCCCTATATCTTATCTTTACCATTCATCTACCCACCAGCGATCGAACATTCATAACATCCTTTGCGGACGACAAAGTTATTTTGGTTTTTAGTTTTTTAAACATAAAAACCCCGTTGCAGTTGATGAAATCATGCAAACTACTCTACATTACAGAACAGTTGGCTAAAAAGCAAAGAATAAAAATTAATCGAAGTTGCAGCATATTACCTTTACAAAATGTAAAGGGAAAACATCACAAATTTTTATGAATAATGTGCAATTACCTCAAGTAATAGATGTGAAATACTTAGATATGCACCTAGACAAACGTCTCACACGAAAAGATCTCATGTAAAAAAAAACGGAAACAACTCGGCTTAAAATTCAGTAAACATTACTGGCTCTTAAGAAGAAATTTACACTTTCCCTTTGCAACAAACTGCTCGTCTACAATGTATCCCTTAAACCCACATAGATCTACGGCATACAACTGTAGGGTACAGCCGCCAACAGTAATATTCAAATTATTGAACTCTTCCACCCTAAAGCGTTACGTGCTATGTGCAATGCTCCCCACTTTTTCAAGATCGTAGACATCACAAGTGATCTAAAAGTGGACTCTGTGAAAAATACTACAGCGAAATACAGTGACAATACCTAAAGCACTTAAAATATCGTAGTAATCGACAAATAGTGCAAACGCTCAAAGATTGAATAGAATTAAGATATTAGACTTACCTCGTAGATTCATTCAATAATGTTGTAAGTACGTAGGATTTGTAATAATTCAGTTGTTTAATATATACGTAATTTTACAAGTAACTCCAGTGTTAAGCTCAGTAGATCTTGACTATCAGGTCTAAACATGTCTTCCTTATCGCACATTATTTTTATTTTTTGTATTTTAAACGGGTTGCAAATAAATTGTCAATAAATTAAATAAAAGAATATAATAGGTCTAGTAAAAAGAAATCCATTATTTTTCCCATAGATGGCTTTAATAAATTGTATCTCGCGCTCTAAAACTCCGATCGGTTTACACTAAATGGCGTTAGAAATCTAACATTTCGTACTAAAAAACTTATTTGACAGTTTTGTGAATGGCTGACTCAGTTTTGTTTGGGCTTACGTCAAAGATGGACACCAGCAAAGAGAAAATACGCTATATTTTACAGTTTTTCTTCGATAAAGGTGAAAACGCAAGCCAGGCGGCTGAAAATGTGAATAGTGTTTATGGTTCTGATACTGTAACAGCCAATTAAGCGGAGTTTTGGTTTCGTCGATTCCGTTCCGGTAATTTCGATAACAAAGATGCACCGCGTTCTGAAAGGCCAATTGCCGAAAATGTGGATAAAATCATGGAAATGAGCGAGTCCGACCGTCATATAAGCACTGTTTCTATTGCTCAGAGCTAAACATTTCACAAAAAACCGTTTGAAACCATTCGGTGCCACACGAGTTAACGCAAAAAAAACCTCATGGGCCGAATCTCCATCTGTGAATCGCTGCTGACTCGCAACAAAGTCAACCCATTTCTGAAGCGGATGGTGATTGGCGATGAAAAGTGGATCACTTACGACAACGTCAAGCGAAAATCGTCGTGGTCGAAGCGCGGTGAGCCGGCGCAAACGATGGCCAAGCCAGGATTGACGGCCAGGAATGTTTTGCTGTGCGTTTAGTGGGATCATATACTATGAGCTGCTCTCCTACGGCCAAACTCTTAATTCAAACCTGTACTGTGATCAATTGGACCGTCTGAAGAAAGCAATCGCCCAGAAGCGGCCAACTTTGGCCACTAAGATAAGAATTGTATTTTATCAAGACAACACCAGACCACACACATCGATAGCGACTCGTCAGAAGCTTCGGGAGCTTGGTTGAGAGGTACTTACGCATACCACCTTCTAGTCCGGACCTGGCACCAAGTGATTACCTGTCTATAGCTATTTTGCTGGTGAAAAATTCACCTCAAGAGAGGTTTATGAAAATCGACTGCCCCAGTTTTTTACCAATAGGGACAAGAACTTCTATGAGAGATGCTTAATGGAATTACTTTCAAAATGGCAACAAGTTATCGAACAAAACGGTGTATATTTGACTTAAATCGGTTTATTCTAAGTATGTTAAATAAAACCTTCAATTTCATGCAAAAACTATCATATAAGTAGGCACAAGAAGGCAAATTTATAAACCTTAAAAGTACGTGGTTAAAAATATCGTTATTATTCTAGGTTATTTGGAAGACAAGACTCCCAGAAATTCACAATTTTCAAATGGAATATTATTTTCACAAACTGTTAGGTTATATTTGAATTAAGGGAACTTCTCGTTAATTATTCTAGAAGCGAAAATGACAAAGTTGTTAGACCTCGTTCTGGGCGTCGAAGCCAATTTTCCATTTGATATTAATTATACTTTTCTCATCATCCAACGCAGTACTTGTTTTAATATTTTCCTTTTTGTTTAAGGTAACCTGCTAGTGATATTGGTCGTTACGATGAGCAGGAGGCTGAGGTCAATTACCAACTTCTTTCTGGCTAATTTAGCGGTAGCTGACTTCTGCGTGGGCGTCTTCTGCGTTTTTCAGAACCTCTCCATCTACCTTGTAACAGAGTGAGTATCGATGTAAATGCGCCAATTAAACTATATTTTATACTTTACTTGTACTATGCAAAATCGGTAACTGCTGATCTTGTGTTCGTGTATATGCTTACCCTAATTTCCGTTAAACTCCGTGCAAATAGTAAGATTTGCATCATTATTTTGTGAGATTTAGGAGCAGCTTCACAGATGTTACGTGAGATATAAAAGAAGACGTTCGATAATTCGCTAGGTTTAAATAGACAAAAACCTAATTTATACCAATTCAAATATTAACAATTTAAATAGCATGTTGCACTATTTTTTAATACATCGCAATTTTTCGACACTGATAAGTACTAAGTTATATGCTTTCTATATTTTATTCAAGTTTATAGTTTTTAATGTCTTTTTGACGGAACTATGGATTTAAACATTACGTAGGCATTTCATTCAAAAATCTTTTTTATCAAAAATGTGGCTATAAAGTACAACTGGTATAATTATGTTAGTCTATGTTAGCCTTATAAATAATAAAACTTAAATAATCACACTGAATCTTTTTGATTTACAAACAATTATTGTCTTCTGCTATAAAAGCATTAACTTTATTTTGTTTTTCATCTTCGTAGCCTTGTGTATATTTAAAATAGAAAATATGTAATTCAATTATAAACGAAATTAGATGTTGCAATTTATTGAAGTATGCTATCAATACAAAAATACGTTTTTTAACTGCTAGGTATTTTTGATTCGGATGTCGTATAATGAAGGTGATTGTAACCAACCATTTGCCCAGGAATCGTCGTTAAATCTTTGTCCACTAAGTGCTTATATTAATGGTTTAAAACAATAATAATGGGAGAATGGTAAGTGGAACTAATTTTATTGCAAATACTCGCACATATCAGTCTTCAACGTACTCCCCTCCGGATTCAACACATTTTTTCCAATGTTCTAAAAGCTTCCTGATGTTTTTATCAAAAAAGGCTTTTGGTTAGAGGCGTATCCACTCCTCAACTGTCTGGATGTTAGCATCGTGGTCCGAGAACCGCATACCTTACAGATTTGATTTGAGCCTTCCAAACAAATAGAAATCACTGGGGCTAAATTGGGATTGCACGACGGATGTGAAAAATGGTCTATTTTAATTTCCGAACGGTATCCCTTGTTGTTTTAGCCGTATGAGGGCGTGCATTCTCTCGAAGGAAAGCCATCCGCTTTTCACCTGTCTTCCGCTTAGATCGATTTTTTTTATCCACGTATGTTGCCGGGAGGTCTGAGTGATAAGCTAAACTTACTGGCTGGCATCCTACAGAATGTCTTCATATATAACCCCCTGTCATTTCCAGAAAAACGTTTCCATCGCTTTTCCTGTGAAACGGCTTCTCAGCGCTGTCTTGAATTTGGAAGAACTGGTATGCCGTTACTTCCGTGATCACTGCTGCACCCACGTTTCATCGGTGGTCACTATAGACTCCGCCGAAGTTTGTGGTATCTGTCGTGCATTCGTCTTGCGATAGTGCAATTGGTTTTCCATGATGTCTTCTACACTATCAACAATGATCAACAGCGTTATTCCAAGCTCCTTGATAGTTCTGCGGCTCTTCTCACGAATAAGCGCGCCTGCACGATCAATGTTTGGCTTTGTGACGGATGTTCGCGGTCAACGATCACACGGTTAATTTTCCACACGCTCCCTGCTCTTTCTAAAACACTTACACCATTCAAACAAAACAGTCCGTAAGAGACAATCTTCCCTATACTGTTGTTGGAGTCTAAAGTAAATTTTAACAAACCGGACGTTTTCTCTAAGGAGAAATTTTATCACAATGCGTTGTTCTACGCTCCGCGATACCTTTTGTTCGCGCATCACTCTAGCAGCTCTCAAACAGAACTAAACAAATTCTAACTTGAGCAGGAGAGAGGGTGGAGATTGTGGCTTTACTCTCTTAAGGTCGCATATGTGCTGCACGGTGCGGCTTATTTACACACAAAACAGTCTCGGTCATATTTGAACCACCTTGTATTTCAGAACAAATCCTCAATTGTTTCTCGAATTGGCCAGCCGTACGGCAGCAGAGACAATCTTGGATTTTAAAGTCTTTTAAGGAATTTTGAATTTATATATCGTACAAAAATCACCAGAAACAACTTTAGCAATGATTAATCTGAGAACGCTGTAAGTATTATTCTCAGTTTCGTTGGTTTTTGGTGCCATCGGTCAACTACCTCGCATCCATATGAAGTTAATTATGTTAAACATACTTAAATCTTCTCAGGGGTGCCTAAAATATTTTTAAAGTTTCGGAGGATAATTTTAACTTAATAATAATTTGTTGCGTAATGTATCAGGCTACATCTCAATATTGACTAAAGAAACCGTCACGCTAGGTACGCTACGAACGGAATTTCCTTTAAGCAATCCTACCGACAAACCTTAGAAGCTCCTTACTGTGCATACACAAATTAGATTTATATTTTACTCATCCACGTGCTCAGATGAGAGACTCATATTGAGTAGCAAAATGTTAAATAAAATTTATGCAATGTTAGCTCTACCAAAAATATATTGTTATGTACATCTATATAAAGTCCAATTTCTCACATAAAGTTTCAGAGTGCACTGTATTTTTTAGCATTTATTTGTTTTACTATTGCGCAAACTTATAAATACTCGTAAAATTAAGTTGAATAAGTAAGAAAATTTTTTTTCAGTTATTGCTTTTAAGTGAATCAAAGTCGAGGTATTGTTTCTTTCTACAATAAATTTCTTTAATTGTATTTTACCAAAAAGTTTTTGTTGGTTTCAGAAAACATTGTTTACAAGTATACTGACAACATTTGCACAACTATAAGCCATAAATTGATGTGCAATGTTAGTAAAAGTTTTACAAATACTGTCCCATACTTTGTTACCAGTTATAGTTATCACAGATCATAGATTTCTGAAATTTTAAAATATTTTCTATAGTCTTTTCATCATTCACGCTTAGCCTCAAGTTTTGAACTGATTGGTATTAATTTTAAGAAAATGGATTTAACTCAATTGTGAGGTATTTAAACCAATTCACCCACTGCGGTGCTGTTTTATAATAACATAATAAAACATTTGTCGTTAAAATAATAAACTGGGAAAAATTGGCTGTCTCTATCAAGCTAGAAATTCAAGCTAACCACGTGAGATGAAATTGAGAGTCTTGAGCGCGGCTTAAGCAAGCCAAGGAAATAACTTGGAATACTGCAGCTAATTGTCTAGTGTATGTCAAGGTACCATTTACTGTTTAAACTGTGTCACCTCTAACTACTATGGGTTTTTTGTACGAACAACTAGCTAAAGCGTGTTAAATTTTGTAGTCATATGCTTTGAAACATGAAACATCAATTTTCTGTTGTTTTTAGTTTTTACTAGGAAAGTAAACCAATATACTGTAGGCACTTCAAAACTACAAAATTTCACAGCGATATAAGAAATACATTTTGAAAGTTAGTATATACTAAATATTTACCAACCCTTTTAGGTGGTTTGATTACTGGGATAACATATCACCCAATATTGCAAAAATAAGTTCTTTCTCAAACGAATTATTATTTAGAAAATTACATTTAATGCCACATAACAAAATGCCATATATATCATATTGCCACTAATTTTAATTTAACATTATAGTTATAAAATTAAGTCGATCTTTTAGTTCTTTATTTCAGATCTCAATCTCTAGAAGAAAACTGGTCTTTTGAGTTATCTACTTTACTATTGGATCAAAAGCGAAAGTTTTTTAAAAATTCACTGAGGATAGTTTTTATAAAATGGACAAACGTTTGCTATCATCCAGAGTGCTTAGAAATCGAGGGTGTTTTAATATTTTTCTATTACTTTACAAACAATACTGTTGGTAGGAAAGGTGTAAGTATTTTTTTGATTGGGGTTTATTTTTAGCTGAGCGAATAAAATGAACTATTTTATTATTAGTTTTAAAAACCATACCAAATATGTTATACGTCTCTACAGAAAAATAGTTGCAACCTATTCTACAAAATGCTAAATTTTTATGTAACCTTACAATTTTAAAATTTCGTAGAGACAATTTATATCTGTAGGACTAGGACTAAAATACCAGCAACTATACTTTTTGATCTTTATATTCCCAAAAAAGCAGAACTATTTTTGCTAGATACTCCATCTCATGGACCCAAATAAACCTTGATAATAAAAATTTTAATTTTATGTCATAGTACGAGAACTATCTATATTTCAACATTTGGAATCTTCACTAATATAATAATAACCATATATAAAAAGGGGGACCCTCACGATGCGACAATTACAGAGCCATATATCCCCAGTCACATTATAAATATATACCAAAATTTTAGAAAAATGACTAAGAACTAATATAGAAATAGAATGCACGACAAACAAACAGATTTCGCCCAGGAAGACAAGCACGAGGCAACATTTTCATAATAAAAACCATAATAAAAAAAACCATAAGCAAAGGCAAGAAATTATACCTGGCCTTTATAGATCTAAAATCTGAGTTCGATCGAGTGAGTGCATTTAGAGAACTACAGGTTCCACCCAAAACGAGAAGAGTAATAGAAAACCTACACAAGAACATAAAAGGAAAAGTGCGTCTAAAGAGGCCTTTCTCGAAAGTCTTTAATATGGAAACAAGATAAAACAGGGAAACACCTAGGCCCATTACTTCTTGTAATTTGTATAAACTACATCTACATGAAGTGCAAAAATAAAACTTAGAAATCAAGGCTAGGATATCTGAACTTATGCCCAATAAGAACTCAAAACCTACTATATGCAGATGACATATTAATAATAACAAATAACCCACAAGAGCTACAAACAAACATAGACATTTGAAAAGACAATCTACAACAAAAAAAGATAAAAACAAAATAATGCATCTAACAAAGGGCGAGAGCGATGAACAAAAACACATAAGAATAAATGAAAAGGAGATGGAACAACTAGAGGCCTACGAATACCTAGGAATAGTAATAAGTAAAACAGGATAAATGAAACCAACCGAATATGTCATCATATTAACAACATCTTAATATGAAAGAAAGAATTAAGCGGGAAAACAAAAATACACGTGTATAAAACTATATATACCCCGACAATTCTATATCCTGCGAAATTCTGGGCAGTAACCGACAAACATAGATCAAAGCTCACAGCAGCAGAGATACGATACTTGAGATGCATAGTTGAAGAAACCGGGTAAGAAACAGAGGCATTAGGAAAGAGTTGGAAACGTCCTCGTAGTAGAAGAACTAGAAAGGAAGTATGAGCTCCCTTTCTCAGCTGTTGTAGCAAACCTTTTTATGGCCAATATTGCAATGAGAGTCCTCGTTTCCTTTCCTTTAAAGCATACATTTTAGATAAGGAACGTTGACGATACTTTTGTTATCTTGCCTAATGGAGAAGATACGCTTTTAAAATTTCTTTCTCATCTAAGCAAACATTACATCAAAATTAAATCTACAGTAAAAGTAAAGAAAAACATTTTTCCTTTATTGAATACCCTCGTAATAAAAAGTCGTTCCAACAACAGTTTCTATCATACTGCCTATGACAATTATTTAAATTATAAATGCCACCATAAGCTTGTGGGGTTTAGAAAACTTTTCTTCATTAGGAATCGGCAAGCTAAAACCAAAATTACCACTGGTGTACAAAATATGTAGTTCAAGAAATTGTTGACTGATAGTATCAAAAATATTAAGAACATAAATTTCAAAGGTCACGGCCTTTCTCACCAAATAAAGGCATTTTTGCCGCATGCTGAACAAACAAAATACAAATAGTTTTTAGTTAATTTAATTCGCTCAGGTAAGGTTCGTTACTCATACGAATCCCAAAGAGTTTACGAAATATCTTGTAGTAGTATATATAAACAACAGACACATAAATGAAGCCACACAGGCAAACATTCTTTGGCCTTGGAGAAAGAAGATAATTGTTTGATATTTGATAAACTTTATAAAGAAACCAATCATAAAAATTCAAATCAGAAGCACTAGCTCCCATTTTCAATCCCACCAGTCGAGTCATTTATAAACATGAGGGCGGCGAAGAGATTGCTCTGCAAGCAATTCCAGATCGAACTTAAAAAGACCTTTCGATTTCGATTTCGAATTTCGGGAAAATTCGAAATAGAATATCTCGAAAATTATTCGACATAGAATTTTTTCGACTTCATTTTCGAATTCAGCGTAAAATTTCCTATAAGAATCCATTTTCAAATTTTAAAAGATCTCAAATTTTGTGACGGACTGACTTACCGACCGGCAGACAGACATATAGAATTCAGTAACGAACTTTTAAGTTCGTTGAAAATTTAAATGGACAAATAGAGACGATAACCAACTTTTATCCATTATTTGGGATTTATTAATTATTCTACATCAGTTACGTAACTCTTACAAATAAAAAACTTTATATTATACATTTCAATGCAAAATATATTTACGATAAATTTTCACTTTCCACTCAACAAATAGTAAAGTAAATCATACAAAAGATTAATCGTTTTCGATCTGATATGATATATATATATACACACACCTACGCACGTACGCACCAACAGACACACACACCAAACATTAAAAATTGCGTTATATCTGTAAAATTAGCAAAGCAATTAGTCGTCAAATAATCTTATTTATACTTTTTAGTCTGTAATTTAATTGTTTCAAACGTAAATTATTTTTTAATAAAAGCTAATAGAGTAGCTTAATAATTTTGTTTTTATACTCAGCGTATTTGATTTTCCTTGTCAATTCAAGGAAAAATCTATTTTCGTTCCAGAAAAATTCTAGTCTGTAGAAAGACTTGAAAATTTCTTTTTAACCTTAACTACAAAGGCTGTTTAGAAAATTTGGTAAAGGTTTGCGAAATAATATAATAATTTATTCATTTATTCATTCTTCGCACGGTCTATAACAAAGCTTCAGCTAAATTTAACGTTTAGTTAGGGTTTTTCGGTCATCTGACACAGCAACTTTGAAGCACTTTAAAAACCCTTGAATAAGACCGTCACAAGAAATATTAATGAAAAAACGTAATATATGGTAATAAAAATTGTCTAACACAAATACATGAGATTATTAACAGAAAAACTATAGCTATTTATATCGAACGAGTGCACAGTATTTTTCAACAATAAATGGCATGTCTGAATGAAATGCGTGCTGAAATTCTTGGATTTTGCCCATAAACTCATTTAACAATACAATGTTTTATTATTTGAAATCACAATCCGTAAATTTTTTTCTTTAATTTGTGAATACAAAAATTAGTGTCGGTCAATGCCAAATAACACAGAAATGATCAAATTTTCTTACTAAATAGAGGGCAAAATTACTAGGAGAGCACAACAATTGCAAAATTAAAGGTGCACGAAATTGGTGATAAATTATTTCATAACACAACCTTTCTTCTTGTCTTAATATATGCGTTTTTCTTGGTTATGAAACCTAAAGAATTTCAAATTTTTTGGAAGCTGTACTATAAAAAATCAATTATATTACTATTTTACTGCACTTCTACAGCAACTCTTAGGTATAATTTGATAATATTTGTCACAAACATTCACAAATTGTAACGAAATTTAAACTTGCCTAGTCCATGACCTTAACAACTCAACAATCATATATCTCACAAATAGAACCGTCACCACTGCCATAAGGAAACCATTGTAAACAAACAACGAACTATCTGTAAGATTAATGGGTTTATTCAAGCAAATATTGATTTTCAGTATGAACATAGCATTCTGCACGATAGCGCAACTCTGTGCAACATCCTACAGTACACTCAAAAGTCGCGATCGGAACCAAACCGGGCGTATTTATTGCTTGACAGCTTGGCAAAGAATAATTACACTCACTAAAACGCGGATTCTATATTTCATGTCGGAGAGAAAAAGTTAATTTGAAAAAGCAGGAAATGTGATTTCTGTTTAAAGCAGGTTCATTTTATTTTGTTTGTAATTCATAATAAATTTCTTGTCTGATTCAACACAACAAGCGCTCATCAAAATTCAAGCATAAAGCTGCAGCTTCTGTTATTTTAATATTTATTACTTAATTTTTTATATCTATTTACTTCACAATTATGTGTGTAAATATAAGTGAGTGTTATTTAATATGACTTTTCTGAGAAAAAATTGATAATGTTTAAGTAACATCGTTTCATTTGATGACGATTGTTAATGACTAGCAATATTTTGCTTTAAGCTACATTATAAGTCATAATAAAGGGTAATAAAAATTGAGCTGTAGGATATTTTTCCTGGATAAAACACAAAACATTGGAATAATTAGAATTTCACTGTAATTAGTGTCTAGACTTAGCAGTTACATATGAAATATTATATCAGTCAACTCTACGATTGTGCTGACATGCGACCATTCTTTCGAAAAAGTTCTCCACAATACTTTCCAATAAATTCAGTTCTATTTCAGCAATTATACGTCTGATGTTTTCTTTAGCCCTGTAATCTTAGCAGATTTGTTGACATAAACCCTCTTTTTTCCTTTCAAATGGCCACAGAAAAAAATTTAATAGGATTAGATGGTAAAATCGCGGTAGTCAATCGATGTCACACTGTCACAAAATTTTTGTTTGCGATAAAGTAAGTGTTTCACGAGCTGTGTAACATGTGGCTCCATCTTATTAAAGCCATAAGGCATTCAAGTTCAAATCGTTGGTTTAATTAAAAATAATGTTGTTTAGCATCTCCTAATAGCGTACGTTATTGATAACAATAAAATTGCCGACTAGGACCTCAAAAACGTAAATATTAATGGTTCCTCCAGTCCACAATTCTGCAGTCCATGCACTGCATTTTGGAAGATGCATTTGATTTTCGTAAAGAGCATGTGAATTTTCACTGTCCCAAATGCGACAATTTTGACAAATAACAAAGCTATTTAAAGAAAAATGAGTTTCATTACTAAAGATAAGTTTTTTGCAAAAATCAGCAACAACTGATGTGTTTCCTAACCCAGCTCACAAATACACGGTACTTCTAGTAGTTCATCTGTATGTTTTTAAATAAGTTGAATTTTATGCACTTGTATATGTAGATTCTTTGTAAAAATTCGTGTGTAAAGCCATATAAAGGATTCAAATATTGTAAACGATGACAAATTAACGTGCTTGGTTTTGTAAACGACCGTGGATAGTGAACCCTAGCTTTGTCAATAAGCACGTTATCTATTTCAAACTTTCCACTAGATTACAAATTTCGTGTTCACTTGCACCTTATTGCGCCAGAACTATGGTTAAAGTGCCCTTCGCGTAATTATAACGGATCGTTTGTTTTCATAATAAACTTGAATTATTTTTATGCGTTGCTGTACAATATATGGCGTCATGATTACTTTGCTGGGTGTTTAGATACCAACCGTACAAATTTAAACTCCCAACATTTACAGAACGCAAACGGAACGATTCTGTAGACAACATGGGAACGTAGCTGGATAGTTTCCAGATAACGGTAAACGTTGACTATTATTTCAAGTATTCAGGCAATGAGGGTGTTTTTCTATTTAAAATGCCTCACAAATTTTTTTATGGTATGGGAACGGAGCAAGCGTTTTTTATTGGGAAAATTAACTTTATAACCAGCTTCTGTATTATGTTTGAGAAGTATCAAAAAATTGTCGCTTTTCAGTAAAAACATATGTTTGCACATGCGGCTTGTTATTTCCCTTCTTGCTAAATAGATAAATTAAACTATTTTGTTGTTAGTCGTAAATACTAAACTAAGTGTTTCTTACGGCTCTACGGTAAGGAAACTTCCAACACCAGTAAGCTGTGTTCAAAACTCATCCTGCAACAAACTAGTTTTTTATGTAACCTTCATTCTTCAAATTTTTTAGAAACAAATAACTTCATCCTGTAGGATTACAACTAAAATACCATCAACTATACTTTTCTAACTCCCCTATTCTCAAAACTATCTTTGTCTAGACACTCCATCTACTTGACTTGAAGAAACCTTGATAAAAATAATTGTAAAATGCGTGGAATTTTCTATAATATATGATAAAGTATCATAAACGTCACAAGAAAACATCAAAATCCGAAAAGAAGTCTGTCAAACTATACCAAAACCAATTATTTATTACCCATCCACTACTAGCTATCATCACTTGGCATAATCTCTCAGATTATCCTATAAGTAGACTAGCTATCAAGATTTTGTAAAATATTTGAACTTTGCTGTAAGTCCAAATTATGTCCTCACCATATACATTAGGTCTCACATAAAACATTTTACTACCGACTTCTTTGTAAACATAAAAATTAAACTGGGTAACATTTAGATAGTGTTACGCAACACCGTGTTACTTATACCCGATATCAAAGATTTCAAATTACAATCCTTAAAAACTTTAAAACAAGACAACAATCTAATCTATAGATAAAAGTAATGCTGCAATTATTTGTTATAACTTAGATTATATAAATAAGATGGATGTCTTACTAAAACCATCGGACTATCGCCAAATACCTAACAATCAAACAACCAAGACTCTAATTATAGACTCAAGCTCGCAATTTTGTCCAATACTTAAGAACGACATAATTGTCAGTTTTAATGTTACCTCCTTCTTTAGCATTACCTCGTTCTAGAGACTTGGGACTTCTAAAATCACCCATTTCAAACTTTTCCACTAGATCACAAATTGTATGTTTACTGGCACTTTATTGCGCTAAACTATGATCCAAGTGTCTTTCGCGTAATAACTAATCGCCTTTTTTATAATAAACATGAATTATTTTGATGCATTGCTGCATATGATGACTTAGCCGTATGTCTAAACACTTCTAAATAGTACCACACCCAACAAATACATCGAAATTACATTAGTTAGAGACATTTTAGTTTTAGTAAGTCACTAGCACTTTTCTGATTCAATTCCATAGTACAAAAGTGTTGAGCTATTTCGGATTTATTTTTAAATCTCTGCTATTTATAATAGTAGCGTTATAGATGAACCACTAGAGCTACAAAATTGCAAAACTATCCACAATGGAAAAGCAAAATAAGAGTTTTCTTACTGTTACTAGACATTTTTAGTTTATATTTATGAAGTTATCCATCACTGACGACTGACATATAATAAAACTCGTTATAAATTTTCAACGCCTTTTCAAACAATAATTTATGAAATTGCTATCGATTACTTTGAATAAGAACAAGACTTATACAACATGGGTCTATACATATTTATTATTAAATATTAAGAAAACGTAAGAAGATTCCATTATCTTTTGCAAACTGTAATTAGAAATGTGATAAATTGTTGATCTACATACATCGTTATTGAAAACTAAAGGTGGCTTTATCATGCTTAAGAGATAACTTTAACTAATAGTAAGCCAACATCCTAATTTGAGAAGTTTTAAATTCTTGGTAATGTCTTATCAAAAACGTTCATTTCTTGTTGAGATCATACTAAACGATATCAGAAACGTCTTGTAACGTTAAATATATTGCGATAAACCATTCAACCTACTAGTGGTGTGGTTTTCAAAATATATCATTTAAACGTACTTGTGGGAATCAGTTATAAATCTGAATTAATTTTTTAATCTGTTAAAGCAACATAAAAATACAAATATACAAATATATTTTTCATCATAACATCCTGACACATTTTTTCCTACGGCACAGTTTTTTGCTCTCTCTATCGTAAAATAAAAATTGTTATCCCCAAGTGCTTATTTTAATGATTCAAACAAATGCGTCTATTTTGAGAAAATTCTCGACGTTTCGGTATCGGTTTTGATGCCATTTTCAAGAGGTTACTCCCCAAGGAGAGCTATGAGTCTTTGAATAAGAATGAGCTTTCGTGTGACCTTCTTGATCTTTTATAGCGCTGGAAGTGAAAGTTTGTTCGGCGGGAGATGCGTGGGGTTAGGGAAAGTTTGTAAGATTAAAGGTGTTGCGTAATTGGCGGTGGGAAGCAATAAGGGACTTCCACATGACAGGTAAACGCTGGCTGTCATCTCTTGTGTTGAGGCACTGTGGGCGTTTTTCTATTTCAATTGCCTCACGTACTATTCTGCTGGTAAAATGGGAAATGGGGGCAATAGTTTTAGCCCCAGAGAAATTAATTTTGTGGCCTGTTTCTTTGCTGTGTTTGGCATGTGCCGAAACATTATCGCCTTTCCGTACGGCCAGAGAATGCTCGTATATTCGGCTAGATATTTTCCAATTTGTTTGACCTTATGTAGGTCATTTGGCAGTCTCCACAAGGTGTTTCATACACTCCTTGGGGTTCATTGGGACAGTGATCCTTTGTTGAGCGAATAAGCCCAGATATTTGGTTGTTGGTCGTAAAGACCGTGCGGATATTTTGCCGCATTAGTATGCGACTTATTCTATCGGTGATGCCTCTGATGTAAGGTAGGAATGCTTTTTGTTGGTGAGGAGGGTTTTGAGATTGAGAGTTAGTGTTTCTATTTATATTTTTGATTATATTGGTTAAGGATTTGTTAGAATATCCTTGTTGCACTAGGGAGGTGGTAATGGATTTAATTTCTGTTTGGTGATTTTTCGTATCGGAAAGTCTGATAGATCTGGTTATGAGGGATTTTGCAACCGAATGGATTTGGGAAGGGTAGTGATGGGATTTGACATTTAAGTAGCGATTAGTGTGAGTGAGTTTTCCGTAGACAGTGTAATAAAAGCTGTTATTAGAAGGATTTCTTGTAATGAGGGTGATCTAGGAAGGGAAGGGAATTGTTATGTTCAGTTTCCATGGTAAATTTGATATTGGTGTGGATTTGGTTGAGGTGAGAAAGGAATTCTGGAAGGGTATCATGTCCATGGGGCCAGATAACAAAAGTGTCATCGACATATCGTATCCAGCAGGTAGGTTTAAGGTGAAAAGAGGCAAGGGCTTTTGTTTCAAAATCGGCCATAAAAAGGTTAGCAATGACAAGTGAAAGTGGGGAACCCATGGGAGCACCATTAGTTTGGCAGTAAAATTTATTTTGGAAGGTAAAGTAAGTATTGGATAGGCAATGGTTTATTAGGGAGAGGATATTGTTATTTATATTATACGTTGACTTTAATAATTATAGGGTATCAGGAATTGGGATGTTTGTAAACAAAGAAACGACATCGAAGCTAACCATGATGTCACCTTTGCGTATAGGGAAGGTTTTCAGTATTTCTAGGAAATGATAGGAGTTTTGGACGTAGGATGGTGCCTACTCTGTGAGAGGTTGGAGAGTCTTGGCAAGGTATTTGGCTAGGTTGTGGGTGGGAGAACCGAACGCACTAACTATAGGGCGTAAAGCAATGTTCTCTTTGTGAATTTTTGGGAGATCCTACAATTTGGGAATTCTGGAAGATTTTTCTCGGGGTATGAGGAGTTTCTTGGTATCGGATGATTGGTTGGAGTTAGTAATAAGGGTTTTGGTTTTCTTTTCGAGATAGGTAGTGGGATTATTAGGTACATCATACACATTAGGTGCATCTTACCGATGTAGTCCGCAGTATTTAGGATCACTGTAGCGTTGCCCTTATCTGCCTGTAAAATTGTAATATTACTATTTTCTTTTAGAGCTTTTAAGGCACGTAATTCGGAGGCTTTGATATTTGGTTTTGGTAATTCGGCTGAAATGGTATTAATTTTCGAAGGGTGGAAATGGATTATTCTATTTGGGATATAATTTGTTCAGTGGGAACGAGGTTTGGTGTTACAGCAAAGTTAAAACCTTTTTCCAGAGCCTGAATAGCTAGGTTGCTTACAGGGTAGTCAGAAAGGTTATGTACCGTCGTGTTGGTCAGGGATGGTTGGGTATTGGGAATTTGCTGTGCAGTACTTGAGTTTGCGTTCTGGGTGTCGTGTGTGTGTTGTGGTTCAGCGTCTGTCAGTAAACAGGATATCTCAAGATAATAGGATGAATTTGAGAACTTAATTTATGGAAAAGGCCATAAAGTCATATTGGTATTGTACGTTTATTTTAATCAGCTATCGATTGTTGGACTCAGCTGCTCGTTTTAAAATACAAGTTGGTGACTGGAATCGCACCAACAGGACCCTGTATAATATATAATAATAGGATAAGGAAAGTCGTGTGATGTTCACACCAGATTTTTAAAATTAGAGAACCCCACAGGCTTCGTCGACGAAGCCCGATCTAGACGCCAGGCAGTCGTGTAGAACATTCCACATGTTTTGCGTATATTTAACACTACAAACAATAGAAACATTGGGAGGACATGAAAACTTTCATATTTGAGCATTACAAATGCCACCAATGTAATTTAGCATTGATTTAACGGTGTTTATTAAAGAGAGGAGTAAACTCAATACAAACCAAACAGCATAACAACAGTCATCATCTGGTTTTCTGTGATAATAATCAAACTATTTAAATAATTCAAAAACGGTTACAGTTACAAGGCTGATTTATTGCGCCCTATTAGCAAATATAGTTGTGAGTGTGGTGTGCAAGTTTCAAGGAAATCAATTGAAGCGTCTAGGAGGAGATAGAATTATAAGTTTAGAAAGTTAGGGAGATAAGACAAATATTACTTAAAGCTAGTTGTATGGGATCGGGCGTTGTTGTGATGCAGGATAACGACTGGGATTGGAAATTTGTTTCTTTGTAACAATATCGGAGTTTGGCTTTTTCAAATATTGATAAAAACAATATCAGAAATAGAATATTTTCTTCAATTAGGCTACTCTCAGATAATTTCTCCTAATTTCTCTCTCTCAAGATTATTTTAGTTCACGCGTATACTTGAGTCTTCTTAAGGGTGTTGTGTCCCAACTATATTTTAAGTCTTCTAAATTTTCGGACGGTTTTATGTCTTCTGTCCTAAGAAACTTGACAATAATCCTTGGCACGAGGAACGAGCGTAATTTTTGCTTCGAAACGTGATATTGACTAAGGAAGTGGTAGTGCAAGGTACCTCACATGGAAAGCCAGTTTAGGCACTCTTCGTACATTTTCATGATGTGTAAAATGCATTACTTACACTAAGCTTTTGTTCTTTTTAATATTTTTATTTTATTTTAGGTTGACCTATTAATCTCAGATAAGTCAATAAAAATTTTTTTGATTAATTTTTAGCTAACACACACAAAGGTAAAATAAAAAATTTAGGACCTTTCGTAAAAATAGTGCCCTATTAGCAGTGTTTACTTTTCTTATTATTTTATATATTCTTGCTAAAAGTTTAAGTCAATACGACATTTGTAGTTAGTTGCACGGTCTACAAACGTTTGAGCATTAGTTGTGGTCAAAAATACTGCCAAAGAACACTGTAAACGGTTGTTTGGCACTTTGCAAGCATAGCTAGTCAATAACACAATGCTTTTAAGATCACTAAACAATAGTAAAGTTAATAGCAAATTGGTTTATTAGTATGGAATATCCATCCTAAAACATTTTTGAGAAAAGTGGATCAAACTAAATGGAAAAATAACTGGATAGTATTTTTTTATTTAATTCGGCAACTTATTACCTTGTTCTTGTAATATATAATTATATAGGACGCTTTTCTAACTTTACGATTTTATACAACGACAATAAGATATAATTTTAAATAATATATTTGATGCATAGGAATTATTATATTATTGTCATTATCCTTGGTAATAAAAATAACGCTAACGGTATAAAGACTCAGAGATCTACCTTCATATCATTCCTCGCAAGACATGGCATAGACATTGCGTATATTACCGAAATCCACCTCATACAAAACGAGAAATTCACAATTCCGGGCTATCACATTATTTGGAAGGACAGAGAGGCAGCAATAGGATGGGGCAGTTCTGCAATAATCATAAAGCAAAACATCGTAGCCGCCCCTATTGAACTAACAGGCATTCATCAACTTGAAGCTACCGCCACAAAATTAACCTTTAAGAATAACTCTTCAATTAACATAATTTCGGCTTACAAACCACCCACAAATACACTCATCTTAGAAAAACTGGTAAAAATATTTGACAACCAGCACCCCACAATACTGGCCGGAGATTTAAATTGCAAAAACACAATCTGGGGATGCAGGGCCAACAACCCCAACGGAATAAAGTTGAACACACTAGCGTACCAACTGGCTTTACAAATTTCAGCCCCTAGAGATTACACTTATTTTCCCTACCGCACAAACCACTTGCCGGACATCCTAGATATAATAATACATAAACCTGCAACTGCCAATAAACCAAACCGTAATAACTGAACTTAACTCTGATTATCTGCCAGTAATATTGACTCTTAACTGTACTCCTTATTATTACCCGGAAATTCCAAGGCTAATCATCGGACCAGTTAACTGGGAACTTTTCCGTAATATCATGGACGAACAAATCAAGTGCCCTCTTACCATATCTACCACAGCTGAAATTGATGGAACAATTGAATTCTTCAAAGAAACAACAAATTAGGCTATCAAACAATCTACTCTAATCTCTCAAACACGCAAACCTGTCAATAACCAAACACCCCCACTCCGAATTTTAAAATTAATAAAAGAAAAAAACTCCACCCGAAGGAAGTGGCAACGTCTTAGGAACCCTGCAGATAAACACCATCTAAATGTGCTGATCCGGCAGGTTAAAAACGAACTCGATCAATTCATAATAAACTCTTATAAACAGTATCTAGAGTCGTTCGAACCTGGAGACGTCAACATGTGGAAAGCCACCAAACGGATCCTGAAGCAACCCACGGTTACCCCCACACTAAAATACAAAGGCCAAACAATATCGGAAGATAAGGACAAACCTGAAATATTCGCACAACATCTCGAAGCAACATTTACCACCGCATATTTTAACAATGATCCCAATCATATCAGACAGGTTGAAATGGAATCTCAAAATATTACACCCCAAGAACAAATGCTAGATAACCCTATCTCCCCAACAGAAATTAAAGATTGCATAAAAAAACTTAAAACCAAAAAAGCACCAGGAATCGACATGATCCCCAACATAATTCTGAAAAATCTACCGCAAAAAAGTATATGTTTACTAACAGCCATATTTAATTCCTGCTTAAGATTGGGTTACTTTCCTACCGAATGGGAGCGAGCACTAATTCAAACGATTCCCAAACCTAATGGCAACCCTAACAACTACCGACCCATCAGCCTGCTGTCCACAATTTCTAAAGTTTTTGAACGAACCATTCAAAGCCGATTAAACCAGTTTTTAGAAGATAATGCAGTCCTGCCCAAATTCCAATTTGGTTTTAGAAGCGCGCACTCTACTGATCATCAAATCTTACGACTCACTGAGATAATTGAAAAGGGTTACGAAAACAAGATGCACACGATAATGGCACTTGTAGATATGGCACAAGCCTTTGATCGTGTATGGATAATATTATACAAAATGAAAGATTTGGAAATCCCTTTTTACCTATTAAACATAGTTAAATCATTTTTAACTGACAGAACGTTCCAGACAAGAATAAAAAGATATACCTCATCAGTACGTAAAATCAATGCGGGAGTACCGCAGGGATCCGTACTGAGTCCCTTGTTATTCAATATTTTCATGCACGTTGCTTCTACAACACCAAACTCTGACATCGCAATGTATGCCGACGATACAGCAATCATAACTCAAGATTACGACATTAACCTAGCCACAAACAATCTGCAACAAAGTCTGAATCATCTTAACTCATGGTTTAACAAATGGTTTATACGAATTAATCTCAGCAAATGTGATGCCAAAATCTTTACCTTGCGTCACCCACAAGACCCACCTAACATCGTTATCAATAATGTACCTATCCCTTGGAATCCGAAAGATAGCGCGGTGAAATATCTAGGGGCCTTTCTCGACCGTAGATTAACATGGAGTTTCCACACCAATAAAAAACTGATTGAATCATATGCAAGACTGGCCATGCCCTATCCCATCATCAACAAGAAGTCAACATTGAAAATAAAATGTGAGGTTCTCATCTACACGACCATCATTCGACCAATTTTTACATATGGGTGTGGTGCGCGACATCAAAAACTAATCTTCGCAAACTCCAAGTGTTACAAAATAAAATTATCCGTATAATAACAAATGCAGAGTGGTACGCAAGAAACTCGCAGCTCCACCGAGAAACAGGAATCCTGACAGTTGAAGAATTCATAAAGAAAAAAGCCCAGAACACAACTTGGGCACTGAAAACCTACACATCAGACTTAAAAGGAAGTTACCTATTGATGTCCTAAATAGTGAGAATAAATAATTTAATTGTCAAAATCACAATGAACTATCTATTTTAGTGATATAAATGTTAAAATCTTTTAACTTTGCCATGTAATAGCAAATGTAATGCTGATCTGACATAACCACTATTAAAAAAAACCTTGGTTTGTATAAGCATGTGCCATTAAATTAGATAATTTTTTTGGATAATAATACACGGCTGACAGTTACAGTATTCAGTGTGTACAGCTGTTAGTTTTCGTGATTGTAGACGTTTGGATTGTATTAATTTTATAATTATTTTTAATATGGCTACACATAGCACCACGCAGTAAGTATTTAATCAGTTCCGAGTTACAATAGTTGATTAATAGAGATATAAGCTTAAAAACACAAAGTTTGAAGACAATGCAATTGATTCAGGGGTGAAATCAGTAAACCTGAAGAAGTTCTGTCTAAGGATTCTGTGCGATTTTATAATCTCACTTCGGAATATGATTGTAAAAATTTGGATAAGAAAATACTTTTCTAAAACGCTTATTTGTATAAAAATGGATACGGTAAAATATAATTCAATATTGTCCAAAAAACATACGCAAGCTGTAGAAAAATATGTGTAATGGATGTACCAGGACCACGTAGAGCAATTAAAAACAGAAAATTAATTAGATATTTGAAAGTTATTTTGACGTTTTTATGATTGATGTCTTTATCCAAATAATAAAATTACAAAATAATTATAAAATATATACCAGTGCTTTATACGCCAATTTCTTGGAAGGTTTATATACAATATTTGATTTCTTTTAGTTAAGCTGGATGCTGACATTTGGAAACATGCGTATATCTAAACTGTGGTAAAAACAATTCAAGAACATCGGGTTTCCCAGCAACAATTCCAAATGTGTTTCAAGTTCTCATTAAACTGTTTACGTTTTGATGACACGCTTCAATGAAGAAGATAAATCCTTTTGAATCACATGAAATAAATATATAGGAAACTGTAGGACACGCTCCTAAGTGAATATTTAACTGTCACTAGACAAACATTTGAAGACCAATGTATATTTAAGACTAACATACCTAACAAACCCGTTAAATATGTACTTAAAATTGTAATTCTGTGTAATGCAAAAAAAAAATTTCATGTGTTAAGCGAAGCTTTATGTTGCTTGTAAAAATGCTAATTCGCTCTAATACAGTGCATATTAAAACAAATTTTTGGTGATAATAGAATATTAGAATCAAGCACTGATTTAAGTACTTTTGCTCGATAAAAATCTTGTATTAGCATAGATATGTAAAAAACAACAAATTCCCGGTTATGTCTTACTATAAAAACTTTCCCAATACAAAATATTCAAATATCAAAGATATAGCCATTGCATTATTTATCTCATAAAATAGTATTACTGATATGAACACAATACAATAAAAAATATATTGACTCATGTATTGAAAAAATAGAGATATCATTATTTTATTAATTGACGGAGCAGACAACTTTGACGAATTATGCCATTTAATGTTAAACCAAGTAACCTTTAAGGCATTTTATGAACAAACTAGAATTAATTAGTATTATATTTGCAACGCTAACAGGGCAACACCTCAATAAAAAAAGTTTCTGCCGAGCTTTATTACAATAATAGTGGAGTAATTTATTAGAAGCAGTCTTTATATTTTACCACGTGAACTGCGACCTCTGATACTTGGTGACTTTGGAAATAAACCAAAATGCTGTATGCCCAAGTACATCTGGAGGAAATAGAAGCAGCTGTGCAATATTTTATACAAAAAAATATAGAGACAAAACAAATGTGTTATTTATAAATAAGTAAAATATTACTACTACTCTTTGTAGTGTTAGAGTAGCACAATTTTCCCTCTGGTCTATTTGTATTCGTATTGTTTTTTTTTAATTTCAAATACAATACGAGAGGTTTTTGTTACATTTATTTCTTAAAACTAATACAGATATTATATGTAATGATATTATAGTGTATGTATATACATTTGTAAATCTTATACTATGATGGTTATTTTTATTTTACATTGTCAGCATATAAGTAATCTAAAAGGGTTGGGTCACGGATAACTCCACGTTACCTTTTGTGTAGCATGCTACCAGAGCTGCAACATCTTAAATCTTCTATATTAATTAGTTATCATCTGTTATTTTTATTTCATGTACAAGTATCTTTAAGTGAGTTCATAAGTATGAACTGCAAGGATTAAGATTTGGACATTTGGATAACTATAGCCTAAGGTGGCCCAAAAATTACGCCATTAGTTTAATACCTAATGACTTTTTTATTGTTCAACAATTTTATTCACTGTTAGGCATAAGAAAATATATAATTCGTAAATTCATATACAATATATAAGAAAGTTCACATCTCTTAAATAGTCCCCTTCTTCTGCTTCACAAGAACGAGCTCTTTCTAATGCATGTTTTATTACAGCTGTTTAAGTCTCAGTCATATAATTTCTACACGAATGTTCGAAGTTTATTTATATAGACTTTTTCTTTAAGATAAGCCCATACAAAAAATTCAGTTCTTTATAAAATTAATATGTCTCCATATTTCTTAACAAAGGAGTGTGGCTTCAACAATATGCTAAGTCATTCCATCTTATTGAAACCACATATTAAGCTTGTCCTAAATCTCAAGCCATACAAAATTATTAAACATCTGATGATAATGTTTCTCATTTATTGCTATTTCACTACCAGCGTCTTTTTAGAAGAAGACCGGAGAAGCAATACTATACATTGTGCACTTATGTAGATAAAGTTCATGTTCGTGAACAACTCTTGAATTTTTCCTGGCCTAAAACCTGCAGTTCTGACAGAACTGCGCCTCGCCCTACATAATCGGACGGTAAATAAATTCGTTTTGGTTTCTGGCTAGTTCTTGAAACTGATTAACATAATGGCAGTATGGGTAAAAATCTACTGACCTTAGTTTTCAGTTTTATTGGGATACAACTTTAACCATTTTTTAAATTAGTTGAATGGATATTTGGGCAGACTTCCTCCAAGATCGATGATCCTGGCTTTTCATTCATACGTTTTTACACACAATCTAATTATCATGTTCCCTAACAGAACCTTGTACGCCGAAATGTGGACAATCATGTACATCACCTTGTTCTATAAAAATCCAACTAAATAACGAACAGTTGATTTGTTAAGTCCATTTCTGACATTAAAATGCTAACATTCAAAATAGAATTGAACAATTATGGCGTTCTATAAAATTGTGTATTTTGATATAGCTAGTTACCCAAATCGTGGCTATAATTTCTAAATATAAAAATGTTATAAGACAGCTATTAACATGCTTATAAACATTTAAAACCCCGTCGTGACTATTGGTCCACCCACTATTACCAATTCACTTGTTTGAAAAAAGTATACGATCATTAGTTTGTGTCATTTTTAGTAAAAAGTTTTCATTCTTCTAATGTTACACAAATTATGCAAGATAAAGTGTGATGTCTTCTAAATAATAAAATAAAATATTAAATAAATTCCTAGTATATCTCTGCATCGAATGTTCCACTAATTACATATTATAAGTAATTAAGTAATTAATAAACCACCTCAAATATTTATACTAAATTTTTGCTAATAACTGAATAGTCTGGATAAATGTGGATTTTTCAAGGATCAAATATGGTCATTATGAAAATGATTAGTTCGACTATAAAATCTAACAATAAAATAATTATCTATCCGTCGCGTGTTGCTTTAAAATCCAAAGATAGATAAAATCTGTTGAGCTTCTTTAAAATACAATGGTTGTACATTCTGTTAATAGATTTTGTGTTAAAGTTGAATTGCTGACCTTTTTACATTATACATCGATACCGGTCATCGTGAATATCTGTGTTGGTGAAGGATATCCAAAGTATTCTAAATATAGTGCTGAGCACTGCATGTGCCGATTGACATCTATCAGAAAATTTAATTTAACACTCTTTAATTTTGTGAGCAACATTTTCATTACATAAGCTACAAATAAAAAACATGAGGCCGGCCAAGAGATTGCTCTGTAAGCAATCCCAGAACGAACTTAAAACTTAAAAATTCGAAATCGAATATCTCGAAAACTATTTGACATAGAATTTTTTCGCCTTCATTTTCGTATTCAGCGTAAAATTTCCTATAAGAATCACATTTAAAATCGTAATGTCGAAAATTTTCCCGAAATTCGAAGTCGAATATCTCGAAAACTATTCGACATACAATTTTGTCGATTTCATTATTGAAATCAGCGTAAAAGTTTGTTTAAGAATTACTCATAAAATCGCAATGTCGAAATTTTCCCGAAATTCGAAGTCGAATATCTCGAAAACTATTCGAGATAGAAATTTTTTAATTTCGAATTCGAAATCAGCGTAAAATTTCCTATAGGAATCCATTTTCAAATTTTAAAAAATCTCAAATTTTGTGACGTACCGACAGACAGACCGACCGACAGACAGACATATAGAATTCAGTAACGAACTTTTTAAGTTCGTTGAAAATAACATATGCATATTTCTCTTTAGGGAATACATACAGTAGTGTATATTGTATATATGTTCGTGTCGTCGAGATAAACTACTGCCATAGTGTTGTGGTTACGAGTCTTGCTTCTCTGTCCGTGAACCCAGCGTGGGAGAGTTCAAGTTTTACTGAAAACTCACAGGTGTGTGTGGTATTGTAGTGTACAAATAGTATAGAAAATTGCACGTTAGTAGGCATAATAAGCCGTCGGGGTCTGTGTTCCGCTAAGTGCGCCCCACAACAAAAAAAAAACAATGCAACAATTATATGCAAGAATAATCGGGCTGCGCTAAACGCACTATGTGTTAGAAAAATAAAATAAATATGAACAATTCTAGTTATAGATTTGCTCCTGATGCAACACCCATGCAACCACAAAATTAAATTCAGCCGCAACAATAAAACGCCGCTTAGCTTAGTATGTATTGCCCGTGGCATATTCGACTTTCGCAGGGGTTGCGCAATTTATCTCAACTTTTAATTAAGCCGTAAAATCATATTAATCTTAGTAACGGGGATATGATTCGTAATCATCCGTAGCAACAGGTGGAGAAAACGTGCAATTGAAACAAGAGAAAATATTACTTAAGCACCGATAAAGGAACAAACAGACAAAATTATATTAACACAAATGATAATACACAACAAATCATCAATTAACCGAAAATGTCTAGACCACCTCCAATTTATATTTATAACGCTATGACGAATAGCTTGGAAAATGAATAATATTACATTCTGAAGAATAATACAGTAAAACTATACATAAACACCAATAAAAATTATAGGAACCTAATCTTTTACTTAAAAGATGAAAAAATAGCACGTTATACCTATTATCTAAAACAAAATCTTGTTTATAGAAGAATAAAAAATTTACATAGTTTCATATCTACCAATTTCATAAAATTTACGTTAGAAGAAAAATATAAAGTAAGAAACATCACTAAAGTTTGGCAGAGTTTTTTTTTAAGACCCGCTACATTTGACCTTTTGTAGACCTGAAAGCAAGCAAAAATAACAAGGATGTGTTTTATTTTTAGTATTTTTGCAATGTGAAAATTAAAGTTTTATCTTCTAGAAAGGAGACGGGAATAATTAAATGTGCTAGGTGTCAAGCACATGGTTACTCAAAATCTTGTTGCTACAAATCTTATTGCTGTATTATCATTATTATTAAAGTATGCATGAATTTTCCCGAAATTCGAAATCGAAATCGAAAAGTCTTTTTAAGTTCGTTCTGGGATTGCTTACAGAGCAATCTCTGCACCGGCCCCATGTTTTTAATGCTAAATACCTCCAACAGGGGTCTAGACTTATAACAACTAGAGGTCGCCAATTTTAAAAGTCAATTATTATCAACAAATATGAACATTTAAGTACTGATGGGTTTATTTACTGACTGATGTTCAGATACTCGACCAAAGATTTTCTTAATCACTATTATGATGTAAAATTCAATTTTGATTTATAACTCAGTAATAAGCTACCTCAAGTACAACTGAGCGCTCGATAGTCGCGAGGTAAAGGCCTCAACTTACCACAATAGGCGCGCAACGGTCCTGGGTTCGACTACCGGGTCAATAACATAAGCAAGCACTAAGTGCTTTCCGATCATCATACAAATGCCTTTGTCTGTCGTGAAGTACATTCTCTTTATTCTAAGTAAGCGGTAAGCCCAACATGGCTCATAGTACCGCATGACTGTGCAGTTAAAAACAGGTTAGTAGCCTACATAAAAGGAGAATAAATATAACTGGGAAAGAACTGTATCTCTATAATGGCAACATTGATTAGGAGATGTTTAGAGATTTAGAGAGGTAACTCTGCACTAATAAACTATCTACAACAAGTGAAAGATAAGATATTAAAAAAATGCTAGAAGAGTATTGCAACAAAGCAGACTTCCTCTTGACAAAACGCCATTAAATAGCTTACTAAATAGTTGAAAAATGCAAAACAAAAAGTAAAACGTATTACATCAATAACGCGCGTACGTCTTCTTATCCAGTACAAGACTAGCTCACTTAAAAAGCCACACATATAATAATTTGTAAAAAGCTGTAACTTGGGCCAGGGCAAACTATAGCAAAGCTCGTGTGTTTACTGAATACTTATATTCAATTTTCAGCCAAATTTCCCACAATAATAAAGAGATATTATTAGTTAAATAAAACTCAGTGTGATATTGCTAAAAAATAAAATTACTAAATGATAAAAATTATCTAGTCAAGGCGAAGGTGTTAAAAAAGCTATTAGTGTAAACCATTATAGTGATCGTGGAAATATTGATTATAGTATTAAGGATCCAGTATTTTCCCATACAATGGAAGTTTAGACAGATCATCTTAATCTAAAACCCGGTAAACTTCCAACAGAAACCAATTCTTATAGGTTGATAATATTGTTGTGCTGTTTATCTAAATTACTAAAACTCTGGTGTGAACATCATACGACTTTCCTTATCCTATTATTATATATTATACCGGGTCCATCGTCTCGGTATTGTAACTTTAACCATTTTTGAATTATTTAAATATTTTGATTACAAGGGAAATTCCTACCAATGTTTCTATTGTTTGTAGTGTTAAATGTACGCAAAACATGTGGAATGTCCTACATGACTACCTGGCGTCTAGATCGGGCTTCGTCGACGAAGCCTGTGGGGTTCTCTGATTTTAAAAATCTGATGTGAACATCACACGACTTTCCTTATCCTATTACTATATATTTTACCGGGTCCATCGTCTCGGCCCTGCGCTGCTCTCGTCCCGGAATTTGTTATTTTAAAAAAGGACGAGGCGCGAGTCCAACACTCGAAAGCTGATTAAAATAAACAGTACAAGACAATAATTGACTCGTACTTAAAATTTTGCTACGTCACTGAAGGTAACCGTGCGTGCTTCGCCATTATCGCCTGCGTGCTCCCTCCTAGCGGCAAGCGCTCCCCGTCCTCCTGCAGTCGGCACGGAAGCTCACCGAGCGCGCTGTGATTGGTCCGTTTAATTAATTTGTAATCGGCTATAACTTATTTATTTGACCTCGGATCAAGAAATTTCATGGTAATTTTTTGTTCGTCTCGGTTTGATCTATCCGATAACATAAATTTCCCGAAACATTTTATGAACACCCGGTATATTAAAAATCCTGAGCTTCAATTTTTTTTCGAGTTCCTATTTTACCAACTTTTATATACAACTATATATTTAATGACAGACCGACAGACAGACAGACACACACACACACACACACGAACCAATGGCTCAAACCAACTTTTTTGGTGTTCTGAGGCTATAATTCGTCCAGAAATGTGAAAAACTGGGTAGGTCAAATTTCCGCCGATTATATTATTTTCCTTATAGGATAAGGAACGTAAAAAAGTTTAGTATAATCATATTTTAATTCCTCAACATATATTCGTATTGAGAAGGATATATTCAACCTTGAACAGGTTGAGAGAATACAAACGTAATTGAAAAATGAGTGTGTTTAGCTGTGTTTGGTATAATGGTCTCTACCTTATTGTTATTGCAGTTGTATCTCAGTAAAAGTTGCAAATATTTTTTCTGAATACCATCTTACACAAGCAGAAATTCTGCAAGTCCGACGTTATATTTAGTCTATCTGGTCAACCTGCGTAATAAATATGTGATATTAGTAACATTTGTAGATGACACCGTTTTTTCTTACTAAGAGTCAACAGAACATTCATTCAATGTGATGTCAATTTTTTGTTTGTCAGTGTATCAACTATATGAATTTGGCATACTTGAAATTACATTTACTTTCTAAGCTTGTAGAGATGTCGGCGAATCACAATATATAGAATTTTTTACCGCGTATACGAGATGAGCTAAAAAAGCGACGAGACGTTAATACAACTGCCTAAAAACGTCTACAGCTACATTTGGGCTCAGGCAATTTCGAACACCTTTTTTGTTACTTGGGTATGTTATTGCTCACCAATTTTTTACTTGCTATCGATCTTTCGAAATGGCACAGCACGCACACAAAACTTTAAAGTGAAATTTAAAAAGTTTAAAAACATTGCTTTGAGCGAAAGCCAAGAGCTGAATGCATTAGCGTTAACCTATCACTAGAGGAATCAGCGCAACGCAATTTATCATAATTATGAATATTTTAATTACGTGTACAAAAAACAGGTGAATAGGATTTAGTTGGGCGGTTTGCGTGCAGGCGATCATTTAAAATTCACGTGCAAGTCCAGCGGCCGTCGAACGCTATTTTTGTTAATTGAATTGGGACCGGGACATTTTGCAAATATAACGTTAAGGTCGGTGTGACAAGTTTGCATGATATTTCAAACGTTAAAATAAATTGAATTTATTAAACTAAAATTTAAGGTATGTGAGACTAGGTAACGTAGTCGAGTGTGTTTAAATATTCAAAAATATAAATATCGAAAAGTACTACTAAACAGTTTTAGATTTGATTAGATAAATTATTATTTACATCCTTTTATTAAAAAAATGTGTTATTACGTAATGTAGAAGAGTTTGACTTTATAACCTCAAATATGGTGTTGCTATTATTCATATGAATATTGAACAAAATGTTGCAAATAGTTGGATTGTAGAATAAAAATTTACCAATTAAATTACCTGGGTAAATCAAAATCGAAAGAAGTTTTGTTATACTTCATTGAAGCAATATGAATCGGTTAATTAAGAAAGGGAACAAGTCAGCTTTTTTTACATTTTGTAATTTCGATGGATTTCGGTTCTTAAAGGCAAGGCCAATGAAACAGTTAAGAAACAGAACATGTCAAAACATTCGTTTGAAACTTATAGGAAAATTTACCTTCACTGACGTCAGTGACTTGTTCCGTTTATTAATTAACCATTTTTTTATCATTTGGGAACACTGATTTAAACGTCATTTTGAACAACAGCTGTTTTTGAGGTTACTTTTAATAGAGTTTATATTTATTTCCTGATGCTCAAATGGTGTTTAAAAATGTCTGATAACGAAAGTGAAACAGTGAAAGTAATTGAAAGAAAAAGGAAAGGTGTAAGAAACAAAACATCAGCAGAGAAAATCAAACGCAGTCGTGTTAAAGCGCTACCTTATGAAAATTATAAAGGAGTCTTGGTTCATGGTAAAAAAAACCTGGTGAGGCTTGTGGCTGTGCGTTAAAATGTTTTTAGAAGATCGATGAAGAGTCTCGACTTCAAGCGTTCGCTAGTTTACATAATTTAAATAGTAAAAATGAGCAAGACATATTTTTGTATGTCCTTATCGAGGTTGCATCGATCAAGCAAAAGCGGCCACGCACCAATGATTTACAAAAAGCGAAACCTAAACAAACATCCTACAAGTTTTCTGTGAAAGTTGAGCTTTCCAAAATTCGGGTATGTAAAAAAGCATTTATGAGTGTCTATTCCGTAAAAAATCATGCCTTATTTCGACTGCAACGACTAAGTCTAGCAGGAACTATTCCTACCGATCTCAGAGGAAAACAAGGTAATCAGAGAACAGTACCAGGAAATCTCATTCATAAAGTCAAGGAACACATCTCAAGTTTTCCTGTTAAGCTATCTCACTATGCTTCTAAAGAGTACCTTTATCTGTCGGCATATTTAAATATTAAAACAATGTATAAGCTATACAAGGAGAAAGTCCCAACATCACAAGTAAAACAATCATTTTATTACAAGGTTTTTAAAGAACACTTTGATTTGCATTTTGGCAGACCACAGGTTGATGTCTGTGGTGAATGTGAAAGGCTTAATATCAGGATTAATTCACCAGACCTCAATGCGACAGCTGTTACGACTGCTAAAGCTGAATTAGCTGTTCATAAAAGAAGAGCACAAACATTTTACAGTATCTTAAAAGAGGTAGAAGAGTTGAGCAAATCAAGAGATGACGTTCTTGGATTATGTTTAGATTATATGCAGAATATTTCTTTGCCTTGTATTCCAGTGCAGGAAATGTTTTACTGCAGGCAACTTTCCTTATACCCTTTCTGTATTAAAAATCTTAAAACAGATGAAAGTCGCTTTTTCTTATACCATGAGGGGATTGCACTAAAGGGCCCCAATGAAACATGTTCATTTTTATATAACTATATACTGGAACAGGTGCCTCATACAGTAAGAGTACTTTATATATTTACTGATGGATGTGGCAGGCAGAACAGGAATCACGTCATGATAAGCTTATGTCAAGCTCTTGAAGATATTGACCGATTTGATAAGATTTATCATCGTTTGCCTGTCCGTGGCCATTCTTTTTTGCCCAACGATCGTAGCTTTGGAACAGTAAAGAAGATTTTAAAGAGAAAAGACAGGTATTATGAACCGATGGAAATTTGCCAGTTCATATGCAACGGACATCGAGAGTTTGCCGTGTCGATGGTCAAAACTGAAGATATTTTGGACTTCAAAGGCTGGTGGTCAAAATTTTACAAAAAAGATGCTATTTCTATCGAAACACAATCGCATCAGGTTCCACGAAGTCAAAAGCAACATTTTTTGGTGTCACACTTCTTGGAGTTTGAATATTCGGCAGATCAGAAAGGATGCGTAGTAACTCGTCCATTCATTCAAAACTGTGGACGAGTTAACACATTCGATTTGAGAAAAAACCGATCCGCCATTCCCGTTTTACCGGTCGAAAAAGCATACAATGGTTCTATACCCATTAATGCCAAAAAAATTGAAGATCTAAGACGTACTTTGCAATACATCCCTCACGCTCACATGCACTATTTTGTTAGCATAGTGGAAAACTGGCCTAAGAAAAACGAAAATAATGATAATGATGACGAACAAAGTTAATTCCTAGTAAATTTCTAGTGTATTTGTTTTCATTTTTCCTAATCTTTATCCGTTTGAGTAAGAAAAGGAACATGTCAATGACTTTAAAATAATTATAAAACAAAATAGGTATTTTTATTACTCCCAAAAAACAGTGTATAATATGTATACTAATAAAATCATTGTAATGTAGTAAAAATAAACATAACTTTCATAATAAAGATTTTGTGAAATCAATTTTTTGTGTCTCCTGAAAAGTAAGGTCATTGTGACATGTTCCTATTCTTAAATAACTGATTCATATATAGTATAGTAGTGTAAACCTGCAAGGATATTTCTCTACCTGAGGTGTTAGGAAAGTTCCACAATATGATGCTAGCGATAGTCGTACCTTATGACAAATTTAAATGCGTTAAGATATATTAAAACTTGTATCTTGCTCAAAAATGGAATACCGGACAATTCTGTGTTACAACTTTGCATGACGTTGAATGTTGTTCTCATCGCAAGATTATTATATTCAGATGATATCGGGAGTCTTACTGAACAAACTTCGTTCTGGAAGATATTTTACTCTCGTTTGTCACAGTAGTAGTTAAAAAACATGTTTGAGTCTAAAAGGCACACGACGTATTACCAAAGAGAAAATTATTTGGAAATTTCTGCAGTGGCAATTCATACCATTGTACATGTCCACCCTTAAGTGAAAGTTCATTATTTTTAAGTATTTTATGGCTTAATCGAAAAGCAAAGTACACGACACGTTTTGCAAGGTGCTGAGATGTAAAAGTGCATAGAATGTGGAAGAAAGTATTTTGAAAGATTATGAAAATTTAATGCGCGTTAAAATTAAAAACTTTCTTAGTATCCTATAAACATATATACTTCTATCTTTATTTAAGCTTCTGATCTAGCAAGAAGATTGTTTGAAGACACTTTTGTAAAAATATATAGGGAGTTACTTGCGTATTTTATACGTGCTCAAACGGCTCACCTGCTTGTACAGCTACAATAGATGACAGTACTATAAGCTCAAGTCGGGGTCGTAAAAAGGGGTGGTCTATTATTAACCGTACAATTTGTTCCAATTTGGCTTAAATTACGACGACAGTGTGAATGCCTATTTCCTTTTACGTGTAAGGAAGCAAATATTTAGCACTATTGCGTATTATTATGGATTTAGTAAGTGCACGTTTGTCTTTTATTTGTTGATTCATACAAGGTGGCCAAACGTCACCATTTAATTTCCTAAGGCAGTAACTTAGTTTGCAAATAAAAAACAATCTGGTGTGAACACGACTTTCCTTATCCTATTATTATATATTATACCGGGTCCATCGTCTCGGCCCTGCGCTGCTCTCGTCCCGGAACTTGTTATTTTAAAAAACGAGGCGCGAGTCCAACACTCGAAATCTGATTAAAATAAACAGTACAAGACAATAATCAACTCGTACTTAAAATTTTGCTACGTCATTGAAGGTAACCGTGCGAGCTCGGCCGCACGGCCTTTCCCGTTATCGCCTGCGTGCTCCCTCCTAGCGGCCAAACGCTCCCCCCATCCTCCCGCAGTCGATCGGGAAGCTCTCCGAGCGCGCTGTGATTGGTCCATATAATTAATTTTTAATCGGCTATAACTTATTTATTTGACCTAGGATCAAAAAATTTCATAGTAATTTTTTGTTCGTCTCGATCTATCCGGTAATATAAATTTCCGAAACATTTTATGAAAACCCGGTATATTAAAAATCCTGAGCTTCAATTTTTTTCGAATTCTTATTTTACCAACTTTTATTTCAAATTCATGTTTATCTCGTAATAACAAATCATTTTTATTCTCATAAATTTTTTGTATCTTCAACCGTTTAGATTCGCGACCGCTTTGCGACCGATTTTGTGACCTTGCGACCAAACGACTAGGCCGATTTTTAGCAAAAGCTTCGCACTGCTTCCCCTACCTACAAGTAATTTTCGTATCAAATTTCAAGTCTCTAGCTTTTACGGTTCTCGAGATATCCTGTTTACTGACAGACCGACAGATAGACAGACAGACAGACACACACGCACGCGCGCGCACACACACACACACGAACCAATGGCTCAAACCAACTTTTTGGTGTCCTGAGGCTATATTTCGTGCAGAAATGTGAAAAACTGGGTAGGTCAAATTTCCGTCGATTACATTACGTTCCTTATTATAGGATAAGGAAAGTAAAAATAGTTCTGTTTGTTGATTATGTTAATTTAAACATATAATTTTTTTCCCATTAAGTTGCAAAGATGATATGCACTTTCGAGCTCATTTCACAGCAATTTCCATGACGCTTCTTAAAACTTCTAGTGTTAAATTTTCCACTTCTTGTCAAATGTTCTTCTTTAGAACTGTCAAGGTCTGTGGCTTATTTATATAAGTTTGAAATGGTCAAATCTAGCGATCTTGTGGCCCAGTGCAAATCACCAAAACGAGAGATTAAGCGACCGGGAAACGCTTACTTTAGAATGGCAACTGTCTCTTGTGCAGTACATGTGTGGAAACTACATGTTCTCCAAATCAAATTTGTCAATTTGCGGTAACAAAAAGTTGTCGATCATGGTTCTGTAGCGCTCATCAGTAACAGTAACAGTGTCGCCGACGCCATTCTCAAAAAAATCTGGACCTTTCCTCCGTAAACGCCACACCAAACAGTGACTTTGAGAGGATGTAATGGATTTTCGTGCATTATATGCGGACTTTCAGTACCTCAAAAGCGTTTTATTTTTTTATTATTCACATATTCGCATAGGTGAAAATACGCCTCGTCGCCCATAATGATTTGCAATGAAAAATCATTCTCAACGTGGTCGAGGTTTAGGCTGAATTTTACACGCGAATGGCGGTCTGCGGGCAATATCTGTACTTTATACGGAAACATCTTCAGGTCTTTCACAAAACTTTGCTGTAAAGCTCGTCTATTGATGCTCAATTGCGTGGTCTGTTGTCTGGTTGATGTTTGAAAGTCAGCAGCGATATTCTCGACCGAACGGCTGCTCTAAGACCGGCCACATTTGCTACTGTCCCGTGTTGAGTCAGTCTCTTCGAGAGCAAAGGCTAAATGCCACAGTGTTTGTCCAGTTCTTCCCACACGACCAGGAAATCAACGACGAAATTCACGTTGAACCAAAATCATCAACCGATTATTTGTCAAAAATATTAAGACAATTAATTATTCAGCGTTTTTGAGGAGTATAGTGATACATACCTGTATTCTGCTTCTGTTTACTTCACAAATGTCAAAATCGCGATGACATAAGACGTCAATTGCAAAAATAAAAGCATCTTCCAATAATAACTTTTGTGCGACGTAGTACCTGTTTAGACTCAGAAGTCTAATGATAAAACCAGCTTTTATCATACGTTAGTATTTATTACAAAAATCCATTTTTTGGTAGTACATAGTTTCTGATATATCTAAAGTTGCGTAGTATTATAAAAATAGAGAATCCGTCTTGGATGAACCATTTAATAGTCTACCATTTCTAATTATTAACTGGGTATTAACACAGAATTTGTTACTATCTTAAATATTATATTTTAGACTTTGCTTCTCCTCCAAACTGTTGATGTAATCTGGACACAATTTAACATTCACCCCCCCCCCCTCAAAAACCCAAAGAAATGTGGTTTCAACAGGATGGTTCTACATGCCATACAACAACAAAAACCATCAATATATTAAGACAACGTTTTCTGGTCGTGGTTTCCAGAAACGCTGACGTTAACTGGCCGCCCAAATCTTGCGACTTGACATAACGCGATTTTTTCCTTTGGGATCTATGCTAACAAACCACAAACAATACTTGAACTAAAAACAAAAATACAACACATTATTGCTAAAATTGTGTCAACTGAGTCTTCGAAAATTTAATCAAAATTATCAGAGTGTGCCAGCACAGACGCGGCGGTAATTAAGTCGACATCATATTCCATAATTAATTTCAACATGTCTACTTTATAAATCAATAAAAATTGCCCAATCAAACAATAATTTAGTGTTTCATTTTAAAATTAAATTTTGCATATCCAATAGGTCACCCATTATATTGATAAATAACTTATTTGAGCAAGTAATTAAATAGTCAGAAATAAATTATTAACTAAACAGAAAAATACTACATTAATACAATTTATAGCATTTAGAATTAATAAAAAAGCCTTACTTTAAATAGTTGTAGTTATAAATTTATTTAATAACACTGCGCTCGATCTCTTCTTTGGTGGTTGGAATTTTCAAATCGGTATGAAGTGTGAGATTACTGACATACCAAGGAGCATCTGCCAGGATTCTGAGAACTTTAGACTGAAACCTTTGTATGATTGCCAGGTTTGATGGTTTAGCACTCCCCCATAACTGAAGCCCGTAGATCCAAATAGGTTTGATTATACATTTGTATAACAGAATTTTGTTATTTAACGACAGTTTTGATTTTCGTCCAAGAAGTATTGGCTTCTTTTGTCGAAGTTTGATGTCCATTTGCTTACGTTTAGTCTTGATGTGGTTTTTCTATGTTAATCGTTGGTCTAGGGTTAGTTCCAGGTATTTCACTTCAGATTTCATAGGTACGGGATATGTTGTTGATTATTACAGGTGGACAGGTTGCTCGTCGATTAGTGAACGTGACTCGGACCGATTTAGCTTGGTTAATCTTCATTCTCCATTTAAAATACCATTCCGTAAGTAGATCCAAATGGGTTTGTAGTTGTTCGGAAGCTGTTCTCCTATACAAGTTGAAAAACACACTATATAGTAATCTATATCTCCCCCTAAAATCCTATTTATCTGATAGAAACTTCTCAGTAAAATACAACGGATGTCAATCTAACTTTCATGCTGTAGAATCCGGTGTCCCACAAGGCAGCGTCCTTGGACCATTCCTATTTTTAATATACACCCTGACCTACCTGAAACAAATACTACTACAATTGCCTCATTCGCCGATGATGTTGCTGTGTTATCTACCAGTGAAAATCCTACAACATATAACATATAACGAAGAAGAAATCATCCAAAGGAATAGCATTAGTGAATGCTTCCCTTATACACTTTGTATTACATTTATCGCATTTACTCAATACTCCTTTCCTGTGGAAGTAGATTGTAAATATGCTATTGTCAATAAAAAAGAAATAAATTTATTTACTTATAATTTCCTTATTATTTAGAAAATATACTGCTTTAGAAAAAATTATGAAGCAGAGTTTCCGTTATGCTTATATTCCAACTGGAGGGACTTCAGACAATAAATCGATAGTGATCAAAGTAGTCTTACATCGTTTGCTTGGTGTAAGAAAACTTGTTAGTCATCACTTATTACACACAAAGCATAAGAGGTAAGATCGTTTTTTTTAATCCAGTGTGCAATTTTCTTTGGTACCTTAAGTCAAGACACAATTTCTTGATTTTAGAATTGAATGACGACAGAGCGTTATAGTGCTTAAAGACATAACTAAAGCACAGAGAAACATAAATTACAACGAAATATCTTCAAGAGATCCAATAAATTGTAGGCTTTTATAAGTTATATTCTCGTACTATTGATGTATTACAATCCGCACTTTTTATTTTAGTGTAGCTTTAAATTTTATGCTAAATTTGCTTCAGCAGAAAAATAAAATTCGCGATGCTTTTTCTGCGGATTCAATAATTTTAGTATATCGTTTCAAGTTCGCGTAGACGTTATTAATGAGAAGCTTTGCACAAAAATCTCCCAAAATATTATTTATTCCAAACAACCAAAATGCATCCCTCATCATTTTGCTAAATTAACCGAAAGCGAAAGCTTACGAATTTCGACGGGATTACCGTAACACTAGTAATCCCGCCGCGACGGCCGTTAGGCTGCCTCTAACAGGGTTTCTTCTTTCAGCTGGGTCCTGGGCGATTTTTTATGCAAAATGTACCAATTCATCACGTCGCTGAGCTACACGGCCAGCATCTTCATCCTCGTTGTGATCTGCACGGAGAGGTACTTCGCAATCATCCACCCCATCACCTGCAAACAGATCCTGACTCCTTCGCGCCTAAGGGTAAGCGGATTTAACCTTCAGATAGAGTTTAAGCGCGACGATTAATTATATTTAAATTGATGCGCCCAGGGCTGATGGCTGGCAAAACTGGTAGTAGCTAAGTTATATTTATGACAAAGCAGGCCTGCAAATTCAGCTCGAGTACAGTTCAGCGCGCGGATTGATTGTTGGTCTAGGGCGAGCATGTGGTCACGAGGGTACTGTTACGGCAAGCGTTAACTGTTAATTAGTGTTTTATCCTTAAAATGTTGGCAATAAATTTATTGTGTTCACGAGCTGACAAAACATAAATTAAGTCACCTTAAAACTGAAATTCTGCCGCTAATTTATAAAATTGTTTAATTAGCATAAATCACATTTTCAGAAACAAGCAACACGGACAACGTCCTGGTATTATTTCTATGTATTTATTTTGGTTTATTTTCTTCCCAAACACCCTTACATGGTAATTAATAAAGATCTACTATAAATTAATTTTTGAAACGTCTAAAATTGTCTTAATTGAAATTATCTTTTGAAAACTCAGTCTGCTATATATGAAAAGTTTACATAACAACAAGTGGTAGTTCTTCTACTTATTTGTAACGCATAATAGTGCATATAATGAGGCAAATAAAGGAGACATGAAAAATAGAAAGCTTTTAATTTTTCAGGTGGTTACTAGGGTAATCTTAAAGCCAGAACAGTTCCAGTTTGATCAATATGCTTGAATCTAGTCATAGTTCTGCTGCTTTGGATACCAGTAATATCCAAACTTTTAAAGTGAATAGAGAATAAACAAAGAAGGAGATGGATTCTTGTTTTAAAGAAGGGAGGCTTTTAAGGACCCTAAATAAATCTTCTACTGCAAAATCCAGCACTTGAAAAGGTCCTAACTTAGCACGGACTGCTTGGAACGCACTCAAAGCAGTGATACAAAACTTTTTAGGAAATAAAATATCTGACAATTATAAAAACGCTGTCGGTGAACGCCTCGAGAGTTATGAAGTTGTAACATGAGCCTGAAGATACATCTTTCAGATTTGCACTTGGACTGAACCTTGGTGATGTTAATAATGAACGTGGAGAACGATTCATCCAAAAAATTGTTGCTGTTGAGAAACATTACCAGAGAAGTCAAATAGAAAAATGCTTAGTGATTACAGCTGGACATCAGAATGTTTCTCAATCAAGTATAAAATGAAAGTGCGGGAAAAACATTTTAGTCGTAATAAATTAATTATTATGCATAACACTTTTGATTCATTCTTTGAGTTAATTTGTTTCAAAACGTGATGTCCTAGAAGTAATTTTTTTAACATTAAAATTAGGACTAAAAAACAAACCGAAATTCTGGACATTAGAAGAAGAAATAAAAGTTAAAAATTTGTTGTCTAAACCCATTTATTAGGTGCAACACGTACGTATTTAGAAATTTATTTCCTTCAATATATTCATCGAAATTACTATCCAGTTCAATTCATTAACAAATAATTTAATAGCCTAATTTCTAAATATTAAAAGAGACAATTTAGCTAGACGGATGCACATCATTCATGGACTGTTTAAGATGCGAAAAACTGCTGACGAAATTACCATAAATCTAATTTCAATGCCAGGATCAACTACTGTGCGCTACCGAAATGGGTTTCAAGCCCTCGCCTTGTATTTTAGCATAATCTTCCTTAAGCTCGCATATTCTACAAAACAGAATTGATTTCCCTTTAATATAATTGATACTGCTAAGGAATGACTTAATGCTATCGAGATCAATAGAAAGAGACAAAGTATCAGAACAATTTTAATCACGCTAATTTAATCCAAAATCTTAAGCTAAGGAGTTGGACCTTATTACACTAAAAGGGGATTTTTGTGTTTTCCATTGTCTTAAATAGTTGAAAATTAATTGAACTTAATTTATAAACAAGTTCAATTTATAGAACAATCCAAAATGCATTTCCATTACTTCAATGTAACGTTTCAGAATTAAGTAACTAAATGCCAGCATATTTAATTATAAACGAACTTACACATCTCTGATTTATCATAACAGGTATTGTTGGAATGAATAAAGAGTCCATAAATCAGTTTTTCAAAACTGATAATATAACTAATAAAGCGATAAAAAAGTTATGGACTTATTTTCAAGTGCTGATTAAATCAAGACTAATTTTTGAATACCATAATTACACAAACATTGACATCTATGTACCATATAAGGGTCGTTGTATTCTGAATATATAAAACGCTATACATTCCTGTAGGAGTTAAAGCCGCCACCAATGGGGCTCCCTTGACTATCTACGTGTTGGTGGTGCGTCACTCCACAACACTCCAGTACACTACTTTCCACTTTATACTTCCTTTCCTACTTTGTAGGTTGTTATGTGTTATTGTTTATTTCACAATTTTTCTCTATTTCCTCCTGTCCCTGATTTTCGCTTGCCGCCTTATTATCATCATTCTTTTTATGCCTTCCATCATTTGTTCTTTAGAACGTACTTTTAGTATACCTTTTGGTCATATCTGTGGTTTCGAAATTGTCATCCTTTTAACTACTACTGGCTCACTCATTCGGTTTATATGTCCGTACCATCTTATTCTTCTGGATTATATTACTCTATGTTTTCATTATCTAGGATTTATTCCACTTCGCTATTTGTTAGTTTTCTCAACTGCCCCTCAATTAACTTCTTTCATTCGAATATCTTCCTTATTACGTTCCTCTCAAAAATCTTTAATTTCACTTGATCTTTTTTTGCAAAACACATGTTTTCCGCCGCGTAGATCACCATTAGTCTTACTATATAATCTTAATTTTGTCTGTTTGTTTATTTTTTTGTTATCCACTATCATTTTCTGTCAAAAGTACACTTTATGTTCCAACTGTATTTTCTGGTCTATTTACCCCCTTCTGTTGCTCCTTTTATTTATTATTGTCCCTAAGTATTTAAATCTTTCTCATTCTCTATATTATAATTTCATATTTTTATTACCCTACTGTTGTCTCTTTCCTCTTTTCTTCTGATTTTCATTGATTCAGTTTTTCCTGATTTACTTCTAAATCCCTCTCCCTTGCTTTTCTACTGATTATATCCATTGCTTCTTCTAAGCTGTTCTTGTCTATTGCTATCAATGTTATATCATCTGCGTATGCCACAACTTGTATTGATTTCTCTATTATGTTCCTTTAATATGACAACCTTTCATTATTTCTTCTATCCTTCTTTAAATCATGACGCAGATAGACCATTTAGTTACTACTTCGTGCATTAGCACTGCTTCTCTTAATCCTTGTGGGGTCAAACTTATTGTTTTTATAAATTTTTTAGCTATATCAATTTCCTTCGCATCTCTTATGATCGCTTTTTTAACCATGTTGAATACCTGTTTATAATCTCTGAATAGTATGTCTACCTTTATGTCTTGTTCATACCATTTTTTATTATCTATTTTACTGTACGAGTTGCGTCCATGGTTGATCTTCCTTGTCTGAACCCATTTTGATATTCTGCTATATTTTTCTCTGTAAAATTATCTAGTCTTTTTAGTATCAATATGATTAATATCTTATATGCTATACTTAACAGGGTTATCATTCTATAATTGTCGCATAACATTAAATTCCCTTTCTTTGGGATTGGTACTTTTATACCGGCTCTTCATTCTTGAAGCATCGTTTCATTTCGCCATATTTGCTTCATTAACTCGTAGATCCTTTTTTAACTTCATTTCCTCCCTCTTTTAGCATTTCAGAACATATGCTATCTGGTCCTACTGATTTTCTTTTTGTAAAGTTTTTAATTATTTCATTAACTTCCTCTTCTGATAGTTCTTCCACTTGTTCGTTTCTATTCTCATTATGTTCCTCTAATATTGTCATTTCTTTCATATGTCTTTCCCACTCCGTTTTGTCTATGTTGGTAGTGGTCTTTCTTTTTGTCTTCTAAATTTCTGGTATTACTTAGTGCTGGTTTTATTGTCTTTTTCTATATCCTCTATGATCTCATCGATTCACTCTTATTTTTTGTTTTTCATTATTCTTGATATTTACGTTCTTATCCATTTGTATTCCTCATAATTGTCCTCTTTACTAAATAGTATCCATTTTAGTATTGCGTCTTTTCTTATTTTTATTAATACCTGGTATTTATTGTGAAACCACTCATTTTTATATTGTGCCTTCTTTTGATCTATTACTTTTTCCACCGTTTCCAATTCCTTACTTTTTATATTCTCTCATTATGTTTCTATATTTTTTCTTCCCTTTTCTTAATATTGTTTCTGATACCATTTCTCATACTCTCTTCTTTTTTTGCTTTGCAGTTCTTCTATGTTCCATTTTCTTTTTAAACTTCTTCCTTTTATGTTCCCTAATACTCCCATTTTAACTTTTGCAATTACTAATTGGAGGTCAGTGTCCACATTTGTCCATCTATAGGATGTTACGTCTTGTATCATATGTTGTTTCTTTATTTTGATTGCCATTATGATCAATTTTATTTCCGTCAGTTCGTCCTGGTAAAAGCAATGTTATTTTACACTATTTCTTATATTGAAACATTGCGCTAGCTATTGTCATATATATTTGTGCTGCTAAGTTGCATAGTCTCAGCCAAATGTCCGCAGTTGTGTCATGGATAGTATATTTTCCTACTACATTCTTTATATACTCCTCATTTCTTATCTTTACATAAAATAACCGACTACTATTAATGTTTTATGTTTCGGTATCTTTCTGCACACTTCTAATTTTTCGTAAAACTTGCCTTCATTGTCTGTTGTAACTTCTGTAGGTGCATATGCATTTATTATTTTAATATACGCTACGCTATTTTTTATTCTTAGATACGATATCCTACCATTTATTTCCTTCAATTCTATAATTATTTTTCTTATCTCTCCATTTACCATAAACGCAGTTCCATTCCCCCCTTGCTTTTTTTCTCCTACATATATCATTAAGAATTTTTCCTTTTTTATTCTTTATTCTGTTTCCCACCTTACTTTTTGTAATGCTAAAATTCCTATTATATATCTTATCATATCTTTCCCTATTTCTTCCATTTTGCCATTTCCAGTATTGTTTATAAGTTCCATGTTCCATTTATTATTATCTTTTTTTTATTTTATTTTTCTTTTGCTTCTGACTTTAACTTTGCTGTTTTCTTGTATGCTATTTTTTGTGTATATTTTTTATGTGTCCTATGTTATTATCTCCATTTTCGTCCAGTTGCCTACTTTTGTTATTTTTTTACTTTTTTACTTTTGTTTTCATTGCTTAGATTTTTTAGTCTATTCCTCTTTTTCCAGTTTTACAAAATGTTTTGTTTAACACCACTTTGTTTTTAACTCTCGTACCTCCTTTGCAATGTCTCTCACAAATTTTGTTTTTTGTCATAGTCTTGTTGTGATTCCTTTTTAGGTCGTTGTATTTTTCATAAATATGTTCATTGCACTACTATATAACATTTACAATATTAATGGTGTAATATAAATAAAATCGATTTAATCTCACAACTTAAAGATTTTTGTAAACCAATATCTCAAAGTAAAATTTTCTTATAAACTACAGTGACAATAATCTGATTACGTTGATGACGGTGGTAGTAAAAAATGATAATCGGACTGAGATTCAAAGTGGTAGTGAAGATAAAAAAGGACATGTGAAAACATTAAACATTTCATAAGAAAACAGTGATCAATATGAAATATCACTAAACAAACCTAGAAACCTAAAAAGAAAAAAATCTACCAAGATAATTAATTGCAATATTCTGCAGTTTTAAGTACTAAATGTAAAGAAGTAAATTAATTTTTATTGTTCATAGACAAAATAATGTTAAATAGAATCATATAACCAACAAATAACCAATAAATAACCAATAAAGTAATTGTGAAGAACCTTTTTCTCATTCGTCATTATTTTTCCCGTTCTTTTTTCTATTAACACTTATATCTGTTTATATCATTTTATGGTTATTTCCGGTCGGACACTAATTTAGTACCGACACTTCAGTTACTACTTGTGTTATATAAAAGTCCATTTTGTTTGTTTTTTTTGTCTATTGAGGTTCTGCATTTCATTTCATACTTTATTTTTTTGAGAAACATGTTGTTTATGTATATATTATAAATTATAACTTCTAACATAATTAACTAATCTAACGTCTTGTTCATTTCTTTGGTCTATTCGAAAATGTTCAGGTGACTTTCACCGATTTACTGTCTTCCTACATTGGTATTTAAATCTCTTATACTTTTTTGATGTCAGTGCATACACATGCATTCTTTTAATCTTGTGTTTTTCTGTATCTTTATATAAGGTATGCTAGTCTTGGTGAAACGTAGTTTTCTTATAGCATATTCTAATTTTCTGTGGATTATTAATTTTTACAATAATGTTTTTGTACTCCATTATACTTGGAGTGAGATAAAATACATTTCCTGTTAGTATTTTTATAAATTATCCTTTTCTTCTTCACTAAAACATATTATTTTACGATTGCTTTATTTTTTATTTTATAATTTTGTTAGACGCTCATATATTCTAAATGTTTATAAATTGAATGTTACTAATGCCATTTTTTATTAGCAGTGCCCATGATCGGTGATCCCTTGCATACTCTGGTTGATTAGAATATTAACTGCAACTGTTGTATTTTGGGTTTAACTTACTGGAGACTGTAAACTGTTGGTTTAGTATGTTATTCTTGTTTGAAGGGTATTTAGTCTATTTTTTCGCCACATTAGCCAGACGGGTTAGCAAAATCAGTAGATTATAGCAAGAAAAAAGGGTTCAATACATACTCAATGTTTAGTTAATATAATAATTGAAAATTTGTAATAAAATATTAAACTTACAACTAGATTGATCTGTAAAATAACTCGTTACTATTTTGTAGATGTGCAGTTTCTCTAAGTTACAACTTCTAATCGTTCCTTGAAAAACATAACTTTATCTTATTTAAACGTTTTTGTGTAGTTCTTACAATAGCTTGACAAACAGCTATTCACCTAAACTTTATTTTTGTGAAAGTCGCAATCTTAAAATGATTTCATAGATTTATTCGTGGTATTATGCTGCCGTTCCAAATATTTATTATTTTTCTTTCTGGGATTAAAAAAAATACTATAATATTTCTCTATTGTTTACTGCTTTGAAATGTTTCGAGGCATTTTATAAACGATTTTCTGAATAAGCATATTTTCCTCTACCACTATTAAAATTTGTGTCTCTTTCTGTAGTAAATTTTATTTTTGTTCATTTTTAAACTATTAATATGTACTATCAGTTAAATGCGGAACATAAATTTATCACACTGTAGCAATAAAACGTAAGTTACCTTTATGTTTAAGGTAAAGTAATCCTTAATGTTTAACCTACACATGAAAATACTTACTTGCCATCAGCTTCAAAATGTTTGTCAATAGCGATAAAAAAAAACTAAGAAATGATTTAGTATTTTATATAACTTGTTAAATATAGCTTGGTTAGAATTTGACTGTTAAATCAAATTTTGGTATACTTTTTTATGCTAATATATGTCATTCATTTTTTAACTGTATATTATTGCTATAAACTGCAATTTTTGTTACTAATTTAATTACAATAATAAGGATTGTACACATGCTTCAAACAATTTAAAATTCGGACCAACCGTCATTCGAATTTCATAGAAAATAGGTATGTTTGCTAAGCTCTGATAATCTAATCTTTGAAAGGGTGGTGTGCCGTGTACTGTGTTCTTTTGACTGGAGAAGTGTGATAGAACAAACTCTCTTCGTAATCGTACATATAATTAGCTTTAAGAGCATTACGTGGGCGCCTAATAATTAACACTTTCAATTGAGGATAGCTACGATTACGAACTGCCACCCGCAACTCCAGCAAGGTCATCAGACCATTCATTAGCAGCAATATCACCCGCACCGCCTTCGTCTCCGTTATCACCCTCTTCTCGGGCTGCGCTTAAACCTACGGTAACTGCTGCCTTATTTCCGCATGCGTTATCATCTGTTTCCTGGGCCGAGTTTCAACTTGTGCTAACTCGTACCTCCTTGGCTAAGATGTCAGCCATATTACTGACCAAGACGCTGACAGGAAGCGAAAATCATGTAATCAACATCACGACCAGTCATAAACTCATTTTATATAACGCACACATTACAAATGTATCTTGCAGTTAATATTTCAACGTCATCAATGTATTAAATACCGGTAAAATAAATGTTAATTTATAATAGCTATCAATAATGAAACCGAACGTATCTGCAAATTTTGCAAAATTTTAATGTCAACGCGATTTTTCATTCCACATCTTCGGAACAATGATAAATCGAATTATAAAGCTCAAGTAACCGATTTTGTCGTATTAGCGGCAACAAAGAAACTACTCCAAAAAATAGTTGCCTACATAAGAAATTATTATTCATAATAGCTATCAGTTGAAACAGAAAAGGTCTTATAGGGTTGTTATATGTAATATTCACTAGTCAGTGACGCTAGATAGATAATACACGAATTGAAGTGAGAAACACTTTAAACATTTAGTAGAATAAGTACAACTCTAGACCAGTCACGAAACATTGTATTACTAATTCATCAAAATACGAATACACAATTTAAAAGTTACAAAAAAAATGTAAAAGAGTACAGCAGAACTTCCAGTTAAAAAGCAGGATAGAAATTAGGCAAGGTCAAACTGAGAAAAATTAGACGGTTTCAGTGAATAACTTTTACAAACCTTTTCCTTTAAAATTTCTGCAAAGAGTGACGACGAAATTAAATATTTCTTTAATATTCTTTATCAACTTTCGCATTAAATAAAAACATTTCAGAAGAAAAATACTGCGAAATTAAATTTATTACCACCATAAATCTTTTGGATATGACTTGATTACAGATTACACGATTACAAATTTACAAGAAAACCACTAGTACTTCTTACATCTATATTCAAATTGAGGCTAAGATTATGCTGCTATAAACAACATAATTTTCACATATAGTTATAATTTTAGAACCACGTAAACCACATAATCGTTTAATAAGTTTGCAGCTTTAACATCTACATATTTTAAAAAAATATTCGTTAGTCGCCTGAAATATAAAATAATATTTAGTAGCCTTATCTATAACTGTTCATTCGGTTTCTGAGAAGGACATTCAACAATTAAATAGTGTCATAGGGTAATCGATATAAATTTAAGAATTTTGGAAGAAGGCAAATTTTTGTCAGTAATTTTTGTTGATGCTATGTAGACATTTGATAGAGTCCAGCATATAGGTTCATAATAAGTACTTTATAAGTCTTACTTAACTAACCAATACTATAATATAATGTAATATAGTATCAAGATATATCTAACTACAACAAAAATTATTTTGGAGCACCTCAAGTAATGTGATTAGTCCATTTCTATACTTGTTTTATAAAAATAACATTCTAGTTACACCAAATACATCTACCTTTGCAGATGACACTTTATTACTGGAGATAATTAAAGATCCTATAGAAACACTACACAATCTACTTAAATAAATTACAGAAATGGCTGAGGAATAAGAAAATAACATTCAACGAAAACAAATTTACTCAAGCTACCTATACAAATAGAAGCAACACTTATTTTTAACTCTATATTTATTACAATCCCATTTTCATTTAAAAAGATTATTTTAAATATTTAGGGCTACTTTTAGGTTAGTGACGAACATGGAAAGCCCAAAAAAATAATCAAATATGAAACTTAAACAAATGTACTGGCTCCTTGAAAGACGTTTGCCATTTTCTCTTAAATACTAAATGGTGCAAAAAGATCGTATGCTTTTGAAATGGTAATAGGGAAGGGAGCGGTGGGCAACCACTGACCACCGATTGCGAGTAGTTCAGAGGATTTAGTTTTAGTAATCGTGACGCAGTGACATGTGGATGAGATATTCGACAGTTTTTCAGAAATAATGATTCCGTTGTTACCGACAAGTGTCTTTTTCGTCAACAGTTCTATGTTGCACGTAATAAGGCGATTCCTCACAATAACACAATACCCCGACGAGTTTAATCGTCGAGAGAGAAGAGAGGAAGAGAGGGAGAAAGAGTGGAGGACAGGGAGAAAGAGGGGGAGAGAGGAAGGAGAGGGGGAAGGGAGGGAGGGGGAGAGAGGGAGAGAGAGAGAAGGTAAGTTTATCAGAGTCCTCGGTTCCCCACTAGGTATCATGTTCGAATTTTGAATCTGTATTGTCACTCGTTATGGCGCGTCCTGCAAGGCGAATTGAAATTCAATTTGTACGAAATTATAATTGTTCAAAGGCTACATCAAGGCAATTTTGTCCAACGCAGGCTACTTTGTGAAAGAATGCTTGAAATTATTGCTACTGATAATGCAATTGTGATGGTGAGTAATGAAGCACATTTTCACCTAAAAGATTATGTCGCTAAGCGAAGCTCTTCATTTGGCAGTAGATAACCCACTACAATTACACTACAGAGCTTTTTATAGGGCTAAAGTTACAGTTCGGTTCAGGGTTTTACAAGTAGGAATTATTAGACCGTACTTTTTTTAACAAAAGGCTACAGTAACAGTGATTTCGGAGCACTATATCGACATGCTACGCAATTTGTTTTGCTCTACAATTTCGACGATTGTGGGTTAACATGGAAAAAATGTGGATTTAACAAAATGGAGTTTCAACTCATACAACAAAAGCTTTGATACCAACCAGCAACTAATGCCTAAGTGTAATCGTAGTCTGATCAAAAAAATATTGCCACCGTTCGCGATAATACGCTTGATAGTCCAAACCATACAATTCCTCGTCGCGCATATGATTCGTTCACTTGATAGATTCTGCACAAGGATTTGGGGATTTCGTATTAGACACAGTTAACACAGAAGATTAAGCCAAATGGCCATTGCATCGTAGCCTTGTTGAGAGGGTTTTAAAATAGCTCAAAGTTGACACAAATTACGAACAAAAGACTACTTCAACTAAATTCTTCAAAAAAATTCGTAAGATATCTTGGAACTTCTACGTAACCCGGAAAAAGTTACTGTTTGAATGTATTGAGGCGTGCATCATTGAATTCTACTTCTTCGAGAACGACGGTCAAGGATGAGCCGTCAATGGGAAAAAATATGAAGCGATAACTAACGACTTCATGTGACTTCGTTTGCTTAAAATAGACTTACAAGATTTTTTTAAAAAGACAATCCTACGCAATACACATATGGCCAGACAATCGTTCTAATAGTTCATGTAGCGATGGCGCGATAAAAACTGTGTGATCTAACATCTTTAAACTTTCTTTTGAAAAACGATTTAGGCGCTAACAAGAACATGCAATGCAGAATTAAAAAATCTCTTAAGCGAGTGCCATTCTACTAATTTATTAATGGCTACATTTGTACCTTTATTGGTAATAAAAATATTGAAGAAATTCTTCTCATTTGTTTTAGGGACTTTAGGGAACTAAAATTAAAATTATCTTTTAAGATTTAAATTTCCATGACACAACAGGACAAAATCAACTTCTATTTATCTGTTCTGTTGATCTGTGCCTCAATAGCTTGCATTCACTTTGAGGCTGGTTTGTCAAATGAATCTTCTATGTTACATAAATTTTTAGTGTTGCCATTATGCGGCTCACCACCCTTTTATGCGAGATTTCACCGTTTAATTATAGAAATTTACTTACGTACGCCAAAACATATACGGTTCAGCGACGAAATAAAATTATAATAAATTTTTCATTACTGTGACTAACCTTTGTTTAAGGATAAAGACAGTGCCGGAACATATATAAATATTCAATGAAAGAACAACATAATCTGTCGCCCTAGTTCTAAACATATATACTTTAAACATTTTAAAAATTTTATAGACAATGAACTACAAATGTAATTTGAAAAGAGACGCGAAAAATAATCAGGGATAACAATGCCCATTTTGTATGTTGTGCGCACAAGATTAGTAGGTAGTGCAAAGTGGAAGAAGAAGGTCCGCTAGATCAATTGAAACTAAACGCTGCCATAGAAAATCCCTCCGAAAGCGGTAGTACGATTTTTGTGTACAAAATATTTTTCGGCAGCTGAGTTAATTGCGAATAGTATAATGTTTACAAAATGAACATGGTGGATGAAAGTGTCGCACGTCAATGGTGTCCCATGTTTCCTAATTTTGACGATGGGGCAAGAAGTTGGCGCCCGTCTGTAGTCTGCGACAAACTTGTGCAGAAAATTAACAAAAAGATCCGTTTTGTTTACGACATTTGGCTTTAAGATTCTATTATAGAGAATTCCTAAGCGGGAGAGCTTCTTGTAAAAAGACTTAGTTAAACGTTAAAACAAGTATGTCAATTTGCATAGCGATTACGTCGAAAAGTAAGGCGCGTTTTTAAGTTTCTAATATGTACAGTAAAAACAAAAAAAAGTTTCTTTCCAAATTGTTCTCTTATTAAATATTTCTTGTAACACACATAAAAAAGCGTAAAAGAAAATCATACACTAGGTTTATTACTGAAGTCCACGCTCTGCTTGAGTCATTACTTTCTGTTTAATAATTGCAAAGATCATTGTAGAAATATTCGGGCTGTTTGCAGATAAAGCCACTTTAGCTGTGCTACTGTTTGGCTTCTTGTAATGTTTCTATAGCTCTGTTTACTATCGTTAACCGCACTTTAAAGAAATGTTGGTCCTTCTGTAATAGTATTTGAAGTTAAGCTTAGCTAGATACATACTATTTCAAAGAGTTACTTTGCTGACGAAATAGGTAATATAATTCGTAAATTATTTTATATGTTTCAAGAGGTAGACGCATGTAGATATTTGGTTCTGATAAAATTAATTTTAACATTTATGATATTATTTTTACAAATTTTAATTTACCTATGTAGACACACCTTCATTGATTCTTAAATAATTATGCTCATTGTAAGGCCCAAAACAAATTTTTGTCGAAAATTTGCATGTGTAAACTGAACTTCACTTAATAAATTTTGTTTAGGCCATTATCATTTTTTTTTAAATCCATGTAATTTTATGTTTAGTATTTTATGATTGTTATAGGAAATAAGTGAAAATAGAAAGATCTGTTATTTCTGAAATAATTAAACAAAAGCATGAACACACTAACTGGCTTGGTGTGGTATGACGTAAAGCAATCAGGAGCGTGAAATATTTTTGGCATCCTATTTGGATGCCATCCATTTGAAGGCAATTTGTTTAAAGAGTGTATCTGCATTAACACATTAGATTGCCAAAGAAAACTTTTCTGTTTGAATTATGGTATTTTTTGTTATACAAAAAATTTTTATCCACTACGATTCTTACTAAGCTAATTAAAACACAACCAAACTCGCACACTCTCAGCAAAAATCTAGTGAAATAAAGCTATTTACATCGTTCTAGAGAGAACGAGAGTTGATCGCCCTAGCGTTGTGTCACGTAGCGTTTTATATTCGTACTTTGGTAACCATTTCTTCAGCTTTTTTCGCTTTCTTAATGTAGGCACTAAGTATTTTACACTTGATATCAATACTTTCACCAGATTTCAAATATAAGATACAATTTAACTATGTTTTCGACAGACATAAATATATAGTTTTAATCCAATATAACTTAATTTTAACGGTCCCACACTTTCAATAAGCAATAGTGTAGACTTAAAGACAGATGAAACTATGCTTGAGATGTTTTAATCTAAAAAGCGGTTTATGTATGAAAGTCTGCTAATAAGGTGATGTATCTTTTGTTCAACACGGCAGTGTCTCTGCTATGATCTAATAATGTTTTGCATTTAATTATAAATAATAAATAAAGATACACGACTATTTTAAAAAAGCAGGCTACACCAGATATAATACAGTTAATTGTCGCAGATGTTTATAGAAACAAGAAAGCCCAAAGGTACTAATAAACATACAGTAGCTTCCTCACAGTCACTGAATATCGTTTCCATAGATTTTGATAGAACTTTTAGAAGCACTGTTTGTCATCACAGTCAGCTGCAAAAAATGTTACAGAAAACTTAAGACAATTTATAATCGAAAATTCTCCAAAATTAATAAAATGTAGAGACGGAAAGTGTTATAAAAAGGCTTTACGATTATACAGCTAATTCTTTAATAATATGTTACATTTGCTAGTTATATATTTTTGGCTCTCAGCCCATAAATAGAAACTAAGTCAATAATAGAAATTCCTTGGCACTTTATAAAAGCACTGTACCTCATTTCCATAATTAGCAATTGCCTATCTAGTATTTGCTTCATCATTGAGTCACTGATGATCGATTCCGTATTTTTACCTAACATAGCAAACTTTTTCATAATCGATTTTGAAAAAAACACATTTCACCTTGTACTTATTTGGTAGATACTATGTGTTGATTACATTTTTGTTATTAAGTCTTATCAACAATATATTTTAGCCAATTGTTTCCCATCTAAATCAAATTAAAACGGACCAAAGTACTAAAAAAAATTAATCTGGATTAATGATGGTTACACGAAGAAAGTCCAAGAGAAAAGAAAACGTTTGATACCCTACTTAAAAAAGGCAAAACAACAAGGATAAAAATCCCACCTCAGATACAACAAGATGATGGTGAATAATAAGAGGTATAGAATAGAAGCTCTTAAAAATAATGTGAATAAAAAAAGGTAAACCAATGTGACAAGAAATGTACGATGAATGGAAGGTTCCCAAAGAGTGAGGGAACTCAATCAACAACTGAACAAAATCACAAAAAACTAATAATCAAAGGTAGATGGACGGATAAAAAAGATAACGACAATGCAATGAAGAGGAAAATGACTAAAATGGTAAACAGGAAGAAGAAAAACACAATAGTAAAAACAAGGACCCGGAATATAAAAATTATGTTATCCCTCAAAAAAAAATAAAGAAAGTTGCTAAAGAAATAATAAAATATAAGATAGACATACTGGGCCTATAGGAAATAAGATGGCAGGGAGAAGATAGTGAAGATAAACAAAGACGGAATGTAACGGTATTTCTGATAAGTAAAAAACTAAGAATAAATTTACTGGAATTTAAGAGAATAAATAAAAGAATTTCTTACATTAGATTTAAAAAAAATGCTACAGCCAACATCACACTCATAAACGCTTATGCGTCAACAGAGATAGCAGCTGAAGAAGAGAAGGATCACTTTTACGATAAAATAGGAAAGATCTGGAATGAACCCCCAAAACAGGACACGCTCATACTTTTGGAGGATTTTAATACAAAGAAACGGTGCATGACAAAACAAACAACACTAGAACTTAGTAACAGAAATTGGATATGTACATAGTTAGCACAAACATCAACATAAAATACATAATTAAGTAGCATAACTAATCCATGATAGAATCCACAGGAAACCAGATAGATCACATCCTAAGAGCTAAAAAGAGACAAAAAATAATACAGGATGTAAGAACGTTCATAGAAGCAGATGTACGGACAGACTACATACTAGTAATTTTGAAGCTAAAGTTATGAACGGTAAGGGAAAGAAAGAAAACAAATAAAGAGAAAGCGATAACATAAAAGTTAGAAAACAATTAGCAAAAAACCCGGAAGATGAAAATATAGAAGAAGAATGGGGTCATACAAAAAGAAGCCACAGATAAAATAATAGGCAAAAAAACTACAGAAAAAATAAACGAGTGGTTTAACTAAAACTGGAGGGAAATAACAGAAGAAGTGGCTAAGAACAGTAAATAAAGTAGCCAATAAAGACATTACGAAACTATTAAAAACAACGAAGACAAGATAGCTCGAGAAAGTAATGGACACGATTGAAAAAGATAATAAAAATAACACAAAACTGTATATAGATATATAAAAAAACAAAATATGAAAAGAAATACAACAAATATAAGTACTCTATGCTGCTTATATTTGTTGTATTTCTTGAAAAATCATTTTAAAGAATTACTAACAGACAGAAAGAAAGTGATAAAAGAAGAAAAAGAAGAGAATTTAAAAAACAACACAGAAAATAAAGAATTGGACATACCTGCGAAAGAAGAATTAATTAAGTAATAACTCGGCTTAAAACGAGCAAAACGGGGGAAAGAATAACATAGTCAATGAACTGTAAAACACGAAACAGAAATTTTAAGGTAAACCATGTTTAAACTACTAATCCACATCTGGAATAAAGAAAGAATACCTAGCGAGCGGAAAAAAGGAATAATAGTACCAATATATAAAAAAGGAAGCCCAAAAGTTTGTCCAAATTACAGGGGAATCACTTTACTTAACGTTGTATATAGGATACTGATCACACTAATAAATAAAAAGCTAATGAATTATAAGGAGACACAAATGGGAGATTACTAATACGGTTTCAGAAGAAGTAGGTCCATCATAGATGCTGTATATACAGTGAGGCAAATAGCCAAAGTTCTATAAACATGGAATTGGATTACAAATTTTGTATATAGACTTCAAACACGCATTTGATAGTATGAAACAAGGTCAGGGGCAAAACGGTAATATATACAAATGTTGAAACTCATAAACACCTTGGAAACTCAAACTTAGACCAACCAATCAACTGTGAAGGTCTCAGCACTCTATATATTATCGTTCATGAGATATGTCACTTTAAAATAAAAAAAGCGGGAAACCCCCCCTTAGGGGTGTTTTAATCGTTATTTAACTTACACTTAGTACAATCTGACAAAATTATAAACAAACTTTAGTTAATAATAATTACTGAAGCATCAAATTTATAGTAATTAATTTGGTGGAATTACATGCATAGGGCAACGCTACCGATTTGAGTTTTTGATAATTGTGCACAAACTTTTGTAGCTTTGTATTGAGGTGATATACCACAGTAACAAGAGCTCCATAAAAACTTATGTACAGTCACCAGCCCGCAGCCATCGGTTTCTAATTATTTTTGAGCCAAACTATCTCATATTGTTAAAAATTCAGAACGTGACGAAGACTATGCACAAATCGAAACAAATCTAATAAAACTTTAATTCGCTTCAGCTCGTTATCTTGGCTGTATGGATCACGAGCGCCCTCTACAGCGCGCCCAAGTTCTTCTGGGTGAACACCATCACCACGTCTATCGGCAGCAAAAACGAAACGGTGTGCATCGCGAACAGGAAGAAGTTCAACTCGCAGCTCTTCGACATGATTAACTTCGTGTTCCTCTACGTCATCCCCCTGGCCATCATGACGGTAAGTCATTAACTTATAAATTTTGCAGTCTGCCCGGGTGGCTCCTTAAAATTTCTACGATATTGCCGTTGCTATTTACTTAAACAAAAAAATAACAGACATGAAATTTACATTGCGAGGTAGAGTGTATGCGTGCCATCTAATATGTAGTTGTACTTTAAACGTCTGTTATGCGTCACCCTATTAATTGTTTGGGCATGTTAGCATACCACTTATCGGTTCCGTAAACTTTAAACTTGCCTCAAGTTTAGAGATATGTCTATGTTAAGCGTACGTAATTCTGTTTATCAGGAGCTCGTGAATATGGAACGATTAAGTTGACACGTTAACCACTCAACGAAGCTACAATTACCCAGATTATCTAAATACAACTTACAATTTATTGAGAATGCATAATTCTTATTTTATTTAACGATTATATTTGTGTTTGCATTCTATTTAGCCATATTATGTGGGAAGCAATTTCCAGAAAAATTTTGCTCTTCTGATAATTACAATATTTGAAGTTTTGACGTCTACTGTTTTATATATTCTAATTGCACAAAATCAACTAGTAAAACAAAAAAAATGTATTTTTCAACACGCTAGTACAAAATTGCCATAATTTTGATGTAGCGAAACACTAAAGAGGCGTAATAACTACTGCGTGACTATTACCATAATCATCATGTATGATTATATAAATTTTCTTAAAATATAGGATACTTCAGTAATTCTACCTTTCCTTTTCCTTGCGTTAACAAAAGTTGAATAACTTAGCCTTTTGTGTATATTTAATGCAACTTACCCACGTTGTTACTTCTTTTGAATTTAATTAATTATTCTATTTGCTCCTTTAAGATATGAAACTGTAGCGCTAATAGTTTGTTTATATCATCTTTCTTCTTCGTCTCTTAAAATTGTCTAAGAGGTAAAATTTTTACGAAATAATCTTTGAATTTTCTACTCTCACCCCACTGTTTTTAAAAATTACAAATTGAATGTGAAAATGCTGTAAATCATCTGATCTGTTGAGGGAGACTGCAAAGATATCACATATCATTAATTTTGGCATATCTTTTTTACTTTGCCATAAGAAGCACATAACGACTTTTATGTAAATAAAGTGTAATTCAAACTGAACATTGGACGCCGTTTGCGTTCTGTGAACGTTGGAGGTTTCCATTTATGCAGTTGGTATCTAAACATGACAAAGTCATTATGGTGTCGTAGACTGTGCAGTAACGCATCAATATCGTTCGAGTTTATTATAAAAGCAGGTTATTAGTTCCAATTATGCGAAAAAAACTTTGATAATTGTTTGGACGCAATGACGTGTCAAGTAAGCATTTCATTTTTGATCTAGTGCAAAAGTCAAACGCGTGGTATAGTTACTGCGAAAGCAAGGATTCGCTTTCAATGCAACAGTTATTCAGTTTAAAATTTTGCTCGAATAAGTTAATTCGTCGCCGTCCACAACAATTGAGTCTTTTATATGGCACTATGCAACGCATTTTAAAAAATATTTGCATTTAAATGCGTATAAAATTTAACTGATTCAAGAACTTAAAGAAACGGATCACCAGAAACGCCCTACATTTGTAAACCGTGTCTTATAGAACAATAGATCATGCTTTGCAAAAGACATATTGAGAGATGAAGTTCCAATCTCCTGCTACTATTTTTATGTCCCGTTTATGTTTTTTGTTGATCGTCTGCATTACAGACTGAGCTTGGTCGTAGAAGTCATTTATTATGTCTGTTTTGTTTTCATTTGCAGTTGCGTATGTATTTATTATAATTATATTTCGAAATCTAGTTTTAAATCTAGTCCACATTATTCGCTCTGAGGTACCTTCCGACTCTATTAGCGTTTTACTGATGTTTGCGTTTATGATTATAGCTACCCCTTTTTCTCTTTTTACATTTCTGTTTATGTTTGCTGAATAAATTATAGTATTTCCGCTAGCTAATCTTAGTTCTCCTTGGCCGTTCTACCTTGCCTCACTAACTGCCTTAATACATTTTATGGAGTTTTGTTCTGCTATCAATTTCTGTCTCTCTGTTGTTTTCACTAAGTTTCCTTCTATTTTTCTTTGTTTTTTGTTTTTAGCATACGTTTATTGATAGAGTTTTTCTTATTTGTTAACATTTCTATGTATTATTTTTCTTAGCCTGTTTGAGAATCTTTCCTGGTGCTCTCGTGTGTTTTCTCTCATTGTTATATTTCTGCGCGAGTCGTTATCTGTATTTCTGTCCGGCTTCTTATTTTTATTACGTTTTTTTATTCTTGTTGTTGTTATCGTTTTGTATTTGTAATTCTCCTTAGGCCTTTTTTAATGCTTCTTCTTTATCGCCTGACGAATTATTAGTATGTGAAGTTAATATAGTTTAAGCTGTTTTTTTTTAGGAATTGCGCCCTTGTTAACTGTTTCTTTGGGGGTTCTCCTGTCTCTCCATTTGTAGATCTTGGTATTTTTTTTAGAACTTTTTTCCTTACACTCCTTTGCCTCGCCTTCTTCTTCTTCTGCCGTTTTGTCTTTTGCTTACTTCAATTATTCTTACTTCAATTCGTCCCCATTTATAATTAACTTATCATCCAAAAAAATGGTCTATTTTTTTTCTTTATAGCAACTATCATATATAGTGATAGGTTTTTCCTTGTTTCTTTTATTGTTTTTTTATCTAGATCTTCTGTATTTCATATTTATGTCCTTTTATATGTTTTAATTTTTCATTATTTCACCTTCTTTAATTCTAGTTATCAGTTCTACCCTCATTGGTTTATCTTCGCTTAATTTTTGAATTACTACCTGTTTTATATTATCTATTTCGTACTCCGCTAATCTTATTCCCATGTTTGTTATTATTTCCATGAATGTATTTCTTAATTTTTCTGTGGCTACTCTTTCTTCTTCTTGTATACCAAAAATTATTAAATTCTTTTTTATTGTTTTTTTTTCTAGCTACTGTATTTTTATATCTTATTGTTTTATCATTTCTTTTAATTCATTTCTTCTCTTTGTTCTCTGATAATCGCGTTTGTATCACCCGTTTTTCCTCCATTTTTATTAATTTATTTATAATATCGGTAAGTGTTAAGTTTCTATCATTTCCTTCTACGTCCGATTAATTTGTTTTAAATTAAAGCCGACCCTGTCTTTTGAAATATATTAAAAATGTAAACAAGATGTGTATATTTTATATCAGTTGTAATTTTATCTGCCAACACTAAAAAACCACAAGCCGGTCGACCCGTCGGAACTTGACTTTTATCTGTTTGTAATCTGCTAAAAATTATATTAGGTATTTAAATTAAAAAACTTAACCATTCTAATTTTTTATTTATTTGCTTCCTAAGTTATTGTTCTCTGCGTTGCGCCCATTTTTATTTCTTTCACAGCAAATACTTTTTAATTCTTTTTACTTTACTTAAATTTTGAGATTTTTACAGAGCAACTCTATCACCACACTGTCAAGCGCTACTACCCCCCCCAGATGGTAGATAAAGCTCTAAAGTTGGTAGAAGCTGTCCTGACTAATGCTCTACTATACCAAATACACTTGAGGTGGGTAGCAAAGTTTTCACCAATCCTAACATAAAAATTTTTTATAAACATTATACATATAACGACTATGTTACAATAGTTGTTAATTAAACATTTACAGCTGCATAAATCTATGAGGCAAGAGAAATGTCTTAATTCTACTCAGTCTTTGAACATTTGCAGTTATTGAGAAGATTTACAACATGATAGGATAACATTCCAATTTATTTAAATATTTTTCACTTTGCTTTACTATAGTGTCTTTCACGTAATTCACTTTTACGTCACTCAAAATGTCTACGTTTCTTAGGGAGTGAGCAGCATCATACAAAGCGCGTAACACTTTGAATTACAAGCGTTCGATGATTTGGATGTTGGTATTAGCTGGTGTACTCCAGAATTGTAGACCGCAGGTCCAGAAGGGTTTAAATGCTACATTATATACGAGGAGTTTGTTAAACAGAGATAATTTGAGTTTTCTTCCTAGTAGCCAATAGTGTTTACTAAATTTCCAACCAAGTTGTTTCCGTTTTTTCCACATGTGTTCTTTCCACATCAGACCTCTGTCAAGGTGCAAGCCTAGATATTTAACCTCTGTTACTTGTTCGGGTACCAATAAATTGCTTAGAATCTCCTCATAACGCTATAAAGTTAAAGCGCGGTCTCTTTCATATTCAAAGAAGTACGGGCCGATTATTCCTTGCGCTAACATTCCAGCCTATATAATCACTTTTGGTAAACGGATGAGTTTTTCATGCTTGATTTTTGAGTTTGTAACGTTCCAGTAACGGCGGTTATGTTTGTTAACGTGGCCATTGAGGTAAAAATGCCTCACCCGAGAACAACATGTTGTTGAATGAATTGAAATGCTTAGTTATATAGCTAACGAGTTGAAGCCCATGAATGGTATCGTTGGGCTTTAATTCTTGCACCAATTGAAGTTCATAGGGGCACAGACACATTTTTGCGCAGTATGTGGTGTAATAATCATCTAGGCACATTCAAGACACTTGCCCGTTTACGAGCAAATAGGTTAGGAGTCTCACCAACGGACTGTCGTACGCTCGCTAAGTTTTCGTTAGTTCTTGATGACCTTAGTCGTCCCGACTTAGGTTTATCCATAGTTAAACCAATTCCTTGGAACTGACCATTTCTGATAAGAGAAGCACTTGGCACTTGATTTGTGTTACACAAATCATGATTACTAAACTTTCTCCGGGCAATAATCAGTCAATAATTACTCAATGAGCCAATCAAATCGAAACTCTCTTTTGAGACACCCAGTACTTATTTATAATACGAAACTTTTTATATTGACGCTATTTTATTTTTATTATTCTTATCAATATTAAAACAGTACATTATGTTTAAAATGAAGACTACGTTAAAATTGCTTTAAAATAATTCATAATTAACAACAGCATATTTGAGTTCTTATATAATTTTTATATACTAATGCAAACGATGTCTTACTACACTACTGCGCATGTAAGTCGAAAATTGTATTGATCAAAAGCAAACAACAATAAATAACAGTAATTTTCAAAATACAGTCCATTGTCAGCTATTATCTGTAAACATTATTTATGCTTCATAAGGAAATGAAAAATTGATTGTGTTTTGTAACAGGTGTATATAGCATTATAAATAAATGAAAGTGATGTTTTATTGAATATCTTCTACGATGTTTATAAATCGGAAGGTCTTGAATTATACAGTGGAGACGGTGAATTTCATTAGATATTCCGTTGGGAACATAATTGTATTATTTTGGAAACAATCTCATTACCATTTAACACAATTTATTTACGTGTACGCTTTCAACAGTAAAATGTTGTAAACAAAAGGTTAAGTAAGCTACAACACTAATAACTCTACTTATTATTACGCAAATTGATATAAATTAAAAATAATATTAAGTTCCACTGCAATCCAATTTAATTGTAATGGAGCTTTGATGAGTGCAAATTGTGCTAGTTCCCATCAAACGGCATTTTGTGACATTCATTTGCTCTTCCGTTTACTATCTTATAAAAAGGTTATACGGGGTCTTATTATTTTAATATAGACATAAATTTTACCTTCCTGTACAGATCATATACACTTCAAATAGTTAATAATAAAAGGACAAGTTTAAATAAACAAAAGTGGAAACTACCTTCTTATCAGATAAAGTTTTTGTAGATCAATTTATATACTAGTTGTATGTGTCATTAACTAATTACAAATACAAAGAATTTATTCTAAATAGCTGTCTTTAGCTTTTACACAAGTTTTTACATATATGGCCAATTTCTATGGCTGTATTCACTTCACATCAGAAAGTTATTGTTCAGTGCAGCGCAGTCTGGAATATTAAAAATAAGGCACGTTGTTACTTAGTCAAGCTCAAGTTACTTAAATGTTTTATTTGTTTTCCATTTAGGTGGACTGGTGACCAACTGTTTTTTCTTCTTATAGCAAATGTGACATGCAATGGTTTATTTTCCTAAGCTTTTACTGTCCATTTATTTAACTGACTTATTGAGGTTACTTTTACAAATTTGTTGAACCACTAACAGGTTTGGTGTGGGAAACTAATATATCAATATTATCTATAAATGTAAGTACAGATCTTAATTAACTGGTAGAGAGAACAAATGACATAAACTTGACTCTGATATGTTTCCTTGCAGTATTCATGTATATATGTTTTAAGGGAAAAACACAAAAGATTGAAAAGAGATTACTCAAGCCGCTGAGTAAGAATCTGAGAATTAGGAAAAGTTTAAAATAAAACTATAAAAAATATATTAGGAATAAAAAAGACTTGGTAAAAATTGAGGTAATAGAAACATGTTAAAAGATCCAATGGAATGAATATTTCGAGGGCGTAAAAACGGGGAAGATCAAGAGAAAGAAAGAGGAAAGGAATTCAAGAAATTATGAAAACGAGGCGTACAGAGAGATGAGGGAAATTATTAGAAATTGTAAGGCAATAAATGACAAAAACGGAAAGAAGAGAAAATGTTGAATTTGTTCCAGCTTTCCACGATTATTTTTAAAACTAATCTGATGGTTAGAAATCGAGTGCCTTCGTCTAATATCGGTTCAATTCATTTTAGTAATATTTTCTTGAACACTTCAGAATCTCTTTTAAAATGTCTATCTCTATCTATATAAGATTAGTGTGTCTACTTTTCTTCCATGGATAGTTACTTAATTTTATTACTAACTTAAATATTTGCAGTATTGCCTTTATAATATTGTTTCTCTAACCAAGTGAAAATGTATCGATTTTAATTTATTTTTGATTTTTTCGTTATAGAAAAATTCATTAGCATGGTGCTTTTAAATGTTAATTTTTTTTTCATCTGATCGTTCAAAAGGAAATGGTATGAATATATCTGCAAGGTAGTAAGCGAACGCGTTTTGCCTATTTTCGTTGCTTTTGACTTATTTACAGATAACCTCGGCAATGTGATTCGTTTCGTTACTTTCCACAATAGACAGTCAATAGCGTCTAAAGCTGTTAAACAATTAAGTTTTTTTTAATATATTGTTATTTATATATATTAATAAATTTTTCAATCTTTGGAAAGCTCTATCGAAGTTTTATCGGTTTCAGATAATGTTACTTGTCAACAATTTGTCAACGTTCATTTTTCTATTTTTTATTTGTAGCCATAGGATATTCTTCTTTTATGTAGGTAATATTTTGTTCCGGTATAGCTCTGCAAGTTACTGTTTGTGCAGCTGTAGTTGAATCGTCGTCTTTGCATTTTTCGATTTTGTTGAATGTTTAAATCAGTAGGTTTGTCAACTTTTTTATGAACATTTTCCAATTAATTACTTCATTACAAAACGTGCGGATGTTATACCGCATACATAATTTGTATATGTTTATAGTAGTTGGCAAATAATTAGAAAAGAAATCAAAATAAGTTTAATTTTACACTTTCTAAATTTAGTTAGCTCTATTATTGGCTCATATAGAGTCACGTTTGAGTTGTTTACAGTTATTTAATTTTTGTGAATGTTGCGGGCTTGATTAGTTACTTTAGCAATATAAAATTTCTTGTTTTATAAATTTTTCCGGTTAGTTTGTTTCCTAGGCTTCAACTAAGTTTTTGTTGAAGCAGTTTGTATTTTCATCACCTCAGCAATATCGTCTATTTCAATTTGTTTTTGTTATATAGGTATTATTTATGAGCTCGTAGTGCTGTTTTTGTTATTTGCTATTTATTATCCGTTCCAGTAATAAAGTTGGACCTACTTTTTGTTCTGTATGCTGTCGAGGGTGGCTAGAATGCGCTGTATGGTGCTGTCGTTGAGGATGCGATAGTGGTATTAGCTGAGTGTAATTTGGCAGTTAGGTACAATACACGAAAGCTCATTATTTGCGGTGCGTGAGAAATGTTGGTGACCACAGGAGTGAAGTGTTGGCCATTCGACGCAATACTTAAAAGTTGTTTTCGTTTTATCTATCATTCGCTACATAGATTATTTAAGTATAAATAAATATAAACTTAATATATAAGATTCAGAGACCTCACGTTATCGCAGAACTCTTGATTTCAAAAGGAAACCGCAACCTTGTACTTCGTAATGGGTAAACATCGCAATTAGTTAAAGCATTATTTCCACTCAAAAATCGTTTTATAAATAGAAACTTATCTTAGTTATTATCTTGACTAAGATAAATAATATTTGCTGCTTTAAACGGCTGATTACTAATCATTACATTTTTCCATTGTACTAATGCTTATTGCACTAAAAAATGTATTGTTGACAAATCACACTATGGGTGATCTCATTTTAGGAATCTGACTCATATAACTTAAAGTTATTGTGATTATTTGTAAATTAAAACATTATAACAAGTTAAATTTATTTAAGAAATAATATTAAAAAAAGTTAATAGCAAGGCCAGATTACATCGGCAGAAAACGCAATAATGAATCCTTTCATTGAAACTGTGTTTTAACAAGATGCAAAATCTGTTCACTGAATTGACTTCTTTTGCAAGTAACTTTGTCTTAATACATTTACTCATAAAACAAAAGGATTCGCCCCCTATACACCTAAATTTTAATTTTATAATTTCATTCCAATTTTCAAAATCTAGCCATTCTTTGTTTAAATGGCGGCTATTAATTATTAACAAGACAATCTTAAATTATGTAATAACTTTAAAGTTACAAATTTGTTTTTGGATAAAGTATCTCTTCTTTTTATTTGGATTATTTATCTTGCTTTCAATTATTACAGTATTAATACTTACGGTAAAAAAAGTACGTTAATTGAACTGCTATGGGATTTTTAATTTTTAAAACAACTAGAATTACCAAGTAAAGTAGTAAATCTTGTTAAAATGATTCTAGAAGAATCGCAAGCGGTAAGCACCTCCGCTGATGATGTAGTAATAATAAAAAGAACTAAATAAAAAAAGTGCTCCGAAATTTAACCCAGCAAAAAAAGCAGGACTAAAGATAAATTCCAGAAAAACGTAATACATGTTGATTACAAAAAAAAGAAAAATGTATACAACTGCGGCACCTACAAGTATTTCGTATATTTAGACTCGGAGGCAAATAGTAATAACAATGTAAGTGAAAGTAGAAGTTAAAATGATAATAAAACTTGTGATAACATATGTAAAACTTGGGCTACTATTGAAAAAATAGAAGAAAAAGAACCAATTTGTGAAAAAAAGCACTGCGCAAAATGTTCAGACCTTCTGAAAATAAAGATGAGCCTTACCAAATTCAAATAAATTATAAGCTAGACAATCTAATAAGAGAAGACATTATATGCTATGTAAAAGTCGGGAGAATCCCCTGACTGCAGCACATTAAACGAATGGACAATTCATGTCCTAGAAAAATGTTTACTCAATGGAAACCAACGGGAAGAAGGGTTGGAAAAAGTTTCATGAAAAGACGGTATGATTGTATCCTATACGGCCTACAGAAACTAGGAATAAGAAATTTGGCAAACAAAATATGTAGGAAATAATTTAAAATAAATAACAGAACAAGCGAAAACCTACCAAGGGCTGTAGTAATCACGGAATAAGATTTCCACGGTAATAAAACTTGGCATTATTATAATAATTTCAACTAAACTTGACAGGGAAAATAAATGAGTTTGCGGGCTAAGCTGTGTAGAGTATTTCTGTTCTTGAGGTAGTCAATTCCAAATTCTTTTTTGCATATGACTGACGTTGTTACATTATTTTCGCATTTTTATGATCTAATCTACCCCATTAAGTCCACTGTTTAATTGTCTTTTTGTTTAAAGTAAAATTCACTATACTTTTATAGTCATGAGACGCCGTAAAAATTAAATTTTACAAACAGTCAGTTCAGGCTTATGTTATTATCTTTTGCTGTGAAATGGGCGAACGCATTTGACGCAAAATGTTTTCACATGGCGCACAATGAAGTAAACTGGATTCGTTAAAATGTGCGTGGCCTCCACTCATATGCACATGTTTACTATTATTCTACTAATAATGATTTATAGCTGAAAGTCGTTTTAAAGAATATAAGTTATCAAATGCAGCCACTTTACAAGTTTTTTAAAGTTTTCTTTGACATCTTCGGGAGTTGCAAATCGTACATCAGATTTTATCCTTAGTCGAACAAATAAAAGTAATCGGCAGGTACCAGGTCAGGACATAAATCACATGATCAAGCAATTCTAGATCGGAAGTTTCTAAAAATTTCTTTAACTTAAATCATTATCGTGACTCAGTTCAAGTGTTTTGAATATCGTAAGTTAACTTTCTAGCGGGATAGTTGTGACAGCTTAATGTCCATAAAAAATATTTTCTTTCTAACTTTTGAGATGGTATCTGTTGAAAGCATGCTTTTGCTTGTCGCTTAGATTTAGATTATAATGGATTTATTCAACTTTAGTTGTCGTTAAAAATGTTCTAAGTTACTCTAGATTTATCTTTATCATTTTTCTATTAAATTATAAGGTAAATTTTAATTTTCGAACTAAATAACAACAGATAATCGTTTTGTGTCAGATATGGAATTATTTTGCAATTCATCTATTAATTTGCAGAAATAGGCGATGCTGTTCTTTCATTATTTCATCGTTTATCAAGCAATCAAACAAGCGTGATCTGTTTTTTAATCTGCCATTTTCATCCCGTTCGGGAAATTTGCCGTTTAACCTTTGGTGTTATATTGAGGAAATAAACGCAAACAAAATTCAAAATACAGGAAGCCCAATGATGTGAAACAATAACGCATATCTTAAAACACCATTATTTAGTAACATTCATTATAATCTACTTAAATGTTCAAATAGGCTACAATAACAGATGCTATTATTATATTAATAAAAATTTCTAGCAAATTATGTGCTTGTCTAATTACTCTCCTTGAAGTTCTTTAAAGTTCCTTAAAGTTTATTTCAATTTCAGCTCCTGTACACGCGGATCGCCGTGGGGCTGTGGAGGAGCTCCAGGAAGCTCGAAAAGCAGCTGAATGCAAGTGCAAATGGACAATATCAGGGGCTCTGCGGAAGGCAATCAATTCGCTCGAAGCCCGACAAAAAGGTTAGTTCGATGCGAAAGCTCACACGCTTCGATTTACGCCCATGTGCTGCTGCATCCGGGGTTACCAAAGAGTGCTGAACCCGATGCCTCTTTACAAATCTTGCGACTGTTAGGTGTAAAACTAAATGTAGCGTAAATCGCAGCAGAATAAATTTTTGGTAAGTTGCATTGCAGCGGCTCTTTAAACGGGATTTTAAATGGACTAACTGTGCCCGCGATGATATGTAACCTTTCGTAATACAAAAGGGGTGCATAGTATTTATTGATGCTATTGTTGTTTATAAATAACCTCAATCTTAATGTTAACGAATTTTGATAAGCAAGAGACATTAAAATTAAATTTAAATCAAAAACAATAAAAACTAATTTAAAAAAATCACCATTTTACAACTTTATCTCCTGTTATAGTTTTAGCAAAAGTTACAAAACAAACCAAATAGTATTATAAAATAAAATGTTTGCATTGCGTTTTGTGTCCTGTAAGAGGGTTCCGATGCAATATGTATTTGCTTCTAACAATTGTTTTGGCTAATGTAAAACTGTTGTAGAAATTTTCCAAAAAGATTGAGTCTTTTCCAATAAATGACTTTATTGACATGACTTTCCTCCCATGTTACCTAGCTGACCGATATGAACAAGAACCTTAAATACTTTCATTGGGTTCGGTAAACATGCACAGTTTGATAGCGTACTTGTACCTTTTATTTTTAATAATAACCTTCGCCTTCATAACATCAATTTGTCCAACGACAGATTCTTGTCTAAATAGTAAATTTTACTCATTCTTTTATTAAAATAATTCATTAGGTAGTGTATTCTCTAAAAATTAGCAAAAGACTATATTAACTCATTCGTTCAAAAAAAAAACAACTCGAGTTGAAAAATCGACCCTTTTTCCAACAGCTCTGAAATTTATTCATTCTTATTGTACCTATATAGTGCCAGCGTGGTCCCGCGGTTGAGGGATGGGCTGCGATGCTGACGGACCCGGGTTCAATTCCCGGTGCTCTCTGATGCCTGGCGGGTGGCCTACTCAGTCACTAAAAATAATTGAGTACCTGCGTTCACTCGCAACAAGGGGTAATAATGGCGGTCGTCTTAGACGCGGTGCTTGCCACATCGCCCCGCATCAGAGATGGTCCGCGACGACCGGGCAGAGAAAGCGAACGTATGAGAGCCTTAACCTCTCAGTTCGCAGGCCGTGCTCCCACGCAAGGCGTAGAGCCTTACCATTATTATTATTGTACCTATATGCAAAGTAACCCAATGAATTTTAGTAACTCTTAGGAATTAATTATTTCCATTGGGTAATCTTAGATAGTTGTGTTTTAATCCTTTCATAAAACACTTGCATATCATATTCTTTGGTTTCTTCCACTATCATGTTCAAAAGTTCGTCTATCAATAGCAAAAGTAATCAATATGTTCATTCATTATAGTAAATGTATGTTATCCCTAAAAGAAAATTCTGTCGAGTTGGGCCAGCTATAGCAGCACTATTTGTTACGGTATTCGAATAAAAATAAAGTCATGGTCATAAGATATTGTTAAAAAGTTAAATAAATATTAACTGTTTCTTTTTAAACATGTCTACATCGTTAAAAATGTCATTAGGTATATTTGAAATAGCTTACATATTAACAGGTATAGAGCAAATAATATATAGTTGCAAATCATCACAATCATCATCTTGCCAATCGCTGCTTCTTTCGAATATTTCATCTAAGGCGTACATAAGACTTTCTATTTTAGCATCGGTTAGTTTATTTTTATCTTTTGATACGTAAATCAAATAGTAAGGTTTCTGAATTACCTTCCCTAAAAGCGTTAAAACAAAATAATAACATTATTAAAATCATACAACTATCGTTATGTATTTAACAATTCCACCATTTACCTTAAAAAACAAACCAAGATCGTATTACTAACTCAATTCCACCATCAAATATTAAAAAATTTCTTATGTTCCCAGAAAAATGTTTTAAAATTCCAATATTACAGTTAATGCATTCAGTTTTTCCACCCACAATGAAGCTACATATTCTGCAAAATTCTTCAATCTTCTGCGCAGCACACATAATTCTACGTTCAAAACACCTACGATTTCCTATTTGTACTCAAAACTTTCTCCATACACAAAGATTGGTTTAATGCCGTCTCCTTCTTTATCAATATTTTAATTTATGCAACCTAGCACTTACTAAAATCAACTTAAAATATATAAAACCTTATAAAATTAACTCTTCCTCAAAACTAATAATGGTAGTCTGGTTTTCTCGCATTCGCTCGTCAAAAAAACAAATTTTTTATGGTTAAACAAAGCCTCTAAAAACCTATCTGTTGAATACGATATGGCGATAATACTTTTGTTTACCACTTAAATCAAATTTATCGTCAATAAATTTAATTATGAAAGCAGTATTAAGAAATTCTTTTTCTTCCTTAAACACCTTTTATAACACTGTCTACAAAAAAAATGCTCATTATTAACCGCTACCTAATCGCCAAATCCCATCATTACCCTTCCCAAATCAATTCAGTTACATAATCCCTCATCACCAGATTCATCAAAAATTTCAACATAGCAACCCGTCAAATCAAACTTAGAACTATTACCACATCACTACTACATAATTTGTATTCCAAGAAATTCCACTTTCAATTCCGAGACCTGCCAACATACAAAAAACGTTTTTGAATTACATCAGAGACATTTCCGATTAAATAAAGAGTAGATTAATAAGACGAAACATATATAAGTTCATTTGGCAAATGATTAGAATATCGGAAAAACTGATAACAGAGGATTGTATTTTTTTATTAAACATAAAATCAGCAATCAGAATATAAATAGTATCCTATAAGCTAATGTGTTGACTTGATAACCGGCGATGGGTCCTAGTTAGTGAAGATTAGTGAACCAACGTCATTTGAATATTCTGATCACTTTTTAAATTGAGAGGTCAGACAGCAAACTAACTTGCCTTACAAACAGGATACCAAGATCTACACGTAATATCTAGTTGCTTACGTACCATGGTGCGTTGGTTAATACTCGTAGCACTTTTGACTGGCATCTTTGCATGATGACAATGTTTGACTTACTGACACAGTCCCACAGCCCCACACCATAGGTCCATATAAGCTTGATCATGGTTTTGTATATTAGAAGTATATTATCCATTGGTGTAGGTCAATTTCTTCCAAAGATCTAGTAAAGGGTTTTTATTCGCAGTTCTATGTGTTGCTTGTTTTGTTAATATGGTGCCGCCAGGTGAATTTCTTGACGAGGTAAAAACCTAAATATTTCATGAAGGTAGTTTGGAGAATTTCGATATTTTTTAGATAAATTGGTGCACAATGTTTTTTCTCAGGGTGAACGTCACGTGATTCAATTTTATTTTTTTAACTTTCATCTTCCATTTCTTGAGCCAATTTGAGAAGAATAAGATGGTTTTGAACTTGACGTAAAGCGGCGTTTACATTATTGTGTTTCGCAAGTATAATGATGTCGTTAACAAAAGTACCTATCGTTGAGTTAAGGGTGGTTGGGAGGTCTGATGTGTAAAATAGGTAGAGAAAGAGAACCCAAGACACCGCCCTGGCGTACACCGGAATTTGTTGGGTATAGTGCGGAAGTTGCGTCGTTGATTCGTGTTTGAAGTTGCAGATGGGTTAGGTAGGATTATAGCAGCTTACGGAAAAATGGGTAAAATGTGTTGGATTTTGTAGATGAGGACCCTATCTGGTATATGATAGTGGGAATTTCAAACGACAAAACTAATATAAAAGCAGTTGAAATTACGAAAAATCTCATACAATTTAAGAGTTTTATCAAGGTTTTTTCTTGGGATCCAATGGATGGGGCTTCTAACTGGAGATAGTTTAACTTTTTTGAAAATATAAGTGATAAAAAAGGATTTATAATGATATATCACTCATAATCATACAAAGACACTTTGTTTTTGTAGGATTTTAGAAGCACAACGTCACACAAAAGTATAAACTTTCACAGAATATGTTTTGAAAGTTTGGTAGCAAATGCACTCGATTGGGGAAAGTTTCTTTGAAAGAGTTATGTAACTGGTGACGTCGTATAATTAAGGTTATCGTTTTCTGCATTGAAGCATCAAGGGTGTTTTTCTGTTTCAATTGTCTCAAATGTGATTGTACTCTTAATATGGGAAATGTTTGGCAAGTGCTGAGAAATTGCTAAATAACGCTTATATACGCAGCTTAATATTTGCCTTTATATTTGTATGTATGAAGTAAGTAAATAATAACTAAACAGTTTATTGTGTTTACTAGATATAGATTTCATAAGAGAGACGAAAATATTTACTTTTTTATATCATATTTGTATATCATATTTTTTCTTGCAATAAGTAAATAAGCATACAATATATGTTCAATTATATATATATATATCTTATTCAATTATTTATATAATTTCAACTAAATGTTAGGTTATTTCTTATTACGTGTTCGTTTGATCTATATTTCGTTAACACTTATATATGGAATTATTAGAGTAATTTTATTAACATTCTTAGATATGTGTCATTTTAGTAATAGTGAGATAATTATAATAAACTTATCTTATTTCCTGGATACACTTATTTTAAGGCTAAACACTCCTATTTAATCATACTTATATTTGTTACACTATGTTTCTTGCAGATGCTCTCGGTTCAATAGCTTCAAGATCAAATCGGTACAGATTATTTGCTTTTACTTTTTTGGGTTTAGTAAGTGATTCAGATGCCATACAATATCACAATAACGTAGATTATTAATGTTTACTATAAAATGTAAATATCTTGAAATTCATATTTTTGTAAATAAAATTGCATATAAAAAAGTTCTAATAAATTAAAAATTGAGTAAATCTCTGCAAAATTTCTGACGTATCTTCTTCTTTTGAAACTTGCAATAGCCTCTTTATTTGCTGTTCTAAACTGACATATGACTTATTATTTTGGAAAATTATTCTTAAGGTAAGTTGGGAAGGAATCATGGTTAAGTTGCTGTCGAATAACAGCTCAATATGGTTTCTAAAGTTTTCATGATAGATTTTATAGCAATGTTAGAATAGAGATGCTACTGAATAAATTTTTTGAACGATTACCAGCAGCTCTTTGAATTATATGTACTACTTATACGGGAATTTATAAAAGGGTACCTTATTTAGATCCATTAACCTCCTTAAGTGTTCGCCGATATCCCATTAGTGATAATTTAATAATAATAATAATAATAATAATAGTAGTAGTAATAATTTTATTGCCACAAACTAACAAAATAAAATTTAAAGAACATCAATTACAAAACTTACACATGTTCGTATCGTAGCTAATAGAAGAAAATAGTTTACAAAAAGGTATAACAAAAATTAATGTCAAAATTTTTACTACTAAAAACAATATAACTACCTTCAGCAATTGAGCAAATGTAAGATCTATAATATTTTTAGGTAGAATATTACATTTTTAAGTTATCTAATGAATTAGAACACTTTTGCAATCTTACGTCATCCCTTGCTATGAACTCTACTTGGGGAGTGTAATAATAGTAATTTAAGCTACTGCTTTACATTCATTAAAATATTTTTCACATAATTTTAATTATGAAGCTCATACAAAACGGTCACAATTGGTACCCCCAAAGGCAAAAATAGAGGTGTGTAGTGATCAGTTTTACTGAAGTTAAATAATTCTTAATGTTCGGTTTTGTTGTTTCAACTTCTATAAAACCTAACTCCATAGGATACTTTACTTTGGGAATGGTACAATGTAAATCAGTTTAAAAAATAATTGTCAACGCTTACATATATAAATACACGAGAGAGCGTTTGGTCAACATTTGAAACAGATGGGGTAGTATACACGTGTAATGTATACATTGTTTGAAATGCACTCTAATACGCTTTGCAAGTTGCAACTCAGTTGTTGTGCTGCAGGCAAAGTAATTATATTGCTTTACATTGAGTGCTATTTTCGCAAAGAGATTCAAAGCAATGTTACTGTGTTATGACAGTAAATAGCCGCAAATGAATATTGCAGCGACAGCACGTTATTTATACAAGTCTCCTAATTTCATGAAAAAATAAAGCGATACAAAGAAACACAAACTGCGTATAATTTGTTTAATCAAAAAAGTAACGAACAACTTTCTTAATTGACGCAGCAAATGTAAACTTAACACTTCGTTAACGTTGTCTTAAATTTGCCATTAGATATGTTAAAGTAGGGCTCATGACAACCAACCGATATTTAAAAGTCCACATTACATGACAAACACCTGGAAAGGTTACTTTTATAGACAGAAGAAAAAGTGAAAAAGGACTGGAATAATGCCTTATTTACGAGGTGTCCTTTTCGATTTCTTTTTTAAGCGATTCTGGTCTGTACCTAGCGGGAACTACGGCAACTATTTATTAAACACCTCGCTGCATATTTGGGGTTATGTTAGCAAAAGAAAATTTATATTATCTCTTTTTAGAAACATTAAGTACTGAAGAAATAGTTAAAGCATCTAAGAAGTATTTGTTGGAGTCTGCTCAAAAATTATAGAGTACTTGTAAGAGAGCGTAATTGTTGCAAGACGGTAAAAAATCAAACATTAAAGATGATTGTCCACCACCTGAAAAAAATAGACTCGATAGACTGAAATAAGGGATAAATAGTTCGATAATCATATACTGTTTTGTCACGGAGAAAATCATACGGGGTTATTTACCTATTGTATGAAATAAAACTCCAAAAACACCTCTTAACATTAAGTAAGCCATTAGAAAAACTTTTTATAATAATAGATAGCTTGAAAAGAAATAATAATGCAAAATTGTTTTCTTAAACCGATTCCATCTCAAGTGAAAATTGTTTTGGAATTAGCACTTGCGCTGAATCAATCAGTGTTCATAGATACTTTGCAACCTTTAGCACTATTATTCTTTTCTAACAGTATGTCTTCCTTCTTCTATAAGTCTTAACTAGAAATTCCATCAAGATATTTATTAGTCAATTTTTCAAGCTCAAATTTTGTTACTTATTGTACAAAAAGTAGCAGAATTGGCCTACAATGACCTTCAACATAGCGATGACTACTTAAATAAAATCGAAAAGACAGTATGCCGCTCAAAAAAGGATTTGGTTCTAATCAATTCTTTTATAAATTAGTTAATGAATGGAGAATACACCAAGATAAATTGGTTGATTTATTTAAAATTAACCGGAGAAGTATTCTGTGCACCGTGTAAACCCAAGAGAGAAACAACGTTGATAGCAACTACGAAATATCTAATGATTAGAAATATGACCACATAATAAACGGTCATTAAAATAAATCTGAAGATAAAGATTATATTTAAAAATTTATTAATAGAAGCATTGTGTTGGCAAGAGGTTTTTGAAGTTGGAAGCTTTTGGAATTCTGTGAACTGGAAATTCATAGCAATAATAAAACATTAGGTTTTGTAAGAACTTTCTTAGCTGTGTAGAACTAATTAAAAAATTAAATTCGTTTGTGGCCAAATATGTAGCAATATTTCAACATAAAGGAAGAGGGGTTCCTCATACTTACCAAGTACAACTGTCAATGAATTCATTATCCAGTTAGTTGACCACGTTAAGACAAAGATTGTCCAAGAGTTTATAAATGTCAAGTTTTATTCCATAATTGTGGATTCAACACCAGATGTGTCGCACATAAACCAACTAGTTTTTGTGGTACGCTATGTGCAACCTACGGATACTTCTGATGAGCTATTTTTAACGTTTATTCCCAACTGTGAGCTTAAATATAAAGAGAACAAACTCTATAATGTTGACTGTAGATTTTATATATCTTGATCTAAACAACTGTAGAGGACAGAGCTACTACAATGCCAGCGCCATGTTTGAAAGTTAAAAATATCTTCAGGCTACAATAAAAGAAGTGAATGTTCTGGTCACATACATCTCTTGCGCGGACCACAATTCTGCAGTACTTTGTTAAATGTTTTTCTTCAAAACAAAAAATCTATAACTGCTCTTCAAGCAAAATAGAATATTCTGTAATCGCATCTCAAAAAGGATTCCTCATCTTTAACTTGGTCGACAACCGGATGGAGTACCCGTTCTGATGCCCGTCAAACATTATACAAAGTGTACCAAAATATGTTTGATGGTCTGTCACAAATAAATCAGACGAAGAAGCTATAAATGAAAATCACTTAAACTACGTATCAACTGAAGAACTTACGTACTGACTAACAGATATTAACAAAATTCTTGATCTGCTTGATTTCTGTATCACAAAATAAATAGCAACAAGAAACATTAACGCTGCATTACGTTTCGATTTATCTTCGGATCATTCGTTCGTAATTAGCAAATACATTAGCAGAGCGTTGAAAACACGAAATCTGTTTTACTTCACAATAAAACCGCTAACTGGAATAGATACAGGTAGCTAATTGATACTAATATTTATCTGAACATACCTTTAAATACAAAAAAAGTGCACAATGGTGTAGAACACATCACTCACACCACACAATCTTCCGCTTGGGCCTCAATCATTAACCTCAAAAAACAAGAAGACATACAAGACTGTCCTGGGTTAGTTAAACAAAAAATAGCCGAAAAAAACAGAAGAATACAAGAAACCTAAGAGACAAGAAAAACTGAACACGGCAACCCAGTAATTGAAATCCTTCCAGATAAATTAAAAAAAAAACAGAAAATACAAAAATATCTGACTAAGCTAACCGCTGTCGAAGACACAAATCACGCGTTAGAGAAAGCCCCTAAAATTAAAATCATTTCACCTATCAGACTAGCAAATAGAACTTGGGCGAGAAATGTCAGTGAAAAGGCAGCAGCATTTGCAGACCAGTTAGTATCTCAACAATTTTCTTAGATGTGCACTTCAGGACAAGAAAGAAAAATTCACGAATTTGTCGAAAGAAATGTCACGCCAACACGGATCATCAAACCGTTTAAAGTCGACGACGTTATAAAAAATCTAAGGGTAAATAAAGCCCCCGATTACAATTTAATCACTGCCAAAACTATCAAAGAATGTGTTAAAATTGTAACATATATATTTAATGCTATTTTTAGGCTAAATTGCTTCCCACAACCATGGAAATGAGCGCACGTAATTCTAATTCCAAAACCAAAAAAGAAACCGAAGGAAACTACTTCATATAGGTCTATCAGTCTTCTTCTAATCCTAGCCAAAATACTAGTACAAAAAAAAATAAAACTAATCTTCGATGTTAAAAACCTTATATCAAATCACCAATTTGGTTTTAGAAAAGGACACGATACCATACAACTACACAGAATAACAACAAAAATTAATCATAATCTACAGCTTAAAAAATACTACTCTGCAGTCTTTCTAGACACTACCCAAGAGTTTGAGAAGGTGCAGCATACAGGATTGCTTTACAAAATCAAAAATAAATTCCCTGATTAATATAAAATCTTAAAATTATACCTTAAAGAAAGATAATTTCAAGTCTAATATTAGAACGGTTGTCCCCGATCTACCCCATACAATCAGGAGATCCGCAGGGCAGTATCTTGTGACCCTTTTTATACCTACTATATACCGTAGACCTGCCATCAATAAGGCAAACAATGATAGCCACTTACGTTGACAATACCGCAGTGTTAGTTTCGCATAACGACTCAAACACAGCTTCTCAAACACTTCAAGAAACTTTACAGAAGATAGAAGACTGGCTAAAAGTCTGGTGCTTAAAAAATAAACTAAACTAAATCAGTTCATGTTACATTTACATTACGAAAAGAAACGTGTATCCCAATCATATTAAACGGCAAAGCAATTCCCCAACAGGATAGACCGACGACCTGCCTGAAAACCTACATCTGGAAGATAAGGCTGAAATTAGGTTTAAAATTTTGACAATTGTAATGGTTAAATGACAGAAACTCTCAGCTAACGATATAAAATAAGCTATTGCTCCAAAAATGTCCAATTAAAGCTATTTGGACGTACCAGTTATGGGGGTCAGCTAGTAATTCGAATCTGGAAATACTACAAAGATTCCAAAATAAGACCTCAAGAGCAATCACCAATGCTTCCTGGTATGTTCAAAACTGGCTAATTCAACAAGATATTTCTGTACCGGCCATCAGAGAAAAAATAAAAAGACTCAGCATAAAATACCAAGACAGACTCCAAAGTCACTCCAACAAGCTGGCAATAAATTTATTACAAAGGATAAATACTCAAAGATTAAAAAGATCTGATCTATTAGACTTACCAGCTAGATTTAATTAGTTATATGCTTTTGTGTTTTGTATTTATATCTTAATATTATTTGTATTTATTAATCATATTTACCTGCTATAAAATATTAGTTAAATTTAATTATCTTAGCAAAAAGTGTTTTCATTGGAAAGCTCTCTTGTATGTTACTTATTTACTAAATGTTATTAATGTAAACAGACTACAAATTTTCATGGGAATAAATTCTAAAAAATATACTAAACGACTCTCTCTTATATATTTAGAGTTTATCTTAGCCCGTATTGATTATTGCTTGCTCCTTCATTAATTTTATTAGAAAGTAATTCCAGCAGAAGAGTATCAGCTAAAACTTGTTACTTGCAATAACAAATGGTTGTAATAAAAGATAAATCATCTGTCTAATAACCTTAATAGTTATTTTCCAAGTAGTAGCGGGAGCGTAATATTATATTTATTAAGAAAATATAAATTTACGCCACGATAAATTTTTGTTACTTTATACTTTTTTTTATTTTCATCATTTTTTTTTTGTACAATGGCGCTTATAATTTGTACGACTATTTTAAGCGATTCGATTATTCTTTACATTTTTTAAACAACAGTTAACTGAATTTCAAAATTTATAACTTGTTGCTCAAATATATGACATCTTTCGTTAAACTTGTCGCTCATTGCAACATTTATTTACGTGTTTCTTTGTCATTTATATATACTTACAAATTTATACACTTTCAAAAAATATTTAGATGATGTTTAAATAATGTTTAACGATTGTAGCTGACTTTCATTATAGCTTGATATAACAACATTCACCTAGGAGAAAAATCTGTTATACACGAAAAAACCTCATTATTTCTGTCTGAGTATTTTGTTCAAATTCGAGGATTAGAACAGTGCGGTATGTGCGTCCGTAAAATATATCCTGTAGTAAATGTTAAATGAATCAATTTGTAATATACTTACTATTCAACTTAATGTAAACAACTTTGTGTCTTATTGGAGGAAACACCTTCAATCTAGTATTTATTCGGCTAGACAACGTTCCTTTCAATCTTTTACTTCCATGCTAAGAAGTAGTAAACCGAAGCATACCAAGGCTTTAAATAAATACTTCTAGCTCTTTTTGAGGAGTAGGTAGTTTAAGACTTCGAATGAACAACTAAGTTTTCTTTGATGCTGCCACGAAACTAAATGTCAAAACGTTGAAATCCTCTCATAAACAACGCTTCAAGAGAATTTAGCCTAACACTCAACACGTTAATGTGTATGTATAGATAAATCATACATTTAAAAATTGAAACATATCGTTCATGGGTGTTAGTTTTAAAAAAATTGTATTATACTGCAACAATTTATGATATACGAGCTGTCCCAATAAACGTACTTATTCTTTAAACAACAATATATTCAATATTTATTTACTTAGAAACGATAACTTAATGGTTTAAGCTAAAAAGCGTTGAATAAAATAAAACGCACTAATAAATGTTCAAACTGGCGACCAGCTTTTCCTAAACACAATAGATAGTGTAGAACTAAAAAAACTTTCTTTGAGGTATTCCCACATTAAGTTTATTAGAATGATATCTAGAGAACGCGCAGGAAATTCAAAAACAACCATTTATTTAAAAAAAGGTGCATTAAGATAGGCCCGTATATTACGATAGTAGTACAAGTGTGCTCCATCTTAGTGAAAGTAAATATTTTTGTTACCACACAACACTTCGATTCATGAGCCGATAGATTCTTGCAGCATGTTTAGGTCTATATCAATAGTAACAGTGCTGATATACTGTACCACACTGTACTCATCAATAAGTTTAAATAAGTGCAACCCTGTCGATTAATTGAGACGTTTTATATAAAAGTAGTCTCATGACTCTCTACACTTTTGCCTAAAAATGCTCCATCTTCCACACATTTGCCCTGACTCTATTTATTAGCAATACTTTAATTATTAAACTATTATTTTTAAGCCATTAAACATCACATTTATTATCATTTAAAGAATAACTAGATTTTTGAAACTAATTTTAGTAAAAACTTTTAAAGGATTAGGGCAAGGCGTGAGAAATATAATAAATCTAACTATTATAATTTATGATCTGTTACCGATATATTTTATTGAGTTAAAACTTGCTGTAAACAATAGAAACATTTAAAATATATATTAATTGTAAAAATGTTGCATTTAAACCACGTAGAGTAAATAGATACATATAGTCTATTTCAATAAATGTTAGAATTATGGAGATACAAAAACTTATTGGGTAATCTGTTTATGCCAAATGCACAAAAACACTAATAAAAAGAATTATACTCAATTCCTCAAAGGTTTTTTTATTTGGAGCTTTAGGTGCTTCTTACAATGAAAACTTTTTGTTGCATTATGGTGGACCATCTACAGATTAAATATTAATAATTGAAATAAACAAAACCGTGGACGTAATACTATTATAAAGCTGAAAAAATGTTCAAAACTACACATCTCCTTTTCAAACATTACATTATAATCCTTACTGTTTATATGACTGATAATTAATTGTCAAGAACATACGTTTAGAACTGAAGGCATCAAAACTTGACCAGTTCTTGTCCTATAGTTTGATGATGTGGCAGAAGACTCAAAAATATTTTGAAATAAGTGAGAAATATCTAAATGCGAGTGACTCCTTTTTTGCGTTTATAGTACGAATGATATTGGAAAATTGTTAGGCGGTCCAACTTCTTTAAAGACATCCAATTCGGACGGCTTGATCAAGATTGGGTCATCTGAAAACTAACAATCTGGTCGAAAGGTGGTATATTAGTTTTAATATTCTGATTAACTGCAGCCTCCCAACTATTTACAGATTTATTAAGCGCTCGAAGAATAATCAGTTCTTTAATGATCTCAAAAACCCACGCTCTATATTAGATGCAACTTTTCCCTTTTCTGGATAGAAAAATAAGACAGCCAAAATGTATGTTACATAAAACATAAACATCAAGAACTATCTTGAAAATAATAACTCAAAATTATGATACGCAATTGAACAATTGATAAATATTATTCTTGTTTTAGTAACAATGCAAATCTTAAAACAAAACAGCAATTTAAATATTATCAAGTCTTGAAATACATAATTTGGTATTGCATATATCAGAGATCAGACAGAAAGAAAAGAAAATAATCAAATTTATAAAATAACAAATTATTAAAAAATAAGTAAAAATTTAAAAATTGTGGAATAAGATAACATAGAACGGCAATAGAAATGTTATAATTATTGATGCAACTAAATAGAAAACAAACATTTTGATAGGACAAACAAATAAAAACTAAGATGAAGAAATAATATTTAGCTAACACAATAGTAAACATTATGATGATTGCAAGAAAAAGAAGTAAAACGAATAGTAGCAAAAGTACATATTTAAAACTAGCAGCAAGTATGATATATACAATGCAACCATAATTTAAATGTATTTCATTATGAAACAGGGGGAACTCGACAAAAATCCTTACTCATCTTAAATAATAAAGGAGAGGTAAGATATTAGAAAACAATACAATAAATATCATTTACACATGCGATATCTACATGTAACCGATTCCAGTCGTCTAATATTCAAGCTAAAGTAAGCTCTAATCCATATTCAACTGATTCCACCAAAACTATGATCATAACTAAAGAATAAGAAGATTTACTTACTTTAATAGGGCATTGATTTATAGTTAGAAGAGATTGGAACACTAAACACGTAAGCTGGGGTTTCAGGGGTATAAATTCTAAAGAACTACGATCGCTTTAGGCTGCCATGAAGAATAACAACTATTCCTACTTGTCAAGAGGTAAATAAACTTACCGATCCTTAGATCCAAACAAAGTACCCAATGTATTTGATTTTTTTGTAGCCAGTGACTCAACATCTGACTACTATCAGATTGAATTATCTGAGACTTATCATTGGACCACACTAAGGTAATTCTTGCCTCCAGTAGTCATATTATTACTAAATTAGATTTACCAAGGTTTACTTATTCTAAAACTGACTAAGCTTTAAAGGTTACCTACATGAAAATTTAAAACTAAATATTAAAATAAAAAACCTGACATCTTGATAAATGCTATTGAATACTTTATTACTATGTTAAAGCAACTCTTTCGTTAAGTAAAACTAATAATAATATACTTATTAGTATTCGTTAATTAAAAGACGTGTATATCATAGAATAAGTTAATTAATAAAAATGTTTACAATAGAATCACTAGACATTACAAGATCTGAGAAGCTTAACATAACTAGTATGGCCAAGAATGGCTACTCAGTTTAAAAAGCAACTAAAAGATTTAAGAAACAGCACTGTTAAAAATAAACAATAATAGCGGAGCTAGATCAGAATGAGAGAAAGCTATAATTTTTGCTGAACACCTAACAAAAATTTTTAATCCTACATATTATAATCCAAACAATATTGACAACATGATTTAAAATTGTCTAAACAATCCTTGCCAGATTGGTTTCCCTATTAATATATTTTCGCCTCCAAAATTACAAATAAAAATTTTTGGATGCAGAAACCATACGGCCTGAAGATTAGATCTCCACAAAAAAGTAGCGTCATCTAGATACCTTCATGAATAAAATTCTGGTAATGAGAAATTATTTACACATTAGACGGAAAGTTACCACAGAAATGGTTTTAGTTCTGTCAAGAAATTTTCAATGCTAAAACGAAACTAAAAACATTTAGCACTGGTAACAGCGACGTTTCTGTTTCTATTAAGTTTTAGTTTACTGCTGCTCATTCTATAGAACAAACAGTTGATAATGTTATAATAAATTTACATTGAACTAGTGATGCTAAACCCGGGTTACATTCTCGGAGCTCTCTGATGCCTGACGGGTGGCCTACTCAGTCACAGAAAATAATTAAGCACCTGCGCTCGCTCGAGCAAGGGGTAATAATGGCGGTCGTCTAAGGCGTAGTGCTTGTCACATTGCCCCGCATCAGAGATGGCACGCAACAACCGAGCAGTAAAGTCGGACATACGAGAGCCTTAACCTCTCAGTTCGCATTATTATTATTCTACATAAATAAGTTATGCCATGAAATCGATTCAAACTTCTTAGTATCTAATACTTCATAGGAAACGAGGGTGGAAATACAACTGAAAGACTTTATCAAACGACACCTCTGTTAAATAACATAAGAAAAAGTTCCAGACTGAAATTTCGCCTTCGAGTAATATTTGCGTAAATAAATTCTTCGTTCTTTCCTTACGTCATCTTGTTTTTGTCAGTACGCCAAGAATAAATGATACAAATTCGACATAAAACTATTGAAATTGTGTGTTGAAAATAGATATACATAAATATGATTTCAAGATATACGGTGAGATAAAAAAGACCAATGCCAACAATAGTGTTCTAACTTCAATTGTTATGGAACTTTTCGAAAGTGTACTTTATGATAGACGCACAATATATGTACATAGTTATTAAACTAGCACTGGATTAGCGCACAAACTTATCAATAAATAAACAAAACTTGTACTTTTAGATAAAAACGTAAGAGTATTCCACAGAATGTTACTAAGAACAAATTGAAAAAAGGTGAAATACAACTGGTAAAGAAAGTAACTAGGGAAGGTGCTTATTTCATCAACAAAACATTAAGAAATGGCAATAAAATATAAAAACTGGAAATTATTACATATTATAACAAAGCAATTGATCTATCCAATCAGGTAAAAACCTATTCTGACAATCTTTGAAGAGGTATGAAATAGTACTGAAAACTCGCAGTTGAAATTATTCTAAGTTCTGCTGTGGTGAACGCTTTTATAATACAAAATAAAGTCACTGATAAAAACATCATTACAGAATTTAGAGAAAACATCGCAAAAGAGTTGATAAAAATTACACCAAAGTAAAATAATGTCACTTTGATTTCAGATAAGGAAAAACATGTTTTAGACTGGTAATAGATGTAGATCTTACTGCAAACAGTTAATCGAAGAGCATAATAGAAAATATGGAATACCTAGGGTTACACAAATACGGTAAAAATATGTTCAGAACTAAAGATGTTATTGTATTTGCTGTTCTTCTATTGTGTACAGTTGTACATAGTAATTGTTCATTAATAAATTCACTTAATTGTTTTTTTGCATTTATTTATCCACTGTTATTTTTTGTTTATTAGGTTTTCAATTTATTAGAAGAAAACTTTATAATTTGACACATTCATAAATAAATATTTACTACTATTGTTACTGTTTTATTAGACATTAGTATCCTTACAATTTTTTTATTTTAAATTACACAAACCTGCTTACTACGCCTTACAATTCCATCACCCATAAAAAATTCATTTATTATAGATAAATTACGGGGCCTGAAAGAAAAATCCTTATGTGAAACAAATGTGATTTACGTACATTGAACAAATGTAGTGTGAATTGTATTTAATTTAAACCACGGTCAACGTGCTAAACTATTCCATTAAATCCATTTCTGTAAGTTATTTTCACGACCGATGTTCGAACAATAAAGAACATATTAGTCAAAACACCACAATATTATCTACTACAAGTTTATTTCGACAGTTTCAATGCTTGGAAAATAAATGTTAATGCCACCAAATCCATAAATGTCAAGTTTACACTTTTTCTTATTCCAAATTAACACTAGAAAACTAGATACATGGTTTTTAGCTAACAAAACCAAACACAATGATTTACACATTCCTATGATTGAAGAGGAAATCCGTTCCATGAGCACCAACTAGTTGTTTAGACTGCCAGGTCAACAGAATAATAAAGTAAGTCGACTAGATGAGTTTCTTTTAGTACGAAGATGACTAAAAAGTCAATGATCTACAGATTTAAGAACAGAATAATGAACTAACTTCATACACAGAAAATTCTCAATGCATATCTTCTCTCTTCGAATTCATTTTCAATCAACAAATCTGCTTATTGCCCTTAAAAAGCAGATATAAATTTACAATTTCATATTGCTCTTTCATACAAAACGTCCCACTCAATCATAATCACTGTTGAGTTTTGGGTTTTCATGTTTTTAGCTTTTTTGTGGGATGCTTAGTAGTTAAATATTTTTTCATTATTTGTAAAACGTTGTCTGACCTTTCGTAATCGTTTATCGAGTCTCCACTTATTGAAAAATCGATCTGAACAATATGTTTTCTTGCAACAACATAGACTAATGTATTCAGCGGGGATTGTTTGGCTTAAAATGTTTGAAGTAATCATAATATTAGGTCTGCCACTTATTTTTCGGTCCTCGAAAAAAAAACTTCTTAAAAAACACTTAACTGTACACTACAATATATTTTAAGCTTGTCATATTAGCTTTTACGATCATTTAGAAAATTCCGGAAAAATTTAATTTTTCTTGTTTCAAAAATAACCAAAAATATGTTAAGATACTAAAAATAATAAAATATTGAATTTATAGAATTTTTTCTCTGTATTTCATTAAATATCACATACTTTTATATAAACTGTATATACGACTAATTACATATTTTAATTCTAGTTAACTGTTCTGTGACATTCTCATAAAACAAACTCATTAGAATTCCGGAGTTACTAAGAATATCTTTTACCTTGAGTTGATTTAGAAAGGGAAAGACGGACTCGAGATTTTAATTAGGGTTACAAAGCGACGAGCTCCTGAGAGCTGCGAAGTTTACACAGTTGGCCACGTCTTCTAATTTTTGAAGAGTTAATTCTGCTTCTTAATTTGACTTTATTACATTTACTTTTTATATGGAACTTAATTTCTCTTCTTTCAAATTAATTTTTAAAATAAATCAACAACTAACGAATAATTAAATGTTTATTTTAAATTTTAAGTTACTTCCCTCTCTTTAATCTTAGTCAATGCAATAATGATCATTGTGAAGAATGTAATTTCAAATGCGTGCCACACTGAACATTTAAAAATTACTGAAAGCAAATTTATATAAGAAAAGCAAATAATTGCCAAAAAATATTATTTTCCCCTCTCCTTTCTTTGATATCTTAGACAATTTCTGTATTACAATTTATTGGCAAAAAAATTAAAAATTTTAAAAATAGAAACACCTAAATTCTTCAAATTCATTGTTTTATATAACGAGGAGAAATTAAGAATGACACTCCTGTATAAAATTAAACTACATACTGCATCAACTATTTATATGAAACAACTTATATTATTGTTGTTTAAGTGTAAGGACTATATAAATTACTTAGACGTCTAATAAAAATGGAGGCAGCAAGATGGGGTGAATAAAAAGGGCGAGTAATTAGAAAGATTTATATGTAGACTAGGAGTTGCCCGCCAAAAAATATTTTTGGCGTCCTAGACTGACAATTTTTCACCCGCCTTCCCTCAAATTTTTGCAAGGTGTAAACGTATAAATTTTTAATTAGTCCGGCTTTTTCTCTGGATCAGAAAATGGAACAATTTAACGCCCATTCATGGTGGACGTAAGCATAAGCCGCCCATAGGAAATACGTAACACGTAAAGTTGAATTAATGCAAAGCTTATGCGCTCGTTCATAATGCACTTCCCGTAATTTTTATGTTCATTTGCAGTAATTTTTAATTTTTCTCTAGATTAATGTTGGCAACAGTAACAGAATGTTTGTTTTTATTCTAAAACAGCTGGGACCCCGCAGGCTTCGTCGACGAAGACTGATCTAGACGCCAGGTAGTCGTGTAGAATATTCCACATGTTTCTGCGACAATAATCAAAATATTTAAATAATTCAAAAACAGTTAAAGTTAGAAGGCTGACTTTTTGCGCCAAATTAGCAAATATAGTTGTGAATGTGGTGTGCAAGTTTCAAGAAAATGGTTGAAGATAGAATTATAAGTTTAGAAAGAAAGAAAGAAAGAAAGAAAAAAAGAAAGAAAGAAAGAAAGCTAGGGAGATAAGACAATTATATTATAAGATGCTACTCAAGGCTGTACAATAAAAAATAAAATTTGTTATTTATAATAAGTAAGGGGATAAATTAATTTTGTTAATAAAATTTCTTTGTAGTTATGGTAAGCGCTCTGGATTTTGTTTGCCACGCAAGGTAAGTTCATTAAAATTATTTAAGCTTTATAGGGATGGAAGTGATTTTTCGAAAAAGGAATTGAATAAGCTTTTAGCGAATAAGCGTCTACGAGATACTGAACTTCTCGAATTACACTGTGCTAATCTATAGAAAACATAAACAATATAAAGTTCAAATTTTTAAAGGAAAAAATTGTATGAATTGGAAATAACCAGGTAAAGCACAAAATTGTGAAGCAGGAGGAAAGATTCGAAATGATAGAACGTGAAACAATAATCTAATTATTTCAGGTATTAAATATATTGAGGGATGACAATTAGATGAAGTGAAAAAGAAGCTCGAAAAAGTACCGAAAAAAAACTGGTACAAAAATCATTCTGAATAAAAATATCAAAAAAAAAATAACAAGAGAACAGGAAGGCGTTTATTCCACATATGAAAAATGCAATTAATAGTAGATGAGAATATTTATGACATTAAACGCTAAAATCATTTATGTAGAAACTAACAAACAGAGAGAATGACGTGTATGCTACTATGAAAAATAAAGAAAAAAATTATAGAAATAAATAGAGAATGCTCTAAATAGGACTAGAACTGGAGCCGTACAATTTGTCCCTTTGAAATATCTATGCCTATACGGAAACATCAAGAGAAAAATAAAATGATTTTTACGAGAACAAGGAGTTGAAAGGATAGCTAATACAGATATAATATTAAAACTTGTAGACTCTAATGCCCAAATAAGGAAAGAAAAACACAATAAACATGTAGCAAAAAACATAAGAACGGACTCAGCCTATGCAATCTAGCTGTAATAACCAATATGATTATAAGTAGTACTAAATATAAACATCCCAAGAGACAAAAAGTAACTTGTACATTTGCTGACCAGCAGACATAAACAAAAATAGATCACGTGAAGGTTAATAAGAGAAGGCAGGCTTTAGTGATAAATATACGTACATATCGCGGAGTATGTACTCTGACCAGTATAAGATAGGTTTCAGTACTAGGCTAAGATTTAAGGTAAACCATAAACATACAAAGCATAAAATTAAATGTGAAACTGATAGATTAAGTGATGAAAATTAAAGTAATAAATATATTAGAAATTATAATATATTTTAGAACATCAAGTGAAAGAATATAATGAAATAAATAATAAATAGGACAACATCAAAAATACAATATACCTAGTAGCGGAACAAGTAATTGGAAGGGGTATAAATAAAAAACAAAGGTTCCATGAAGCATGTAGAAAAACCAATGAAAAAAATCGAAGCAAGACTATAAAAAACAAAAAGGAAAGGCATAGATTACAATATGGAGATAAGCGGAAATAGTGTAAGAATATTGTAGGCAAACTATAGAATATTAAAAATAATAATAAGAATAACAATATTAGGAGATTTTATCAGAAAGTAAAAGAGGAAAACTGCAAATACAAATCTAAAACAGCAGGATCAAAAATAGAAATGGCAAAATAATAAAAGAGTATGGTATGGGAGAAATACTCCAGGAATTTACTAACGAAGAGTGAAATGCAAGTCAACTTAAAAGTCGAGGAGGTAGGCAGAATAGAAATTTAAGATCGCAAAGAAATTAAATTAATCATAGACGGTAGACGTAATCCAAAGACACTTGGGAAAAACGGAATAAGCATGAAACCAATGAAGTATGGGCAAAAAAAGTTAAAAGAACAAATATATGCACTGGTACAAAAGATTTGAAAACAAGAAAAATTTCCAAAGAATGGGGGACTGGAGAGATAATAAAAAAAATATTTTTTTATGCGAGTCCAGAGGGCAGGAGTTGATATTTTTTTGAAATAATTATCAGCGATCTCGCTGACTACGTAGAAGACTACCTACATTATTAAAGATTATAAATGCCCAGTACACAAAGGATTGTTCACTTATTGTCATAAAAAGAAGAATTTGGGACTGATACGGTTTACATATGAAACTGAGTAATAGAAGATCGGTACAGAAATTTATTTTTAACTAATTTTTAAGATTTTTATAGAGAATATTAAGAAGATTGAAAGTATCGTTAATGATAAAGAGTCACAAACAGGTCAACTATTAACTGCGACGACCCTAGAGTTGTCATTATTTTATGCAAGCATTAAAACCAATGCCAAAAAAATTCTGTACAACAAATTGAATTTATTTTTCTTTAAATTAAACATCCAAATAACTTTAACTTAAGAAAATGTTGACTAAAGACTAAATTTTAGAAATTATTCTATTTTTTCTAGATGCATGCTTGAATAAGCAAAGCCTTCGCATTTGGGCTGGCAAACACCCCTATTTATCTAATTTTATGTCTCCTACACCCTTAAAATATCAGAGTATCGTGCACAATATATTCTACAATGGGATTATAGGTTCGACATTCTTGTTGAATAATATCTGTTCTGTAGTAATTCATATCTTGCAATTCTTTATTACAATGACACTTCAGACCTGCCGTAAGTATTTGAAGGGAAAGTCTTCGAAAATCTTGTGCGTTAGTTATCTTAATATACTAAATATTTAACTATAAAATTTTTCAGAAACTTTCTTATATATATATCTTATATACCTTTGGCGGACCCTGAAGCTTCGTTTAGTTAAAATTTTTAAATTCAAATACTTACGTTATGAAATTAATCTTTGTGAATAATTAATGTATTTGCAACGTATTTTCAGTTTTGGGAATAATAATTTCGGGTATAATTAATTACCTGCCCAAATTCTATCCCACTTTCTCCATATTTTCTTTTCCTTCCCTGATGAAGACTGATCAGATTGCTGAGTAATGATAAAATTATTTAGATTAGTTCTGGGTTTGAATAGTGTTAATACGATTGATAACATTTACACACTAAATCGTCAATACTTTTAGTCCACAATATTAATTATTAAATATAATGTTAATTTTAATGTGGAGAGCGTTGTCGGGATGTCTCAAAGATATAGATTGAACAACGTTAGGAACTGGGATTAGTATAGATCTCTCAAACAACTAACTACACTCTATTGAATTTAATTCAAAATCTCCAGTCGAAGAAAAGCACCAAATCATCTCAATTTATCATCATTCATTCGTAAGGTTGCCTTTAATTATTGAGCATCAAATGTTTAAGGTGCAGTGGTATAAAGAACCAACGGATTAAGTCCAAATATCCTATACAGCACTTTATAGAAGCACCAAAAACACTTTAACATTTTTAATTTCTATTTAATTATATTAGAAAGTATTGCTAAGGTAACACAATGCTAAACATATTTTACTTTGAATAAACTATACAAAGTATTAGATTTATTTACAGCTTTTAACATGCGAGGTTTTAATGCAGAAGTGGATTACTTTATTTGTCATTGCTTATCAACAAGATATACCCAAGGTTGAGTTTGTTATTAGAAGCAAACCATATGTTTATCTTAGTTTCTTTACTCAATCTATATTTTTCTAATGTCAGACCCCTTTCGTTACTTATTTAACAATTTAAAGAACAAAACGTGATATTTCGTAATTGTATTTTTAGAATAAATTTACAAAAGTTAAAATAGTATGACTCGTTCAAAGAGATGTACTAATATCCGATATTTATAAAAATAGAAATTTAAAAGCTTTTATCGGATTTTTTTTACTTAAAAAATAGTTTACCCGGGATATCTAACCTAGACTTTCGTACGTCCAGCGAAAAAACGGTACTTGGAGCATTAAACCAATTTACCCAACACAAAAGAAAACCTTACTAACTACTCCTCTTATGTGTCTGTAAATTATGAAAGGATACTATCCCGTATAAGCTACGCACTCAACTTGTTATATTGCGTTGCCAATGTAGTTAGTCCCAAAACTTCTATTAGAAGGAAGGATAAGATTCGCGTCTATAAAAAGAATATGATATTTAGACAAACCAAAACCAACAAACCGAGAATACGGCACCAGAACAGCGCCTTTAAATATACAAGATATACGTACCAAACAGAAAGAAGTTGCGTACGTATTAAAAAATTATAGTGTGATATAGTAATCAGAAAAAAAGTATAGGCGAAGAAAAATTAACAACTATAATCACACTGGAGTAGCGTATCCAACCACCAAAATACCAAAAGTGAAGTATCTATGCTAATAAGAAGGACATGGAAGAAGTGTATCAACATATTCGAAGGGAATAATGAAGAAATTTTTGGAGTTGATATAGATATTTATAAACAATTAACAATTATTATAATAATCCACCAAAAATTTTTATACAAAAAAAGAGGGATGTTTTAAGATAAAAAAATAATCATAATTGGCGACTTAAATAGTAGAGTAGGGAGAACGGATACTAAAGTTGCAGGATACTTTGAAGATAAACGATAATAGCAATTGCCGTATTTATTTTTGCAGAAAACACAAATATACAGTTGTTAACATGTTGTTTCAACTTGGGGACATGCATGAGTGTACCACTGTGTACAAATATAACTCAGAATTTTTAATTTAAACTGCGCGGGCATTCCGTTGGGCACAAACCTTTTTAGTTTTAAGTTGGTAGGACTGCTACTGACATCTGTGTCAAATTTTAGGTTAATATCTTAATTAGTTGAAGAGTGACGCTCGTTTTCGTAAACAACCAAAATTAACTTTTTCGATTTTTACCATGTCAGAAAATATTCAACAAAGAAGTTCGATTAAATTTTGTGTTAGAAATGATATTTCTGCTGCGGAAACGCTCAGAATGTTACAAAAAGCCTTCGGTGAACAGGCTATTTCTAAAACACAAGTATACGAATGGCATAAAATGTTTAAAGAGGGTCGTGAAGGCGTTGAAGACGAACCACATCAAAGACGTCCAAGAACATGAACTGACGAACAGCACGTCGCGAAAATTAAGGAATTGGTGCTCCAAAATCGTCGATTGACAAATAGAGAGCTTGCTAACATCGTTGGCATTTCAAATGGATCAGTCAACACCATTTTGAAGGAAGTTTTGTGCCTCAAAAAAGTCAAATCTCGTTTGGTTCCAAAAACCCTCAATTTATTCGTGACCATTTCGCTAAAAATTCTACCCATATCGTTCCGCAACCGCCGTATTCGCCTGATTTAGCTCCATGTGACTTCTGGCTATTCAGCAAAATGAAAAGGCCGCTCCGGGGACACCGTTTTGGCACGATAGAAGAGATTCAAGCCGAATCGAAAAAGGTGCTGAAGGCCATACCGAAACAGGACTTTTCAAAGTGTTTTGATGAGTGGAAAATTCGCTGGCATAAGTGCAGGCGATTAAATGGATTTTTAAGAATAAATAAAAATTTAAAAAATTATAACAAAATTCCGGGTTATATTTGTACACAGTAGTATGTACACCTTCTGAGAAATTTAACATCTATCATAAATTTAATAATAATGAAAAAGTACGGATAGTGCAATGTAGTAAGAATCTATTAACAACCAGAATGTTGAAACACTCATCATATGGTAGTAGGCCATATATATATATATATATATATATATATATATATATATATATATATATATATATATATATATATATATATATAAAAAAAAATGTTTGGATAGGATTCCGCGGTTAACTATGTTTAAACACCTTAGTTCACGGGATGAACCACGTCTATTTTGGGTAAATCCTCGACATTTGGGCATCAAAATTAATGGTGCTTTCAGAGGTTCCCCACTTTCACCTGTCATTGCTAACCTTTTTATGACCGATTTTGAAACAAAAGCCCTTGCCTCCTTTCATCTTAAACCTACCTGCTGGATACAATATGTCGATGATACTTTTGTTATGTACCCTTCCAGAATTCCTTTCCCAACTTAACCAAATCCACACGAATATCAAATTTACCATGGAAACTAAAGATCATAATTCCCTTCCCTTCCTAGATACTCTCATAACAAGAAATCCTTCTAATGACAGCTTTTAATACACTGTCTACAGAAAACCCACTCACACTAACTGCCACCTAAATGCCAAATCCCATTACCACCCTGCCCAAATCCATTTGGTTGCAAAATCCTTCATAACCAGATCGATCAGACTTTCTGATGCGAAAAATCGCCAAACAGAAAACACTAACTCTCAATCCCAAAACCCTCCTGACCAACAAAAAGCATTCCTACCTTACATCAGAGGCATCACCGATAAGCCGCATACTTATGCGGCAAGATATCCGCACGGTCTTTACGACCAATAACCAACTATCTGGGCTTATTCGCTCAGCAAAGGATCACTCCCCCAATGAATCCCAAGGAGTGCATGAAATGCCTTGTGGAGAATGCCAAATATCTAGCCAAATATACGAGCATTTTCTGGCCGACGGAAAGGCGATAATGGTTCGGCACTTGCCAAACACAGCGAACAAACAGGCCACAAAATTAATTTATCTGAGGCTAAAACCATTGCCCCCATTTCCCATTTTACCAGCAGAATAGTACGTGAGGCAATTGAAATAGAAAAACGCCCACAGTGCCTCAACACTAGAGATGGCATCCAGCGTTTGCCTGTCATGTGGAAGTCCCTTATTGCTCTGCACCGCCAATTACGCAACACTCTTAATCCTACAAACTTTCCCCAATATATATATATATATATATATATATATATATATATATATATATATATATATAAAATATAAATATATAAAATAACAAAAAAGATGCAGACCGACTCTTTTTTGGAAAACTTATATAAAAACAGCTATGGTAAAACGAAATTCGCAGAAAGTAGTTTGAGAAGCAGGTAGACATAGAAAAAGAAAACGGCAAACCCTATAGGACAACAACGAAAGAAGCGTAAGAAGAACAAATTGCTCACCATGTTTGTATCTACGTCTGCAAATGTAATGTAAAAAGTAGATTTGTAACTAAAAATGATTAAAAGTACATTAGAAAATGTAGAGGTATATGCCTTAGATAAATAAATAGATATAGAATAAGGTAGGCCCAAACAGCCTTCTGCACTGCAACCGTTAGGGTCTATCATACACCTCTCAAATTTGTTAGAACTCCTTCCCTAGGCCTAGGCTTTTAACTAAACCCCATAGTCTAGAGAGAAACTTATTTGTATAGCTCTCTAGTTTTGGATTTTCTTCGCCTTGTAGTAGGAATTTGAGTCTTGTAAGGCCTTCACAATACCACAAAATTTGGTCTGTAGTCTCTTCCTCTTTCTAGCAAAATCTGCTCAAGCTGTTACCTGTTACTCTTAGGATATTTAAATGCTTCCTAAAGCGACATTATCCTGCAAACAGGCCAACTATGACCCATATGTTTATTTCTGTTTATTGGAAGGTGGTGGCCTGTTATAAATTTTTGTAACGGTTCCTGTACGAATTTTTTCGTCTCAAGGGACTGGTATTGTTTCACTGTCTCTCATAACTATTATGAGATCATTTCCAAATATTCTAGGTAATGAAATCCCTCCGCGTACAACTTGCTAAGGAATGCATCCAGCCTCTGGTTGTTCTCACTTCAATAGTTGCTTTGTCTAGGGTAAATATAATAATTCCTTCGGCTTTCTGTAATCAATTGGCATAGAGAGTCGGATATTTTCTTCGCTTTAAGTGATTTTATTAGGGAGTCAATGGGGACATTGTTAAACGCTCCCTTGATGTCCATAAACAAGGCTAAGATTATCTTCTTGTTTTGCATGGTCTTCGACAAAAGTCTGTTTAGGTCACTGAATGTCAGGTCTGTTGATTTCGCTGCTTAGTGTGCGTATTGGCGATCACCAGTTTCTCAAGAGTATTTTGCATAAAAGACGTAAGACTCATAGGTCTGTAAGAGCTTGGTGAGAGATCAATACTTCTGCCTATCTTGGGTATATATACGACTCTGACCCGTCATGCTTGGGGGATGAGCCTTCCGGCAATACAAGGGCTAAAGATCCTCACTAAGAATGGGATTAAAAATTACTGACCCTTCTGCAACAGAACTAATAGGATTTCATCAATGCCAAGCGATTTGTAAGGAATAAAACTTTCTAGCGCCTATCAGGTTTTGTCCGGACGAATTATTTTCATTGGTTTTCTTCAGTAAATTCTCCCGGGGCTTTGGAATTTTCTCTTCCTCTGATATTCTTACTGGCCCAAAGAAGTGTTATTCCAATGGCTAGACTATTCTGGTATTTAGGCTTTAGACAAAATCAAACAATTTTATTACTACATAACATTTGGTATTGTATAACATTAAAAAGATCAAAAATTATAAAAATAAAAACACAACTTAATTAAATACAATATCTTTATATTTTTTAAATATTCCTAAATATGACTACAAATATGTTTAACCAATGTACGTAATAGTTAATGTAGTACATTATTGTTATATCCTAAACAACGTTTTAATTTATATTATAATTCTCTAAATTCATTTATAAAATTATCATAAAATAGTACAATATGTGCTCCTTAATTATTATTCAAAGCGAAATATTTTAATAAAAAAACATGTTCATTACGTGGCATCTGATTATCGTAGAAAAGATTTTTTGTTTTATTTTTTATATTAAAATATTCTTTGTTGCTTAATCGACACGTACAAAATGATCGTAGTTTTGGATTTGTAGCACGTACAAACAAAATCGATTTTTATTATTGTGATTATAGTAGGTATGCTTTAAACAATTTTAGGTAAATATTTGGAGAAATTTTCTATATATAAAGCAACCAGGAATTGGAAAAGCATAGTTGTCAGTGTACTCAAGCTCTACAGGACAATATTATCGTTCCACCAACATGAAAGTTGTTGCATTTCTGGGATTATTTTGCATATTCATAGCGGTGAGTTTTATATCATACTAATATTCATGATTTTAAATTGTAGAAATATTTTTATTTTTTAACATATGACAAATAGTAGAAACATAAGAAATTACTGTTATGCATTGAAATGTACTTAATATCAATTGATATTTTAGGTGTCTCCTAGTGTGTCATCTTTCTATCACCATGGACACCATTATCTAGATCATCATGACCATTGTAACCACCATTATGACCATCATCTAGATCATCATGATCATTACAACCACCATTACGACCATCATCTAGATCACCACGAGCACTACCAAGAACATTATCATGAACATGATCATGATCATGATCACAATCACCATCACGAACACCATCACGATCATCACCACGAACATCACCACGATCACGACCACGACCATCATCATGATCACGACCACGACCATCATCACGATCACGATCATGATCACGATCATGACCACTATCATGACCACGATCACGAACATGATCATCATCATGATCATGATCATGATCATGATCACCATCACGGGCATCACGATCACCACGGCCATCATTTCTATCATCACCATCACGGACACCATTGCTAATTCATTAGTGTCACTACTCTCCATCGCATCACGATTACGATCACACTACTTTTACAAATGCTATCACAATCCATACTTTCTGTTCCAAACGGGTCAGAAATGTTTCGAATATAAATAATTACATAGCTTACTTTAGAAAATTGGAACTCCTGGTTCTGCAAATACTAATAGCACTGAAATGCCTTTTTGTAATTATTAAACTACGTAAATAAAAAAAAATACTTCATGCAATGCAGTTTCTTATATTTCCACTTCTATTATTGATATTGCTTATGTTGAATAAATTTATAAGTATAAGATTTTTGAGCCTGCTTGTACAAATTAGTTATATAAAGCAGAAATAATATGTAACAGTAAAAATTATATTTCTAAAGAAATTATCAAAGAGGACTGTATAAAATTAAATTATTTGACTGTAATACAATGATTTTTTTCATGATGTCTTCTCTAGACAAGGTTAGCAATTACATAGGCAAATATTTCTTTTTCTTCCGTTGTTCTAAATAGTTTTTACCTGTTTTTTGAATTCCATTGCCTTGTGTTCTCTAACCAAGTTATTTGTCTTATACCTAATCCCCTTTTATCATCTGTTTTTTCTTGTATTGCAACCTGAGCTATTTTATATATTTTGTTTCTTAGAAGATCACCCAAGTACGCTGGCTTTATTTTTGTTATTGTTGATAAGAGTTTTTAGCTGCAATTCATACGTTGAAGTACTTTCTGGTTTATTATCCTTTCTATCCGCGAAATCCTACACATACGTCTCTTTAACTACATCTAAAAAATCTTAGTTTTGTCTGCATCGCATTAGTTTAATGTCCAAATTTTCCATCTACGTTGTAAATTCACATTTGTGTCAACCAGAGTGGTTTTCATTTTTACGGACCCTTTCTTTATCACTTCAATTTATTTTTTAATCTAACCTTCTATAATCGACGAATTTAATCTTATTTTTTACGTTTCTATTTTTTTTTAACTTCGAGATTATATTTATTTAAGGCGTTTTGAAAAACCACTTCATAATAAATATAAAACAAAATTAAACTTAATATACTGCCCCAACGGACACTGTTTAATTTCTACGCTATTGATCTACGACAACTATTTAATTAATTTTATACATGCAGTTTTCCAGTACTTTAAAATTATTTTTGGGTAGTGGTTCATAAGGCTCTTATTAATTTGTCTTGTATTTACGTTTTGGCCAATGTGGTAAACCAGGCTCCAACCAATTGTGTAAAATATTTCTATTTTTATATATTTTATTAAGTAATTCTACTAGTAAATTCATTATTTCTTCGTTAATTAATCTAAACATGCAGATCCTGGGGCCTCTCTTACTTTCATCGATATAACTATACATAAATATTTATTAAATAACAAAAAATCTGCATCACTTAAAAGAAAAAAATAGAATCGGTTCATTTACTTCTTCTCTAAGCAATGTAACAGTCGTGTATGCCAGCTAAATAACCAGAATTCACATCTGGATGAAAAAAAAGTAAATTTAACGGGAACTATTATTTAAATTAAACTACAAACATTAGAAATAAAATAGTCGTAGTTTAAAGGCAATTTGGAATATCTTTATGTTGAAGAAAGTCACAATCGTAGCAGTTTTGTTATTCTTTAATTTCTTTAGATAAATCTGATATCGGTGTTGTAACCGATATGCAAAAAAATGTTACGATGCCATCTTAGGGAACAATTATAACGAACTATTTTTTTCAAAAAAGTTTAAGGTAAAACGTACAAAAAGTGCAGGATATGTCGCGACCTGACGATTCACCGGATCCAATCCTGTTTGTAGATTATTACTAGAACGAAAAGTTGCAAAAAGAGTCACAACGCAACAAAAGGGAGATTAATGTAGAAACTTTTGAATGTGAGGAGCTCAGAAAAATAACTTATTTGGCTACAAAATACACTGCAAGTATGTCACGTCGCGTAAAAATTATGCCAAGGTATTTACAATAGTAAGGTCGGATCTTACAACTAGTTGTTTAACACAAAACGGTTTGCATATTAAAAATAATGATTTATATTGTAATTTAATGGTTTTTATTTGCGAAAACTTAAACCCCTAATATTTTTATTATTACCATGTTAAAACATATATCTGCTTCTTGCCGTCACACCTTGACAACTCAATACTCTTGCAGGGTAATGCATACGCCGTATAGCAAGAGCTACAAAAAAGTGCTTAGAAGTTGTAGAGTGGTGTTCCAGTGGCTTGTTTGAGCTCATGACCAATCGCCTTTAAAAGGTGCAAAAAGCAGAGTTTACAAAACATTAAACTTCAGTCTGAAGTATCTTAGGGTGACGTACTTACATCAAGCTAATATTGATTACTTGATTAAACGTAAACCACGTCGAATAAGAAAAATAATGGCAGAGTAACACCTTGTTTAGTAAGCAGTATATTTGAAAAATGAGATGCTAAAGTATTCAATAAAAAATTGAACTTCTAAATGTTTGATACAAGCAATAACCACAAACAATAATTAAAATTAAGTATTGTTGCTTCTATTATAATTAACGACAACGCAAGGGTGAGGCCCCCACTAAACGCCGTTGCAATAGTGTTGAAGTATAAATGTATGCAAATGCAATTCAATTAGTAAGTAGCCCGAAAAGAAAGCCATCCGCTGAGAGCTACGAAGCCATCCGAAGCCCTGTCGAAAACTAAGCGCTTCAAAGCCCGTATAATGGAAAAGCGAGTCGTACTCCCGAAGAATTGCGTCAATTAAACAAAGTTGTCCTGGGAAACGGAAGAAGTTTCTGTAAACACGAAAACTTGCTAAGAGGGGAATTACTCACGGCGCAACATTTCGCACGGACACGGAAGTTTGTTTTTGAAGATATCGCAATTTGTTTAGGCAACACTGCTAACAAGACACCCGCTACGGCGCCATTAAAATAGGCTCGAAATTTAAATTTCCCAACAGTTAACTTAAAAATTTGCTTAACAAGTGAAATTTAAATTTCGATAAAATAATTTATTTGAATTGCCGAATTTCTTATTTTGTAATTTACTGCAACGACATGAAAGTATTTTTTTGAAATTTAGTGCGTTGATATTTGACCTAAAAGATTAATTAGAAACAGTTGACCTAAAAATATAAAAAATAAATTTCTAATATAGAATGTAGTATATAAAATGTAAATCCTAACCAAATGTAAGGAATGGAATATTACAACTATATATTTTTGTATTTATAATATTTATAAATATAAAAACATGTAGTTATATTGTATAAGCCCTATATGCCTCCTCAAGAGTGAATGTAAAGCAATAAATAGCAGATGGGCAAAAAATGCAACCACTAATACGCGTTGTTATGTTATTGTCACTAGTAAAAGTTCAGTTATAAAGCTCAATAACGTAATTAACGACAATTTTTGTATTTTATCGAAGCCAATTTGCTTAATTTCATGTTTATCTTTTAAAACTGTTATTTTCAGAAACTCCTCATTCGAATATGTTTTAAACGACCTATTTGTAATACTCGCAACACAAAATAATAGTAACGTTTGATCTATGAAATGGCCTAATACCGGCTAAAATAAAATTCCGATTTTATTAAATTGCATAAAAATGAAAATAAGCTCATGACTATTTCACAAAAGCACTTACGTCAAAAGCAGTGTAATTAAAAGAGCTCTTGTATTTGACGAACAAACTTTTCAACAGGCATTCTCAGTAGAACAGCAAATTTAAATTCTACCTTAAACGAGCAAAAAATAATTGTATGAACTAAAAGCATGTCAAATATTTAAAAATAAAATCAATGTAGCACTCCTGAAGGGTTATCAGTTGACAAATTTGCTAACGCACTTTTGAAAAATTATAAGTTAAAAAATCGCGCCAACTCAACAATGACTGCTTCGGGCGACCAATTTGAAATGAAATGTGATAGTGTAAAGACATAAAAAGAATTGTGAAGGCAATACCTCAATGAAAGAATGTTTAAATGCCGTGCACGCAGACACGCAGGCTTCCCCCTACAGTTCGCACTAATGAGTAAACAAGCGGGAGTTGTATTTCATGCGTGGCGTGTTTTGATGTATAACATGCTTCAGAATGCTCGTTCAGCCCCATATAAAAATTACAATGGTTGTACATTAGGGTGGCATTCAGCAGATGTAGGTTAAATTTTATGGGTATTCATTTCAAAAACCTTAATTATATATATAAAAAAAATTATGAGTGCTGCTGCTGTTACACAGGTCAAAGTTCAACTATTGCTGTCAATTGTTCGTGCCTTTCCGTGCCGACCCGAACGCCTCCAAATGACAAATTCTGGCTTGGCGGCAGGCGCGGCCGAGGTATTATATTTCCGGAACCGCAAGCGATAGAAAATTTTCGTTTGAGAACGGGTATTAAAGCACTCGTTTAATCTAAACATTTTTTTATCCAAATATTCCGAAATACCCTAAAATTACTAACGCATTTACGAACAACAAACGCTAAAGTGTAATTTTTATCTTGTATTCCCTACAAAAATGCCCCAAAAGCCATTTTTAAGAAAGCTTTACCTACTGAGTATTAATATAACAAATGCTTATTACGTAATTTTTCAAAAAGATAAAATAAAATGCCAGGCATAGAAGTTGCTATAAATTGTAGTTTTAAATTTCTTAGAATAACCTCAGCTGATAAAGACATAACTCTTCTAATATAGTATTTATAGGTCCCATCGCTGTTTTATTCTGACCTGAAAAATTAGGCCAACAAAGCATGGCGACAATTACTCGTATCACTATACAATAATAAAATCTCTAATGCCCAAATATTATCCCATTAAATTGTTACGTGGCAACAGTTTGCCATACGATTAAATATATATACATATATATATATATATATATATATATATATATATATATATATATATATATATATATAACGGCTTAACGCGGAACGTTTCAAACATTTTTTAGTAGCGACCGAAGACCACTCACACAACTTACAAAAACAAAAAAAAACTCATATTGATTAAAGAATCATAATACGAAACCTTAAAATGTCTGTTTTTGAGAAACTTTAAGGTGCATTGTAAGTTGTAGCAAGCGTCTCTGCATGTAAGATGTTCAACGAACTTAAAAAGTTCGTTACTGAATTCTATATGTCTGTCGGTCTGTCGGTCTGTCGGTCCGTCACACAATTTGAGATTTTTTAAAATTTTAAAATGAATTCTTATAGGAAATTTTACGCTGACTTCGAATTCGAAATTAAAAAACTTCTATCTCGAATAATTTTCGACATTACGATTTTAAATGTGATTCTTACAGGAAAGTTTAAGCTGAATTCGAAAATGAAGTCGAAAAAATTCTATGTCGAATAATTTTCAAGATATTCGATTTCAAATTTTCCCGAAATTCGAAATCGAAATCGAAAGGTTTTTAGTTCGTTCTGGGATTGCTTACAGAGCAATCTCTTCGCCGGCCCCATGTTTTCAACTGTGTTCTAGTAGAACCAACGTTGCGTGAAAGGTCACTGAATGTGGTTGCCTCTAATACAAAAAAAAAACTTATTTAGGATAAAATTCAATATGTAAACCTTTTCAGATCATATAATGATCATTATGATGATTTTAATGAAATAACGCGATTGATCGCATAACTGAGACTTGGCCTGCATGTTGGGTTGAAATCTACTTGAAGGTTAGTGGGTTACAATGAGTAAATGTAACCGTATATCGATAAATAGTAATTAAAATTTAACAATTAAATAAAATAAGTCGCTATAGATTTTATATTATGATGAAATTAAAACTTTTAAGATTTTTTAGACCAAATAACTAGTAGTAGTGCTTTTTAATATAATTTATTTATTTAGTAATAGTTTGTCAATTTCACATCTTTTAACTTTAGTCACAAGCTAATAAATTTAAAGTTGTATGACAATAGAGATAACAAGACAGCACTGGTATATAATGATATTTGACGAGTGGTCTACATAAATAAAAAGGTCACTGAAAAGACTTACCGCAACATTTGGCAGTTTTGCTTGTTCTGGAACAAGCGTGAACGAAAATTAGTTTCTTCCAAATTCGCCGCCTTAATTGTGTATGAAGTTTATCCAAAAAAGACAACTTTTATGAAAAAATGGTAAGGAACCGTCCACACTACAATTTAGGCAACTTTACATATTGGATTGGCAGTGCTTAGGATCCAGACTTGGTAAATCAGTGAGCGAGTATTAATCTTAACATTTTGAGTGGTATTTAGTGTATGTATGTGGTTTATACCAATAGTGTGAAAGTAATTCTAAAGAGATAATATTGATGAGAGTGAAAAACTACCTGAAGTTAATTCAAATTAATTTTTGCTACGGTGTAGAGGATCAACTAATCTGAAGTATAAGTAAAGTGCAGAGGCGCAATGAAAACATTAGTGGACACGTAAAAAATAATAAATTTTTAAGGATTAAAAGTAAAGCAACTAGTAGTTAACCAGAAATTAAAGTAAACAACAGGAAAACTGTGACCACCTTCTTACAATGAAGACCCTGATAACCAAGACTATCCACTTCTGTTCCGCAAATGCATTTGTGGAAAAAAAATTATTCGTTTAATGTTGATATTATCCCAATCTTTTTGAAAAGGACATTCCGGAACTTTTTTTCCATTTAACTTTTCTCACATTCTTAAAGCATCCTGATAATCAACACTAGCATACGAAATCTTGTAAAACAGTATCGAGGTCTCCTGCTATTTGTCCGTCATCCAGATAGCACACATTCAGCTCTGATTTAAGTCTCGTGATCATAGGATGGATACACAAGCTAAAGAGTAGAGGTCCGAAAGGATCACCTTGTTGTGCACCAGCTCTCGAGTCAACCGATTGCAATTGCACTGCCATGAAAAAGTAAAGAATCTCGATCATAATATTTCAGGAAAAAGGGGCAAATGATAAAAAGTTATCCTTGATAGTTTCCAACATATCAATACGTACTGTATTATTTAAGACGTTCTTGACACCAACTTTAAGAATAACTTTCCCTGAATAACGGGTAATGTAATTTTTTAGAAAATGTACAGCAGCTTCATATCAATTTCGAGAAGCAAAGCCCATGTCGAAGTAAATTGATTTACAAGCAATCTTCTGAAAAAGCTTCCTACCTCAGTCGGTCGAACTTTACCATCTTTTTTAGACAGAACACATGGAGATGCTCCATACAAGATAGGGGTTATTGCCAAAAGAATTCTACCAACAAGCATCATATTAATTGGTTGACAGAATCGCATATATACATAGTGTCAAGGAGTGCATCCGTCTAATCCGCCTAACCAATTTTTACATTATAATATAAGGAATTTCTTGTTATTTGGCAGAACTAATTATATAAAATATAAAAAAAAGTAGAGACCGCCAAGATTTTGAGTCATTTTTGTCCACGCAGTCATTTATCAGATTAGCAAGTGTATAAACTGCGACAATTTAGGCTTCTTTAGAGATTCTCTTAAAAACCCTAGAATTTATTTTTGGATTGGCAAGAGCCCCTGCAAAGAAACTATGTCATTCCGAATTTGGAATATTAGTTTAGGGTGGAAGATCCTTATGCTTTCTTGAGAGGTGAATCCGTAATCCTGTCTTCTCAAATAATTTGTGACAATGTTGACATTCAATCATAGAGTCTGGGGATCTTAGTTTTTGGGTGACTACATTGGTCACACAAGATTGGCAAAACCAAGAAGACGACAAATTCCACAACATCAATATGAGTTAAGGACACGCATTCAGTATGAAACCAATGAAAACACGAATTTCAGAATATAGCCTGTGTAGTGGAGGTTCCATCAAAGCGACTGCAAGAGCAGAAGACAGTGTTCGACATTTTCTTTCTACCAATTCTTTTTTATTTTATTAAATAATTGTAAAAACCGACTTGTATACATATCTCAAATATGAAAGTTACGACTTGTCAACATTTGCACCTAAAAAATAAACACCCGTTATATGGTATTACATTTGGTTGAGCTTTCCGACTAGTTGCAGCTACAATGGTTTCGTAGTGAGCTTAATTACAAAAGTTATTAAAACTTCTAATTTCCTTTAAATAAGCGCTAAGCGAACCGTGACAATTTTGGCGGTAGCACCGCTAAAAAATAAGCAGCCGGGCTTATTCTCGGGCGATGACAGTAGAATAACTATAATTGCACGCCGCTGCTTGTTATTAGATCCCGCTCTAATTAATCAGCAGACGGCAACTTGACAACTAAATAACAGTTTGTGGTTGCCACGAAAATGAGACAGCTGAATTTTTCTTGGCATTTTTTCTAGAGAGCTTTTAAAATTCCAATAGCGGCAGCGGATTTACCACAAAACAAAAGATTGGGTGATTTTCAGTATTTCTGCTTCGGTGAAAGCACTAGGTTTATTAGAACTATCAGTTTAGTGTCGTTGTTGTTAAGACGATTGCGTTAAAGCGCTCGAATATTTCTGTCTCTTCTACGTCTTCATGTTTATTAATTCTGCACAGCTTGTAATAATCGGAGTTAAATGATTAAAAGAAAAATTTTAACACTTCGAAAGGAAACCTTGAATTAATTGTGGACCTGATAATTGTATATACTTATTTCTACTAACTTTTTAAGTTTTTAGGCCATAAAAGGTCACAGTAACCTTTATTTTGTTTTAGGTTGTTTGCTATTTGAATGTGTACGCAAGCCAAATGTAAACTAGAATTATATATATATAAAAAAAATTATGAGTGCTGCTGCTGCTGCTGTCACACAGGTGAAAGGTCAAATTGTTCGTGCCTTTCCGTGCCGCCCCGAGCGCCTCCGAAGGACAAATTTCGGCCCGGCGACAGGCGCGACCGAGGTAATATATTTCCGGAACCGCAAGCGATAGAAAATTTTCGTTTGAGAGCGGGTAATAAAGCACTTATATATAAAAAAAATTATGAGTGCTGTCACACAGGTCAAAAGTCAAAGTTCAACTCTAACTGGGTATATGTAAATGCGTTGTCATGGAAACGGCGTACGCCAATTATGTCAAACAGAGCTTTTTAATCGTGTTTTTATTATTTTTAAAAACTACTATGCGAAGGGGTTCAAGCATGTCGGAGTTGGACAAGCTCTTCGGGGGGCCGCTGCCAGACCTCGTATTTTTTTAAAGTTATTGAAGCACCGTAAAATACAAACATACAAAGTTATTTTTCTGCCTTACGAAACGGACCTAGAAATATATATTCACCAACGCATAGCTATTGTAACATGAAGGTGATTGCTACAGGTCGTCATATCTCTGTCCTCCACATCCTCCTTTAGTGGTCCAAATAAGTGGTAATTAGAGGATTAATTAGAGCATTTTTAGGATTGGCTAAATACTTCCGCAGTATACTTCGACTTTAGAAAGCAATTTCAGTAATCCTTAACTGGAGGTTATCCTCTGGAAGGCGGTGAACAGTGCAAATATTTTTCTCAGCCACACTGTTCCTCCAACGACTTTAGATTTATTTTAAACTGTTTCTCGCCTCAAAAATAATTTATGTCACGCGTACACTTAATTTTTCTTAAGGATATTGTCCGTCTTTAGTCTCAAAATTATGAACGATTTTAAGCTTTCCGTCAAGGGAAACGATAATAATCTATTGGGTAATGTACGAGGCTACTTTTTTGTATGTTCTTAGTTATTTATTTGGCAATTCAACAATGAATTACAATGATTGCTCTTGGAATTGTTAATAAGAGTAATATAATTATAGTAATATAATATAGGGGTTGATATTCTAACTTAAATGTTAGTGTGACATTTGGTTACTTGGTTAATTAGTGTCTAATTCGGATAACTATGAATCTTGTGGTACTTTGCGCTTTTGTTGATAGTGAATATTTTGTCCAGCTATATTGTAATGAACAGCAACCGTACTGATATAGTTTTGGACAGTGGATGTGTTCAGTTGATATAGTATATCTATGCTATTCGGAGAATTTTATTTAGTGGGCTTTGCACTTTCTACGTAAGACGTGTATCTAGTTGCACTCCCAGGTTTTTCACTATTGTGTCGGTGGGATTCCAGTAGATGATGTTATTGTTTATTTATATGCTAGGTGAGTTTCTGATTCTTTGGAGGAAGAATATTTTTATTGATATTTAGTACGATTTATTTGTATATTCCTTCTGTTTGTTGTACCATGGGCATATTTGATGTATGGCGGCTGCATATTCTCTACGGCTTTGGTACTAGAACTGCCATATCATCTGCGAAGGTCGTTGAGATTGGAAAGTTTGATGTAAACACTTCTTTGCAGGACGCCTGCTTTAATGGCCCTTGTTTTGAAAAATCTAAAATTAATGTTTACGGAAAATGTTCGATTAGGAATGAAATTGTGAGTAATGTGCTTTTAAATACATTGACCAGAAATGATAGAGAATGTAGAAAAATTCGAAGAAAAATTTCTTTAAGTTATCAGTGGGCAGGTTTTCTTAAGAAACTGTAGCTAGCATCATAATTTTTCTTTAGATCAAAGAAAAAATGACAGGCGAAATGTGGCTTCTAAGTATAATATATGCTAAAAAGTAGTGTAAAACTTGGTAATAATTATAAGGTAACCGATTTTCTAAAAATGTTTGTTTACTATAGCCTCGAAAAGTTTTCTCATGCAACTTTTAAGAGTGCAATAAAAATTTCCCCTCGATTTAGTTATCTGTGTCGTTAAAAATAATCCTATTATTGTTTAGTGCTTAATTTTATAGTTGGGCATATAGTAAGTTTTCTAATTTTCCCAAAGTCATCCTCATTTTATTACAAGCTTGTATGTGCTTTTGTATTATACAAGCAGAAAACTTATTGTAGTAGCTCTTTGAGAGATGTGCCAGATGAGAGCAAAACTAATTTAATGGTTTTACTTGCGTTAGCGTGAATGCAAACACTCTTCAAATCTACAAAAAGCTCTTCCTATAAAAATACTTGCTTTGTGGAATAAAATCTGTACCAGTATTTGCTTGTAATTAAGTTAATGAACAAATCAACTTGTGGATCATGATGATTTTAACATATTTCTATATAATGGGGTAGTAGGTTAAATCTAGCATACGGCTTCAATATTTATTCTGTAATTACGTCGTATCTTAAAGCCTTGCATATGTTCTTCTTCTTCTTTTTCTCAAATATTCTTATACCCTTTGGGTGTCAGATTCTTGCATATGTTAGGTATACTTATTTCCTTTTTAAATTCTGCTGGTGAGCAAGGTTTTATTGAAAGAATAATTTCTGTACTTCGCCATTTATACCTTTTGGATAAAGTTTATGCACTTCAGTCTTCTTTTGTTTAATGAGTACCCACACACCACAGAGCTTTTGATTAACGGCATGGTCAACTTTGGTCTTTTTAACATTTTTGTTGTCTTTGATAACTTGTAATTTTTTAGTGAGCGTTTAGCGATAGAATGTTGGAATGTGTTAATCTAAACTTCTTTGGGAGCTACTTTTAACTCTCTAGACAGACTATTCTGGTGATATCAGTTGTCGGATATGTTGCGATATAATAAGATATCAGTTGTTCTTTATCATTTTGGAGAGTGGTATTCCAAGCTGTTTCATATTTAGATAAATTATTATATTGCTACCTCTAAAGCATCAGAAGATTTCAGATAGGTCTCAAACAAAGTCCAATCAGTATTTTTTAAAGTTAACTTAGGAACAAGAGATTTATTGATAGCAGTAGTACTCATGCTGACCATAACTGGTGTATGGCCAGATAGATAGTTTGACTCTACTATACACTTGTTACAAAAATAATTCTCCAGCTCTAATAAGTATGTTTGCCATTCCAGTCTTTTGCTAAGATGAATTTGTTACCAAGGGTTCAGAGACAATCTTTATATTCATTTGATGATATGTTATATCGTGGTGGGCTACAAATGGCAAAAACTTTAAAATGCTAAGGAAATGTTTTTATTTCCACGGGTGTTGCTTAGTTTTTGTCGGTTTTCCATTTGGGTAATTCGTGGTGGGAGATCGATTTCTAGATAATTATAACGGATCCTCCGTAGACTGTATTATCAGGTTGAGGTACAACATATTATTCCCTATTAGTAAATTGAGACTCAGATATAAGCAAATTTGAACCTTATTTAAATATTAAAATTTTATAATTTCCTCCTTGCCTTTAAGCAATGAATTAGCGTTCCAAGTTACAGTTCGGAAAATTCTAAATACCTAAATCTACTTCTATTTTCATGTATGAACTTATTTTAAAACCAACAGATAGTTATGCAAACTAAGTAAATATCTGCAATACAACAGAACAGTGTACTTGCGTATCAATTTTAAAAAAAGAAACAGGAGTTATTAGACATTTATAGTGTACTACAGCTAGTAAAGATAGAAAAACAGAATTGTAACGATTGGACCATTACACAGTGTCAATAGTATAATAAATAAAACACTACTGTCTATTATAACAGTTAAAGATCATGCGTCACTGCAACAGATTGAAACAATTCCTAAGAAAGTATAAATGATAATTTAAATTTAAATGTTAGCTTAAAAATATCTGAAGAAATAAATAAGCCATTAATTATCTAATAACAACTATTTAGCAAAGATATAGTACATCCTTACTAGAATACAAAGATCCATATGACACTACATTACAAATAAAACAATTAACAACTAAAAACGGAAAGCCAGAATCATTTGGAAATGCAGTTATAATATAGTAACAAGTCAATCTACCCAGAAAGTTTTAAAAGGCCTCTAAAATCTTTATCATCAATTTGAAAGCAAGCTAGTACTTGGGCTAGATCAGAATTGGAAAATAATGAAGCATTTGCACATTTTGCTAAATATTATAAATTTTATATGTAAGAGAAAAATATTGACATTGATCAGTACCTTGATGCTCCTTTACAACTATCATTATCTACTTGGGGTTTCTCGCCCACTCTTGTCCACACACAATCAAAAGTCTGAAAAACCAAAATGCGGCTGGATTTGACTTCATAATTTAAAAAATTATTTAAAATAAAAGCAACTATTCCATATCAATAGTACTTACTATTGAAATCTCACTTAGCCGAATATTATTTTCTAGTCAAGACTGGTAACGAAGTATCACCCTGTCATCTGATAAGTGTAGGAGTTTTTCAAACATGGCTATTCTTGAATGTAAAAACACTCTTGAAGTTACCATATACACATTACAAGTTGACTTTGACACCATCTCTCAGTGGATACAAAAATGTAAAAATAGAGCAAATGAAAACAAATGTGTCCACATCACGTTTACAGTACAAGTCAGCACGCAAAAGTGTCAACCGTTATATTTAACAATACTTCAGTGATTCGATTAGATCTAGTTAGATACTTAAAACTGCGTCAAAAATTGATTTATAACACCCATATAACAAAAAAAGAACTTGACATTTGAGTTACAAAAATGTATTGGTTAAGAGAAAAAAATTCATGCTTATCTTTAAATAATAAGTCAACTCATAAGCCTAATGAGCCACGTTCTCAAGTTATTTCTAAAAATTTTACACCGTAGGATATATCAGAAATGTGAAATAGACCAATTTGGATTTAGAAAAGCGCTATTTAGCCTGTCAGTTCTGCTACAAAAATGCCGTGACCAACAAAAAGATATCTACGTGTGCTTCATCGATCGTGTAAAGCACGACGAACTATTGAGAGTATTGACTGAGAAAGGCCTTGATCAAGAAGACATAATAGCTATTAGAAACCTATACTGGAACCAAAACGCCACAGTGAGAATAGATAATGAAAATATGGAAGCTACCTCAATTAAAAGAGGAGTGAGGCAAGGTTGCATCCTCTCACCACTATTATTTAATATTTATTCAGAGACAGTTTTCGCCAAAACCCTAGAAAACTCCGAAGACGGAATAAAAATAAACGGTAAACTTTTTAATAATATAAGGTATGCTGACGACACCGCAATAATCTCGAATAGCCTAGAAGGACTACAACGGCTGATGGATGCAATAAGCCGTGAAGGAGACGCAATAGAGTTAAAAATAAATACTAAAAAGACAAAATACATGATTTTCAGCAAAACACCAATAGCACAAACACAACTTATAATATATAATCGACAAATAGAGAAAGTACACAAATTCAAGTACCTGGGAAGCTGGCTGAAAACGGAGACCCAGAAACGGAAATAAAAATAAGAATAGAAACAGCAAGATCAGCATTATAAAAACTCAAGAAACTACTTACCAACCGCAGTCTTCATCTTACAACCAGATACAAATTTCTGCAGTGCTACATATACTCAATACTGTTATATGGTGCTGAAGCGTGGACCCTCAAAGCTAATACAGAAAGAGAATACAAGCTTTTGAGTACTGGGTGTTTAGAAGAATGCTACGTATATTTTGGACGGAGCATATCACAAACGAAGAGGTCCTGAAACGAATGAACAGAAGAAATGAACTCCTATTAACTATTAAAAAAAAGAAAAACAGCTTATCTTGGACATTTATATCGGAATGACAAATACAATACATTGCAGCTCATTATGGAAGGAAAAGTTGAAGGCAAAAGAGGGCGAGGTCGCAAGAGATGCTCCTGGCTTAAGAACATTAGAGATTGGACCCATATGAGTACACATGAGTTGATAAGTGCCACTAAAGATAGACAAAATTTTGCCTCGATTGTTGCCAACATTCAATAATGAATAAGGCACACCACCAGGTACGGTTCCATTTAGGCATTAGACTAAGAAACCTGAAGAGCTCAATGAAGATAGCATTATTTGACTTCTGCAGAAATAGAGGGGAATAATAGTGTAGAATGAATCATAGATAACATAAAAAATATAATGCAAGTCTTACTTCCCAATAAAAGTCAAAATTTTTTAACCGATTAGTGGAAAAAACTTATATGCACTTTTTAAGCGTACACAAATTCTTGCTTTTTATTTCTTTTGTAAATGTAATTGTCATATTAGTTATAAAAGTACACTTCCAAACTTAAATTTTTCAATTTTGAAAAACATTTGTTTAAACAAAGACTTTGTGATAAGAATCTGGTTGAGGTCGCTGAAAACAGCAATCATTTGTGTATTTAAGAAGCTTCTTTGTTGCCAGCGTATTTAGCCGAACAACCTGTTGATCACAAAAGCACAATCTGCTTGCTCGGCTCTTTTACTACTGTGCGATCTTTACGATCCCGGAACGGTATTTCGTGTTGGCCAGCGTTTTCAATAAAGCCGCTACTTTTATCCAGTCCTGAAATCTTAGGGTAGTTTTCTCGTAAAAATAAATGCAGCAGTTTTACAACCGGTTGTATTGCTTTTTTCCTAATTCCGTTATTACCTTTTTTATCCACAAAACTATATAAATTTATTTTCAAAACTGTAAGTACTGATTAAAGAATTAAAATAAAGCAGAAACTTCTAATTATATTAAAAATATATTAATTAAAATAAGACTTCTATTCTAATAGAGTTTTTGAGTTATAAAAAGAAATTAGAGAAAATTATTAAATTAGACATTTTTTAAGGTACGCTTTGTAGCATGGAGAGTAATAACAGGTCTACAATAACAAAAACTACAAGTAGCAAGTATATAAAATAAATAACAAAAAAAATAACCAATATGCGACAATGTTAAAATAAAAATAGGAAATAATTATAACAATAAACAAACTATAAATTTAATAAGAAATAAAAAAAGACCTTTAATGGCACGACTAAGTCTAAGTTTACGAATTTCGACTGTAGATCCACATTGTACCTTCGATTATAAATATTTAAAAAAAAATGTTCATTAAAAGCATTGTGAAACAAATAATTACTAACTGCGACACGATATTCTTTTCTATTTTGTTAATAGGGGCCTTAGAACGAATTTTGCGGCAACACATTTTTTTTTGATTGCGTGCACAATCTACTCCTAATCACAGAGCAATAGGTAAATTATAAACAAGAATTTAACATAAATGGAGAAATCGTTTACTGACCACTAATAAAAGGCCCGTTCCAAGGATGGACAACCCAAGCTAAGTTTCGTCGACAATTGAAAAACAAATGACCCAATAATCGTTTTAGCATCCATATCTAAGCATAATGACTATATTTAGTTTCACATCAATCACAGTTGTGCTGCATGCGCCTACTAACAGCAAGAATTAGCGAGGCAGTGCATGAACATCGATGGGTAGCGCAAACTGTCTAATTACTTCATGATAATTTACGTTTTCACCTATAGCAGGTCAACTGTGACCTAAATCAAAAAACTAAAACTTTTATGCGAAATTTAGTAACAAATTGGTTCGAATGATGTATTGACCTTTGAAATCGGTTCATAAGTGTAGGAGGAGTTGCATTATTACAAGCAAACACACATACACTTTTGCAATTTTATAGAGTAGATTCTCTAAAAATACCACTAATAGATCATATTTATCTTAGGTCGAAATATTCTAATTGTAAGTCTTCTCTCTGTCTCTGGGGGATTAAATATTTTTGATACTATATAATTTTTATGATCCTGTCCTGTTCGTTTGAAGTAGTGTTGCAAATTTTTTGATTTTTTCGGCAACAAACGGTATGTTTAGATCATTGTATAAGATAAAGTTCTATACATACCAGAACCACTTTATTAATACGTAGTATGACCATAAATACTGCTACACACTGATTAGAACGACAAAATAAAACGATTAACTATTTTTAATAATATTTTTAGAATTAATTAAATTGTTATTAGTAATGGCCGCCCTTAGGCTCTACAAAAGCTTCAAGACTCCCGGGCCACTCGTTTATGACAGCACGCACTACATCCACTACATCTACTGGAAAAATATTGACTACAGCTATTAGGACTTGTTTCAAAGACTTATCATTAAGGTATCTTTTTGAAAAAACTATGTCTTCTAAAACTACCTATAATTTGTAATTAATATAATTAATTGAGATCTGGGCTACCAGAAGACCAATCTTCTACTGTTGAGAGAAAAATGAGGCACCCTATTGCTCAGTCAAATTTGAGTTGACTGTGCTTTGTGGGGGGGGGTGTGGAGTCTTGCTGAAAGATCCAATGATCACATCGAAGAAGCATGTGATTCAGAGATTTCAATACACCTTTCAAAACATTCTGTTGATACACAGTGGCGAAAGTTTTAACTCCTTTTTTTTCTAAAGAAAAGCAGTTACTCCATCATAACACACTCCCCACAAAACCATTGCTGCTGCTGGATGACAGCTTCTCCGAACCCTTAGCACTAGGTGAGATGCTTTTTCGAACGACCTAGTGTATATCCTGATATTCTATTTCTTAAAAGATTCCTTTACTGTAGAAATTTTTTTATTCGTAAATAAATATTTTTCTCGTCATCATGTGCTTGCTCAGTCAACAACTTCTTTACTTTTTCTCTCGTATCTTTCTTTAAAGCATCTATCAGCAAATGTCCTGTATGTCTTTTGTAAGCAGTTATTCCTAGGTCATGCTTAATAATACGAAACATCAAAGTTTTGCAAATTTGCATATCTCGAAACACAATCATCTGTTTACAAAAAGGATTTAATTTAATTCGGTATTGTCTGAACAGCTCCAACTGAACGTAGTGTTTCGGATCTTGGAGGAGGATCCTAGATACCTCCCGTCTCATTAAACAATTTTATAGTCCGATATACAAGCATACGGCTAATGCCGAGAGTATGCAGGATCTTAAAAGTTTTTGTTTGGTTGCACACTTATGTAGTTGACTTGACAAGAAACACAATATAGCATACAACTTTAAGAATGGATAATTGCAACCGTATATCAATGTTATAGGTATCTAACATGCTGTATAAAGCAAGCGTAGAATATTGGATATAACATAAAAGATGTCATCCTTCAAATATATTTGTATTCGGAGGTTTTGAACACCCCCATAATTATATATCATAAGTTCAGTCTTAAGAATACCTTTGTATGATAGTTTCTTATTTAGTGATAATTGGGATCTTCTTCCCATTAACCATAACATTTATCTGAATTTTAAGTTAATCTGCTGATGTTTTTATTAAAACTGAGTCTTTTTGTGAATAGGTAACACTAAGGATTGCACTTTATTATCTACTGGTGTTTGAGCATTGTTTAAAAAAATTGATGGACATACCATGCGTTTTGTAGTGAAGGAAACTTGTATTGATTTTGTTTCGTTTATCTATATATTCTATTTACAAAACTGGTTCTGTAAAATATTCAAGTGATGCTGTAGTTTCTGTGATTCGAGCATTGAGTTCATGTTGCTATAGTGGTGTTGTGGTATAAATCAAGAATAGCAGTGGATTCAACACGTTCCCTTGAGGTACTCCTGATTTTACTTGATGGTAGCTGGAGTAGTTGTATTGTATTTTATTTTCAAGGGCGATCTTAGTAAATGGCAATACGGCCTAGGGATGATGCTTTTAATTTTATATAAAATATCAATTTACCAGACTTAATCAAAAGCTTGGCAACATCTAGAAATATAGAAGTACACAAATTCTTTTTTTCTAAACTTTTGATTATACTGTTAACGATTCTGTTTGTTTGCTGTGAAGTTGTGTGGCGCTCCCTGAAATCAAATTGATAGTTTGGGATAATTATCGACATTTCTAAGTCAGTTTTAATTCTTCTTATCAGTATTTTTTAACTTTGGATATAATAAGAAGAGAGCTAATTGGAATATATAAGTTTATTTTGTTTGCAGTTTGAGAGCTTGGGCATTATAATGTGGTCAAATTTTCAGTTTATAATATGTCAATCTCATGCTCAGTATACGTTGTTTTTGGCCTATTTGATAATTGGAGAGACTGCTACATTTGGTTGTTTTAAATTCTTTAGAGCCGTCCATATCGAGTGATCATCTTTAGACAGTAAATTTATATAATTTTCAAATGCCGTGCTTTAAGCTTTGGAGAAGGTTTGTGTAACTTTCATTTGAGTTTGTTATATATTAGTTTATCTTCATTGTTAGGGGACCTCTGCCATCTGTTTCGCGTTCTTTGCTTTTCACATACTAATTCTCTAATGTAGAATGGTATGTGACATTTCCTTGTTTCTTATGGTTGTTTAGAAGTTGAATATCTCCGAATTAATGTAGTTAGGTAGTTAGTAGATTCATACAATTCGTCACCTCCTTTAATTATAAGTTTTACGTTTATCTGATTTTAAATAATCCAGTTGGTTGCATTATTGATTAGATATACGCACTTGTCATGGCAATTACTGAGGTATAATCTGAAGATATTTTATAACTGAATTCGATATATATAATCTTTTGTAAAAATATAAGTTTCTTCTTTTGGGTGTTACTAATCTTGCTTCCCATATTGCATTTTTGGAATTCCAGTTTCCTATTATAAAGAATTTAGAACCCAAAAAACGAGAAAATGTATTCTTCTGTAGATATAGAATGTCTACATGGATAGTGGAAAGATAAAATTATCAAGGTCCATAACTTGATATCTACGTTGATATTTTCTGTATTTTGTTTGTCGGGATGAACTATTTCGGAATGGGATATTGATTTGAGGATTAGAGTTGTACCTGCGCATGTAGTATCATGTAGATGAGTTACGTGGTATACCTTAAACATTACTCCCGAGATAAATGTGTTTCTGAAATTATAGCAATATCTATTTTTTGTAAGTGGGAAATATTTTCTAGCTCTAATTTATAGTTCCATGAAACTATTCGTAGTAAATGCACAACCACTGTAGTAATTTACTTAATACTGTACTGAACATTTTATTAATCAGTTGATTGAACATTGCTCTGAATTCGTTTAAGAATACTGTAAGTTGTTCGGCCATGTTTGAAGCCTTGTACAATATGCATACATATAATTCATATCGGGTGTACAGCGTTAACGCGTTTTTCTTGGGGTTTCGGCTAAGAGATTCTTATATTATTTAGAAGTGTTATAGCATAACTACTTTTATTGTTATTTCAAAATTGCAGATCTCCAAAAAGCAGTGGTAGTAGTTCTTTGTTTTTACCTCTCTTGTTTGATACGTTATGAACTGTGTGTCTTCTTTATTCTAATTCCTCTTTTATGATTTGTCTGGTATGGGTGGTTAAGTATCGAATTACTGTCCTCTACGCTCTTACCTGTTAGATTTGATTTGTGTGATGGACCGCTCCATCTTCTTTTAATTGTCTGATTGGTTTTCAGTAGAAATCAGGCGTGTTGACATTAATTTTAATTGTGTTTGAATTGTGCATTATTTATGCTTTATGGGTAGTGACACCGTAAAATAATATTGGTGGAGGTTTTATTTCTTTTGGTGCGACCTTTTGGGTTGTTTTTTTTGTGGTTGGATAATTTTTCACATCCGTTATAGGCATCAAGAAGAGAACAGTTCCTTTCTGATTCTTATCTTAGGAAATAATATTCTTGTCTTATCTGATTACTATTTGAGTTGCTTCTAAGTGGTAGACTGAATTATTCATTGTATTTGCATTGTAATAAGGTGGTTGCATGTTCGTAATGTGACGTTACAAAATTGGATTTATTGGCGGTATTGCATTATTGTTTGTTGCAACATTGGTAGTGGTCACGTTGGTTGTTATACATTGTTCTTATTCATTTTAGTTGTAGAACGAGTCCACTATGTAATAATTTATTTGCAGTTGTAGAAACATTTTGATTATTTTTTTCAGTTAGTCTTTTTAGCTTTCCAATAATTTGATTGAAGTAACGTACCGTTTGAATGATTTTCAAATTATCGCTTAAGGACAGAAATTAAGTTTTAATCGCCGTTCGAGGATCATAATTGATAGAACAGCACACATTCACTTTAACGTATGCACTCTTCAAGTCAGAACTCATACCAGGAACATGTTTCGCCATAAATATTTCACACATCTTAGTTTTCGGAATCCTTAGTTTATATTCAAGTTCCAGTGGCCAATCGTTGATTATAGCCTGTGCGCGTTTAGTATTATTCAGGGTTCTATTTTTCATAGTTTTTTTATATTTTTATCTTTTTAACTTTTATTTTTAAGAATGTGATAACAGTGGGAACACTATTTGATGCTACTGTACCTCTCGTAACCACTTTATTTAAATAAATACGAAGTGAGGCAACGAAATAAACATCTATTCTTTCAACAATTTTTTTACAAAACTCAAATAATTATAACTACGGATTTCAAATTTAACTTTTACATAAGTTATCATATTATATTATTTATTTTGTACAATTTTTTATAATTTTTCAACCAAATTCAACAAAAATGTGCTGAAAAATATTATATTTAAATTTTATTTTATATAAAAATGTAATTAACTTTCTATCAGCTTTCTATAGAGCTCATTAAATTGACATACAATTTGTTTAGAATTATATAATTTTTGTTTGAATATTTTTTAGTCAATCAGAAATTCAAATATTTAGACTTTTCAGTGATTTCACAGACAAATAAACTAAGCTTAGCTCTATTTACCCCTTTACTGCAGTTCCAAAAATGTCAATATAGCTTTATTTAGCTCTGAAAGCAGAAATCAAGGAAATAATTTCGTTAGCAATAACTCGATATCGAAACGTTCTCAAAGGTACGTTTATATGACATTTTTGACCCGTAAAATAAATTTTAAAAATGGCAGTAAAAATCCATGATTTACCCTGCATATATATTTGCGTTTGGGAAGCTTATTAACATTATCCTAAGTTTACAAGAAAATATAAAGGGGTAAGATAACCAATCTTCTCCAGGTCAAGTTATGACCTTAAAATATTTGCGTGCCTGTAACCTAATATCATCCATATACTAAATGTTGGTTGAAATTAAAGCATGTACGCGCAAAAATTAAATAACTGTTTTTTATATTTCATTTTTCTTAAGGTGTCGGATCATCTCAAGATAATTTCATCAGAAATGAAAAATTTTATGCGCCATTTTTAAAATAATAATATTTTAGCTTTCGATTTAACTTCGAACGCTCACTCCAATTCTATTTAAATTTCGCCATTTATTGGCACGTTTCCTAATAGAGTCCCATTCTGTTCGATTGCATTTTGATATTGAACTGATAATTCAGTTTAATTTTATTTGTACATTGCTTTGGGTTATATTAAACTATTTATCAGAAATTTGGTATTTTTCGGTATACTGGATTAGAGAAAATGTTTTTTTTTAAATTAATTTTTATGTTTCTATTTTACCAATATTAACACAGAGGTCTTCCTCCAATATTTGTACATGACCTAACAAACTCCAGTGGAATGATAAAACTAAGCAGAAGCTAGAAGTAATAATTCTTGTTATTATAGGGCACAGTAATATTTTATAAAGTAATAAACATTATATGCCAGTAAGATTATAAGACTCATTTTGTAGACAAATATTTTTATATTTTTATCATGATAACTCGATTTGACAGAATGTTGTGAGCTTTGGAGTTCTAAATTGGAGCTTCGGAAGCACCTCTCTTGTTAACTCAACGTTTTTTCTGCCTTGATGTATTAATATTTAAATGGGTTGCCGAGTAAGAAAGTAAAGAAAAGTCGACAACTTTGTGGTTTGCCTATTATTTAAACCGACCCCCGTTAATACAAATGCCGAGATAAGTAAAACTTCGTGTAATTAGTTATTAATTTAACGCTTTTTTTTGATACAAAGATATCTCATATTATGAAAATAATGTGTATCACTCATTAAGTATCACATAAAATTATATTAATGTTGCTGCACAACCAGACCTAGCGTTTTGGGGGTATAACAACTTAAATTATGTGAATTAGCTAAATTGGTCATAATGCATAGTTTTTAAAGTTACAGATGAGTATAAATGCTTAATTAATTATTTTTATACAAATGCGTACTTAATATAAGTGTATAAGGAAGTAAAAATGAACAATAATAGAGAGTTGCAACCAAAGCTATTTGTCATTTCAGCCACAGTTTTTCCAAAACGTACAATTACTTTTTACAAGCGCAGCTATAAATCTGCCACTGTCTCAGGCAATTACTGATATTGATGTCCTTTTTGGGGCCGTGCCTCGCGTGTAATGCTGCTAAGTGACAGTTGTAAGCTGACAACCCGCGATTGCAGCTCCTAATCATTTATATAATAGCATCTTATTCCATTTAGCTGAAGCGAAGAAAATAAATACAACGGGAAGTGTAAACATAGTTATGAAACATTCCCCTGACAGCTGAAATTGATACTTCCAGATTCTTATTTATCTTATGTTATACATGAAAGATGCAAATAAATATTTATGTATAACATATATTTCTTGTGAGCAAACAAATAATTTGCAACTAGGTTATACTTGCATATATATTATAAATTCCAATATATGACTTTCTATACTTCTGTTTACATTTGCAATGCTATTGATTTTAATTTTAATTAGGATGACTATGGCCTATTATTAAGAAAAAAACTGTTTAAATGTCTTTTAATTGTTATTTTTTAATTTTAAGGTTCAGCAATGTTAATAAAAAAATTTAACTTACAATGGAATATCACTTATTCACATATCTAACTCTTGTTGATGTTGATCACATTAACTTGGAAACTTCTAGGGCCCCTCTGATTACTAAAAATTTTAATATTGACTTTAATATTACTTTCATAATGCCTTATTCTAATTACCTCATTTTTGTGAAATGCATATAATGCGTGCATCTAGAGCATTCCAGAGTAACTTAAATCGATCTCCAAAAATTGTTTCTAGCCTTGTGAGAAAAAAAAAGTTGTATAGGGTTTGTCTTGAACCATATAAAAATTTTTTCTGCTCTGTGGGCACCCAGCGTCTAGCACGCCTTCCGTCACCAAACAACTTATGCAGATTGTTTGAACTGCTATCGTTCAAATACGTAAAGACCTAATTGCAAAGTCGCAATTTTTTTACAGTAGCTATGTTTTTTAGAGTAATATCACAATTAAACTAAATAGTTCAGAATTCGTCTTAAAGAAAGCTAACCAAAAATTGTTACTCTAAAAAAGGCAAAACTCTCACATTTTGTAATAATTTTTCTTAATTTAGAATGTTATTAAATTCGTAAATATGGCTACATAAAAATGATCCCCTACATTTACATTATAAAACTAAATTTAAATTTTCTAACTTTAAAAGAAAAGCAATTAATGAGTTAGACTAGGGTTGGAATTCGTATTTCGGTAATTCGAACACATCCTGACTAACAATTTAAATATGTATAACACGAATAATTTGCATATCTGAATAATCTGCACGTTCAAGTAATTGAAATACTTCGAATATTTTATCACCTATTCTAGTTACTCGATTAGTAAAATCCCGATAACTTAACTAACCTTGCTGGAGGTAAAGTAATCAACCCCGATGTAAGGTGAGGTACAAGAGCGGAAAATAGTTCTTCGGGCATAGATTTAACTAATTCCTTTAGAGAAACTTTCTTCTGGGTAATTAAATATAATATAGTTAAAAATAATTAACAAGAACATCGCACAGGGCGGATCAATTAGAAACGACTTAAGTGACCAAAAACGCATTATACGTATTGAGTTTTTGCAGTCACGACCCCGACAACAATTGATAAATAAAATAACAAAGTATAAACTAAACATTACAGTAATACAAAAAAATACGTTGGTCTAATACAGAAAATACGACGCAATTAAATTTTATGCTGCTATTTAAAGGAAGACAGACTAATATAAATCAATGAATTTAAAGTAATAAGCCATATAATTTGTTTGATGAGGCTCAATGGGAAACTGTTCAATATAACGATTATAACCGCATGCCAATCAACTTATGTTACAGGACAAGAAGAAGAAAAGCAAGATTTTACAAGTCTTTAAAGAAAATGATAGACAGAATGTCGAAAAAAACTATCTGCATTGTGCTTGACTATTTAAATGCATAAGTAAAAAGAAAAAACTCACATATACCAATGGTTGTAAGTTACATTCTACATCACAAAACTGACGATAATGGTTTAAGACGGATAAATTCAGCAATAAGCCGAGGACTCTTAATAAATAGTACTACTTTTTCGCATAAAGATATCCATAAATAACCTAGAAATCAAATAATGGTATAACAATAAATAAAACAGTTCATGTGCTGCTTAGTATAATATATAACAAACGGCACAAATACAGTGGATATGAGAACAATTAGAGATTCCATAGAGACTGTCATAGTCACTATTTCCTGGTCCTAGCAAAATTAAGACATAAGACATCCAACGCTAAGTTACAAAATATAAGCAATAAATCAAAAATATACAATATAGGAAGGCTAAAAAATATTGAAACAGCAAAATATATCAACGGAAGCTATCCCGAGGACTAGAACAGTTAACCATAAAATAAGCTAATAATAAACCAGCTGAAGAAATTACCAGAACGGAAGCGATGGCTTTAAAACGAGTGCAAACTAGTCATAGACAATAAGAAACAAGCACTCTTTTATATGCTACGATAGAAAATAAATAAAATAATAAAAAGGGCTTCAAACCTAAAACAAATATATGCAAGAACAAAAAAAAATAATGATAAATGAGAAAAATATGATGAATAAGTGCAGAAAATATTTTGTCAATCTATTGACTTTAAAAGAAACTGAATAACTAGAAACCAAAACTTAAAAGCAATAAAGATAAGGAAGGCGACTTACAGAAAACAGAATTAAATAAAATTAAGAAGAGTAAGGTACCAAGTGAAAATGAGACTCCAGACGAACTACTAATAGCTAGAAAACCGGACCTAAGAAAAAAATATATACTTTAATCCCCACGATATGATGGAATAAGGAGACGCCAGGAACCTGGAGTGTAAAAGTTATATGTCCTACACATACACAGAGGGATAAAGCAGTATGCTTTAATTACAAAAATCTGTCTTCTCAAAACGACATAAAATTTTGTCACAAGTACTGTTAGAAACTTTTCAAGAAAAGTTGGTCTTCAATAGACCAGATATTCAGTTTACGACAAATAATAGAAAAAACAAGGAAAAATATATATATATATATATATATATATATATATATATATATATATATATATATATATGTAGCATATTTGTAGAGTATATACAAGCCTACTATAGTGTACGACATAATTTAGGGGAATCAGATTTAGACAACTTCGAAATATAAGAAAAATAGATCAATTAATCCTTATGACTATTAAAAATGTACAATATAATATAAAAATCAAAATTGTTTTTAACTTTCAGCTACCGAGAGATTGTATACATCTATGCTTTTGTCTATTGCAAAAATGCTCTTAACAAGGGATATTCAAGTACATTTAATTTTCATTTCGAAAAAGAATTAAATAAGATGGCAGCGATAAGTAAAAATAAATGTTGAGTGAGGATATCTAACGACGAACAAGTGATACAACGTTAAGGTTAAAATTTTAGCAAATGGTATTTTGAGTTGGAAAGTAAAGCCCGTGACAAACGAGTTTGAGTATTGATAAAGACGAATTACGAGAAAAGTTTAAGCGAAATCCATCAATCGCTGATGGGTACTCGGCGAGGAGTTGTAACGTATCCAAAGCGACCATAAATCATCATCTTTGTAATATTAGAAAAGTTAAAACACCTGACAAATGGTTTTCACTTAAATCGACAAAACGTGTCAAGATTCACAGATTAGATATGGCCCTTTACTTGTACTCAGGCATAACAAAGAATCCTTTTGAACCGATTTATGACGTACGACGAAAACGGCTAATAATCTGATTGCAAAGGAGCCCCAAAAGAGCATGAAGGTCGTGGCAGTCTAGCGAAAGCATTAACCACTATTCGTTTTAGCAATCTGACGGTATAACTACAGTAGAGTTCCTCTGTGATGAATTGTTTATTATGCATGAGAAACTTCATTTAACAGAGCATTAACGGGAAACCTCACGTAGCATTACGTATACCTAGTTATATTATACTTAAGCGACGTAAATGAATGGGAAGAATACATTTTGTATAAAAAAAAAATTATCCATTTCAAAAGTATGTTTTTCTTTAGTTATTAAGCATTATGTTCTCAAAGCGTTCCAAGGCTTAAATAAGTTAGGAAATACCGTTTGGTCCTTCTCTTGATAAAAGAAAAACCAAACCTGTAAAAACTTAGGTGGCTAACATAGATAATAAACATAATGCCTCAACAATAACTCAACAAACAGTGTCTTATCCTGGGAACAAGAAATCGTTCCTGGAGGCAAAAGAACCAACTGAATGTAGCATATAACATAGAAAGATAAAAAACACCATATTTTCAACATTATTAATAAGATCCCAAGCATATTATTATAATAACCAATAATACAGATATGGCTTTCAATACCAAACAGGTCTTAAGTAGTCAGCAAATGCTAACAATCTTCTAAAGAAAATTTAAATTAGCTGCTTATCTATAAATATAACTGAGTAAAGGTTTAATGGAAAGGACACGGAATACTAGGCACTACGGATGATTATTTGTACTACTCTGGAAATGATATGAATAACCAATATGACCTTGCTGTTATATTGAGTAAAATTAAAAAGTATATTGATTCAGTCGAATTCAAGACCATTTCAAGTAAATTTAATCCAGATATATGTTCCTAATAGCGACAAACTAGAAGAGTTCGATAAATTATAGAAACAAATAAAAATTGAACATTAAATAAGAAACTTATGTTATTTGAATATTTGCATGAAGGACTTAGATACAAAAATGGGGAAAAATAAAGTTGACGATACGGTTGAAGACTAACGCTTGAGAATAAGAAATAAAAAAAGATTGCGACAAAATGGGTATTACATGCACATAATCATAAATAACAATAAAACTATATATAAATGTGCAACTATTCACGGACAGAATTCATAAAGATCTGAAACCTTATGCTATTGCCACGACATATCCTAAACAGAACAATTTAAATGATATCTCTTCATCTCTATATTAGTCAACGTTTATAGTGATTTCACTGTCCACAGATCAGTATGCAAAATAATTAACCACCCTAGCAGCATTACAGAGCTCTTCAGAAAGGCTTTTCTCGCGATCGATTACTAGCAAGAACAAAGTTATAATATTTATGAATGTACAAAGTAATTTAAATGACGAAACTGAAAAAAATTAAATTTCTTAATTAATAACAAAGGAATAAAACAACTAAAATAATAAAAAGTGCTTTAATGCAAAATTATAAACATTTTTAAGAAACCACAGATAAATGTTTGATGACAGTTTTTTGTTATTTGAAATTATTTATTTATAATCATTACTGTACTTTTACTTTTAAAATCGAAGCTTACATTAATGTAATAAATGTTTATGCTTTTTGCACCTCTGTTTTTAATTTATATTTTTCTTAATTGTTATGCAAACTATTTTTTTAAAACTTTCGTATTTTATTATGAAAGTAGTTCATAAAGAAAGCGTTAGTTTAAAAAAGAAATTTAATAGTAAAGTAACAAACAGAAATATTTACTCATTAAAATACACATGCTAAAAATTGAATAGATTAGTTTTAGTTTGAGTTTATCGAAAAAAACTTAAATAATTTTTGAAAACACTTGCTAATTTTATGCTACTAATAAAATAAACGTGGTTTGTCTATAAAATATAAAGCCAATGTTAATACAACGGCGAATCAAATATAAACGAGACTTATATTTTAAAAAATATTTTATTTGAACTTGAAACAAAAGAATAGCAGATCATTCTTCTACATAATCTCCTAATTTAGAAACACATTTTTCCCAACGTGTAGCTAATTTTGAAATGCCTTCTTCGTAGAATGAAGTTGGTCGTGTTTCCAGCCAATTGCGCACATAGACCTCAACCTCCTCATCGCTGTCGAATCTATGCCCTCCCATGGCTTCCGTGAGAGGATCGAATAGGTGATAGTCGCAGGGCGATAGGTCAGGGCTGTAGAGAGGGTGTTCAACTGTAAACGATGCAATTTCTGCTCAGTTGTCAGAAGGCGAGGCACCCACCTTGCGCACCTCACGAAACCCTAGCTACTCCGTGATGATCGAAAAAGTGCTGCCATAACTTATTCCAATCTCAGATGCAATCTCATCGATGATCAGACACCTGTTACCCCCAATAAATTGTTGAGCGCGGACGATGTTTTCGTTGGTGATGCTGGTGCGAGGTCGGCGATCATGGCTCTCATTTTCAACATTCTCACGACCCTCCACAAAATTTTTGTGCCATGCGAACACTCTATCTCGCGACAGTGTCTCTTCCTTGAACTGCGCAGTCAATCTCCTCAGGATTTCAGCCGGTTTTACACCTTCCGTGACGAGAAATTTAATGATAATACGCTGGGCAATTGATGACGGCACCTCTTGCTCAGACATTGTCACGACGGGTAATGACAGGAACGAACAAAATGTTCCCCCACTCCTGACATCTCTACCCAACACCTGACGAAGCGCGTTAATATTGCGCGCCCGAGATCAAAAGTCTCGTTTATATTTGATTCACCTTCGTATAATGAAACCAGTTAACGCAGCTGTAATATAAAAGGAGAGTAAATGAAAGTAGATTTTACTAGATGGACCATATGGGGGTTAAAGGCTAGTGATTAAACACGTCTAGTATGACTGAACAAAGAGCAAAAAAACTGCATAAAATTTTATGAAAAGCTAGGATCTTTGTCTGCAGAAATTATCTGGATAATTCAAAAGGATTTTAGAAACAATAAAATGACTAAAGACTTTTAGAGGTGGCCGTCCAGAACTCTGTTAAAAATAATCCACATTCTAAAAAAGCAGCAATGAGCACAACTCCGGAATCAACGACCATTGGCGATTGATAGTCTGAGAACTAAAAGTGAGCTAGATTGTCTCAAGTTTTGACTGAAGATCTTATCACAAGACAATTTGACCTACCCAGTTTTCACATTTCTGGTCGAAATATAGCCTCAGAACACCAAAAAAGTTGGTGTGTGTGTGTGTGTGTGTGTGTGTGTGTGTGTGTGTCTGTCTGTCTGTCTGTCTGTCTGTCTGTCGGTCGGTCGGTCTGTCAGTAAACAGGATATCTCGAGAACCGTAAGAGCTAAAGACTTCAAATTTGGTATGCAAATTATTTGTAGGCAGGAGACGCAGTGCGAAACTATTGGTAAAAATCGGCCAAGCCGTTTGGTCACAAGGTCGCAAAATCGGTCGCAAAGCGGTCGCGAATCTAAACGGTTGAAGATACAAAAAATTCATGAGAATAAAAATGATTTGTTATCACGAGATAAACGTAAATATAAAGTAAAAGTTGGTAAAACTCAAACTCAAAAAAAAAATTGAAGCCCAGGATTTTTGCCAGAATTACCCAAATAATAGGATAAGGAAAGTCGTCTTATGTTCACACCAGATTTTTATATTATACGGCTCATACTATTCAGATAAACCACCTATAACCGATCATAATTACTAGTAGAATAAACGGGGATAAATTTCCAAAATTAATTCTCTAATTTTAATCTGGTATGATCTTGAAGATTGTATATTATCTTACAAATTTACATTAACACTGACAAACTTTCTAACTGTAATTGAAAAATTTAATGTCAATGGTAGCACAGCAACCAATCCTGAGAAATAAAACCGCAGCGATAGAACGTCATAAAATTACTGCGTAAGCTTCCCAAGACCTATTCCAAGTTTTGGTATCCCGGCTACGAATTCGCGCAACGCATAAAAGTTGCTACGCGACAAAGTCCTATATATTAAATCTAGGGCTTTTTTTCAATTCGAATAGCCATTTAAATGTTTATTTGCATATTTGAATAAATAAAGTATTCAATTTTATTCGAATTATAATCGATATTGGCATCAAGGTAGAAAATAAATTAAAAAAAGGGCACATGGCAAGATGACAAGCAAAATACGTCCTTACGACTCATTGGTTTACCGTTTGGTTTACCTATCCTTAACCAAATACCTGGCTAAAACTCTTCAGCCCCTTACAGAACAAGCCTCATTATACGCCCGAAACTTCTACTATTTCTTAGAAATTTTAAAATCCTTTTCCATTCGTGAAGATGACATAATGATCAGTTTTAATGTTGTCTCCGTCTACCCGTTCCAGAGACCTTTGCAGCTTCTAAAAACCAATTACAATTTGGAAGACGATACCCTTAAATTAATTAACCATTGCCCATCCAATCCTTGTTTTGCTTTCCAAAAAGTTTCCCACTTTATCCTCTCATAGTTAACATATTTATGACCGATTTTGAAATAAAAGCCGTTGCATCTTTCTCCTTAAGACCTACCTGTTGGATAATCTATGTTTGCCATCTAGACATGATGCGCTTTCTAAATTTCTTTCCCACGTTATGAATTTCATACCAATATCAAGTTTATAATGGAAGTCAAACATAACAATTTTTTTCCTTTTTTGGACACCTTCATAACCAAAAATCGTTCCAACAGTAGTTTTTATCATGACGTCTTCAGAAATCCTACCAACATTAATCGTTACCTAAACGTAAAATCCCACCATAGCCCTGCTCAAATTCACTCAGTCTCAAAATCCCTAATTACCAGATCTCTTAGACTTTGCCATTACCAAAACTTTAATAAAAACGGATATTCTCAAAAATTTCTGACCCGCATTATTAACAATATCAGCAAAAATGCCACTTCCAAAACCCATGATCTTGCCAATCAAACCAAAGCGTTTTTACCTGATATCAAAGGCATTAGTGACAAAATAGGCCGCATACTGAGTAAATACGAACTAGCATTATGTTGATAGATTATAACGCTCTGGTAGTTGATGAAAGCTGGACGAATTTCTTAAAACGGTCTTGGAGATGTAATCGATCTTTTCTCAAGCTCAAAACGAATGAAAACTTGAAAATCTCACCAAACGCCAAGTAACGTTTTTATTGGATAAGATTCAGTTTATACTGAGGTACTGCTTTATCCCCTAGGTTAAACCATACGCAAATAAGCTTAATGTTTTTACTTTATATACATTTTTCGTCTCTAGTAACAGTGAAACGTCGAAATTATGCCAGTGATATTTCATACAGTGTTTATTTTCTTATATTTACCATTTTTCTCATTTGCTTTAAATGTTTTCAAATTATCACAAAACTTACATTTAACTATTGTAGAAAGATTGTTTTCTACTATTTTTAAAACATTAATATTAAAGTTAAAAGACCTCCGAGAGCGCTCGCTGTCTTTCAAACTAAAGTCATCGTTTCAAATGTCTCTTTCTATCCTGCACAAACTCATACTTCAATAAAAATAAAGAGTAAAGGAGAACCTGATGGATTCACATTATACAGTTATTGTTAAATTTTATTTTAACCGAACTAACCTTATTTTTAAATATTTATAACAGAATACTAATTAAATATTAAAAAATTATTTGTAGGCAATTTTAAACATTTTTGTAAAATTTAAATAAAAAAGCTATTCGTTCCTGCAAGATTGATCTATATGCTTTTACTAAAACGTAATTCTTTAGTCGTAAATATCTTTGCTTGACACATTTCAGACGCTGCAGAACAACGAAAACAAGCCGTTTCAGGGAAGCTCGAGCGGAAGTTCCGTGCCCAACACTAGCTCCAGCCAGAACGTGCTGAAGGCGCGTCGGGGCGTGATTAGAATGCTCATCGTTGTGGTGCTGACCTTCGCCTTGTGCAACCTACCCTTTCACGCGCGAAAAATGTGGCAATATTGGTCGCGCCACTACCACGGGGACACGAACTTCAGCGCCCTCTTCACGCCGCTTACATTCTTGGTCACATACTTCAACTCGGGCATTAATCCGCTGCTGTACGCCTTCTTATCTAAGAATTTCAGGAGGTGAGTGCCAGGCAAAGCTTACCGTATAGAAATGCCATTTACACACTTTCTTTCAAATTTATTTTTAAGTGTTGAGCACATAACGGTACATTTGAAACATCTTACGAACAAACAAAGTATGTCGCTTTTGTATGTAAGCATTTAATGTTCTTCGAACTTAGATATTGATTTCTTTATGTACTATTTGATAGTATTTTTCTGTAGAGGGAAACTAAATATTACTAACTGAAGCGTTGAAAGTCACAGAGAAATGGGTACGTATATATATATATATATATATATATATATATATATATATATATATATATATATATATATATAACACATACATACATACATACATACATACTTACACGTACCCATTTCTCTATGACTTTCAATGCTTCAGAACCTTTATTATTCTATTAAGAGTATCACTTCTGTTCAGTTCTTTGATAACTGAGGTAATCGCCACAGAAAACTCATCTATGGAATAAACACGGTACCACACAATGACCTTTTTAACTTTAGAAATATATATTAGAGTGATGAATTTAGAGACGGATTTTATGGCGCTTGATGAACTGAATAAAAACTATGTAATAAATAAAAAAGAGAGAAATAAATATAAATTATTTAGAAACTAAAATAAAATCTGATGTTAAAATAGTTACCGGAAAAGTAGATACTACAAGCATAAAAACATCAAAGTAGATATTGAAGACTAGATAATCATAGCTTCTACAGTATGATATACACAGTAAATGAAGTAACAAAGCAATGCAGTTGAAGAAATATCCTCTATATTAGTCGTTATGATACAAAAAGCAGAATTTTCAATATCGCAAATAAACGGTAGAGTACTAAGGAAAGACAAAGCGTTGATTGAAATGATAATATTTAGAGAAACTGCGACTATTAAATCAATAACTATACTTTTCAATGTTAGAATAAACCACGCAGTTGTGATGCTTCTGTAGTGATTTTTTTAATTTTAAGGAGCTCTCACAGCCATGTTTTATATAATCTTCTCAGAGGAGGAAAATTTATACTCAATTTGTGGATTATCGTAGAACCAGACTAACAATGATAAGTCTGGGTAAATCGGAGAATTTATTCAGCGACAAAGAGAATGCCGAGATTTTCGTAAAAAGTTTGGTTTGTTACGTATCATGGTACATACGCAGGGAAACAGGGGGTTTTGCACTACAACTATTGCGTGCTTTAGCACATCCAGATAATTCAATTGCATATATCCATGCTGGTTTTAGAATGCTTTTATAAAGTTAGACTCCATTCGATATTAACAAGAACGGTGTAATACCGTAAAGGAAACTTTCCACAGAGGTGCGATGAAATTAGGATAAAAACTTTTAAAAGGAATTAAGATGCTGATTAATGTCTCCATAATGATCAGCGTCAAAAATGCTATCGAATGATATGCTGCATGACATATGTGAGTATAATGAATTTTCGAAATCGTAACGGTCACCTCCGGTTGCCGTTAACCGATTTGGCTGAAAATCAATCCCATGGAAGGTACTGACCTAAGATGTGTGTACGCCAAGTTTAAAGTGGATCCGTTGGATAGAACGGAAGTTATAGTGTCACCAGACACACAGACAGACAGGATGATAATCTCATTAATTTCTACTTTAAGCTTCGCTGTAGAAAGTTAATAATTTCGATTTTATTTTTATAACTAAGACAATTACAATACAGATTTAATTGTTGACGTTTAATTTGGAGATGTTTTTTCTTCTCGAGGCGTTGATTTAAGTGTCAAATAATTTTTTAACTTTCGACAGCGGAACGCTATAGACGAAAGTTAATGAACATGGTGTCTGTCTGACTGTCTGTGTGTCTGTCTGGAGACACGATAACTTCCGTTATAATCATCGGATTCATTTCAAACTTGACATACATATACCTTAGGTCAACACCTTCTTTGCTATTGAATTTCAGCCAAATCTGCCAAAGGTCAAGGGGTCAACGGTGAGGTCAAACTTTTTTCCATCACATAACATATGTCATGTGATACCTCATTCGAAAGCAGACGTCATAAGGAACATTAGTTTATTTCACCTCTCGCTAATTCGCCACACCGCTGTCGAAAGTTTCATTTATGGTTTTACACCATTCTCGTTTTTGTTTTAACAAAGTTAAATATGGTAATAAACCTCACTTTTTTGTAATTAGAGAAATTGGCACCATCATCCTTAAGTAATTCCATTGTTTAGTGGTACAAATCAAACAAATGAAGTGTGTAAGCATTTAATAGTATAGTATTTGGAGAATTCATGGTTATACTTGACTGTAAAATAATCAGCAAAATAAGACTTGAGACTGAATTAGAAAAAAAAGGTGTGCAGTATTTCAAGGCTCCTTCAGATGTTATTAATAATCCTATCTACTTATTAAGTTGTAAAATGTACATGAGGGAAACCAAAACTGTACAGCGGCAGATGTGATGAGATGTCCATGTTATCACACAGGCATTTAAAGAATGATACCTAAAAATTTTTTCTAAGAGGACAGAAACCTATTTAGTCTATAAGATTTGCTGTACTAAATGCTCCTCTAGGCTTGAAGGTCATTACTATTTTCCCAGATTTCTATAAGGAAGGGTAGTACGACAGACTTATTTTAACAATTATAAATAGTTGTCAATAATACTATGACCTTTTTGGAAACATCTTTAGTGCTTGACCTGTTATGAGATCATAACCTGGAGATTTTTGCTTGTTTATTTTATTTACCTTGAAGGACATCTTTGTAGGCAAAAGTAGTTGGTGTGAGTAGAGACATTTGACCTGAAAGGTCTAAATATCATTTAATAACTCAAAGAATGGAAATACAATAGATAGGTGTTCTGCATATTTTTCTTGTTGAGTCTAGTCTAAGTTCCAAATTTTTTATAGTACACATAATTAAGGTTTTTTAAATTTTTTAATTGCTCTCCAGATGCGCTAATCTTTGGGGTTGGTATGCATGAGATAATTACTATAGGGGGCATTATGTCGATTCAATAAGACCACGAAAGGTTATTCTAGCTAGCCTGTTGTGATTCAGCTTGTAGCAGCATGACAAGTTTCTCCGATTTACCTAGAGCTTTCTTTTTTGCTTACTAATCTTTTCTAAAATGTATGCCTTTAATTTGTTAAGCCTGGAACCTAGGGTGTATGTTTAGAGTTTGAATCTGCTCCAACCATAAAGCTATTTCCTAAATTATAAAATAATTTAGCATATTTATCTGTAAAAAAGTCTGCTTCCGAGGGGAATAAATTGCAGCAACTGTAAATAACTATAGGAATATGTCAACTTCAATATTAGCAGCTCGGAGTTTTTTAGTATTAAATGGCTTGAGCTAACGAAATATGGAGTTTTTGATTATTAGTGCAGATCCCGCATGTGCAATAATTTTTGGATGGCAACGTAAATATTCGTTTATGTTTCCTCTATTTTGTATTTCTCAGTAGGTGTTTGATCATTAACGTATCTACACAGTTTAAATATTAGTTTGTTATATTTTAATTATAACCAGAAAACATAATATTAGCGACTTGACCAAGTGGAATGTTTTGATCTGGAAGATGATGTAGAAAGGTTTTCTGGATACTTTGAGGAAATTGATACTGCTGATGTTGTGTTAATGATTGATAGACAGTTGATTAGGTGCGTACCCATAGGTGGATTATGTTTCAATGGGACACATAATGTTCCATTGGATGATTTAGTTCAAATTATATTTAAAATTTTTATATAATATTAGACAAAGAAAATCAAATCGTCCTCATATTTGATTGGCCTAGGCAGCTATAGATAAATTGTTACATATTTTAAGAAATAAAGTATTGTTAATTAATTTAATAAGGTTTCTACCACTTCTGATGACATGTGAGATGAAAACCATGACGCTGACTATTAAAGTGGCTATAAAATTTAGAATTCAAAAAGTCTATAAGCCGATGATGTCAGGAATAAATCTTGGAGACCATGTTACAAATGAGAACAGAGAGAAAACGCGTAATTTGCTTAAAGGAAAGTTGGGTAGGACATCTTGCTCGACAAAGTGATTCAAGTTGGACACAACTTATTGTGCAATAAAGACCTTGCCTACATCATCGTAGTGTTGGCAGATTACAATTACGTACGTTTGGTGTTGTAAAAAAGAAAATAGAAAGAGGGTAGTATCAGCTCGCACAAAGCAAAGAATCGTGTTAGGATGCGGGAGAGGTCTACATCCAGAAGTAAATTGTGATAGGCTGTTCTAAGAAGCAGTTCATTTCTGAGAATGTTAGCTCACTCTTTGTGCATTATTGGGCAATTTTTATGAGGGATGTCATTTCTTAAATGTTATTGGTACAAAAACATTATTTTATTAAACTTTGTGCATGTCAAAAATTTTCAGCTACAGAGAAAATAGATTTCTATACTTAATTGGCAGTGTTCGTAAGTCTCGAAATGGCTAATATTTTCAATAATAAAGTTTTTTAATCTTAGTGTGCGATCATTTCTCTTAATATTCACAGTACTCAGACTTCCGTAGATTTAACACTCGTAACGCAAACACATATTCTTGTCTGAAGTCTTCAGATACTTTTGGTACAACATTTACTTTCATAGCATCATTTTCTTTGATGTGTGCATTATTTATAAAATCAGCATAAAGCAAATAAACAAAATGGTATATAAATATAAAAAAGGCATCTTAACTAGGAATGTGTGTAAACATACACAAAAGTATGGTGTTCTGTCATCATCGAATTAAAAAGTGCATGAGTGTGGTAAAGTCTAGTGCAAAATACTTTTTGCTTAAATTAGTCCACCACAATCCATTGAAATAGTTGAGTACCATGGCAAATGATTTTAGAATTGAAGCAGCAACACAATAGCTCTATCAGCTCATCTCCAATAACTACTCTAACTACTTAAAGAAAAGATAACAGAAAAATTAAATTATAATCCATTATAATCTGTGGTTTGTACCAAGCTTTCAGCCAATTTTTTTATTCCGGTCTCTATTTCCTCAATGTTTCCAAACTTCCTAATTCTTATTGACTAGAACAAGTAGTAATCTGGAATAAAAATCAGAACTATATGCAGAATAAATTAAACGTTCAATTGCATCAAGTTCCCGAATTTTAGTTTTTATTCCTTGAGTCGCTTGAAGAAGAGCGTTATTTTACTAAAGTAATATTGAGAGCGAACCTATGAGAGCCTTAACCTCTCAGTTTGCAGGCCGTGCTCTCACGCGAGGCGTTAGAGCCTTACCATTATTGTAATATTTGTTTTTATTTGCGAAGGTAGAAGAGCATCGAGATAAAGTGATACATTTTTTCACATCATCAGAGTAAATATATAAAACAAATTTAAAGTGCACCGAACTGGAAATACTATCAAATATATAACAACAATTTGTATTAGAATAACATGTAATAATTTGTGAGGTTTGTAAAAAGTAGACAACAAACTTTACCTCTTTTCTATGCTTTTGTTTGAGTGAAATCGTACAGTACGATTCTACTGGGTTTCTTTATATTCCGAGTGATACCCCAATTTAATCTGATAACTTACTTGTATTTTTTGATCGAGTTGGTTTAATCGATATGGCTTCCCCATTTACAAATTTGTAAATTATACAAATTTAATTTGGTAATCACAGTCGTCAACTTTAAATTTTTGGAACCGTTTTTTACCTTATTGTAAGTGACGGTGTAATTTAACAATACCAATATTTTATAGCTTTGTAACCAATTTTGAATCAATTTAATTTATCTCCTCATTTTGAAAGCTTTGAAAGAGGAACAGCAACAATATACCAAATTATTGTAAATAGTTGAGTGTTTATTCTGACGTCATTATATGCTTTATTTCAAAAAATGGTAGTAGATCTAAAAATGAGAAATATTCTCTGTAACTCGCCTTCATTATTTCTGTAGAGGAATGCGAGAGATGCTATTCTGCACCCTTCGCGGAAACAGAAGGGAGCAGAGTCATCGACTGCAATACGCTGTGGGATACCACCAGCGACAGGCGTCGATGAGGTCGACTATTAAGGGCCAGACGACAACCACCGTGACCATAATCAACAACGAAGTCAGCTCTGAATGCTCGCACGAGGTATGACTCTGCGCTAACTGCCTTTACTGCTCGCAATACTGCTGAAACATGATTCGGCGGTTGTAGTAGTTTCGGAACTACGCGCATCGAGTGTTATTTCAGTGTTGAGGAGACGGCAACCTATGAATCGCGGGCGCGCCTCAAGCTAAATACCCGAGAACCAGACTGCTACATAGTAGTAACTTTATGTCTCGTATTAATGGAACCATTGGCAGAAATATTGATGGCTTATTTCTTGTAATAGCTGTTCGTTATGTTGTTAATGTTCCTGTAATTTTAGTCTGCATTACAACGATCTAGTCGTCCTCAGTGGAATGTAAATAAAAATTGTTTTGTAAAAATATTAATAAATATATAACATGTTCTGTGGATGTCATTTTTTGATAACGGTCGTATTATAAAATTTTTCTTAAATAAATTTTAAGTTTAAAAAAGTTTGTGTTATGTGGTGCTAACAAAAATTTCCTAAACAAAGAATTACAAGGTAACACCATTAAATTATAAATTAATTATGTTTTTATAAGCTGAAGAAAAATGCTCTCCACAACTTCCGCTAACATGCAACCATTCTTTCAGCACAATTTTCCATAATGCTTTCCCAAAAATGCGGCTTAATTTCAGCAATTACACCTCTGATGTTATCTTTTAGCCTTAGAATCGTAACATTTGTTAACATAAATCTATTTGTTTAAACAGCCCTAAGTAAAAAGGTCTAGTGGGGCTAGATCGTGAACAGGGCGTGTGTTTTTACTACCCCAGATGTGACAATTTTAAATGAGCTTGCTTCATCACTCAATATGAGTTTTTTCCAAAAAACTGCTGTTTCTAAAACTCCGTTTACAAATTTATTGCGTTTTTGGTAGTCTTTGGTGAACTTTGCCAACTATTTAGATAGCAACTGTAAAAATTTAAAATTCAACGTTTATAGAACGCGAACGACGAATAATTCAAATTTTCTTCATTTTTCTTCTTCATTAATCCTGTCTACCTTTTTATGCGTTGGAGGAGAGATCCGTGTTCTATATCTATTTCTTCCATACCTTTGTTTCTTGCCAGGGTACTAATTTTACTCGAGATTTCTGTGTCCTATTACGGTGTTTATCTGTAGATGTTTTTCTTTAATACATGTAATATAAAAGTTAGACACAATTCTATTTTCTTTCTATTATATTCATTTTAATATACATGTTATCACTTGTTTGCCATTCTGGTCTAAAAACTGCCTAATCTTCTCCTAATTTTATTTCTACATGTTTTTTTAGTCTTTTTTTAATTTTTGTATAGCTTGTAGCTCGTTTCGGCTAAACCGATTGATATGTAGTTTTCACATTGCATCTGTTCTTTCTTGTTTATTGGTATTAATAAATTGTTTTCCTACATCTCACGTACTTCTTGTTCTTGCCGTCCTGAACTTTTTGTTATCTATTCTACGTAGTTCTGTTATATCTTCTCCACATTCCTTCTAGGTTTCTTTTTTCGCTTTTTTGACGGCTTCTTTCGCCGTTCTATCATTCTGTGATCTTAATTGAAAAATATTTTCCAAGCTTCATTTTGCCAGTCTCTTTATATTGCTGTTCCACAATTTCGTCCTTTTTAAGTTTTTATTACATTTACTTTTCCGTTTCTATGTTATTGTCAGCACTATTTTCTTAATAAACATCCATCTTCTTCTAGTGTCGATTCTGTTTTTTTACTATCTGGCCTTTGAAATTTTATATTCGTATCTATCTGGTACTTTTTTCTATTTAACTGTATTAGACACTTGGATTTTATTAGTCTGTGATCCAATTTCTGCTTCTTTTTGTCTCACTTTTTTGAAACATATCCGTTAGGCCTTGTGTGTATGTTACACAGTCTATTGAGCTTCTAGCATTTCATACTTCTGCCACAAATGTATACTTGTCCTCAATTCTTTGCTTGTATCATGTATTTTATATTTTTAAGCTAATTTCTTTTGCAAAACCTATTATTTTTTTCCGCTCCTGTTTATAGTTGCTTCTCCAGGAAGTCCCATACATTTTATTCCCATATTGTGATCTTTGCTCATTCTCCTATTTCAATCTTCCATTATTTTTGTTTTTGTTTTCCTTATATTATCTAGTACCCGTTGTATGTTTATATAGAATTATAAGGTTTATTCTTCTAATGCCCCCTATACTGGTTCATAAAGTTGTATGATATTAATTAGTTCTTGCAGTTTAATACAGATTATATTTATTATTTTCCAGTTAATTGTTTAGAAATATATTATTTCTTGTTTATTATTCCTTCTGTGAATTTTCTTACTGCATTTTTTTAGCTTCTATTCTAGTTTTACTCCCGAGTAATATAGTATATGTATGTTAGTTAGATACGTAGTTTCCTAAACCTTTTTCTTGGTTTTATTTTAACCTAAAACTTGTATGTTATTGTTATCCATTTTCTCTGATATCTCTATCTCCTTCCTTATTAGTGTGTTAATATGTCATAAATCTAATCTACCTCTTCCTTCTCTACTATTTTTTTTCTTTATTGTTTTTCTTGTTCATGTCCGGTTTCATTGCCTGTGTTGTTTTACTTTTTATATTTTGTTTTATTATATTCTGTTACAATTTTTTAAAACTGCACTAGAAACTCTGCTCGTTCTAGTTACATTCTTTATTTGTTTCGCCTTCAGCTTTTTGCGTATTTCCTTACTTCCTAAGTTCTTCATATAGTCTTCATTATTTATCTTGTATCCTAGGCTTCCCTCGTGTATTCCTCCCCATTTTAAAATAATTAATGTAACTGACTACTTACATTGGTATTATTTTTAATTTACAATTATCAAACAGTTTCATAATCATATGTACCTATGTGCGACTCGTTTCAGATACTTTTTTGAAACAGACTATGGCCTTTCGCATGCTTTCTTTTTTCCTAAGTTGATGAAACCTTCTTTTTTTCTTTTCGCTTCTGATGTTCTCTATTTGATGTTTTTGGTTTCATTTTCTAAATTAGAGAGTTGCAGCGATCTCCAGCTACACGCTGTTAACTTTTAGCTTTTGTCAATTTTTTGCCTCCCACAGAATCTACGATACGGACTGAGTTTTCAGTGTGGGATTTACAGCTTTGCACTCTATCCACCTAGGGTGTATGTATCAGAAGCTAATATTTTATGAGCATATTGACATTAAAATGCCACGTTGTGAGGTGATTTGGCTATTGGTTTGTGCTTAATGGTTGACATGATTGGCGAGTTAAAATGCAAAATTAAAAACAGGTGACAAAATGTCTGGAACTGGGCGAGAAAATGAGAAAAGAAAAACAATGCAATACAGAAAAGAAAGTTAAAGTAAAAAACCGTAGAAGCAACATTATCACAATATATTAAAAGTAAAAAAGAATATAATAGCTACAATAAATACATTTATGCAGGAAAAATTGCATCAATTGGAAAGATTAAAAAAAAACATAATTATGCATTTGTGATTGTTTGGCCATGTAGAAAATATGAATGTACCGTAGCACATAAAGTGAAATCTTTTGTAAGTGTAAGTCGGGTTTGTATATTTGTTCTGATAGTTTCCTTGCATTGGGCCATCGCTCTTTTGTTTCCTCTATTAAAATAACTTAATCCCACGTGGCACTTTTGTGTTTTCAGTAAGAGTTTCGACCCTTTCTTCCACATGTGGAAATAAATTTCACCCTAAATTTGTTGAAATTACCTTTTTATTTGAAGGTGATCAAGTTCAAATCTGACCATTTTTGATTACTTGACCCTTATAAGTGTGACTACAAATCACTGGACAAATTCAGTACCACACCATTCGTTTAGCTTGGTTAATAGGAGGTAAAAAAAGCTGGAATAGGGCACCACATAGTAACTAATAAAAGAAATACATCAAACAAAATATAACAAATGAGGAAAAAAACTTTGCGCGCACACGGCAAATGTGATGATAGAGAATTATAGGTGACGTCAGTAGCCTAGCTGCTCTCAGCTGACTACCAATTGGTACCTCATAAGTGCGTAAATTTAATTTGTAAATTGCAGTTGTTAACGTTACTGTTTGTTTCAACTTTCTCTTTGTAAGATGATCCGTTTCTTCAAACTAATGTCAAAGTAAGTAGAAGCCGTCCTCTAAAATGATTTTTAAAGTTTGAATTTCCACCTCTTTCTGTATAGTCTGTGACTGTGACTAAGGTCTGAGGTTCATATGTTCACTATGCCTAATCCATCAATACTTATATAACTGTTCATTTTTAACTTGGGGTGGTAATTCACATTGTGAAGGTTATCATTCCGTACGTGTGGATTATCTACACGCTGTGTTGTAAATACTCATCAGGCTAAATGCTTGTACATTTAGAAAAGCAATTTTCTTATTCAATTTAAATTCCATATCAAATTAAGGAATTTAGGAAAGGAACTATAGTAGTGTTTATTTAAAAATAGGCGTCTAATATCAGATAATATCATTTTCCAGAAAAATAGATTAACTGAGCGGAAGAACAAGACACTGGTCGAAATTCCCGTACTTAAATATGTATACGCCTATAGTTATTATAGAATGGTGATGAGTAATTAGTAATACATTTCCATGAGTTTGGATAGTTAGCGATAATAATAGTGTCAAAACACAAAAGCCGAGTCAACATCTTTTTGTCAGTTACTCAAAGACGCAAAAATCATATTGTCGTTAGGATTAGCTAACGATGTTATCATTTAGCAGAAGCGCTTTTGTTTATGTCAATTATAAAGTGAATGATGACCCAAGAGAAAGATCACCTAAAGCAATGTTAGCTGAAAAAGAGCCACAACTTAAACTGAAAGGGAAACAGGTGGTCCAGCGCATCTATCCACATATAGTGTCCATACTTGGTAAAAGATAGGGCGCTGTCAGTGCTCGAATCGCAAATGTCGAAAAACCTGTAATGGCAGGCAAGCATTGGAATCATCAGAATAGAAAATTAAGCAATATTCGTTCACTATCATACACTTCAAGATTGTACGAAATAATATTCGTAAACGAATAACCCGTTGACTCGTCTTGTCGAAATTGAAATTTTATGTCCAATAGAATACTTTTATACTTATTACAAAACTATCTAAATAAATATCCAATTTTTTAATTTTTCTAAAACAACTAGCATTTGCAATAAAAAATTAATAACCCCTTTCTGTGCCTAAAATGAGGCAACATTGTAAATGCTATTAGCGCCACAAGACAAAATAATATCACAAATATAGGAAAATGATAACAAGTAATAACATTCTAGATAATTGTTTGGTGCCTTAATGCACTTGTACACATTATTCCATAGAGATTGTTTTACTACGAATGTGTTCGTTGTCACCCCAGAAATACATTCCACTCTTCGTAGGTTGTCTGCAATCTATGTGACTCTTCTTACGACCCTTTGAAGTTCCCCAGTTTTGAATTCTCTTAGTAAACTCGCAAAATGTTTGATAAGAGTGATTTTAGTGTAAGCTTCCTATATGTGATTCCAGTCTCTCTTTTACACTTACAGTTATTTTGACAGATGACAATCTAGCAAGCTGTGAGAACACCTGCGTGCTATCTCCAACCGTCTACCAGATTGTGGTATACTAAAAACGGCTATAAAAAAGCTAAAAGGGTCGTGTAAGGGTGTCACAGACAGATTAGCGCACATGGGGTATCTTTACATTGTAATCACTATTATAAAGTGGTACAAATCACGGGGAAATTCTCGCGAGCATTTTCGTGCTATAACAATTTTGATAAAATAACTCACATTATTACTTAGTCAGGACAAATATTGTTATTTAATTACAGGTAAAATTCATTTGATGAGTAAAGGTAAAAATATATTTTTAAGATTGTAATATAAATTTAATTCTTATCGTTAAAAATAATGAAATTTGAAATGTTAGGGGCAAAAGTGCATCATCCCTTTCTCCTATCCATTTATATGCTAATGGCATACAAATGACGTCACCAAGTTGTACTAATCCTTTGGCCGTTAATTTACTGAGTAATCTTGGAAACTCTACTGCTCAATTATTTTTTGCAAATCTTAGTGATAGAGTAAATCGTAATGAAACAAGATCATTAAAGAAAAATGCAACTAATTTTATCTCTTATTGAGTAGAAGCTAGCAGATGTTCCAAAATTCTCTTTTACTATCCCTGTGACCTACTCTACATACTGCAATAATAAACAGCGACATGATGTAATCAGTTAATTAAAAGATATCTCATTATTGCTGGCTACCAAGTTTTTTTCCTAAAATTACTTTTAAAATATCTCAAGCACACGGATGCAATTATTTTCCGCATTTTAAATATATCAATCGTAGCAGCCAAAGGATTAAAACTTGGTTTTTGAAAGACAACACAAGGCAGCATGTAGTATAGTGTAAAAACACTAACCTTTTTCCGGGCCCAGTTCAGCATCATGGGACCTACCTTTCGTAAAACCTCCTCTTGAATCATCTCTCGTCACTGCCAACAGCAAGCATTCCTTCGTCTATCTTCCGCTACACACTTAATGTTCAATGTTCACTTACGCGATAACTCGATTGCACTAGTTTACACCAAATATATTCATCGGCAATCACATCACAATTAACGAACTCGCACTTTTTAAGCTTTTAAAGCCTGTTCGAACGCGCACCCTACACTCGTCATACAAATGGTCTGAACCGTCTGCAAAATGACTGCAAGACCGCGATAGAATAAGATTCCCCTTTCTTTTCTTAAAAAAAGAGTTAAATTTCCACATTAACAGTTTTAAATTATCATATAGAGACTGTTTATTTTACTAATTCGATACATTTAATTTTAAGCTGAACTCTAAATTGCAACTATTTTTTTAAGTAATAGGCATCGATCGCATCGGCTGAATGTTGGTTTGCATTGTTACCATTATTTAACAGCAGCTGTCAAATAAGGACCAACGGAGCAAATTAGTATTGAGATTAGAAAGCTAATCAAAATGTGTAAAGTCGGTGGGTTTTCTAAATCATCATAAACTTAACGATTTGCCTAAATCACAAAGTCGAAGTGGCTCGATAAATGAAGAGATGAAAAGATTGTTTTAAAGCTACTAAATCTGAAAATATGTATATCTGTGCGTGAGATATCTAAAGGTGAAGTCAGCATACGCACTATTAAAAATATCAAAAAGCGAATAGCAGTACTTACAAAAAGCTTCCACTTCAACTTAAAGGTGTTTGCAACACTCCGATATAAAAGCCTAAAGGAGTTCATATCGAACACCGAAAACAATGAAAAGTGTGTGCTAAAATAGTAGATAAAAGAAGAGAATAAAATAATATATAATAAGCAAGACAGAAGAAATATAAAAGTAAGAATGTTTAAACTAATTGATAACTGTAAGGTTAGGAGCATAACATTAAGGAAGAAATTCGCATGCATAGTGATAATAAAGATAAAAAAAATTTTAGCGGCAAGAGTAGACCCCAGCTCGACGTCGCTAGAATAGGCAACACATTATACGCATAAGTAAACAATGTAGACAAGAATAATAATCAAAAACAACTACAAATCACACAAATAGAGACTAGTACTAACAATTAAATAGAGACCAGTACCAACAAATAAATAATACTATTAAGAGTAATAGAAATGGATAGGGGAAACAAACACAACAGAAATACAAGAACACACCCCCACGGTTGGAATAGAGAAAACTTCCGACGGGCGGACCCGGGACAGCTATTTCCGCAGCCATAGAAGACGAAAATCCTGAGAATACACCAAACACCAATGATATGAACAAAATCGAAAAGATGTTCCAATCAATTAAAGGCAATATGAAACAACTGAATAATAGACTAGACATAACCACAAAAGAAATGAATCAAATAAAACAGAAAAATAATATCTTAAAAAATAAATTAATAAAACAGGAGAATAAAATAGAACAACTCGAGAGAGAAGTCAGGAAAAAAATATAATAATAAAAAGGATACAAGATAAAGAAAATGAAAACGAGGATACAAGGAAAGAAAAGATATACACAATTATACAAAAAATGAGAGTAAAAATTATAACATGGAAGGCAATTTCAGAAAGAATCCTATTAGTGGAACTAAGAAACGAGCAAGGAGAATATACGACAATAATTTCGGTATACGGACCAGATGAAAATGAAAGAACAGACGAAAAGGGAAATTTGGTGAAGAACTAACAACAATAACAGAAGAAGCCAAAGGAACAATATAGATTGCAGGAGATTTCAATAGTAGAGTAGGAAAGAAGGACATAGAATACAAAAAATAATAGGCAAACATAAAGAAAAGAATGTTAGATTTCTACCAACTACAAAATTTAATAATAGCTAATTCATTTTATCAGCATAAAGAAATACATGAGCATAATAGAGTACAACCAACTAGAAATGAAAAATCAATAATTGATTATATCCTCCTCCAAAAAGAGAGAAAAACATATTAGATATAAGAATTAGAAAAACCGCCGAATATTTAGTGACCATCATTTATTGGTAGGGAAAATAAAGAAGAAGGACATAGAAATAAAAAAAAACTCTAAAACAAAAGAAAACACGTACGGATAAAAACATACAAACTTATAAATAAAGAATTAGCCACAAGATATAAAGAAATAGCCGAAACCAATCTGCAGGACAAAATAAAGCAAGATAACACAAAAAGGATGGAACACTTTCAAAGAAATAATTATTAATGCTGCAAAAGAGGTTCGTGGAGTTAGCAAATCTGTAAATGGGAAGAAGCTGGTGGACCAGTGAAATAAAAGAGGAAGTCAAGAAGAAGAAGAAAAAATGGAAAAAATATGTAACAAACGAAACCCCGCAGCAGTATGAAATATACAAAAACCAAAGAACAAAAGTAAAAGAACTAGTAGCAGCAGCTAAAGAAAAATCATGGATAGATTTTAGAAATAAGAATTAACACTAAGAATCAGAAATTATTCTATAATGTACTAAAAACCTTTAGAACAGAAAAAAGAAAAATCAAGAAATACTAACAAACGAAACAGATATAATGGAGAGATGGAGGAAATATTTTCAGGAACTATTAGGGCAACAAACACAACCAAACGAAAACATGGTAACCGAATACAAAAATGAAAACCAGGGGGAGGATAGGGGAATAGGCGAACTAAAAATGAAAGAGCTGATGAACGAATAAAAAAATTAAAAAACGGTAGTACATCCGAAAACGACAAAATTACTACAGAAATGAGAAAGAATATGGAAAAGATGAGGATGAAAATTCTTTTAGAATTACTAAATAAAGTTTGGAGAAGTGAAGAAATTCCAGAGGAGTGGGGAGCAGCCTTAATAATATTAATACATAAGAAGGGAGGCAAAAAACAATGTAATAACTATAGAGGAATAACATTATTGAACACCATAATGAAGATATGCGAACAAATTATCAATAACAGGTTAAAGACAATATTAGAACCACAACTAGCAGAACCACAAAGTAGATTTAGACCGGGAAGAACCACACAAGATCACATCTTCACAATAAAAAAAATAATAGAGAAAAGACAACCACAAAATAAAAACCTCTACCTAGCCTTCATAGGCCTAAAGAAGGCCTTTGACACCGTACCTAGAATAAAAGTATGGGAAAGACTTAAAGAAATGGGAATACACAATAAAAATAATAAAAATTATTCAAGACTTATATAAAAACAACACAAGCTATATAATAAGGAACAACATGAAATCAGAAGGCTTTAAAACGGAGGTGATATTAAGCCAAGGATGAGGACTAAGTCCAACCTTATTCAATGTGCACATGGATAAGATCATTAGGAAAAGCAAACAAGAAGTAAATAAATTATTTATTGGATATAGAAATCTAGAAAGAGTAGAGATAGCAGCAGGAGTTTTTGCGGATGACGTGGTGATAACAGCGGGAAGTGAAAAGAAACTACAAGAAAACTTAAACATATGGAAAGAGATAATGGAAGAAGAAGGTATGGAAATGAATATAAATGAAACAAAAGTTATGATAATTGGAGAGAACAGGATGCTAAAATAAATATTGAAATAAATAATGTAAAATTAGAACAAGTAGAAGAATATAAATATCTGGGAGTAACGTTAGAGAAAACAGGAAACAAGAAGCAGAAGTAAATGAAAGAATTAATAAAATAATAAAGCTATACTATGCAATGAATAAAAAATTTATAAACAAAAGAGAAATATCTAAACAAACAAAAATAAAAATTTTCAATACTATATACAGACCAGTACTAACCTGCGGATGCAATACCTGGGTACTATCAGAAAGGCAAAAAAACAAGATGCACGCCACAGAGATAAAATACTGAGACGAGCACTAGGAGTGACTAGAAAAGACAAATTAGAAACACACAAATAAGGCAAGAACTAGCAGTGCAATCAATAATGCGCTTCATTGAATAACGACAACTTAGTTGATGGGGCCACATATAACAAATGAACAGTAAAAGACAAATAAAATCAGTGTATGAAGCGAGGACACAGACAAAAAAGAACTTTTTGGGCGCGATGATAACCGTTGATGAAACGTAGTGTTCGAGTACGATTCCGAGACCAAAAAACAAAGTTTTCAATGCCACACAACCGGATCTCCGCGTCCGAAAAAGACACGTATGAGCAAGTCAAGGATGAAATCATTGCTCACTGTTTTCTTCGACACAAATCGTGTGGTACACAAAGAGTTTGTTCCTGTTGGACAAACTGTGAACATTTTATGTCGATGTGCTTAAACGCCTGCGAAAAAGGGTCGTTTGCGATCGAAAAGAGATCGCCAACATCTGGATCCTCCATCACTACAACGCGCCCAGCCACACGTTCACTACTTGTGAGAGACTTTTGGCGAAGCACAACGTGGCAATGATGCTTCAACTGCCGTACAGCCCGGCCTTGGACCCGCCCTACTTCTTTCTGTTCCCAAAGCTTAAATCCAGACCGAAAAAAACCCGATTTGGATCGGTAAAGAAGGTTAAAACCATCGTGATCAAGATTATAAACAGCATTTCAGTTTCCGGATTCCAGAAAGCCTTCAACGAACGGCGGGCACGCTGTGTAGATGCAGGAGGAAACTATTCTTAAGAATTTTAAAGAAATAATCGATTAGGTCCAATACTTTTGTTTTTATTAAATTATTCCCGATACTTTCCGTACAAACCCTGAATATGGCTTTTGCATCACTAATAGAATTCGATTGTGTTGTTTTGTAATTTAAAAATAAAATAACTGTAATTTATGGAAAAGTTTAATATGTGTGACAACAATTTACTGCCCGTTCAGCAACATGAACAGTCCTCATTAAGTTCGGCAAAAAATAAATTTATATAAAAGCTACTGCTACCGCTGATCTTTGTTTACCTATTTTATTTGACAAACACTGAATAACAGGTTAACAGCTGCTGAGCTGAACGATCGGGACCCGAATACCTACGAAATCGTCCGATGCAATGTAATTAATACCTAATCTGTCGGCGAACACCAATTGCATTTTCTGACTTTGTTTTTTAGTTATGCGAAATAGCTTGTAGCTGTAAACGTTTAAATAAATTAAACTTCGTAATAGCTTGCTACACACCGGGAGCGGCGTAAAAATTGGTGGCTGAGTGGTGCGTCGCATCGGTACCCAAAGCTGGAAGCGGCGCAGCGCGGAATTTCCGTGATTCATTCCGCTTTCCTAACGGAAACGGAAATTTAGCAAACAAATACCGCTTCGTTAAACAACAATTTGATGCTACCCTCATAGTGCTAAAACACTGCGATTGGGGTAGTGGCACGTTTGAAATGCAAAACTACGATTCGCACACGGATTTCTATCGTTTTGGTTACGGCACCGTGTCAATCGAGCCCTAGCGGAATGTTATACTAATGTACCTGCATTTTGGTTGGGGAGGGCAAAATTCTGCAGCATCGCGAGCAACACGGCAGTCATTTCGTAGGAGGCTCGGACACATCTGCACTTCTGCAAGCGTCATTCGATTTTCATTTGTTTCAAGCCCGCCTGTTTCTCAAATGTTCTACCGAGCATTTCAAAAATGTTTTACAGGGTGCTTCATATGTAAAAACATAAATATTAAAATTCATTAGATTAGTTAATTAATAATAAGCACTGTGTAATTATAAAAACGTTATTTTATAAATTAGCGTGACTTTCTCGGCTAATTTAACAAGTAAATTATGAATTTGCGGAAAACCAACTAATCCAAGTATAGGTACAAATTTTGTTATAACAATTACATTAATAAAAATATTAGATAATAAATTATAAACATTTTATACTAATTTCAAATATTTTTAATTTTCGTTAATATTAACTGAATTGTGCTCATTAATACAAAAATACATCCAATTTAGTGATGAAAGGTGTAAAATATTAAAAACGCGAAAAATTCCCTAACTAAACTTTTAACATGTAACAGAAATGGTAAGATAAACGAAAAAATTACAAAAACTTGAAGTAAACATCACAGTACTTCCAAAATATAGATTTTGGTGAGAGACTTCAATGCAAGTACAGAACGACAGTAATGGTGGTGTTGAGCAGTATAAAAAAACAAGAAAAACACTTATCGAAATGTGAAGAATGTATCTGTACCATACTAAGTGATTTGGATCAACACAAAGATTCAATTAATGAAAAAATGTTTAATCAATCATTGAGTTATCGTTTAACTCCGTGGATACCGATGTAGTTTCAAGGCAGTGCTTTAGTGAATTGGGTAAATTTTTTACCCTTTTTCTTTTTTGCTCTTATCCTTATGCCTTCCAGCGTCGAATTTATACGTCCGATTCCTCCTTAACCCATTTCTTTCATTTTTGTCTGTCCCTTGCTAACTTTTCATTTCGTTTATTGTCTTTCCTCTTGCCTTTCTCACATCAATGATTTCTTTTGTTCACACTTCTTGCTTTGAACACTTTTCTGCATATTCTCTCTGGTTTCATTCGTTGTTTATGGCCGTACCATGTTAACTGTTTCATTTTGATTTTCTTCATTATTGGTTCCTATTAGTTTCTCTTATTTCCTCATTCCGTACTTCTTCAAACTTTGCCTTATCCGCTATCCTTCATTTCTATAGCCGTTATTATACTCTCATGTTTAGATTATATCGTCCAATTTTCAGTGGTGTAGAATACTGTCGGTATTGTTATCGCGTTATATACCATTAATTTCACCTTTTGGTTTATCTCCTTTTTTCCCAATATCGTTCTATGTAATTCATAATAGATCATGTCCCTTCTGCTCATTCTGTTCCTCAGTTCTGCTTCTATTCTGTCATCCTCTGTTATTATTGTTCCTTCAAATGTTCAAACTCTTTCCATATTACTCCTTTTGCACTTTACTTCTCTATTTTGTCCCCTCTCATAGCTTTGATTCACTATCATTGTTTTACTTTTCTTAATGTTGACCTACATTTTTATTTTCTTTATTTCCTACACCCATATGTTGACTAACTTTTGTAATTTATTATCCATATCTGCCATTATGACTATGTCATCTGTATACATTAGACTTTTCACCTTAACTGATTTCAGATTTCTATATCCTATTATTGTGCCCAATTTTCAAATTACTATTTTATCCATTGTTATTATAAAACGTAATGGGCTTAGGTTATCGCCCTGTTTTATGCCGCTCTCCATTTTGAATTCCCCTTATGTCAGTCCAGCTATTTGAATTTTTCCTCTAACTACTTTGTATACACTTTTGATGGCTTCTGTTAGTTCCGTTGTCACTTCCAGTTCCTCTAAGCATTCCCATATTTTTCCTTTCTCCATTGTATCAAATGCTGCTTTTATATCTAGAAAGATTAACAGTAGTTCATCTCATTCCTCTATTTTTTTTCTATAATATTCCTCAACATGCATCTGTTGTCATTAGTTTGCCATTTGCTCTAAATGCCCGTTGTTCCTCATCTAGTTTATTTTCTATCACTTTTCTAAGTTTCTCTTCCAAAATTCTGGTATATACTTTAAAGCACACCGAGGAGAGACAAATGGCTCTATAATTATCGCATACCGTCTGATATCCTTTCTTATATATTGAAACTATCAAGTTCTTGTCTCCGTAATTTTCTTAGTTTTCCGTTCAAATTTTTTATCCAGTTACTGAAAAAACTAAGATGGAAACAAAGTTATGTAAGCATTTTAAACCGCATATGCTGAAATAGATATGCTTTTGATGAAGCAGAATTTAAATATGCACTCATGTTTTATATAAACACTTTAGATGTGGTATGTTATAATGATATTAGCTGCATTACTATAAAGAAAGGAATATAAAAACTGGTGCTTTTTACATAAAGATTCATGCATACTAAATCATATGTTTTATGCAGTTTGAAGAGAAAAGCTGAACCAGCTCATGCACACTAAAGGCTTGTCAAGGGTGGTCCCTTTCCTGCAATCTTTTAATAACTATACACAACCCCCGGCCAAAAGATTTACACAAATATTAAAACTTATAATTATATTTGAGGGACTTTTCTAAAATCTAAATAACAATTACTAGAAAAGAAACAGACAAAGAACATATAAAATAAACCTGCAAAGCTTGCAACGCATAGTGAAGTGGCGAAACACTAACGCTGACCTTTGACCAATCAGTTTCAAAATCACTAGCAAGCAAGCCTTTTTGGTTACCTGTCGATTTGTGAAAACATAATTTAGAAATTCCCAGCCATTCTCGAGTTATTGCTCGGACGGATGGGCGGATGGACGGATAGACAGACGGACAACATGAAGTTAGTAAGTGACTCTGCTTCGCTTCGCCACTTAATAATGGCGAACACTTATACAGGTTCAGCCAAGTGCTGCTCACTGAAAGTTCGACACAGGATTCTCTTGATTTGGTGATTTCTGCACACTCCCTTCTTACAGTACTTGCAAGAGCACATGGTGGTCTTGGGTCGCTTTACGTACAGTCTTATGTTCAAGTCTCTGCCACATATCTTACCCCCACAACGTGTGGCTCTACAAAGATATGCTTGCACTGAAGGGTCTGTGTAGAAGGGGAACTCCAACTGAACATTTAGTCAAGAGGAATTTCCACGTAAGCGAGCCTCTTCCTGGATCCATTACCAATCGTCCAATTGTAATGCATTACCAAAAAAAAAACTTGTAACTATTGTGAGCAACAACGTCATCTAGATAATAAAGCAGTTTTATGGGCGTTGCTCATCAGCCATGTCTACCCCACCTTTGCAGTTATTGTAGGCCAATATGATCTCTGGCTTCCAAAACTCATTATTCGCAACAGGGACTGAAGCATTTCGGTGAGTCGTAAACAAGATAAGAACCACGTCCTTCTTGCAACATCGAGGGTGACAATTTCACTGGGTCTTTCTTCTTTGAGAAGACAAACACAGGAGAATTCTCCAACCTTTCCTGTTTGATCTTAATCTTGATTTTTTTACGGGCTCAACTAATGATAACTCTTGCTGCATCAATTGTTTATCAAGGCTGAAACTGGTGAAGAAATTGTCAACCGTTACTGTCCAACCGCATTTAAAGTAAGGCTTTGCGAGCTCCAATACTACCGGTCATCTCTGGTTTCGATCGGGTACGCCTTTCTGGTCGGTAGAATTTTATCCCCAAAATGTACGTAGTCTCTGAATATACGATTTCCCAAATCTTCAGATCGTACTTCTCGGGCTTTAACTTCATAAGTACCTTAAGGACAGCTAGGCCGTACAAGATCACTAGAGTCTCGTCTACTGTTAAATTTTTGTCAAATTAGAATAACTAGTCCATCTTCTAGTTCATGGCGTCGAACATCATGGAAACCGGTCTGGCCCTAGGGATGGCATTGTGACGGCGGACGTGTCGGTCTTCTCGGTCATCAAATATTAACGCCCTAAGCAAAGTTTAAAACCTGTCCCTTAGCATCACGACCCTATAGAATAGAAGTTGTACCAGTGTATTCATATATCATGAACAGCCACAAGGAAAGCTCTCAGTTCGATCAGACTGGTGTTTTTCCAGTTTACCGGGCCTCGTACGAATTTGTGTACTCTCAGATGACTTGCAGCAGAATGAGACAAGACCAAAAATCTCACTTATTAAAAGATAGTTTACCATGATTTGGGAAGGATCAGCTCTTTCTGTAAAGTTGCAATGGGTTGGGATCCGCACATGTTGCTTGGTGATATCAGAAGTCCACAAGTAGGTTGGGGGGGGGGGGGATTTGTTAATCCCTATCTGCCCCCTGCAGAACAGGAGGATTTTTCTCGTCATCTGACACCTTCCGAAGGTTTAAGGTCATCCATAGAGCCAGATTAAGATTTTGTTCCAGCTCTTCCTCTTCTTGTAGCTCAGGGAACAACATGCATGCCGTTGTCGTCGTCATCGTTTCCCTCAATATTCAGTCGGACGTACTCCCCATTTTCTACCTCCAGTTGCCAGGTTTCTGCATTTCCTTCTGGCAGAGGGGCCCTCCGTATTGGCTAAATAATAAACAAAAATAATTACTAACTATCATTTGTTGAAGCTGAATTAAAGGCTATATTGAATAAGAAAAATTAATGCTCGAAACCGAAAAAGTGAAATCAATTCCCAAGACTGATAGACTTATGAATAATGAGTACAATAATTAGTCATGTATAGAGGAAACGGAGTGAGTGAGAAAATTACAAGAGATAGAGTGAGGGAGTCAAGTACACAAGACGCAGTAAGTGAGTAAATTACTATAGATGGAGTGAGTAAATGAAATACAAGAGACAGAGTGGTGGGTCAATTACAAGAGATGGAGTGAGGGAGTCAAGTACAATCGACCTAGTGAGGGAATCAAGTACAAAAATTGAGTAAGAGAGTCAAATACAAGAAATGGAGTGAGTGAGTAAAGTACAATAGATGGAGTGAGCCAATTACAAAAGATAGAGTGAGAGAATCAAGTAAAAAAGACAAAATGACGGAGTCAAGTAAGAGAACTGGAGTGAGGAGAGTGAAGAGATGGAGTGAAGTACAGTAGATAGAGTAAGTGAGTCGGTTACAAAAGATGGAGTGAGGGAGTCAAGTAGAAGAGACGTAGTGGGGGAATCAAGTTCAAGTCAAGTATAGATGGTAGACAATAAACAATATTTTGCTATAAATCATTAGTTATTTATAATACATGTCAGTGAAAATATATTTATATTTCAAAATTCCGAAAAATCTTTTCACTTTATACAGCATAGTATTGGGACTTCCATATCGATAGATAATCTATAAACCATAAGTCACCTCTATTTTGTCCTGAATAAACAAATGATTTTCACTTGCTTTCCAGCAAACAAAGAGAAAACTTCTAAAAATTTATATAATCAAAAATGCATCATAGTATATAATGATGATACTTATGCCAGTTGTATATAAAAGTATGCAATCAGCCGTGATATGTGCGTAGCAAGTTTACATTATACCTTGTCAAAATTTAAACAAAGATGAAATATAAATCTAATGAAGGTTTGGAGGTCATATCTATCATTATTGTGCATAAACGTAAAAGATTTTGAAAAGTGTTTAAAATTTTTATCGTGTACAGGATCGAGGGAATTCAATGATATTTGAGTAGAATTATGAGCACAAACAGAAACGATTATATTACTCTCATTCAAGCTGTCAAAAGCAAACAGTACAAGAAATAGAAGAAAGTTAAACGTATATTGTGTGTATTAACTGTGCCAATATCATATGGATCATTCTTTTGTTCTTAACTCCTTAAGAAGCAAAACGGATCCAAGTGGGCAGAGTTGCAAAAACCTGCACTATGGGTTTGAGTCAATTTTTAATACTATCTTTTGGTCTATTTTTTGTTAAAATCTAACACTTGTTTTGGTATACTCTTATGTGGTTTTTGAAGTGTCTGTCCTGTTCAGGTTATTTTTTTATAATTGTGGTTTAGATCTTTTCATCGCTTAAAATATCTTACTGATGTGGATGTGATTTGTTTTAGCCAAATTTGGACTTATTTTATTATTTTTTGATAGTTTCCCTGAATGTTCAAATGTTGTGGTAAAGTTACCACAAATAGCTTGTCTGTTTTCTATTGTTTGTTCTGTTATTATTTTTGGTGTACAAACGCAATCTATTCACAAACGTCTGATCCTAATTCCCGCTTGGTTCTGTCTCAGACTGATATCTATGACAAATTTTATCCTCTTTTAGATTAATTTAGTCTTAATTTTACTTGCTGTTGATAGAAGCATTATAGGTCTAAAGTTTTTACCATGAGTTAGATCTTACTTCTGTCTGTGTCCAATCTTCTAGAATTTATTCTTCAAACTACATATTGTTTAGTAATATGTGCCTTACTTCTGTTGCGCCCTCCATATCTATTTTTAGTGATTCTATTCGGATTTGGTCTGTTTTTTGCGCTTAGGGTATGTCTTCCTTAATGGATCCATGTTCACTGCAGCCTATGGCTTATTGTGATTACCCTAATAAAGTAAATTCACAACCAATCTGTAATTGATGTCCCCTGAATCAGCAGATATAGGTCCTTTATAGGGTGTGTCTGGAAATTATTTTATGTTTTTAAATATAATTCTCTCTTTTTTACAAATGTCTTTAGTTTTAATTAGTACTGTGATGTTTATTTCAAGTTTTTAAATTTAGTTGGGGTATTTTTAGTGCTTGTAATGTTTTACAGATAGCTTCCGCCACTAGACGGATGGTTTTTTATGTATTAATAGGCCCAATCTTCCCTTTCTTTTTCAAATTTTCAAACGTCGGTTGTTTATTTTCATTTAGTTTAGAAAACCCCAAATGTTTTTTTTAATTCGTAATCTTGGTATACGAATGTATTTCTCAATAGGGTAAGTATTGAGGGTATATGTAAAGAAAAAAAAGTAACAATAGATAAAAATTTATTCTTTTATACTAAATGTGAGAAGCTAACTTAAAGTGCAGAATAAACATTGGAAGAATTGCAGAGTTAATACTAAAGAGAATAATAGGTAGATTTCTGAGATTAGCATAAAATGTTTATAACTTATTATTTAATCTTTTTATTAATCTAACTGTTATAACAAATTTTATGACTGTAGCTGGACTAGTTGGTTTATTGCAATTTCATAATTTATTTATTAAATTAACAATGGAAGACATGCTAATTTAATAAAATAAAGTTTTCATGTTTGTACAGTTTTATGTTATTAATTTATTAATCAAAAAATAAAATACATTTACTCTCAACTTCCCAATAAAAATGTTTTTACATATGAAGCACCATATAAATAATATTTGGAAGTGCTCGGTAGAACAGGCGGGCTTGAAACAAATGAAAATCGAATGACGCTTACAGAAGTGCAGATGTGTCCGAGCCTTCTACGAAATGACTGCGGTGCTGCCCGTGATGCTGGAAAATTTTGCCCTCCCCAGGCAAAAATGCAGGTAAATTAGCGTAATGTTCCGCTAAGGCTTTATTGACACGGTGCCGTAACCAAAACGATAGAAATCCGGGCGCGAATCGTAGTTTTGCATTTCAAGCGTGCCACTACCCCAATCGCAGTGATTTAGCACTATGAGGGTAGCACCAAATTGTTGTTTAACGAAGCGGTGTTTGTTTGCTAATTTTCTGTTTAAGCTGCCCCGCTTCCATCTTTAGGGGGCCGATGCGACGCACCGCTCGCGCCACCAATTTTTACGGCGCTGCCGGTATATAGCAAGTTTCTACTAAGTTTGATTTATTTAAACGTCTAACAGCTACAAGTTATTTCGCATAACTAAAAAACAAAGTCAGACAACCCAACTGAGGGTTCAAAGACAGTTTGGGTATTAGTTAAATTGCATCGGATAATTTCGTAGGTATTCGGGCCCCGATCGTTTAGTTCAGCAGCTGTCAACATGTCATTAAAAAAGGTAAACAAACGGCAGCACCAGTAGTACTAAAATCTTTAATTCGTCGTTTCATATAAATTTGTACATTCTTTAGTCGAAAGTAGTATATGAAAATTAAGAAGAGGTTAACGGGGGAAATAAATTAACTTTTTTAAAAGAAGGAAAGTGACAATTTTATTCCATGGCAGTTTTGCAGTCATTTTTCAGACGATTCGGACGATCTGTATGAGTGTAGGGTGCGCGTTCGGACAGGCTTTGGCAAAGCTTGTAAAGTTCGAATTCGTTAATTGTGATGTGACCGTCGATGAATATATATGGTGTAAACTAGTGCATTTCGCGTTATCGCGTAAGTGGACATTAAACATTAAGTGTGTAGCGGAAGATGGGCAAGGGATGCTTGCTGTTGGAGCGATGGCAGACGATTGCAGCTCTGCAAAATTCAAGAGGAAATTCAACAAAAGGTAGGTTCCGTAATACTGCAGTGGTCCGAAAAAAGGTTAGTGCTTTTATATTACTACCAGGAACAAGACTACTTGTCGTCTTGTGCTGTCTTTCAAAACGAAGTGTTAATCCTTTGGCTGATACAATCGAATTATTTCTCAGAAAGTAATCACATCATTGTGCTTCTAATATTTCATGAGTAATTTTAGGAAAATAAAATAGCGGCTTTAAGGGAGCAATAATGAGATTTATTTTAATCAACTGATTACATCATGACGCTATTTACTACTACAGTATATAGAGTAGACTACAGTGATATTAAAAGAGAATTTTGAAACTTCTGCTGGCTGATACGTGACAAGATATAAAATATGTTGCATTTTTTCTTCAATTACCTAATTTTATTTTGATTGCAATTTTGAAAATATATTTTCACCTTTACACATCAAATGAATTTTACTTGTAACTTGGATGTAACCCCCAGGTTATTTAATGCCTTTAGAGATGACTAACTGTTTGTGAATATGTTGATTCGCAAATATCTCCGCTTAAAAAACGGATGCGTGTTTTCCTAGTGAAAAGCTTTACTGCAAGTTCGCCTTTTCCCAATCTCTGATCCGTCTGTAAACCAAATCATTTTTCCAAAACTGTTATTGCTGCTTATATCGTTTATACATTCATTTTCTTCCATAAGATTAACCGTTGAAATTTATGTTGAATGCGAATTTTAGCGTCACTGTCTGCGCTGTTGTAGAGATCATAATTTTCCTTCTACAACGCGGTTGAAATAAGATAATTACTCACTTTACTTTGTTTACGTCTACTTTCTTTGCATTCTGACAATTATCCCTAGATGCCCACTTTGGGATCTCATTTTCCAATTTTGTTAGTTACTTAGTGATATGCTAGCAACCTACAACCCCGGAAAATGTACACTGGGTAGTTCTCTCATTGTTTCCTTTCCAGTATTCCAGCAGGTTCCATATATTCCAGCATATTAGTGTATTTTTCTGTCTCCCTTTTCAGCGTAGTTATAAGGCTCCCAGAATCCTTGAGAGCATTTTGTCGAGTTTGAGACTTTCTAGAATGGATGGTTCATAGTGCTTCCTTGCGTATCTATTATGGGTTTCTTCAGAGTCTTGTTGTATTTAGTTAGGACCTTTTTATTCCATACTCCCAAATTCGTTGCTGTATTATAAAGTGTTCTTACCTGTTTTCTCATTCTAGCAAAGTCCCCATTCCACCAGGGCACATTCCTTTTCACCAGAGGACAGTCTTCATACGCTGAGATCACAGTGACTCCCATTACCTTGCTGCAATTTCCAACACCGTACTATTTCCGCTCGTTCTATTCACCTCTCTAACTCGGAGATGACCAGAGATTATTGCCGGATCGGAAGAAACGGTTATTGCCACGTTAAAGAGGGGATCTTTTCATGTACATCCCTCAAAGAATTAGCTGCCGAGCTGCGAAAAAAATTGCACTAGATAGGAATCGAACTCTCGACCACCGGATTATAAGCACGACGTATGTCCAAATTAATTACCGTAATGAGTTGTAGTAAAGACCCACCTTGTTTCCAAGTAATGTGGTGGGACCCACATACATTGCCATTTTTTTTGCATGTATCACCAGGTCTTCCACTTCTTTGGTTGACAGAAAGGGGTCATCCTCATTTCCTGCCCTTAATCTTACTACCGTTGAAGCTCTAGAACACAAATAAATTAAGGGCAGTATTTTGAATTTTTGTTTTTGTTAATATATAGATTCTAGTGACATCTGAGGATCAACTATAAATTAGTTCTTAGTTCTCCTATTCCTCCTACACCTTTTATTTTGCTCCTGTTTATCCAGGGTTCTTAAATGAGGGTCATGTCGAACATTCTCCGAAAGACAGTAAGGACCACAGAAGCCGCCTTACTATGCCGTAGGTTTACCTAAACCACCCGGATTGTTATCTCCACTACCAAGACATTCTATGTCTCTGTCAACTTATAAAAAGCTGTATACTAGAATGCCCGCAAGGCTCTAAAAGATGCCTCGTCATTGGACTATAAAGCAAGTTACTCCTCTTTTTCTACTTTTCTATAATACTTAAGAAGTCAGTCTGCTACTTCTAGTGAAGGGTTTTGTCTCCCTAAATACGCAAAAAGACCAACACTCTGGGTCTCTTGAACTAAACCATAGTCAAATACGTGCCCTCCCAAAGTTGACCCGGATTATCAAGCGTCCTCCTGAGCTAGTTTTTGGTGTTTGCATTAGCGCAGATCATCCAGAAGACCCTTCCGCTAAACTCCGTTCTTTTAAATTTCAATAGACTGCTGCTCCCAGTAGGGGTATTATCCATTCCATTAATAAATTTTCCTTGAACCAGGTTAGCTTGTTTGTCTATTACTGTCGTCTTGAATTCATTAACCGCCTCATTGTATGTACCAATCTTTAACCTAGGTCTTCTGTGGTGCAAGGCTCTCCTAAAATCTGTAGCATGTTGCGGTTTTTAGGCTGCTCAAGTATAATGACTTACTCTCCGCCATTTGCAGGTTTAACCTGCTTAGGCCTGCTTGTCTAGGTCATTGCACGTGGTAGTTATATGACTATTCTTCCCAAAATAGTTAAATCACTGATTAGAGACTTTTGAATCCGCCACCTGACGCGCGCCGGATAGATAGCAAACCCACGAGTTATACACACTTAATATTCTTTAATATAACTCCTTGAGCATCAACACCGTTGCTAGTGGTTCTGATACGTGTTGTAGCTTGTTTTGAAATCCTAAATTGTAATATCTTTTAGAACATGTAAAGAGGTTGGGATAGTGTTGGCAAAGTTTGTTTTGTCAATAACTCTCTTACTAGCAGCGAAGCATAACTTGACGCATCTGCAATTCCTTCGTGTCAGTTTCGTGTATATATACATATTTTGTAAGTCTTCCTTTATCTGCTATCAATCTAATCTAAGTCTGAATCAAAAACCACTTTCACCTTGGCGACATTGTCCCAAGTTAAAACTCCCATTTCCATCACTGAACACTTTGTGTGGCTGAAATACTTTTGCTTTCGATAAAGCATCCATTATTTGTATCATAATAAGTGCATTGGTTTTAGCTTTTTTGAGTTTAATACACAATTTTACCGTGTATTCTGATCGAAACTACCTTGGATTTTGAGCTGTGACGTAACTTTAACACAGTTACCCATTTCGTAATCCATCAGAACTCTGTAAAAGCTCCAAAGAAAAAAAATAAGCTAGACCGGACCGCTAAGTCTACATCCTCCACCAATTGTCATGCCGAAAGACTCTGTCTCTTGATCCTTCTGCTTGGACCAAGATAATTAGGCGCATTACTTTCCAACGTATTTTGTATATCTCCATTTAAGTGTCATAAAAAATTGGATTTAATTAGACTATAGAAAGTAGATCCTATATTCTTCTTCTTCTGCAATGCCGTCTCTATTTATAGGTCGGCGACCACCTGATTAAATTGTTCTTTGTCACCCGCAGCTCGGAAAAGTTGTTCGGCGTTCATTCCAGTCCATATTCTTATGTTTAGGATACAAGATAATCGTTCTTCCACTCGTCTTCCTCTTACAAATTTTCCTTTGTTTATTAGCTGTGGTAGTTTGTATTTATTATTTTAGAAGATATGTCTGCCTTTTCATGGTTAGACCACACGTAGCACTTAAAAAATTTCATATGGAATTGCAAGACTAAGGCTTTTATTATTTAACATCGATTGAAACTTAACAAAAGCACGTCCCGCTATTTAAATTCTTGTTAAAATTTCTTCATCTGGTTCTAATGAGTTATTTATCCAGCATTCAAGATATTTTTTGTACTTACAGACTCTTTCAATAGGTATGTTATTATAAAACGTTCATACTAAATAGAAATTCCCGAGTGCCCAATCTACTGCTATAAAAATTGCAAATCGGTTACAATAGCATCACATTTTTTGTACATTTCATGTTGAACTATTCTTAATAATGTCTTTAGTATGCGACTCATGAAGCTGATCAGCTTAAATTCATTACAGAATGAAGCTTTATTTTTCTTTGGTGTTGGTATAAATATGGATTTTAACCATTCTTGTGGTATATGTCCTGTATTATAGATGTTACTGAACACTTTAGTTATTGTGTCCACATTATCTTCGTCTAAATTTATTTATATTTATAATATCTACTAGGATTATATCTGCTTTGGCAGCTTTTCCATTCTTCGCTAAGTTTACCTGGTCCTTCTATTTCCATCATTTCCTGTAGATTAATATCTTGACTGTCGCCATGAAATAAAGTTTTAATGCATATTTTCCACATTTTGAGTCTTTCAGGAGAGTTTAATATAATTTCCTTATTTTCATTTTCATTACATAGGACATATTATTTTTAACGTTTTAACGTTCTTTTATTCTCTTGTGTACATTAAATTCTTTTTGCTAGTTTTGCAATTCTTCTGTACATCCATATTTCTTTCGCTGTTTTTATTTCTCTTCGGAGCAAGCTTTGTAGTTCTTTATATTTGCTTTTATCTTTATTTTTGACGTTTCTGCATTGCATTAAATTTATGATTTCCTTTGTCATCCATTCTTTCTTATGAACGCCTATTGTCTATTTCTGCCTTTCAGTTATTTTTCTTTAATTTTCGATTGAATTTGTTTTTATTTCTTCATTGTTGAAGTTTTATAAGTTAATTCTTTTGTATGATGTTTCTTTACATTTTATTGTTTTCAGTTTTATGTTTTATATTGGCTACTAATAAGTTGTCGCCAGTGTCGGTATTATCAGCACCGGGATAGGTTTTCACGCTTTTGATACTATTTCGGAATCTTTTATTAACCATTATAAAATCAATTTGGTTTCTCATAATTGTGTTTGAAGGGTCCAGTAATTCTGAGTATAGAGGTACTATTCCTGGATGAAACTCCCATATATGCCGATCTTATATAACGTACAACAAAGAAAAGTTGGAAATAAGCAGATAAAAGTGCAGAACCCATGATAAAAGTTAATTTATAATCAATGAGGCTACTATTGACTGTTAGGAACTATTCTCTTTAAAAAATTTTCATCTACCGAAAAAATCATAGTAAACAAGCGTTGTGATTAATTCATCAATCTCAATTCATAAAAACATTTAGTTTTAGACAATTGAAAAGTGTCACTCTATATTACGATAATGCTATTTCGCTGTTACCCAATCTATGCTGAGAAAACTAAAGAAGCTGAAGTGGTTTCTGTAAAATAATTTAATTATAAGGAAATTGGTTCCCTGAAAGCTGCTAAAATTCAGGCAGTTTATATGAAAAAGAATCTACAAACTTGTTAATTGTTGGGTGAGGATTGTATAAAATAATGGTGACTACACAACTGATTACTAAACATTTTTTTTAAGATGTAATCGCTTGTGTTTCGAATGTTATAAAAATTTACACTAGCAATGATCTAAATGTTAAAATTGCCTTTTTATATTACGCAGGTAGAATGAAAAATCAGATACTTTGCTGTAGGTAGGTGGTGCGATCTTAAAAATGATTATATTTTTGAATGTTATCATCCTTTCTAGTAAATTTCTATCCAGTCTAACAGTTGTGTTTGGACAGCCTTCGAAAGTGAGTAATTTAAAAATTATTGCAATAATGGAAAAAGTGGATTATGTGTGTTAATTAAACATTACTTTTTACGTGAAACAACCATCAAGCAAATAATAACGAACTTGAAAAAATATTACGAGGACTCTGCTTCTTTACATTTTATGGTCCATAAGTGGTTTACGGAGCTTCTATGTGGTCGAACCAGCTCATTAAATGAAGAGGTCGCCGTCACCTGGATAAATCTTACTTTTTGGAGGGCTTAAAAGAGTTGGAACATCGTTGGGGGAAGTGTATCTAGTCAAAAGGAGGCAGACTATGTTGAGAAATAAATAAAAAATTTACAAAAAGAAGTTATCAAAGAAGTATTTGAATTTTTGCCGTACTTTCGTATGCTGTACGTACTACATTCAAAAATAAAATTTAAAACACATATTTATAAACAAAAACGCTGTGTAAAATGGTACCTACTATCCTTTCACATTTTGGGCAGAGCATCGAAAAAAAGCTTTTATTATTTTTTAATTACTGTTCAGCTATAAAGATAACAGTCTAATATACCAGCCTAAAATTATAACTACTGCTTAATTCCTCCTTTTATGCTACAGAACAACAATTTAATTTTGTAATTTGTGTCTTAATTGCTTTGTTACGACTCCCTAGCGCACTTTTGTGGGCCATGGTAGTAATGCACAATTATTTTAATTAAGGCGTGTTGTGCTTTGGAATCGTTTTATCACCACCCCAGAGTGCAACATAATTTCCGCCTAATTAAATATTTGACTTTGCCCCTTTGTTTTCTTTTGCAATTAGGCACGCAAACTACAATTTAATAAGAACCGAAGTGTTACTTTCTTTAGATTTTTATTTTGTTGGCAGAATACTCCTAACTAGTTTATTTATTTGTAGGAGAGACAATAAAAAAACTAGAAATTGAACATGAAAAAACTGTAGCCAGAAAGCACAAGCACGATTTCATGCAAACTATTGAAAAACGAAGTTTCGGTGGCTATTCGATAAGGGGGACGTGTTCTTGGCCAGAAGTATTTTCAGTTAGTTAGGCCTTGGCCTTTCGCTCATGTCAGAGGAAACGGACGCTCAATTACATTTTGAAAAGGCAATCGCTCCGGAATATTTCACGGCGTTGTCTCTCCCTCGGTTTTGATTTATCTAGGAACGGTGTCAGGACCATTGCCTTAACAGCTCGTTAGAATGCGGCCCGGCCGTTCAAAGCTTATGTTCACTTAAATTAAAAATGGCTTTTAAATGGCAGCATTCTCCGAAATTATGCGAGCCGGCGCTAGCATTTGCGGGCTGTCCTTGCGTCAAACCTGCCTTTCATCGAACGCGCCAAATCGCGCTAAAGGCGCATACTGAGCTGTCAAAGGTAAGGAATATCTGTTTCCAAATTCTCTTCTAACTCAATTTCGGTAGCTGCGCGAACCCCATCCCAGGCTCCAACGTCGCTGATAAGAGCTGTTCGAAATATGGCTTCGTGAAACCTTAGATTGAGTTGTATAATACTAATAAATCCAATCGTCGAAAAACCAAATAAATGCTGCAGAAAAGCCAAAATACAATTTAATAGCTGGTTGAATGAATTTTTAAATTTGATTAGAAAACTGGTCATTATTTACATTGTTATTTTAAAAATTTGGAATTCTTACAATTGCTTGTGTATAAGTGCTTGTAGTTGGAAAAACAAGTAACGACAGTAAATGCGGAGATGTTACTTGCAACGATTTAATTTACGTTATAAAATATATCGGTTATATCAGTAACGAATACGGTTACGTCATCAACGATCCCCACTACTATCCCTACCACATTCATACAAGTATAAGAGCAAAAGTGCACGGGACAGTAATTTAATTACCATTTGAGGACAGCAATTGAAGAACTCCAGCTATTAGTTTCATTTCGAGCACTAACTCCTCCAGGTGGTGGAACTAATCACAAAAGATTTTAACAAGAAGCAGTACATCGCCGCAGCCTGTCTTGATGTGGCCAAGGTATTTTACATGTGGCACAACGAAATTATTTTTAGACTCCATCCTGCTGCCAATAGTACAACTGTTCCTGTTCTTCTCCGGCCGGAAGTTCAGCGTGAAATTATTGGAAAGGCGTCTTCGAGCCGGTGTCCCCCAAGGTTCGGTGCTGTCTCTTACCTTTTTCAATGTATACGCGTGGGACATCTAAATTACGCTTTCCACGACGGTTTCCCAATTTGCAGAAGACACTGCAACAGTATGGCGTATCTTAAAGAAGCTGAATCTTATGGAAGACTAATGAGAAAGGTAGAGAATTAGGATGAACTCTGAGTAAAGTTCCGTCCTCTAGCAAAAAGTAGATTAAATGGCGTGGTGACCTGGGTAGCACGAGAATCGTCTGGGAGAAGAGGCGCAGTACCTTGGAGTGATCTTAAATAAGAGACTCATCCCGAGAGTTAACGTGGACAAAGTTAACAAAGTCAAGGTAGCCCGACAAACTTTAGGTATCTTATAGCACTCAAACAGGGAAATGTCACAGAGAAATGAGTTGACAATTTACAAAAACATTATCAAACCGATAGTAATATGTACTTGCGCTGAATTCCACGTGAATAAATCTCTAGGTAATCCAGAAGTAGACTCTCAGGAGTATATCTCATATCTTCCAGTATACTTCCAATTCCACAAAAATCGAGATATCTATCCAAGGGCAAACTGGACAGGGACACTCGCCATAAGCGCTCGAAGATTTTGATTCTTTTATAAGACAGTGCAGGGGCAGTCTAATAAAGAAGACTAACTAACACACAAACCAGATCGCCGTAGAAAATGACGGTTAGGAGCTGGGACTTTCCTTAGACATTGAAAAGAGTTGTATTATTGTTATTATTGCTAGTTACTTAATTTGTAAAAGTCATTAAAGATGTATACCGCAATTGTGTCTGAAATTCAAAAGTTCTCAAACTCCGAACACGGCCTAACAACCCTAGAAGGAGTGACACTGCCTTAATCGCCATTCTTCACAGCGCACTTTTGGCAACGTTTATAAAGTTTTTGAAATCGGTCAGCAAAAAAATCTACCTCAGAACCACTGCCACATCTTGGATTGCCGCCTAATCTGCAAAACGTGCGCCTTTTATAAAGCCTTCTATGTGTGGAAACAGAGATATTTGCAGGTACTAGATAAGGGAAAAACAGGTGTATTCTGGTAATGAAATTTCTAAAAATTTTTATCATTTTTTGTTTGGGGCTTGAGTAGTATAAACCAAGAACAAATCTTAAGAATAAGATTCCTTCGCCATAACAGCAAGTTATACTTGTCAACGGCCTCTTGAGTCTTATATTCGGTCATTTTCTTCTCACAGTGCAAGTATTTGAATTAATTGTAAACATTTTTTGGTCATGGTTTGCGCTATTTCATGTGTATCCGTCACCACTTGTCCCTAGTGTCAGCGGGACTAGATGTTCACGTCTTGCTTAACTGTACTATGACCTTATCTCTCGTATTATCATAATTATATGTATTCCATAGCTCTCTTAAAGTATTTTTGGATAACCATGTGCATATGCGTGTTCTTGGTCTACGTTACCATTCGACTTAAATTATGGCTTTTGTTGGTACCTACCTACTGTAAAAATTTCATGCAAAAATAATAATTACTTTTTGCGGAAATAGCAAAAATTTAAAATATTGTGTTTCCGAAAAATTTACGTAAGGTTTAGTTTAGTACCTTGAAAACGCATTTGAAAATCAGGCTATTTCTGTATTTCGGGTGTTCGGACGCTCGAGGGGCGAAAACATGCCGCATGGTGGGGAAAGTCCCTCTCTCGCCCGGACTTTGAGAGCTGGTAAATGCTCGCGCGCCTTCAAATCGGCCCACCAAGAAAAAAATATATCTCGGGAACTACTGGACAAAATTCGATGTTTTTTTTTAGTGGGGTATTTCGAGTACTTATTAATAATAAACGTACTTTGGAGGCATAATTAGCCAATGGTTAATGGTACTTTGTAAAGTTAAACATTTGCACAGTATAATTAGCCACTTATTTTTTTTTAAATCAACATACTGACACTGTCTCAGTGTTTAGGGGATATCATCAACATTTGAAGTAATACTAAAAATTTGTTGTAATATTTGATACATTTTTTAAATTATTATTTAATATTGTCGGAGTTTATCACAAGTGCTAAAGTTCATGTTGTTACTAATTATTTTTTAGCAATTTTTTGATTTGTTTTATTAAATTATGAAAAACGTAGGCGGAGCGACAGAAATGTAAATTATACAATCACTGTTAAATGCAGCGTCCGTTTACAGTGAATATATTACTGACAATTCTACGAGTGCTTACGAGAATAAAAAAAATAGCACCAAGTATATGCTCAATTTTTTTGACATTTAAAAATCGAAAAAAACTTGTTTTCGGCACATAAATTTTTTTCACCAAGTTGTTTTCCAAAACATATAGATATGATTTCTACTATTTTTCTCCTAATTATCGCATTGAAAAAATGGACTGAAAACTTTTTCGAAAAAATTTATATTTCTTTGCTATCTGACCTGGACTACTATGTTATTTCTATAACATAATAACACAACTTTGTGTTCACAAGTGCAGCGCACAGCGCACCATCTATTGCAACCTGTATGTACCTGTCGGTAAGCAGGTTCCTGTATATTTAAACCGGCAATTTCTATTATTATAACAAAAAATAAATTGGTGAATTACCTGTATGGCATTTTTCAAAACGTTGCCATAATGTTTACCAAATTAATTTCTTAATATTGGTAACAACGAGATCAAAACGTCAATTTTTCCACCGCAAGTTCCCATCCCACTGGCGAGAAAGATCGGCAGGCAAGCCGGCTAAGAGTGCTGATAGCTGAAATTTATAATAATAATTACAATAGTAAAACAACCATTATTTTTATAAATTATTTACCTTCCATTTAACAGCGGAAACGGGAAATCAACGCATTTGAAATACTCATTTGGAGTGAAAATACGTTCAAGAACCCGAATCAAACGTTTTCAATTGTCAAACTACGTGACGTCAGTGAACTGCTGCGTCAACGTATACCGGGTGTTTTGAATTTGTTCGCATACAGGGTGTAGAAAATGTAATTTTTTTTAATACTGTTGAGCTTCGTAATTAATCTATCTATTTTTTATTTTGTTTATAATATAATAACAAGAGTTTGATTGTATTTTTGCAAGTAAATGCAGAGCAGAGCACACCATCTATTATGGCTTATATGTACCTGTCGGTAACCAGATTCCTGTATATTTTAACCAATAGCATTTTTATAACAATAAAGAACAGACTATAATAGTGTTAGCCGTAAGAAAATGTATCTGTATCTTCTTAATAGCTTCTTGTAATCTCTTCGCAAAATTCTTTTATTTCGGTAAACTGTGATTGAATAGTGCCATCCCTTGATTTATTTAGACTAGGAAGTACTTTGTTTTAAGTATTGGTGTATTAACAGCCCAGAAATTAATATTCTTTCTTTATAAAATTAAATTATAAAATAGTTTTCTTAGAACTGCACAAAGCATTTCTTATCTTTCTTAATATTATTCTTTTAGCCTGGCATCGTCCATTTTTGGATATAGGCCTCTCCTAACTCCCCCCATCTTTGTCTGTTTTGTGCACTTTGCATACATCAAAATCCAGCAGTTCTTACAATATCGTCCTTCCATCTCATTTGTGGCCGCCCACGTTGTTTTTTTCCTTCCCATGATCTCCACTGTTGTATGATAGCATTCTATCTACCATCTCTTTGTCTGGCGTTGTGTCCCGCAAACGACCATTTCAATTGTGCAATATGTGTTACTACATCTTTAAGTTTCGTGACTCCTCTTATCCAAGGATTTGTTTTCCTGCCGCTTAATCGTATATTTAGCATACCTCGCTCCATGGCTCTTTGTGTTTTTATCAGTTTGTCCATATTGCTTTTAGTCAGGGTACAGGTTTGTGAACCATAATTGGTAAAATACGCTGATTAAACACATTGCTTTTTAAGTGTTGTGGTATTTTCTTATTTTTTAGTATGTATGATAGTTTCCCGAAATCCGCCCAGGATAGTCTCACTCTTCTAGCTATTTCAACAGTTTGGTTTTCTTTGTCTATATATTCTGGAACTTGTTCTATTGTTTTCTCATGTCCCACTATATTTTTTGTGTCGTTTGTATTTGTCATCATTTTGGTTTTTCCATATTCATTTTCAGTCCAACTTTTGCAGATTCGTTTGCTAGTTCTTCGAGCATCATTTTCATTTCGTCGTAATTTTCGCTTATCCGGAGAATGTCATCCGCAAATCTCAGGTGACTTAGTTTTAAACATTAACATTTATGTTTATACCTACGTTTTCCCACAATAGATTTTTAAAAACATCTTCCAGTGTCAGAGTGAACAATTTTGGAGAGATAACATCTCCGTGTCTAACACCTCTTTTAACTTTTATTGTGTTTGTATTTTCTTCTAACTTTACTGTCATGGTAGCATTCTTGTATATGTTGTGTATCAGGTCTCGATAACGAGAATCTACTCTACAGTTATTTAGGGCCTGTTCGACTGCCCATAGTTCGATAGTGTGAAAGGCCTTTTCATAATCTACAAAATGTGAGATAGACTGGCAAGATGTATTCGCAGGATTTCTCAATTAGTGTTCTGATGGTCACACGCCTTTGCGAAAGCCCGCCTGTTCTATAGGTTGATAGGCATCAAATTTATTGGCTAGATGGTTGGTTATTATTCTAATAAACAATTTATATAGCTGGGACGATAATTTTTTAGGTTTTGTTTATCTCCCTTTTTGTATATTAAAATTGTGCGGGCATCGTTTCGATTTTTAGGGATAGCTCTATTGTGTAAGCACGTATTAAATATATGTTTAAGCGATTTTACTAAGGCCTCTTTACCTTCTTTTATCATCTCAATCAAGATTTCGTCTTTGCCTGGTGCTTTATTGTTTTTTGTGTTACTTAATGCATGTACAATTTCATCCTCTTCTATATCTGGTGTTTCTTCAGAATTTACATTTGTCACTCTTTTTTTTAACTTTTGTACAGTTACTTGGGTTGGTTCGTTTTTCATGCATATAAGTCTTTGTAAAACCGTTCAGTGGTCTTTGCTACATTGTATTTACCCTTTCGTTTCATGCTTTTTCGTCTTTTAGAGATGTAATTTGTATTTTACCTAAGGCTGGCCTAAGATATTTCATTCCTGGGTTATTTTCTATAGCCTTTTCTATTTTCTTGTTGTTATAGTTTCTAATATGTTCTTATATGTTCCGACTATTCTTCAATTGTACTTTTAGTATTTTGTTTAACTTGTTACTTACTGTACTTCTTCCCTCATTTCTTATTGATAAAGATTATATTAAATTTTCTTTTTATATTTCTAGTTAGCTAGACTATAAAATTTAGGTCTCAAAGAAATGTTATTTTTTAAGAATAACTATCCTACATTTGTTATCTACACGAACTTTTATGATTTTAACGAATTTTGAACAGTCCACCTATATTAAAAAAAGTAAGTAGCATGTTATATGGTAGTAATGTTAAAAATACTACTATTAAGAATAACTAATTATTTTGAGATATAAAAGTATATATTCGAAAACTAACATTTGGGTTATGAATGGTATGAACTTCAAAGAAGTTTATCTTAATATAAAAATATTGCTATAAATATACTAATACGTAACAAATCTGATTAAAGTAATATATAGACTACAAAGCTTAAGTAGAAGTAATTGAGATATCTATAAAGAAGGCTAAAGTAGAAGACTTTTGTAATCAAAATAGACATAAAAGTAGATATAAAATGAATGATTTATTATACAGCATACGTAGGCCCTAAAGGTTCAAGGCCTAAAAATAAATTTACAAATTCATTGGTTACTTTACTTTCATTGGCTCCACTGGCTTTTTTGTTTAGCTTTTGCTTGCCAGTTTTCTACGTACAACTTTCGTAGATACTCTTTTACCTTTTCTAACCACGTTTTTCGCTCGTCTTCTTCCTCCTTCTCTTTTCATTACTTTTCATGTAGCTCTATTGTCAGACAGCCTCTACACATGACCCAGCCATAGGATTCTGTGTACTTTAATAAATGGAATTTTCTCTGTCTAGTTGTACAATTCCATAACTTCTTTGTTTATTTATCTACGCCATATATTCCTCTTTTACTCCGCCAAAAATCCTTCTTAGCATTTTTCTTTTCCATATCTCTATTTTCTTTGTTCTTTGGGTTAGGGTCTACATTTCGCTACCATACGTCACTGTTGGTTTTATCACCATCTGGTAGATTCTGATATTAGTATTACGGGAGACTGATTTTAACATCAATATTTCAAGTAACCTTTCCGCGGCTATATTTTTCCTCTGTATTCTTTCTTTCACCACTTCATCTCCACTGCCATTACTCGTAAGCCTCGTTCCTAAATACACGAAATTCTAATCCTCTTCAAAGTTATAAATTCTCCTTATCTAGTATACTGTTTATTTATAAATTTTCTCTAATCTTTTTCACTCCTGCTTCCATTGTCATGTATTTGGTTTTTATTTGTTCATCCATAACCCTTTATTTCTTGCTGTCGCTTCTAACCTTGTCAGTCACCTTCAGTTCGTTTCTCTTTTTTAAGAGCTATGTCGTTGACATAGGCTAGATTACGGTAGTTGGGTTGATAAATAGTCCCATTTCTATATACATAAATATACTTGATTCTTTCAATATTTTTTAATTAAATAGCACCGTCGAGAGTGGGTCTTTTTGGCGCACTCTTCAGTTCACATTGAAGCTTTATAAATAACACACCCGAACTGATAACTTTATTTATTTATATTAAATTAAAAAACTCGGACCGGTATTTAAGTATTCGTTTTATCGCGAATAAGCTAGAAATCGATAAAATGGTTGTTCACAAAATCATCGTCGAGGATCTTGGGATGAGGGAGATTTGCGCCAAGCTCGTCTCGAAAGTTTTGACGAACGAGCAAATGCAAAACCATGAGGCCGTTTCGAAAAATTTTTTGTAACGCAATAAAGAAAACTCTCAGTTTTTTGACAATGTCATTACCGAAGATTAAAGTTGGTTCTTTGGATACGATCCCGAAACAAACCGGCAGAACACCGAATGGCACACTCCACAGTCGCCTCGACCAAAAAAAGCTTGCTTGTCCAAGTCCAGAATCAAACCTATGCTGATTGCGTTTTTCGACAAGAAAGGTGTGGTCCATTTGGAATTTGTGCCTGAAGGACAGACAGTCAGTGGTGCCTTCTACGTGGAAGTGTTAAAAAGATTGAAGATACGGGTCAACCGAGTGGGACCAGAAATTGCCACCGATTGGAAGCTCCATCATGGCAATGCGCCATGTCACACGTGCTCCGTGGTTACAGAGTTCTCGACGAAAAATGGCACTCACAACGATTCCTCAGCATCCCTACAGCCCCGACGTTGCCCCTGCAGACTTTTTCCTCTTTCCCAGAGTGAAAACCGCCCTCAAAGGACGCCACCACGGAACCTTGGATGCTGTCAAACCGACTTGCACGCGTGTTCTGAAGGATGTTCCAGGGAGCGTACGAAGCGTGCAAAAGTGTGTTGACGCTCAAGGAGCATACTGTGAAGACTACTAAAGTTTTGTAGTGATATCTGTAATAAATTTTGTTTTGTGAATTTATTCTCATTACTTAAAATACCGACCCTGTACATTGCACCAAAACAAAACATAAAAATTCCAAAAATATGCTATAGGCCCAACGATTATCTAATATTAATTAATACCATGGAGTTCTTGTGGGAGTGGAGAGTGAAGATGTAAAACATATAAAATGTAAAAAATGTGTGTGCTAAAAATAGGGAGATGATAAATATTTTAATAGCGAGGATTTAGATAATTTTAGATCTAGAAATATTTATTATTATATTACTTTTCTCTTTGACATAACAATTTGACGTATTATTTATAATTTTACCATTATTTATTTGTTTTAAGAACCTATGGGATGCTATTTAAATAAACCAAATGAGCACTAAACAAAAATTAAAACATTACAAAGTTTAAAACAAAAAATTTTGAATTTAAAGCGTTAAAATCGATCGCCCTAAACTTAACGATAATGGCCTAAATTGCAAGTTATATAAAGCGTTTAATGGGGCAATTGGAACAGAGAATTTTAGTCACCTCTTTTTCCTTCCTTTTATAGTTTATTTACGACTGGTGATTATCGTTTTATTAACTGAATGAAAATGGATGTCACTTAACATTTTGGCATAGACAAGAAGCACGTGGATAAAGTTAACAACTAGTTGGGTAACTTAAAGAAACTTTTAAAAGTAAATGCGTGTGTTTCGTATGCAATTCTTGACTATAACAATAACAAGAAATTTGTAATTATTTTTTAGATAAAATTTAGCAGTTATATATCACTAAAACCCGGATGTTTAGGCTCTAAAAATCGCTAAATTAGACAGGCAAGTAGGCATTAAAAATTTGAAAAAAAATTAATGAAAATGAATGCAAATCACCAAATAAAGTAGGTATTAATACTTTAAGCAGGTATACATTTTCAGGTAAATTCTCGGTAAGGGTTATTAGATTATCGGGAACAAGTAATTTACATAGGTAATAATGAAATGGGATTTTTGTTGCTGCTATTTATTCTATAAAAAACCAAATTTATGTGACTAAATAGGCAGTTATAACTGTTATAAGCAAAAAAGGCATTTATAAATAAAAATAGTCAAAATAAGCATTTTTAGGCATTTTAGGCGTTTCGCCTGAACATCTGAATTTTATGTATCACTATATAAAGTTAGTTTGAGGTGGAGTGGTTAAGAAGCTTGGCTACGGCGCGGACGAATCTGGATTTAATCCTGGGCTCCAGATACTTGACGGTTAGTGTACTCACTTACTAAAAACAATTGCGTTCCTGTATTCAATTCGAACGGGGGTAATAATGGGATTGTTTAAGGTGCGGTATTTGCTACATCACGCTTATGCCAGGTTATTAGGCTGGCTATTATTATTCTTAAATTATTTACGATTATAATACCTTTTATCCTTTAGGAAATATATGAGTGACTATAAAAGATAATTATTAAGTGACGAAGCGAAGCGACAGGTGACAAAAAAGGTTTGTTTGCTAGTGATTTTGAAACTGATTGGTCAAAAGTCAGCGTGGTCAGACTGCTTCGCCACTTCGCTATGCGTTGCAAGCTTTGCAGGTTTATTGGAAAAAGTCATATGTAGACTGTATAAAGTGTGGCTTGCAACATTTAGTTTAGCAATTTTATATCAAAAAACAATATCATTGCGATTTATTAGCTAAATATCAAATAGTTTAAGTCCAATAAACATGCAAAAGATATCTTTTGAGTAAGAATCTAAATGTAAATGTCGACATTTCTTTATATTTTTTGTTTTACTATTTTAATTGGCATGTAGGGTCTAGTTTTTATCGTCAGTTATAACGAATTTTAGAAAGTTTTGGAAAATTTTAATTTGACTTGTAAAATGTTGGAAATAGCTATTAATTTTGTCATTATTCTCATATCCGTATGTCATGTTTACAAATCTTTCCGATTTCATACGAGTACTTTTCCGTTTTCTGTGTTTGATTAGAACGAATAAATGACTACAGTTTTTTTTATAGATCATCAATGACTAGATTTAAAAGTCATAATTTTCTTTTAAAACTTGCCAAATCAGCACTTAGGTTATCAACGATTTATACTTCGATATGATATAAAAATAATCAAAATACCACTAATAATCAAATAAGATTTAGGTTTTTGATGGATATTATTTGTAATTTAGTAATAGTAACTACTTAGAGCTTAATATTTGGATATTTGCTTGACCATTGACTTTCTATAATTTATAATACAAAATATTAAGTGTGACGATACTCTAAAACAAATCACCTAGCTTTACAGTGGGGCATTTTGTTTCTCAGTTAATTCTGAAATTACATTACTTTATTCATTGCTGGAAAGTATAAGATTGGTTTTGGAAAATTGTACAATTTAAATATACCTGAAATATTCATTTAGTACATAGTAGCTAAAATTTTAGTCCTATTTTCACAAAAATGTATATTCTAACAAACTAGCTACTAAATCATTGCAAATTCTCATTGAATCATTGGAAATAAATGAGACCTTTTTTTAAATTACTTATCAGACACTTTATCATTTTTTTCTTACTTTCCTTAAAGTTAATCGTTTCTTATGTAGATTGCGCTAAAGAAGTAGGTGAGGAGAGGATTTGCAAAGTAAAACAAAATTTCCTTCTTTTTTTTTCTTTGTACCCTCTCCTATCTTTGAAGGTTGGCTATCAGAAAGATAATTTGTACTTTATATATTGCAGTCCAGAAAAGAGATGTAGTTAATTGATTATACCATTTGCTAAGGTTTTTGAGCCAAGATTTTGTTCTAGGGCCTTTTTTCCATCTACTTTACCCTGCATTATTAATTGCAACAGTTCATATTTTGAGTTTCGTATTACATGGTCCAGATATTCCAATTTTCGCTTTTTAACTGTGGACAGTCATTCTTGATGTGTGTTCCGAACTCTCTCTACCCAAGATATACATAATATACAAATGTCCACATTTCATATGCGTTTATTCTTTTACAAAGTTTATCTTTTAAAAGTTCAAGCTTTCATACTGTAAAGTACGATTGGAACGATGTAACATTTTAAGATTCTTTTTCTTAGCGAAATGTTAAAATCCCTATTGGTTTCATTTTGATGAATATTTTGAATAACGTCTTACTAAGACTTTTATTTCCATCTTTGGCAACATAAATAAAAAAGTAATCTTTTAACGTAATTCATACATATATTTCATGAATTGTACATTATTTGTGAATGATTGCTATAACATTTCAAGGAGGATGTCTTTAAGTTTTTAATGCTAGCACTAGAGCGCTCGGGCCTAGCGTATGGTTATGGAGCAGTGTTAGTCGAAAGCGGCGGTTGTGAAGGACATGGCTACAGTGCAACACAAAATTTCTTACAATCCAAAGTTCAATAAAACAGTGTCGACGACTACGGCGCAACATCAAATTTGGCGTTATTAAAACATTGAATCTCCAACTAGGAATCACGTTTGTCATTGAAATCATTAAATTTATCAAACCGACTGTTTGTATCGGGGGAGAATGTGGAGAAAATTTGGGAAGTTTAGAGTGTAGTACAATGAAGTTAACACGTAGAGTGAGTAGAGAACTTGGACTATCTGGGGTGTGTTGAGGCACCATTTAATGTTCAAACCATACCACCCACAACTGGTCAGGTTGTTTGCGCAAACAAGATATTAAAGAGTGTAGAATTTTTTAGTGGTATGCTAAAAAAACATGAAAACTGACACTTTTTTCTTGCGTTGACTTTTTAGCGACGAATCAAGGTATCATCAAAATAGGAAAATAAACCGACGGTAATGTTATGGTATAGGAGCTACAACATTTCCATTCAATGCTGAAAATTAAATAGTTAATAAGTCCTGTACCTTATTAAGAATAAAAATTTGCGAACCTTTTTTTGTTGGTAACACGGTTATTGGGTATCTTGCGATATTACAAAACTGCTTTCTTTCTCAAATGAATGGATATTCAAGAACTTTTACTTTTCAGCAGGGCAGAGCTGCACCTCATTTGCAACGGGGTGTTTGGCGTTTTTTATTTTGAATTAACCTCTACTTTAACGACAGATAGGTCGTATGGGGAATGAAGACTAGGCACTTATGTTCTGACCCTCAACATTTTTTGATCTCACATCTTGCGAAATTTTCTTATGAAAGTTTGTAAAAAAAGCATTTTATTTACCACCTCTGATACAAGTCTTGAACGACCTAATAAATCGTATCAGAGCTACGGTAAACTCAGTGACGCAGGACATTTGGGATTAATTCTGCTACCTTATAGATATTATCCGTTCTTTTAGAATATCCGTAAAGGTGTTATTTTCAATTGCATAAACAATTTTTTATATTATATTTGCCTAAATTTTCATTAAATTTTGAATCTACTAAATAAAATAAAATAAATAAAATAAAATTTGTTTATTTCGAACCGGAATTCATAGTATTAGTAACAATAATCTTAAAAACTATGTTAGTAAACAAAAATAAAAGATCTAAAGAAGTCCATAAGCAGGACACCGCCACTACACATATCGATTATATGTAATTGCGGTATCCTTGGTTAAATGGACGTGTGTCCAGTGCTGCATAATACCACTGTCCACATCAAGTCTGTTGGCCACAGTCATCAGGAGGCTGTTGGAACTGCCACGGACCCGCTGTAGCAGGGATGCAATTCGGGTTCTAATGATGGCTGAAAAGCTATCAACCCCAGCTGTGGCAAACATCCCTGAGGCACTACAGTGCCGCTGCAACCCCAACAGCGCCCTGAAGGCATTATTATATTGGGTGCGTAGGGTCCTATATGCTCCCTGAGTATAATTCATCCACAGGCTGCACGTGTACAAGGAGTGACAGCATGCTTTGAAAAGCGTGATTTTAACTTGTTTAGAACAACGTGCGAACCTGCGTGAAAGCATATTAGCCCGAATGCACAGGGCCCTGCGCTCCCGTTCCATGTCCATGTCATCCTTCAGCAATTCCGTGACCCAATGCCCCAGGTACTTAAAGCTGGTAACCTGTGCTAACAGGATCCCATTGAGCGTTATTGGAGGTACTTTGTAAGACTTACTCCCAGCCTTGAACACAAGAAGTACACTTTTAGTTGCGTTATACCTAAGACCATGAGTCACAGCGAATCGCTCACAGATGCCCAGAAGTTTAACAAGAGCACTTATTGATGGGCACAGCAGCACCATATCGTCTGCGTAACTGATGTTGTTGACAAAGGTACCGTCAACAGAACAACCAACTCCAGCGCTACTGAGCTCATCAATCAACCTATTAACATATATATTAAAAGGGTAGGCGAGGTAATTCCCCTGCCTTACTCCACATTCTAAGCTGTAAGAGCATGAAACACCTCCAGACCATTTCACATAATTTTTCTGATGAGCATACCAGTATTGTAATAAATGTATAAACTCATGTGGCATGTTTGTGTCCTCATAAAGTTTTTTCCAAAGAATATTATATTGAACCAAATCAAAGGCTTAGGACAGGTCTAGAAATACAGCATTAACAGGTGTATTTCTAGCTGTGTAGTACTGGACAGACTGCTTGAGACACAAGACAGCGGCTTCAGTAGACAGACCCGGCCTGAAACCAAACTGTGCATCATGAAGTTTAACATGGGAGCTAAGCTGCAGGTCCAGTAGTCTGTCCAGCACCTTAGCCACTATGGTTGCCAATGATATTGGTCGGTAATTGGATTTGTCACTAACATCACCAGTCTTATTTTTTACTATAGGAACAACTAATGTTTTTAACATACTATCAGGTAGGTAGCCGTGATTTAAGCAAAGGGAAAAGAACAAGGCTAGAACTCGTGGTAGGTGTACGCCAGCATGTTGCAGATGTTCTATGCTTAAGTGATCATGACCAGGAGACTTCCCCCTAGCCATTTTACTCAACACAAATATTATATCCTTTGCTGTAACCACAGCTGGTTTTCCACTAGTATAGTGTATGTCAGAGAAGCAAGTATTTGTACTATCTGTTACACCCAATGGTGGCTGTACCTTAAAACTATTTCTGAACATTTCGGCTATGAGCGCAGGGTCACTTAACCCATCCACATTTGCAGGAATACTAGGTTTAGGGTTTAGCCTTCTAGTTTGTTTCCAAAAATTTGAGAAATCTTTGTTTGAATGATGCATAGCCAAAATGTCCATTTTAATCTGCTTTTCATTGGTTTGACACCATTTAAGTTTAGTTTTAAAATTCTTTTTCGATTCACACATTTTGTCATATAAATATCCAGCTCGAGGTTTATTATACAAAACCCAGTACTTAAACCAAAAACGAGCTTCACTATGTGCAACCTTAACATATTTATTCCAGCCACATATGTATTTCTTTTTATTGATAGAAAATTTTGCTTTAGCACTATAAATAGAAGCCTCAGTAAGAATGTTAACAATTTTATTATACATATCCAAGAGAATCTTATTATGACTAGGATTATTGCACAAAACCTCAGCACAATTTTTACAAACCTCAGGGAAGTCAATATATTTTAATTTTTCATTACAATATTCTGTGTACAGCGCTATTTGAGATGCATCTCTTTCACCCCACATAATTAAATTAATGTCATTCTCATCACAGTTAACAGACGGCACAATTTTAGGTCTTATTATATTTAGGTCACACTGTAATTCCAACGGAAAATGATCAGACCAAAACACATTATAATTAATTGACATATTAACAATTGTACGTTTAGTAAAATCTAAACAAATCTAATTCTCATTTTCTAATTAAAGTCAACAATAAGTACCTTTACTTTATTGATTGCAAATTATTGTTCAAAATATTTGTGTTTGAATATTTAAGCAGCGAAGAAAGCCAGCCTAAAAAGCTAAAGAAAATTGGAAAACGGGTTCTCATATTCTAATTTTTTATTTTGCAAGCACATCAATAGTTCTACACAGCTCGTTGACGTTTCGTACCACTATTTTAAAGTGATGTTCCAGTATAAATACAATCATAATTAAGAAGTCTAATATTGTGCTTATTTGTTCTATTGCCTGTTTTTGCAGGCGATTTAGTTCAACGATATCACTTCGTTGCATTGTTAGTCTACTACTGTGTTGTGGAGGATGAAAGCTCTTCGAATAAATCTTGTTTACTGCTTGGGCATATGGGAATTCTGATTAATATCTACTATTTGACAGTACGTTTTGTCGTAGAAAGGGGAGAAAACAATATATGGTGGAATTTTTTTATATACAAAGTATCCTTTGTAACTTACAGAGTTGTTTTCGTTACAATGTTTCTATTTTTTTTATTAGTATTCACTTCGCACAAGATTTTTGGTGTCCATGCTTTTGACACCTAAATGATTTGAGGAATTATTTTATTGGTGAAAGAGGGTGGAGACTCAAATTTTACCACGATAGACACAAAGTCTGCTGATATTGTTTACGTCTTTAATTTTAGAAAGAAAAGCTTTTTTTTTGTACTAATTGCTGTTTGCTTTCTACCCCCTCCTTTATTCCGTTAGTACTCGTAGTACAAGTTCTTATGAAGAACTTCAAAATTGTGTTCTTGTAAAACCTGATAGGTGTAAAACTCGATGTTTTTATCTATTAGACCTTTATTTGTTAGTATGTATATTTTAGATGTTTTGTCATTTATTAGAGCCTTTAGTAAGTACTTATTTTTAACTGTAGCTTCAAAAAATTTTATTAAAAATTCGGTGATTTTAACAGCCGAGACAAACATCAGAAGTGGTTTAAAGTATACCATTTTAGAGGGCAATATTGCTTTCTTAGGTCCTTGTAGTCGAGCAGGTTAAAACAATTTTCCGAGTTTAACCAATAGATTTATAGACTTAGGCTGTTTGTTAAAATTTATCTGCACATTAGTGTTTTCTTGCCTACTACGTATTCTGCTATTGACTGCTTGCCATTTTGTGTTGTAGAATATCGAAGAAAGCTTGGTGCTGTTGATAAACTACTGTAATTATTTCCGACAAGATCTGATGTTAAAAATTTTAAATGCATCTTGAGCGGACATACGCATACATGTTTGATTTAAATTTGAAAGGTTAGGAACAAACTGATGGTTGAGCAATTTGAGATTAGTATATTTGCATAGAAATATATTGTTGAGCAGTCGGAATTAATATTAGTAAAAGTAGACCATACCGGGCTCGTTTTATGTTATCATTAAAACGAAAACAAAAGAAATTCAGGTTACTAATAGAGGCGCCGCTGTTGCAGAGTAATCACAAGCAATACTCTTTTTTCTGGGAACTCAGCACGAGGTGAGTTTTTTATAACATTGTGATATTTATGTTAAGGTTGCATGTTAGTAGGAACAATAAATCCTTAAGGCTGCAGTCCTAGTAGACTTTCGTGATACTATTTATTCCCCAGCCAGCATATTAAGAAAAGTCTTTTCTCTAAATGTTAATAGTGTTGCAAAAAATGTCACTAGTGATATATCAAACTTTATCATGTGGCAGCCTGATAGAAGCGTTTAAGTATGATGAATATCTAAAGTACGTTGAAATACAGAAGAGTTGGTATTACAGCATGAAGGTACTTTTAATAATACAAAATGTGTCTAAAACAAAATATAAACTTAAACTCAGAAGACTAAAAGACAATTTAATTAATTTTAATTTGTCTGTGACAGAAGAATAATTTGGTAACGGTGCTCGCCTGTCACCACAATTACTTATAGAATAAATTTAATTAAACACAATAGAAGAAACAAATAATTTGGTAATTGGGTAGGCTACAGATAACCACTTTAAGATACGAACGAAAGATTCGCAAATAATTTCCAATACCTTTATTTTTTCTTTATTAATTTTTATTAGGGAAATGTAAGATACTTCCCTTTAGTTACTATGTACTATAGCAGTTTCTAATTTGTAAGTGTAGCACGATACTTGTCAAACAGAGCGTAGTTGCGCAACATTTGGAAAATCTAAAACGTAATGTAGCATAGTGTATTCGAGGGTCTGTAGGGTAGCAACTACGTGGAGACCGACATGTGGCCACTTGCATTTTCCTAGACATATTTTATTACTTACTTTAATTTTGGTTCTTACGGTCTTAGTAACAGTCCGATTTGAATATAGTCTTCCACATCATTAACGACATTTGATATCTTTAGTCTCATTAAACAATTTTATAATCAAACATATGCACGTGCAGCTAAGAAGAGTATATTGCAAATTTTGATAATAGCACTGTTCTATTTCTGATTTATGTAACGCTACCTTACAAAATTCGGATTGTTTTGTATGTATCACCTCCAGCAGTGAACGTACAGCTTAATATTGGTTCCAAAAGTTTCATCAAGAAGACGAGAGCTTTGAATATAAAGAAGGTTGTAGACGTTCTTCTGTAATTAAAAATGATCATTTGAGGTTCATTATTAAAGCGGGTCTACGCAAAATAACGCAAGAAAAGAACGTATCGCTGACCATTCAATAGTTGGCTGGACAGAGATACAGAACCAAGCACTTCTCCAAACCGAAGCAGCATCCAAAGAAGGTCATGGTTACTGTTTCGTGGTCGGCACGTGGAGTCCTTCACTACAACTTTTTAAACACTGACGAAACCATCACATCAGAGAAGCATTGCCAGGAAATCTACAGAGTGCTCAAAAAACTTCAAAATTGATGGCCAGAATTGGTCAATCGAAAGGAGTCAATTCTTTCCACGATAACTTACAAATGAGTGCACAATAATTGAACGAACTGGAATACGAAACTCTATCTCATCGAGCTTATTCGCCAGACCTTTCTTTAAACGATTACTTCTTTTTCAAGCATCTAGACAACTTCATGCATAAGAAGGTTTTTCACGACCAAGTAAAAGCCCAAAACACCTTCGAAGAGTTTATTGCAACAGTATGATAGTGAAATCAATAAACTTGTTTCTTGTTGTCAAAAATGCATAGAATCTAATGGTTTCTATTTTGATTACATAAATTAAGTCTAAGTTAAAATATACAGTTTTAAGTTTGATAATGAAAAATCGCAATTATATGTGCATCAACCTGATACATAAAACAAGATACAAAACTTTTCTCTTCTTTATAATAAGCACCTTAAGATATCACACTTTTATTAGCATTGTTTCTACTATTCAGAACATTCTGCATAGTTCTGTGTCGTAGATCAAAATAATTGTTTTATCGTATTAGCCCCAAATTCATTGATGATCTTAAATCTCCTTTGGTTAAAAGGTAACTTAAGCTTTTGTACCGCTAGAAGTCGTAGGATGACATATCCTTCTGCCCTGATAACAATAGCCGCAGAATTAATTTTGCTGCAAAATATTTCATGCCAAACTTTTGAAACAAATTTTACACACTTTAATTATTGAAATCCTTATCTTTTTTTTTAAGTTCTAGGATTGTCAAGCGCAGATTCTTCTAATGATAGCCCATATATATTTTTAACATTTTCCGGTGTTTTGCTTAATATTTTCAGAATAACCCAAGTAAGTCATAACTAAAATATTTGTTCAGCTTTTGGTAAAGGAAAATAACGCAATTGAATCTGTAATTTCATTATACGATCTTCTAGAATATATATATTAGTAAATTATGGTTCACGTAACTTTGTTACTTCAGAATGTTACAATAAAAGTTGGAAAAATGTATTGGTCTCAAGAGAGATTTTTTTGCTTTTCGCAAAAATTTGTTAGCCAACTATGTTTAACAATATAAGGTTTTGTTCTATAGCGCTGTTCATTAATTAACTTTGCAGCAGCCCCTCTTTTGTAATCCATAATTAATTATATAATTTTTGAACAAAAAATTTACTTTACTGGAAAATTACTATATCAATTTTAAAACTATAAGCCATTTTAAGTAGCTAATGTGACGTTCAACATAAAATTACCGGGGAAAAGAGTTTAGGCTTATACGCTAGAACTTTCTTCCAACTATTTTAAGTTCTTAGATATTATCAATGGCATTCATTTTAGCCATAAGGAGTAAAATAATGAAATATATTACGCTTTATTTATGCGCCCTAGAGAACAATTGCTGGAAATGTTTCATCACATTTTCTTGTCTTTTTAGCTTACCGAAGTTTTTTTGATAAAACTGTGTCATTTATGAAAACTTTCTGCAACTTTTTATCCTTGTTAAATTTTTGAGTTGAAGGTCTTTCTTTAACTTTAAAATTGGATAGTAGCCACTAGGAGCTAGTTCTAAGCCGTAAGGTAGGCAAGTACAATGTTACAGTCCCTCGCAATAACCTCTCGACTCCTCTTTTCTTTGAACGTCGGAAAATTTATGCAGTAAGCTGGCTTAATGCTTTCGATTTACTATGTTCCTTTTCTTAAATTCAATAGACAATCTCATACGATGTCCTGATTTTTGTTTGTTTGTTGAACCAACTTTAACTTCTTTACTCGTTTTTTGTCTGGTCCATACCATCCCATTAGCTCTATTTTTGCTAAAGGATTATAATAATACAGAATCATAATTTCATGCCCTTTAACAATGGACTAATTTTTTTATATATTTATTTATTAAATACACACAAACAGATATATATATATATATATATATATATATATATATATATATATATATATATATATATAACAATAATGATGAACGATTAAGGAGACATGAAAATACATGAGTGTCAGAAACCACTGTTTCTTAAAAATGTTGTGCTTAATATGCTATATTACAATAGTATCGAATTACTTATTTACACTTATATGGTAAGTCAAGTGGCGTAATTATATTCAATATTTATATGTTTACACTATATTATCAAGAGGATTTACTGCTTGACAGTTGGAATGATATTAATGACCTAAATAAAATCGATTTTGTTAGCAGAGTTGTAAAAATTGTTTACAACAGGAAACATGTTACTGTTTTTCTTTGGACCATTTCAATGTCTTTTAATATTGTTGCGACAAAGACTTTTTCTAGTAAGAAATTTAATTAAGGGTCGGTACTCGATTTTCAACAATGTGAAAATAACGCGACCCTACTAAATCAAGTGACTGTTGCTACACGAATGAAACAAATCGGCTGCTGAAATTTTTACGAACGTTCAACTAAATATTGCTCTATCTACCACTTTTCAGATATTTCAGATATTTTTGGATTTTTTTATATCATAACCTTTTCATTGTTACGTAGAGCAAAATAAATTTTATGGCAGTCACCTCTTTGTCTATTTGGCTTAATCTCAAGAAATACTAAACGGACTTTGATGCCGTTTTTATGATACTATATAAAGTTTTTCAAAGAACATTTCAGCGTGATAAACATTGGTTTATTAGCAAAATATAGTAAAAAAGTGACAATATTAATGAAGTGAGTCACAGAAAAGTCGTTCGACTGGGCGTCTTTTTGCTTAAAGCGGTACAGATACATTAAAATGATTTATTAGAAAATTATTGAACTTAAAATGTTCTATAATGAAGTCCCTGACAGCATACATTTATTTTCAAAATATAGGTCTATAATAATTATTAATTAGGAGTATAAATATATTAATATTACAAGGGTAGATCAAAAACGTTCCGGAATAACCATTAGCAAGCTATTTTTTCCAAATATTGTTATGTGGTTCGTTCGTCACCTATCTTGTATAAATTGTAGTTTAGTGTAAAGAAAACACCAGACTTTTAGCTTTACAGACATAAAAATGTGTTAACCTTTTGTTATATTAAAGTTATTTATAATTATAGAAATATATACAACTAAAGTACAGCAGGAGCTACAATGTAATTCTATTAGTAAACTATTTAGTACCTATTATTATATACAGGATTTTGCAAAAATGTTGCTTGTCCACTATCCTCACTGCTTCATGGGCAGAATGGTGTTTGAAAATTAATTTTTTTCCAAATCTGGAAATTTACTTATACTGTACCGCATAGGATAAATAACTGAATAGTGTTATAAGTTCAAGAGATAAAAATTTAGGGTGTGTCAAAAATCGACTTGAAAATATTTTGGTTTGGTTAACCTCTTGATCAATAAAGTATTTCCACTAATTTATAATATATTTTTATTAATGGAGTTTCTATAAAAGGTTTTATTAAAGCATTATATCTAAATGATTCCCAATCTGGTATATAAGGCTAAACTGATTTGCAAATACTGATTTTAAACCCTGGCCAAAATATAGATCTGGTAACAGAAGCTACAGGATGTAAAATAATCCGTAATCTAGTGCCATTACTTTAAAACCTCAGAATAGGGGATAAAAAGTTAAAAAAGATTTTTTAACGATATCTCTTGAATCAAAAGCAATGGGTTTGCAGAAGCTTTGTCAATTTGTGTTTGATATAAAGTGTTATTTTTAAGGGGTAGTTAAATAAAACTTACATACAAGGTGTTTACAACATTATCATACTTAAAGCCACATAAAATAAAAAATAAAACCTTTATCATGTTGCAGCTCATACTAGTTAATCTATACCATGCATTAGAGTGTCCAAATACATAGAGAAGGTATGCCAAAAGCTCAATATGGTAAATCTTATTTTTACTTTATATATACAGAATGTTTACAAAAATTTTATTTATAAAATTCTGTTTGATACAAATGTAACGTCTTTATCAAGTTATAATTTTTATTTTAGGTATACAGCATGAATTATACATAACTCTATTTATCTGAATAGACAGAACGTGCCAAAGTCAATATAGTAAATTCTATTTTACAAATTCATTTAAACCGCAATAGATTCAGACAGCTTGGCACCTTCATCAGTTGATGGTACATATGAAATCTCGTATACTGTGATCAAAATTTTATGTATACGGTAATATACAGGATGTTTACATAAAAGTACTTCTGAGGTAGTTAAACACATATAAATAACATCTTCTATTGCGTTCCTATTATAACGTAAATTGGTTATTATATTCTATTTATTATAAAGGGTTAATTAACAATTGAACTAAATTAAAAAAAATTAAAACTATCATCCTTGCTAATAACAATTTGAATTTCATAATTTTACAAAAAAAGCGCAAGATATTTTGCAGGCAATATTCTCTTTAGGCATCCCTATCTAAAACATTCAGATCCCACGCCGCTCTTCGTTTACCTTAAGGTTCGTAAACAAGGAACATTAAAAATGTATTAATGTGCAATAATTTATAATATCTGCAGATATACATAGAATAATGCACAACAAATCCCATCACAATCCTATCCACTCGATTGCAATTATTTCTTCAAACGCCTAAACACAATTTCATTAAGTTGGATATGCCACAAAACACTGAATTGGAGCCAATCCTATAGTGTCTCTTTACGACTGATGTTTGAGAGACGGCCACCTTTGATAATAACATTTTTGTTCTTTCTATACATAAATATCTAAATACAGTCAGTTTCATAAAGCACTTGAAACTTATCATCGAATTTAATGTCAACAGAAGCAAGTCTACGTGTTACTTTCACCATAAATGCCACTATTTGTGCGCTGCTCAACATTACTGTAAAGAATTTAGAAAGATACTTACGACTTGCGTTTTTATACTAAAATTACTTTTCTAAGTGCGATTTAAGTATGATCATATGAGCAAAAGATTGCTAAAAACTCAAACCGCTAAATTAGAATCCAAGCTTCAACGCTATTTTTTCTTTTTTAACAAAAATAACATTGCAAGCTCTTGTTATTGATATGCTACAGAAGCAATCTGAACTTTTTCTCTTGGAATAATAAAATTTATTGATATAATAATGTAAAAATTGTTTTAAAATGCAAAAATTTCCTAAGTGAAAATATTTAAGACTGATATTTTAGAAAGAAACATATCTATCTTAGATAATGAACTTCTCTACATCTTTAAAGTTCGGTAATCTGAGTGTTTTATATCTGATAAGCAAAACGTCTGGTTGGAGCAACATGTCTAAGTGCATAACAAGTTTGTTCGCTTGGAATCAAAACAGAGAGCGCGACGCGTTAAAATGCCTAAAAAGCTCCTACGCAAATGAAAAACGTTTCTTGGGGCCTTCCCGCACAACACACTTCTACTGAAAGCCTCGCGATAAATTACATTTTTGAGCGCTCCGAACGGAATAATAAAACCAAATTCCCTCCACGTGCAAAAGGATCTCCGTCATCCAAATTCTCAGAGGCGTTCGCAGAAGATCCCGGCCTCGAAATGCTGAATGGCTGGCCTTTTACTTGCTGGAACAAGTGGAATTAATTTTGTATACTTGGTTTTTTATTTACTTTTTTACACTACTAGAAAATTTTATTCAGCCTTATTATATTGACAGTTAATTAGTTTTGCTCAATTATGCAACTTACAACGCGCGTGTGTGTATATATAACATAGATATAAAAAAAACATTTTTAAATGTTGCTATTAATCATTTCAATATTGTAATTTGCCTCTTTTACTCATATAGATACTTACAGCTTAATTTGAATATCAAACAGATAAAAGCATATCTACTTTTTCTTTAACCATTGTAACATGTTAAGACTCAAAAATTTAGCACAATACAAAAAAATGAAAAAGATAAAATAAAAGTTTACATAGCCTTGGTCCGCTTTAAAGTAAGCACCTCGGGATCTTACACCCTTTTCTCAACGTCGTTGTCACTGTTCAAAACATTTTTTAATTGTCTTATCCTATTAGTCTGAACTTTGTCAACGGTAAAGGTAATTAAGTTTTGGCAACAACTAGAAGTAACAAGACAACAAATCTAGACTGTAGGATTCAGCTAAACTTTTAGTATTTGGACATTCACCAATTGGTTATACCCAGTGCACATTCAAAATTTAACAGTATTCTGGCCTTTCTTGGTCTTTCAGAACGTGGATTACTTTCAAATCTTAATTTTAAATGCGATAAATCCCATGTTGTATTTGCTCACCCAACGTCATAGTATTCTTAACCGGCTCGGCTAGTAAAGTTGTCCTTCTTTACACATGTGCATTATATTTATTACACTAATGTTTTTGATACAGAACTTTCATGTATTTAATTTTCAAGTTTTTGTAAATTTTTTGCTATGAAATATTAAAGTTGCAAGTAAGTGTACCAACAACGTATAATACGTCTTCAGATTGGTATTTACTTGTAAGGGTAAGTACAATAGTCATGTGGTTGATTCTTGGGTTATTAGGTCGTGGTCGGAGTTCGGAAACTCTTGGCGTTTCGTCTACAACAAGAACCTCCCAACACCATCTCTACCACACTCGCACGAGTATAAAAGCGAAAACACAAGGGACAGTCACTTAATTTTTAAAAGATTTAGAAGCAGGTAGAAATTTTGTTAAATTTTTTGAAAATCATTTGTTTTTTTAATTACTTTAAAGTAGTTTTTCACGTTTTTTAAACTGTTTTTATTTTTTATCTTAATGAATTTTGACAAAAGCAAAAATAAATCTTATTTTTATGTCCTCGCTGACTTACTTAATTACTACGAAACCAAGAGTTGCGGGTTCGAATCCCGCCAATTCAATCGCTGGCATTTTTACGGCCCAGCTCGACTCAGGCTGCAATAAATGAGTACCTGGAGGTCGTCAAACTCTGGGGTAATAATAGGCAGTCGGTACGTAGCGCTAGCCACGTTACTACCCATGTGTACCGTAGGCTCTAGATTGTAGCAGACCTATCCTGTTACGACCCCAAAGAACCTTCAAGGCCTATTACCGGGAACTATTATTATTATAATATACTTATTGTTAAATACTGTGTGAGGATAAATAATTTATCGTGAGAAAGTATTTTAGAAAATTTTACTTGCTATATGATAACTTTATTAATGGATAAGATATACGAATAAGTTATGGATTTCCTATAAGCTTAGAATCTCTTCTATCAAAGAACGCCATTACTTTTCCAAGAAATTGATATTTTCATCTACGCACGCAGCCCACTCTAACAAGCTTTTTCATCCCGATGAAAAAAAATCACTAATTTGCTGCCAGTGACATACAGCTACATATCCTAAGGATACTAACATGTCACATCGTTTTGGTTACCATAATTGATATTCCAGAAGAACGCTACTGGATGGCTTAATAATCAATAAACTAAACTAAAGAGTATGCCTACTTGTGTGCCTCGAAGCAATTATCATTCCTATCGAATAGAAAGGAAAAGTTTATTGAAACACTCAGCTATAACTTATTTGAATTTATCTCGGATATGGTCGATTGGAAGCTACCCCAAAACAAATTAATATACATGGATTTCTTTGTTATTATAATTTTAATTTTTTGTAATATATGGCTTGATAGTTTTGGAATAGGCCGTGTATTTCATCTATAGTGCATTACAAAAAGGAAGCGGTACTTTTATGTCTACTTATGTACGCCAAGGAAGTCTGGTGGGGCTAATTCTGTATATTATTCTATCTAATAACTGCAACAGGAAGTATGGTCGCCACTTTCACTGATGATAGGACTATTCTCACAACGTCACCAATCCTAACTCAACATCTTAACGGCTACAGTGTTGGTATAAAAAGTGATGTATTAAAATAAATTAAGCAAATCTGTGGAAGTAATATTTACACTAAGGAGTAGTAGATGTCTACTGTTAATGTTTAACAATCAACATATTCCGCAAGCTGGTAGTACGAACTCTATCCGTTATGGTAACGTCACCATGGATGTCTAGAGCGAGCTTCATTTGATGCGTATTTGATCATACTTACGTTTATCTAATCAGTACTGTAGTTATGGTGCAGCGTCCCCATATATTTTATCTAATTCCACGTCTACCCGAATAGCTTTCCATTTTCTTTAAACGAAAATGCTTTATTATTGCATAAAATTTATTTGACTTAAATCTGGGCTAATAATGTTAGAACATTCACCAAACAAATTGTCCTATCACCTCACAGAAATTTTTCGCAATTATAAAACGATTCTTAAAGTTCTTTATTAGTAATGTATTTGTTACTCTCAAATTGTTTTTTATTATCTTGGATCTAATGAGTTCGTGCAAATAACCTTATTGTACGTATATATGCTTGTTATTTCGCTGTTGTCGCATCCTGTTTAATTAAATCCAATGAGCTAACTCAGCTCATTATGAGAAGAAAGCCCGCGATAAAGCCGTTCGCATTAGTGTCCGCTGAAACGAATCCCCCAACGTGGAAGTGACAGCGAATTAAACCGCACATCTTCGTGCCGCTGAGTTGGCTAAAGCTAACAAATGGAGACGCGCCTGTACGGCTGCTGCCGGTGAAAAGTAGGATTAAATAAAGGAATAACTTAAAGGGGCAGAGTAAGTCGAGCTTCTTTGCATTCTCGCGGAAGCGATTGTGTAATGTAAATTGATTTACATCGTGGTTAATCAAAGAAAGTTCGCGTCTGAAAGGAAATGCAATGTGACAGAGCAGCGCCGTACGTGGCCAGGAACATAAACAAGTCATCGGCCCGGCTCCATGAATATTAATGTTTTCAGAAGGGCAATGCCGCAATGTTAGATTAACGGGACGTTAGGTTACCCGCGATAGCAAGTAGCGCGCATTTTCAGGATTTCGAATACGTGTGTGATTAATAAAGATGTATTTGCTTCAGCGGAATTAAAATATTTTGGACACAAAGAATTTTAAAATACAGCAAGCGTTCAATAGGTATTAAGGTTGACAGACGTTGTTATCTCTTGCAGTTGTCGGAGGAATATTGTAGTATGTTGTTTTTTGCGAAAAATAAATACAAAAATAGTAGTAATCCAGTCATCACAGTTAAATCAAGCAAAATATTGCCAGCTTAAAATGTATAGTAGGTTAATAAAAGATTTTTACGCTTTTATATTTTAATAAAAAGTTGCCCAAAACCGTAACATTTTTAATCTAAAAATTGACGTAATATTCGTAAACTCATTTTAGAATAAAATGTATAATTTATAGAGCAAATCTGAAAAAAAATTGTTTGCGCATGCATAAGAAATAGATGGAGACAGTGATGCCCGTTCTGTGGCGCTGAAAGTAGTGCGGAAAAGGAGTGTGTATTGTAGTTTTTCTTTTTCGCTAGATCAACTGAAAATAACCGATGCTCTAGAAAATCTCGTTATGATGTGAAGTGCGTGCAGTAATATTATCTCTGTGTGCGAAACAACTTTGGGTAGCCTGCGATTCATTACGAACTGTGTAATGTTTATGGACCAAACGTTATGAGTGAAAGTATCTCATATTTAAAGATGGACGCACTGACGTGCACAATAAGGCAAGAAGTAGCCGCTCATTTGTAGACGATGTGGCTTGCATTTTACTGCGTTTCTGATGGTACTGTACTTCAAGATCCTATTGAAGAGTGGCATCATTCCCAAGAGAAAGAGATTTTTTTAAGAGAGAATTTCAAATCTTGTAAGACGTTATAACAAGTGTCTCAATTTGCATGGCATTATGTTGTAAAGTAATGTAGTGTTATAGATTTCTAATGTGGATAATAAAGGTTCTGTGTCTACACGTGTCTATCATTAATAACAAAACGGTAGTTCCCTTTCAAATATACCTGGAAAACCAAGATAGAAGGAGGTTGTACCTGATTTTAATTTATCAATTAGCCTTTTCTGGATGTCAAAAAAGTACATAACATCACACTATATATTCAATTGCAAACGTGGTTTCGAAAGAGAAGCATTTAGAAAAAAAAGGTGTACATTCCATTTGTGCAAGACATTGCAAAAACTATAGAATTGATTTAAAAATAACCAAAACTGAGATTATTGAAAATATGCTGTATTTGCTATTAGAAGGCTTTTGAGTACGGAGAAAAAATTAATAATCATACAGTTAAGCTTTGGACAAGCCTTAACTCGGACAACATTTTAACGCTACAAGGGCAGCTAAGCAACGCCACAAAAACCGGTTTGGACCTTTATCTTTAGATGTTGAAGAGTGCGGAGACAAACGAGAACTAGCATATATATTTAGCCTTTCACTCTCTACTGCAGAACGTGTAATATCAGATACAAGAAATGCTCTGTTCACACAGTTCGTTCTACGATACATAGGGTTTGACATACTTGGACGGCTTCGTACATTCAACAAAACACCACATCAACTGCAAATTCACTGTTTGGTGATGCGGGAAAAGTGTTTAACAGTTTGAGGTCTAATTTACATTTATATTCATAAAAGTGGTAACGATGAGTTTCAGAGAAAAACTTACGGCAGCAAAGGTTGATAATTGCACAATAACTAACGTATGCATAATAGAGAGTGAGCCAATAAGTACGCTAGATAAGATTTTTATTTTAAATGATTGTATCTAACCCCCTGACCTGGCATTTAGCACAGTTTTTTTCTCATTTCGAAAACCTAAATTGAGAAATTTAAGATTCTGTGATTTTGACCGGCCCAATAGGTACGCTAAATGAGATTTTCATTTTAAATTGTTGTTCGTAACTTCCACCGATAAGAAGTCTTTTAAAATAAAAGACAGAAGAGGTTTATATTTAACTATGATCTTTAAAAGTTAATTTTGTTATACTGTTAGTGCAATTTAGTTTGATTTAGAAAAATTAACTCTTTTTGTCTAGATTTTATGTGCAATGTGAAAATATACTACAGAATATAAAATCTTCATTGTTCTGGCGTACCATGTGTATTAGTCCCCGGCTGAAACTGTTCGTCAGTTCAGAAGTTCGGTAATTTAATTTACTAAATAAAGTTTTTTTTTCTTTTTTTATGTCATATAGCCAAACTATTAGGCTAGTTAAAATCACGGAATCTTAAATTTTGTAATTTTTATCTTCGAATCGGGAAAAAAATAGATGAGAAAAATTTTTTTTATCAGTGGATTCGTACTCGGGGAGTTACGGACAACGATTTATAATAAAAATAGCATTTAGCGTACCCATTGGGCTACCTTTAATGTGTTAGGGTAGCTGTAAATATGAGACGGTGATATTGTATTTTTGTAATCGGTGGTAGAAGGTGGCGCAAAAGTTTTTTTTTTTAGACCAGGATCTGTCACTGTTGATCATGGATTTTTAAGCAGTACCATTAACCTTAAAAAGAAAGGAATAGACTTGCAAATAGCAACATTTTGTGATAAAAATGCTGCACTGAGTGAGCCACACGCCAGGCTTTTGTACCCAAGGGGCTTCAACGGCTTAGCCGCACTGGCTCATAATAATTTTTAATTTTTAATTAACAATACTCACACTTGTATTTACCTTAAATTAAAAATAAACTAGAATAGCGTTTTCAATGTTGGTAATTTTTTTGTAATTTAACATTGGAATTTGTTAAAATAGTTTTTTGGTGATAATTTCTCTTAAGAATACCCCATAAATGTGTTATACCTTAGAACACTGAAATTTAACAGTATGTTAAATTTTTAAATAATTAGTTGTGCAGGAAACATAGCTTTAGATATAGTGACAATAAGAAATGATTCTTTAGCAAGGTGGTGTATAATTAGCTAAATTATCTCAAAGATACTTACCTCTTTGGTAAAATGCTAAGACTTTTCTGCAATCGATTTTGGGTTATTTTGGCAGTTATTGGGTAGGAAAAATTGTTGAGTATTTTCAAATACACGTATGAGATCTATTTACATACTAGCTTTTTCTTATAGCTTTTGCAAAGCTTCTTTATAACAGGGAGCTCATATACGCAAATGTCATCACCAAATAGTAGACAAGACGAAAATAATTAAAATGTATACTCTTCTGTACTTATATTTTTATTTAGGAAAGGTCTATCCTATTCCAAAAAATTCTGCACTGTAATATCACTTCTTTACCATTGCACATTCTGGCAAGTACTGTTTTTCAAACATTAGTTATATTTAAATTCTCTCACCAAACTGCCACATCGTAAAGCGTGATACGTGACCCAAAACAATATATTTATAGTTATCTATAGTTAAGTAAATTTGTTTTCTAAACAACTACAGGTAACACCTAATATATACAGGGTCGACCATAGAACCTCCTTTATCTCAATTCTCGACGTACAAATCATGATGCTGGTCCCTTCTGTCATTATAATTATTATCATTACGTTGAGATTGTGACTTTAAATTTTTGCATCACAGTCACGTTAATAACGATGAATTTAAAAAAAAAGAGAGCTGAAATGTCTGACCGATTTCTTAAACACATAGCAACCATTTAAAATGATTGATTTCTTTAACTTAGGTACTCATTCTGTTAGTAGTAAAATTGTGTTACATTACCCAGGAGTCACTCCAAAGAAAGCTCTTTTTTAGTTCAAAGTTATTAGGAATGGTAACTATAGAGTGATTAAAATTAATCTTTAGAATGCATCTCCTAATGAAATACAAAATATTGACACAATCCCAATTTTATTTCTGTTAGTGTAAAGTAAAGATTTAACAGTTATGTATAAAATATGATGTAAGTCAAATGCTCTTCATGACTCCTCTGACGTACGATCATTCTTTTAGTAAATTTTCCATAATTATTTTCCATAAATGTGATTTTATTTTAGCAATTAGATGTCTTATGTTCTTTTTTCGCCCTTTTGTTTAAATAGTCCCAAAGAAAAAAGTCTAATGGGCATGGATTGCAAGACCGTAGTGGCTAATAGGACTAGGATATTTGGTTTGAAGTAAAGTAAGTGTTTTAGGTGTCACGTGACACGCAACTTTACCTCGTTGAAGCCACATATCATTCAAATCGTTAACTTTATTTAAAAAAGTCATCTAAATGAAGTTAAATCACAACTACTTGAAGACCAATTAACAGTTGCATTTCTCGAAAGTATTTTGTCACCAAAATTTACTTACAATATGTTAATAGAGGCATTGATATTGTGGCATGCAACACCGTCTCGTGGCAACTACATGTCCTTCAAATCAATTTCATCTAAATTTAGCCACAAAAAATCTGTTAACATAAATCGGTACCGCTCACCAGACAATGTAACTGCATCTTCTAGCTCGTTTTGAAAAATAATGGTCCGATGATGACACCATGCCATAAATCACACCATACCATGACCTTTTGCGGATGCAAAGGCTTTTAGTGAATGTCTCGTGGATTTTTTTACACCAAAAACGACAATTTGGATTGTTAACATATCCAATTAATCAAAAATGAACTTTATCTGAAATCATTTTTTTTTGTCCAAAATTATGATCCGTTTCAAGGTGCTTTAAAGCTCAAGCAGCACAGTCACGGAGCTTACGATGGTCCAGTGGCTCTAGTTCTTGGGTCAATACATCTTATACGGATGTAAACTCAAATGTTTTCGCAAAATCCGATCGTTCTTTTAAGCTCTAATTCTTAATCAAGACAAGTAATAGATAGAGTTGAAGCCTCTGTAACGCTATCTCTTATAGCAGCAATGTTCTCTACATTTCTTGCATTTCGATGTCTTGTTGGTATTCGAATTATGAAGAGTAAAATTCATTTCAAATGTTTCAACGATTAGACGAATAGCAAGCACAGAAGGGTTATTATGTTGACTATAGGTTTTACGAAAAGCACGTAAAGTGTTCACAAAAAAAGTCTATTTTTGGACAATATATAATTTTTGAAACATAATGAATTGTCAGAATATACTAAACGCAAATGACAACTAGCGGCAGTTATAACATTTTAAGCGTAGTTGATATTTTATTTCAAAATCATATCATTCTTATTGGAACACCCTTTACTTAATAAGCCATGTAAATACGACATCAAGGTGTTTTTTATATGGTTAATTTAGAAATATGTATGTACAGAAAAGTAGCAAAAATTGACTTAGAACTGTTCCCAGGAAGTCGTAACAATAATTTACATTCCAATTAGAAGTAGTAATCCGAATGTAATTGGAGATCACTGGTTGACGTCGTATCAAATTATACAAATTATACATTAAATTTAACTACATAAAATACAACTAACATATATGGGAACTACAAGAAGAAACAAGAGAAAAGTTTCACCTAATTTTACGTCAACAGGAGGAATAAAGTGTATTAAACTTTATTCGGATTTCAGAAATATATGATAATGGTGTCTTATGTTCGCCTATTTATTATACTCCAATAATCAATGTTAATTGTGAAGACGCAAAAACAGAAATAATTACTTTGTACAACGGCAGAAGTCTACTGTTGATGTAGATAAATTGTGTGTCTCATCTGAGTAGTTATAAATTGATGTCGGTTATTGACAATTGCTTAATGTGGTAGTAATACATGCACAAGTTGTTTACATTGGAAACAAACACCCATCCATAGAAAGACGGCGCAGTTTTACCAATTAACAAATTATCTTTTGCAAAAGCGATCAGAGTGTACATCAACTTCAAAATGAATTCATAAAAGAGGTAAACCCCTCATTTAAAAAATTAATAATGAAGAGGTGTGATTTTAGAAAACGAAAACGATCAAATTAAGATGTAAGTGATAATTCAAGATAACTGGGCAATCTAAAATATGTAGATTGCAATTTATGTTTAGTCCACTTTAGAAGATTATCAGTTTTCCTAAATACACCTTTATGATTTTCTACAGAAATAAAACAATTCTTTAATTAATATCTTAATTTATTATTTAACAAATTCGAATAATAATTTTATCAACAATAGCCCAATGTTTAGAAATAAACAATTCGACTTGTAAATTCAGAAAGCTGACATGGTACACCATGGTATAAACCCTTCAATCAATGCAATGTTTTGGTTCATATTGTTATTGCTATTAACAGTTTATTTTAAAAACGAATCAACATAAAATCAATACATATCAATTCAATTAAACTACAAAATGTAGTAGACAGAATTAAAAATCAGAGTTGCGGTAATTACTCCAAATGTAAATAAAGCCAAAGATAAGTTCTCCTTAATTTGTCATCGTAGTACACAGAAGCATGGTTAATTTTAAGTATTTTAACTAAATGAATGATTAATTAGGTTCAGATAAGTCATGTTTTGTAAACAAGTTATTTCTTAATTAAATAAAGCTCTAATGTGGTCTAAAAAACCGGCGCACTTTTTTAAGCTGTTGACAAATCTGAAAATGCTGACCCACGTGACTTTATATTGTTGCGCACGAGCGTCCAAAAAGCACGCCTCGTTTTTATCGTGGTGCTAATTATTCTGGCAAACACAACTTTTAGCATGACAATTTGTGTGGTCTAACAAAAAACTGCGACTCTCTCAATTTTCCTTTTTAGTAAAAGTATCTCGCTGATAATTCTATTGAAATAATTCAAAAAGTACAAACTATTAGAAGACACGATGCAAGTTAATTTTATTTCGTTTAATCAGACAAAAAGATATAGAGTAAATTTAAGTTTTAGGTATTTTCTTTTTATAAAATCAAATTTGTTGCAACGGTGAACTTAATTGTAAATAAATCAGTAATAGTAATAAATAAAACATTTAAAGAAAAACGTATTATATTTTACACAGAGTGATTTAAAATAGATTCAATTTCTTAATTCTATATATTTTAAACAGTACGCGTAAATGATTCACACATCATTTCAAAGAAAATGTACTGCAGTTTCGAATACTATCGCTAGAACGCTAGCACCTAGCACATAGTTATCCAGCAGCACTATTTGTAAGCGAGATAGCTACAGTTGAACACAACGTATTTTGCATTCGTAAGTTCAGTAAAACAAAGTCGACGACTGCGGTGAATTATGTATTTCATTGTCATTACAACGAGAAAGAACATTTGTCGTTTGAATCATAACTTTAATTAAGCTGGTTGCTTACGTATTCATAAAAGCACAGACTAATCGTTTATATCAAAGGAAAATGTGGTACGAATTCTAGAGAGTTTAGAGCCTAGCCCAATGAACTCAACCCGTAGTGTGAGCAGAGAACTTAAACTGCCACAAACAACTGAAGACTTGGCATTTACATTATAACTCTCGAGATTTTCTAATTTCACATCTTTTGGTTCACATGTATACTTACGGATTTCTTTGTTATTAAAAATTGATTTTGTATCTTAAGCGAGTATTGGTAGCCCGACTCTATAAGACGGGTGTCATTGTCATTAACCAGTTCTTTTCTAAATTTTTCCTATTATCGTACTTTGTACATTCAATAGGAATACATCTTTTCAACTTCCAAAGGCATTTATTACTTCTCCTAATTTTTCAAAGTGCTTTTTTACCTGGATGGTAACGTCATCTGTAGGAGCATATATTTCTACTGTTCGTTTTTCTTTCTTGACTCCGTTGTAGAAATGTATGTAATTTTTTTATCTCGATTCCTTATTCTTTCTTTTTTGTTTCGCTAAGAACTGCAATATCTATATCATATATTGATAGTTATTTAAGTACTAATTTTTTCGTTCCCATTTTTATTTAAAGTTAGGTTCAGTCAATATCCGGGGCTCATTCAAATTTTTTGTGAGCATAAGTGTTTTTCCAGAGGATGGGATACAGGTCCGTCACTTTAATTCCCAAGTTGGAGGGCTAGAAACATTTGTGTATAGGCCTTCTACTCTTAGTCAAAACAGTTAAAGTGCTGAAAACTCGTCTTCACCCTGCTTTATTCTGGATCAGAATTTGCATTTTGTGGTATTTTATGGAAATGTGCTTATAGACATCATACATTCCAGCACGACTTTATCAGTCCTTTTATTCCACAGCGAAATTAACGGTACATTCACAGTTACAAATTATACTACAACTGCATAATCATGTATACAATAATGGATTACCACCATTATGTAGGTAATTTAATCAAGCTATTACAAATAATTAGCAAACGCATATGTATCTGGATTGTTGTTAAAATTAGACATATGTTATGATAAAATTATAATACAAGAGTTTGTAGTGCGAACAAATAACTTTAATTTTTGCTCAAAAGTCAACATTTCTATTATATTTCATATACACAATGAAAAATACCCTAATATTCTAATTCGTTATGGCAAAAATTACTAATTTTAAAAATTTCTACTTAATTTAATTTTGCTACTGGAAAGAAGTAGGCTTTACTCCTATTCATTATAATAGTCAACTATTGTGCTTTATACATTTATTCAATTTACATTAATTAAACAAAATACAACCTATACGACGTTTCATTTATATTTGTAAGATATAACTAAAGTAGCAAAGTTTTTTGAAATATAAAAAACAAAATACCGATCTAAAAAAGCGGCTTTTCTATTGTGTCCGCCCAGTCCAGTAACAGTTTTTCATGTAATGAATGATCCTTGTGAGTCAGATAATTGGAAAGCAACAGCTGGCCTACGAATTTTCGTTTACTTTGCTCCTTGTGTTTGCTTAAAAATTACAGGGAACACTTGTTGTAATTGAAATGATGTTGATTTTTCTTTAAACGTTAAAAGTCAGAAATCTGTAGGCTTATTTACATTCAAGCAAATACCACTTGAAATGTAACTAAATTTTAATTAAATTTTAACAACATGCTATTAATAATATAGAAACGTTAAATAAAGCACTAAAAATGGGAATATTTAGATATTTTGCATTTAGAGCGAGATATCAAGTACACGAGCTTTTGGTTGTGGTTCCAAACTAAAATTTTGCATAAAAATGGTAAAGGTACATCGAAATATCAATATGCCAAGAAAACTTTACTGAAAAGATCACTCCATCTTATGCATGTTGACAGTTTCCAAATGTGACTTGCTCTATCGCTACAGACAAAAGATTGGTTGCGTCTCTTTATTTATTTTATTTTACATTTTTGTGTTTAAATATATCAACTGCGTAATCAAGTGTACAAGCAATTAACTATTTATTAGATATATACAACAAATCAGCCAAACACGATCAATTATGGAGAATTACCACCAGTATCGTATGTGCAAATGTCAACAAAACGTACTTTATATACTATATACTGCAAAATGCAATCTCAAACAGTAGTAAGCTACTAAGCTACTAGTAATACTCAAGTATCTGTAATGAATTGGGTACTACCATAAAACTCATTTCACATACCAAACCCAAATAAAGTAAAACGGAACTAGGAACGTTGAAGAGCAAAAACATAAAGTTACGAAAAATCAGAAATAGGGGCTGAGAGATAACAAATATAGTGTACTTATAAAAAAAGGAGGTATGGAAGAAGAAATTATAAAAACTCCCAAACCAAAGTTCCACTTTTATTCATATCAAATGCAACCTCCAGGAACCTGAGAAAACATAATACGGCACCTTCCACGCATAAAACTAAAAAATGCTTCAGCGTACTTCTCCAAAATATTCACCAAACAACTGAAATAAAGGATAAAAGGTTTTTTATAAAACTAATATTATGTAACATATATTCCTGCAATATAAAACGTAATAAAACAACATTGCCAAAGTTCTTTATAGATATAAAATATAAAATAGACTTGCTCTTAAATATTAAAGTACAATTTGAGTTTCACGAGCAAAACAAGAGATATATATATCAACGTAAAATGTTTGAACACAAAAGACTGTTGCAGAAGTAACTCAAGATAATTTATAAAAACAGAAGATTTCAATGTTAAAGACGTTAATTGTAATCCACCCAATTATAGAGGTTATACAGTTACAAGCAATTGCAACAAAAAATTTTCTCAACAGTATGAGAACGTAAAATGCGATATGTCCTCTTTAAGCAGAAATTATATATGCTCATGCAGCAAAAGGACAACCTACTGCATCAGCAACTCAAGATAGTCAAACTACATTAATTGCCATAGCAAATTTATACAACAATTTATCTAAACTCTGTGAAGTCACAAAAAATATTATGGGTCAAATGGGTACGCTGCTAAACTTCATATCAATGACTTTTTCATTAAGAAGTGTAGTATAGAGTATTAATCACATGAGCTAACATATACAAGAACGTCAATTATTAAGCAAAAAATTAAACATTATAACCTAGCTGATTATAAACTTGCTAATATACAGGGCACTAGTGTTGTTATGGAAGACGTCATAAAGGTAGTCACAATATCAATAATTTATTGTTAGCAGTAAATAAACTTCACCAAAATAAATTTATTAATACAATTTAAAAAATACTTAATATACCTAACAATAAGGCAATCCGCATATGCTATCTTATCTGAAGGCAATACTGGGTTTCTTGCAAAGGAGTTCGACTCACAAAAGAGTTTCCATATTTTTACATCTTGTACTTGGACAACTAAAAAGACAATTATTATATAGCATTAAAACCTATTGAATTTAAAAGTACCACAAAAAAACACCTGATGTAGAAGAGACAATAGAAAACTTAACTAAACCTATACAAACACATACTATAAGTTAGATTTAAGGGAAAAACTGTTCGAAAAGAGAAAATTAAGGAAAAAAATGACAATTAACAAGAGCTTCATTTGACCAAGAAAAGAACAAAAATTCCTGCATAAGCTTTAAAATGATTCAAAACCAGAATATAGTAAAGGGCTAACTAACTTAACCCACGGATTATTTGCACGGCTATCCTGTAAAAATGATCAGCAACAAACTAGAATTTTTACCAAACAGTTAATGACAATATATATGAATCTGCTTTTTCTGAGGCATTAATAATAGAAGAAAAATCAATAAAGTTTTAGATATACCAAATCGGAGAGCTACTCAATATTGTCAAATAACCCATTTATTTAAATTTCTTTTGTTGCGTTTTCTAGCCTTATGTTAATTTTCTTGTCTATGTTCTATGTTGTGACCATTACTTTTGTTTTATTAACATTTACTTTGAGCTTGTGCGAAATGAGAGTTTTTTACAAACATTTAAATTATTATGTAAGTCTCCTTCTGTATTGGCTATTATAACCACGTATTCTGCAAATGTACGTTCCTGTATTCTAACGCTTTGTAGGTTCTCATATCCGATTTCAAATTCCTTAATTTTTATAGTGGTTTTAATTAATATAATAAACCCGCAAAGCTTGCAACGCATAGCCAAGTGGCGAAGCAGTCTCCCAAATTTGAGAAAAAAGGGTCACGTAGTATTTCAAAGTTTTATGTTTAAATTAATCAGTATTCAAAGACGAGTTGAATGATATGCTACATGTATTTTGAAAATTTGAAATCGTAAAGGTCACTAACGCTGACCTTTGACCGATCAGTTTCAAAATCACTAGCAAACAAGCCTTTTCGGTCACCTGTCGATTGGTGAAAACAGCATTTGAAAATTCCCAGCCGTTCTCGAGTTTTTGCTCGGACGGACAGACGGACAACATGAAGTTAGTAAGTGACTCCGCTTCGCTTCGCCACTTAATAAAGAGTATCGGACTTAATACATCACTTTGTTTTAGTCCATCTTGGGCGTTAAAGGCTTCCGACTGCATGTTATGTGTTCTTACATAATTGCTATTTTGTTTGCACATACTTTTAATTGCTTTGGTTAGTCTTCTATTCAGTCCTCTTTCTCGTAGGCTTTTTCATATTAGTTTTCTAGGTGTCCGGTCAAATGTTTTTTTAAAATCAATAAACGCAAAGTATGCCTCTTTTCCTTGTCGTATAGTCTTTTCTATAATTTGTTTTACAGTAAAAATGTGACATTGGATGCTATGTCCTCTTTTAAACCAGCTCTGCGATTCATGTAATTGTGGTTATATAATTTCTCGTAATCTGTTGACTAAGATTCTGTTATAAACTTTAGCTATCGTGCTCGATAACGTAATCCTTCTGCAGTCCTCGCAAGCTTTCTTGTCGCCTTTTTCCAAATCTTTTTTATACTACCTTCCATCCAGGCTTTGTCACAATTTTGATATAAAATGTTTATTTATTTAGTCTCCATATGTTCCATCATATCAGAAGTCACTTTGTCGTAACCTGGTGCTTTTCCGCTTTTCGTTTCTTTAATGGCTTTTTAAATTTCAGTTTGGGTAAATATTTCACTTTTTATTTTGGTATCGTCCTTCTTCTCTTGTTTGTTTTCTTTTATATCTTCTACGTCGTTTGGGTTAAGCAATCCAGAAAATTACTCCTTTGATCTGTCCGTAATTGCTATTACATCGTTTATGAGAGTATCATCTATATTTTATATAGTCATCGACCGGCATTTCTTTCCTTTTTCTTAATTGTTTTACTTAATTTATAAAACCGTTTGTGATTACCTTGATTTGTTTCTTCTAGTTTTTTACCAAATTTTTTCCATGACTTCTATTTGACTTCCGTATCTTATTGTTAACTTTCGTTCTCTGTTTATAGTTTGTATTTCTTTTCATTTTTATTCTTAAAGTATTCCTTCCACTTTTGTTTCTTTATTTTAACTTTTTTTATTTTATAATTTCACCAAAATGTTTGTCTTACAGTTGTCCGTTGTCATTACATCACAAGTTTTGGACTGCTTCGATTGCTATTCGTTTAAAAATTTTCCATGTTTTCTCGGTATTGTTTTGTTCTATGATGTTTTCTATTTTTTCTATTTCAACGCCACTACTTTCTGATACATCTTTGATAGTACCTCTTCCCCCAATTTATAGAATCTGATGCTGTTCTTCTTGATTGGTTTGTTGTTGTTACTATTTTCCTGTTGTGTTTCCTTCTTAGTTTAAACTTTGCTACTACCAGGTAGATGTCACTAAATATTTTTGCACTTCTTACTATGACATATTTTATTGACTTTCTATTATTTCTTTGAAGAAGTACATAATTAATTATTTATTATTTTTGTTCTCCGAAACTCCTGTGTACTTGTATATAACTCGTTGTTTATAAAATGTATTAACCACTATTAGGTTATTTAGGACGCAATAGTCTAACAAACGTTTTCCGTTATTGTTCCTTATACATTTTCCATGTGTTCTAATCACATTAAATGATGGTCCATTCTTTTACCGAGTCTACTATTAAAATATTCCATTATGTAAACTTTACCTTTACACGCTTCTGTGACTAAGGACAACTCTACCCAAAATTGTTTTTTTATTTTTAGACAAGTCATCTTCGTTCGATTCATAGACTATTATTATAGTTGTACGTTCATCATGTATTTAATTAAATCCTATTAACAAGATTTGTTCAGATACTCCTTCCTAATTATGTATATTGTTTAACAGTTTTTTATTAATGATACACCCTATTTCTGTATATATCATAATAGCATAAATACCTCCAACGTATTTCACTAATCAATAATTGTATGTTTATTAAATCTACCACGCGTAACATTTTATAATATCGTTGTGATTTAATCAATAAAAAATCTTAAAAATACACAGTAAGAGAATTACAAATTATATATTTAAAGCTACAGCTACATTGGTCTCACCTTGGATATTGGTTGAATTTCAATTTGAAGAGGTCAAGGTTAACTAGAATTTTATAAATGTATTAATTATGTATATAAAAAAAATTATGAGTGCTGCTGCTGCTGCTGTCACACAGGTCAAAGTTCGACTCTAACTATACTATTGCTGTCAATGATGTAGTGATTTGAGGGAAGGGCTAATAAAATAAACAAATGAGTCATTAATACTAAAAAAAATTATTCTGCCTATAAAGACACATCATATATAATCCGAAATTTGTTGATTACGCACCATGTGGTAAACCGAGAAGATTGCGGCTTCTAAGCATTGTAGGTAGATATCTAAAGGGGATTCCCCTCGTAAATTTAAAGAGTATATTATGAAAAGTATACACTGTTTGTAAATTTAAACAATGTATTTACATGTCTAAAGGCAGGAAGAATTAAAATTTGTAAAAGATGAAAGAATTGAAAGAAAGATATCTAAATGTATCAATTAATTTAAACATAAATAAAAATTCTTAATAAGTTTTTGTTTTAACAATAAATGAGTTTCGACAAATGCATAAGGTTTGGTTTAAAAAGTTAGTAATTTTTTATTTAAAACGATTTGTTAAAAAGCAACATCAGCAAATACAAAGATAGAAATTAAAAAACGCACAAGTGGTGTACACATTTTTTATTATGACTATTTAATCAAACTTTTAAATGAAACTATCAAAGAAGATCGTACAATTATAAAACGATATTTTAGTTGTTTAAATAATAAAACAATTTTAATCATTTTTAGTAAATTAAAACCAAACTACATAGTGTTAATGATGCTTTCAATTAGTTTTCCTGTGCCTTTTTTAATGCCTTTATTTTAATGGCGTTTTTTTTAGTTAGATATCAATTTCTTAGTTTTTATTTACAAATAACAAGCTATATCTTTCATTACTTACGCAGAGTAGCTTAATCCGGACCTGTGAGTCCTATTTTTTCTTCTCCAGAACTCTCCGTGATTTTTCGCCACAATGCTCTAGTGCATCTATTCAAAAATATCTACTATCATAGATAATAAAGTACTCATATTTGAGTAAATAAAAATATTTTTTTATTACTGACTTTCTTGGTGGAAGATTTTTGCATTTTTTATAGCACTAAATATTAAAGCCATTAATTCCCTTAGATTTTCTCCTTTTGCGTATCAGGACACATTTTTAATATATATTTCTCTACGGGTCTCTTTCTCTATTCAATATTAATACTATTAAATATCATTGGATGCTAAAAATGCATACATTTTTGCTAGGTTACCTTAGCTATATTAAAATTACTTGTAAAATTTATTATGTTATCTTATTCCTCAAATATGAAAAGTTGCAGAAGTCCTTAAATCATTTGGCTGAAAGATTTGATATCATAAGAAGATATATTGCATTTTGTCTTATATTTTTAGAGATGCCTTCAATTTCACTTTACTTTTTGATAATATTTAAGTTTTCTTTTCAAATCAAATATTTTAACAGCTCTAGTGTATTTCCTTTTCGTCTTGCCTAGGTCTTCTCCAAACACACCAAAATAGCAACAACGAGAGAGTTAACTGTACCTTAGCATCTAGTTGTTCTTATTTGAACCATGTATTATCCTTGGATTATGTTAGTCATAATTTAAAATAGTAACTTTGTAGCTTATAAATACAGACTTGGTTTCTCTCTCAAGTCCGTTAAAGAATTCACTTGAGTGATTTATCTAAAATAAAAAATTAATTCTCATTAAATAATATCTTTGTTTAGTATTTAATTCTTTTTACTACAATAATTGCTTTTTTTTAAACGTGAGTATCGCATTAAGAGCTTTGTATTATTTTAGTAAAAAAATACTATGAACTTGTTGCTCCTAGTACTTAATTTTCGCATTTTTTTATCTTTTATGTTATGATATCTTGTTCATATATTCCTTATCGACTTCTTGGTACCGTGCTAATATATTATGAACATCTTTTTAATGCAGGTTTTATTCTTTGCTGATGTGGTGCAACTTCATTTTCTTTACATCAGTTTATCATTTTCACATTTTCTTCAATTTATTTCCAAAAACATTTTGATGTGATTTGATTTGAACATTTTATATTCTCTCTTAATTTATTTTCCAAATAAGGTGTATAAAAATGCACCAGAAAGAATATAAAACCTAAAAAATTGAATTACCTTTTGCTACAAACGGTAAAGTTAATCAGATATTTTTTACAAAATCCGTATACGTGATTATCTAAACAATTTAATAAATTCGTTTTATTAAATAATGCATTTGTCTAAAATTATTAACCGTGTCAGTTTTGTGGCTTATCTTCGAAGCTCTTCAACCTACCCTTAATTTAGGATGTAGGAGAGGCAGCTGTAAAGTCGCATAACAAACAATGTTGTCTAGGTGACCGCATTTCTTGCTGCTAAACCGCGAAGGAATTTGTTATGATGGACTCAAGGATTGGACCTTGTACTATATTTGTTCACAAAAGAAGGCTTTTGTTATTTACTGCTGCGTAATGTAATGTGACTGCAGGTTTTCTTGCAAAATTTGTTTTTAAATTTGAACACAGGCACGTCACAAAATGTTATTGCATTGTTAATATAATATTGCTGTTTTATACAAGCGGAGCAAATTTATTAAGCTATAAGAGGCTAATACTAAATGTGACCCAAACATTTGCATTTGCAAATTATACTTTAGAGTTTCTTACTTATTCTTATCTATATAGATTCTTACCATCTAGATGTACAGGTTTTCTTCTTATTCTTATTTAAATACTTAAATATTTTGAATTTTTTTACATACTATTTATGACTATTTTACTTTACATATGCAATTTGTTTTTAATATGAGGAATAGTATGTAAAATGTCCTTTTATAATAATTAATTTATTCATCTTGACCAAAACTATTATTTACAAAAAACTATTTTCAAAACAATTAACAATTTGTTTAGTGAGAGTTCTTATGTAATCACAAGTACTTTCGGAGTTCTCAGTTACGCAGTTTTTTATGTTGAATCCTATGTTTGATGGAATGTTTTGACATAGAAATTTCTGTTTAATCCAAAATGGTTTGTTGCATGCTTTGTATCTTGTATTGCCTGACGTACAGATTTTTGTGTGTTTAGTCTTCAAAAAACTTTTGAGAAGTTTTAGTGATGTCTTTTATACAGTACACTTCAGTATTTCACCCAGTTTCTTGCGTAGTGTTCTGAGTTAGCATTAATTATGGGATATTTCTAATTTTCTTAAGAGAGTGTCGGTGATGTGGTACCAGGCAGAGTAGTCTTACGTAATTGTGGGTACTAATAGTTTTACATAACAACAATTTGCTTTGTTGGATTAATGAATTATTTTTAGCCATTAGAGAATAAATTTATTTTAGAGCTTTGGATTTAGTTCTCGTCAAAGTTTTTGGGCATCCTTATTATTACATTAGTATACTTGCGCGTGAAGATTACTTGCTCGGTTTTAGATAAATTTATTTTGCTCGGCCACTTTATATAATGTTACTCTAGCATGTTCATACATATCTGAACTTGAAAATTGTAGTAATAGCATGGTAAGAATGCACATATATTGCAGTGTCAGCTACATAACGTGGGAGTTCTGTGTTTACAAAGTTAACAATGTCCAAGATATAAAAATTGAACAGAGCTGGTTCGAGGACTGATTTTTGCGGCGCGCCTTCTTTATTTTTGTTTGTAATGAGAGTTAATTGTTAACCCTCGTACATATTTTTCTGTCTGTGCTGAAAACTTTTAATTGAATTAAGTTAAATGACAGCTCGTGAATCCATACTGCAGCAAAGGTTTTTTATGTCTAGCAACGTGAGAACCATTTATCTTTGGTGTAATTGAAGATAACGTGGTTTACTATGCGACATAGTTCGTGAGTAGTGTTATGTCCTTTGGTAAAGCCAAATGTTTACGATGGACACATTGAAGTTTTTAAAGTAGCCTAAGAAATCTAAAGTGTATTATTTTTTCTGATATTAAATGTTTGTAACCGTAATTACCTGACTGTTTGCAGCCTTTGCCATTTTTCTAATTGGATATTACTAGTCCAATTTAGAGCTCAGTGGAAGGTGACTAAGTTTAAGTATACCGTTATTCGTAAAGTACAACTAAACTAGGTTTTTTTTGGGAAATTTTTTTTATAAGCTTATTGTGAATTATTTAGGGATCAGAAAGTTTATTATTAGGTAGTTTTTGGATAATACCTGCTATTTTAGTGGAAGATTTCATTTGCATTGTTGTATAAGTTATTGTTTTGTGTTGGATCAGGTAGTCGTCCACGTTCCAAATTATTTATATTTGTTTGTGTCTTAACGCAAGAGCATCGTCGATTTTTTTACTCAACTTAGAAACAACTAACTCTTGTGTTTTATTACCTACAGCGTTCTCGTTTTAAGTATAAATTTTTAGTTATATCCATAAATTATTCCCGTTACTAATTTTCTATTTAAATTTGCGATAATTTTAAGAAAATTATCTATATTAATATAAGTGTTAAGTTGCTTCGTCTTGGCATGAAGTCCGATAAGTTTATTAAAATTCGTGTTACATATGTTAGTTTTAGAGTTGTTAATTGCTTAGCCGGCGGTTCTGGCCCTAGATGCGCTGACTACTTAGTTGATAGTCCTACCTGCTCGTGCTTGGACGCGTTCTACCCGAGAAAAATTGGTGGAGACTTTGCTGGCACATATCTAGAATAGGACGTTCGTAGTTTCGGGGTGGGTTCGCCTGAGTGTACAAGGCAGCTTAGTTTTTTTAGTATTTAGGACAGTCCGCATTTGCATATTTATTTCTGTCGAAATGGATTAAAATTTAAATTATTTCACTTGCCACTTTCTTATTACTTGATTAGCATCATCTTTTCATTTTTGAAGAAGAGGTCCTTCAAAGCCCGAATTAACACCGCTGTCTCACTTCCAAAGCGAATAGGCGCGTGAGTACCTCAAGGCAGTACCCTTAGCCCCACATTATTTAACATCTCCATACACGACATGCCCGAGTTACAACTTAACAATTTTGTATTATTTGTTGACGATACTGCTATTTTAATCATGGTAATTGATCGTCTCCAAACAGCCATTAATACACTGAGTAAATGGTATAATAAATGGAATATATCGTTTAATCCTAACATAATGTACAACAAAATTTTTTACCTTGAAACGCATAAGAGAAGACCACACTATTCACATAAATTAAAAAGTCATTCCTTGGAATCCGAGAAAAGATATTAAATATTGTGGTGTTTATCTTGACACAAGATTCACTTAGAGTACACATGTTAACACTAAGTTCAATCGTGCCTACAGTAGACTAATATTGCTTTATCTTCTTATCAATGATACTCCACTTTGCAACAAATGTACAAATCTACTCTATAAAACACTCCTAAGACTGATTATCGTTTATGGCTGCCCAGTATGGACTATAACCTCAAAAAAAATCTGGTGGGAACATCACACGACTTTCCTTATCCCATTATTATATATTATACCGTGTCCATCGTCTCGGCCCTGCGCTGCTCTCGTCTAAAAATTTGTTATTTTAAAAAAGCATGGGGCGCGAGTCCAACACTCGAAAGCTGATTAAAATAAACAGTACAAAACAATAATTGAGTCGTACTTAAAATTTTGCTAGGTCACTGAAGGTAATCGTGCGAGCTCTGCTGCACAGCCTTCCCCATTATCGCCTGCGTGCTCCCTCCTAGCGGCCAAGCGCTCCCCCTCCCCCCGTCCTCCCGCAGTCGGCCAGGTAGTTCTCCGAGCGCGCTGTGATTGGTCCGTTTAATTAATTTTTAATCGGCTATAACTTATTTATTTGACTTCGGATAAAAAAATTTTATTGTAATTTTTTTGTTCGCCTCGGTCTGATCTATTCGGTAATATAAATTTCCCGAAACATTTTATGAACACCCAGTATATTAAAAATCCTGATCTTCAATTTTTTTCGAGTTCCCATTTTACCAACTTTTATTTTAAATTCATTTATCTCGTGATAACAAATCATAATTAGCTGGTGTCACAACCACCTTCACTTTCTGACAGCAAGATCAAGAAACTACTTACCCGTTTCTGAGTTAAAAGATTATATAGAAAAATAACTATTTTATAACTTCGATCAATTTTAAAAACATAATTTCAATTTATATTTGATATATTCACGTATTGATTTTATGCATTTTCAGGTGGTACTGCAAATAGTTTTTAATATTTGTAAAAGTGCTTAACTTATAGTTTCTATTATCATACATAGATTATATTTCTCAAAGCTTACAGTGATAAATATAAATAAGAAATCCCATACAAGGGTATCCAATCTGGACTGGATTTAGATTTTTTGGTGTTTTATTAAGATGCTTACGAAGAGTACACTATTTGATAAATTTAATTTATAAATTAATTAAATAAATTAAATTCATATTAAGATGTTCTTAATACAGCAGACTCAAAATGTTTGAAAAAGCCAACTTTCGTCTAGAGTAAGATTTTTACTTAAAGTTGTATGTCAAGTTAATTGAAATGTTAACAAAAATTACTACAGCTTCGCTTCAAGTAATCAGTGAATCACTTTTATTTATTTCTTCAGGGATAGTAAATTATACAAAAACTTTATCAATAATTATAATACACTGAAGTTTAATTAAGCTTTTTAAATATTGCGTTTTTATATAGGTTGGTCATTAAATTTTAATTTCTGTGCAATTCGTGTTCTGTGTTCCTCTTTATTTATATGATATCTTTGTAGATGTCGTTGTTTTTTCTAGGCATAAAATATACGTTACATAATGCCGAATTGTTTGTAGAAAAAGCATAATTTTTCAGATATTTCTCCAGGGTATACTGTTACTGGTTACGGTTAACTTTGAAAAATCAGATTTCACTGGGGTACAATTTCATACGTAGTCATGTGATATCGCCGTTTTCATGCTTGAAGGAAACAATAAATTCGTATTTATAAAATTATCAATTCATATTTATATAAAAATAATGTCTAATATACAGCTAATCTGCTTTTATTTTTATTTTAAAAGATGAATTATTGCCGTTTCCTACACAAAAGCACAGTTTCAGTGTCAAATTTGCAGAAATAAAGTTACGAAATAGATTTTAAGACATTTTGCTTATTGCAACTTGGGTATTATTTGTAGCTTATTAAACATTGCTTTCTCGCGCCGACCCAATTAGCGTCGGCGTTTCTGCGCAGCGTAATGAGAATGGTTATACACACCATAATTGCTCGTTCCACGAGGACTGCCTCCTGTAATAAATGCACCGAAAATTTCAATCAGTACTTGGCTTGCGGCGCTACTTCGTAATCAGCGTGGAAAGGTTAAGGTTTGCCTTTTCAGGTTGACGGCACTGCAGATTATAGATAATAACGTCGCTGGGAATAAAAGCACAAATATCTAAATCTATGACTAGACAAGTGGGAAAAAATTAGAACTCGAGAGTGGAAGTAACGGCAATAATATCAGGGTTTTGCAAATTGCTCTGAAGCGGAACAAGCATAACGTTGAAATATTATACATAGTTGTTACGTCTCTGAACAAATATAATACTTAAAGTAAGATGGATATTTATTATATATTTTTATAGCATTATTTGTAATTTTGATTAATTCTAGAGATATAATTATACCTGAAATTTTAGGACTTGTCTACTTAAAAGTAATATTCAACTAATCATTACATGTTTAACAATTACTATAAAGGTTACGATTTTATAAATGAATTACTCTTTGATAGAAATTTTTTGCATGAAACATTATAAAATATATTTTCTTTTCGGTATAAATAAAATACAAATAAAGCAGGTATGCTAAAGAATTAATAGTCACATACTTTTGAGCAGTTTAATTATTGTAGAGTAAATTAAATTCGTATTTTTATATCTAGTGTATCACAAAAAAATGACGAAAAGACAAACCAAGCCGTTGAAATAGACGAAGACGATGACGAGGAGGACCAACTAATTAAAAACACTAACACGTGGCAAATAGTCAAAGGACATAAACGTAAAAGAATTCAAAAATCAAACTCCCCGATATCAACAAATGTACAGCAATCAGACTTAAATAGAAACAGATACTCAGTTTTAGCAGAAAACCCTACAAATCAATCAACAAAAAATAATAATAAACAAACCTCATCCTCATTAGTAAACAAATCACCCCCCATTTTTATACAAGGTGTGGCTAACTATGACGAAATGATAAAAAACTTAACCGATATAGCAGAAATTGAGCAATACACGACAAAGTGTTTAACTAACAATGTAGTTAAAATAAATTCAAAAACACCTGACACTTACAGAAAACTACTAAAATACTTATGTGAAAAAAATATCTTACACCACTCATATCAGATGAAACAGGATCGACCATATAAAGTAGTATTAAAACATGTGCATCACACCACCCCAACGGAAGAAATCATAAAGGCCCTTGACAAATTAGGTCATAAAGTAAGACATATTATAAACATAAGAAGCAAACGCACGAAAGATCCACTCCCAATATTCTTCATTGACCTCAAACCGGCCAAAAACAACATAGTTGTCAACTTTGAACCACCAAGAAAAAATGCAGAAATAGTGCAATGCACACGTTGTCAGAGCTATGGACATACACGAACATACTGTAATAGGCCATATGCGTGTGTTAAGAGCGGTGGACCCCATGACACCAGAACATGTCGCAAAACCAGGAAAACTGAGGCCACGTGTGTATTATGCGAAGGTTCGCACCCTGCCAATTACAAGGGGTGCTCAGTATATCAAGAATTACAACAAAAATACTAACCTAATCACCAACCAGCGGTCAGAAAACCTATTCAGCTAACAGCACAAAATTTTCCAATCCTAAATTGACAACAACATAATCAGCAACCCTCTACAATTCTACTACATCCATCTAACCTTACCTATTCCCAAATAGTCTCAAATCAGTTAAACCATAATCACGACCTAACTCTACAACAATTTCTAGACGAATTCAAAGCCTTATTCAATCAATTACTCCAACAAAACAGCATAATTCTAAATATGCTAAGTACATTCATTAATAAAATAGCTCACTAATGGCTAAGTTGCTTCGACTAACTTTATGGAACGCCAACGGGCTTCAATACAAAAGCCTGGAAATTGAAAACTTCTTACATATAAATAACATCGACATTTTGCTTGCGTCAGAAACACACTTTACTGATACAACGCACATAAAAATACCACACTATTCTGTCTATCATACGGAACCCCAAGAACACGCACTGGGGCTCGCGCTTGACTACAACTAAAGGTAAACTTATTACAGATAACAACTATGACTTCCTATCAACCGGAAGCTCAACATATTGGCCATCAGACCCTAACAAAATTTCAGACGTTCTGGACTTCTTCGTAACAAACGGCTTTTCATCCAACAAAATGAATGGCATCTCCAATTATGATCTGATGTCCGACCACTCACCGATTATCGCATCCATAAGCAGTACCATTATCTACAAAACACCTAACTAAATAACTGGGAAATCTTCAAGACTTATATTGAACAGCATCTTACTACAAGTATTAGCCTGAAAACCGCAGAAGAAATAGAATTAGCAACGAATCACTTTATAACTACAATTCAGGAAGCGGACTGGAAAGCCACACAGCAGCCAGATAATATAAAAATAATGAGTCCCAACATACCAAGCGAGGTCATGAAAATAGTAAAAAAAAGAGATTAGCGAGAGCTAGATGGCAACGCACCCACAACATTGAAGACAAAAGAATGTACAATCAACTCAAACACAAATTAAAATCTATAAAGAATGAATCCTTTCAAACCTACATGAAGTCTTTAAATGTCCATGACAATTCAATTTGGAAAGCCGCTAAAGGTATCAAAAAAACACAAACTCATATTCCTCCATTAAGAGACCAAAGGGCATCATGGTTAAGATCAGACAAAGAGAAGGCAGAATCGTTTGCAGACCATCTAGCTGAAATATTTCAACCAAATTCTCTTGAGGTTAATCTTGAAATAGAAGAAGAATTACAATCTCCAATACAAATGTCCTTATCAATACGAAAGTTTACAGCCAAAGAAATAAAGAAAGAGATAAAATGGTTAAAAGGTGGAAAAGCACCAGGTCAAGATCTGATTACAGCAATCGTGCTGAAGCAATTACCTGAACAAGGAATAAAATATTTACAAATTTTATTCAACGGAATCCTAAGACTTGCATACTGGCCGCTGTATTTCAAATTCGCGCAGATCATTCTGATCCCAAAACCCGGTAAACCTCCCAACGAAATCAGTTCCTACCGCCCCATTAGCCTGCTTCCTATATTATCCAAGTTGCTTGAGAAAGTAGTATTGAAGCGTATTAATGAAAACTCATTGCAAGAAGAATGGTTGCCTAACCACCAATTTAGGTTCAGGCACCATCATTCAACAATGCCACCGACTTACCATCATCATATAAACTGCACTTCAAAATAAAGCATTCTGTACTGCTGCTTTCCTAGATGTTAGACAGGCGTTCGATAGAGCATGGCACAGAGGATTATTACATAAAATCAAAAAAACTTTTCCTTCTGACTATTATCTACTATTACGCTCGTATCTTACACACAGAACCTTTCAAACATGGATTGGTCAAGATGTCAAGATAAAGGCAGGTGTACCGCAGGGCAGTGTCCTGGGACCTTTGTTATACCTGCTATTTACATCTGACCTACCCACATCGAAATCCACTGAGATAGGCACATTTGCAGACGACACGGCGGTGCTCGCGTGTAACGAAGACCCAATATCAGCATCAGCTGCACTGCAAATCCATTTAAATCAAATCGAAGAATGGTTACTTAAAAGGAGAATCAAAGTAAATGAGACTAAGTCGGCACATGTTACATTTACAACAAAATACCAAGAATGTCCACCGGTAACCCTTAATGGTACTACTCTCCTACAGTCCACTGAAGTTAAATATCTGGGGCTCCATATTGACAAAAGAGTAACATGTAAAACGCATAGTAATAAAAAGCGGAAACAAATGGACTTAAAAATGAAGCAGATGTATTAGCTCATTGGAAAAAATCCATATTATCCTTAGAAAACAAACTGCTGTTATATAAGGCTGTTATCAGATCAATCTGGAGCTATGGATGCCAGCTCTGGGGTTGTGCAAGCATGGTAGCCATATGCCATCAAACATCAAACCACAACGGAACATCACCCAAACGAAACCCTGGCACCATTGACAGTAAGTCCGCAAAATCGACGTCTTTAGAAGAAATGGCCAAAAGACTTAACCGTCTAAAGAAGGGATAACTCCAATGGGAGTCTACCCATCAAGTCTCGTAAACACATACTATTAGCTCATAGGATGTACATAGATTCTGATTGCTGATTATAAATAAATTTTAAAAAAATATTTAGTGTATTAAAAAGACACAATCTTAGAAAAATGTGATGTTTATGCAAAGTACACCTCTTAATGTACAAGTGAATGTGTTTTGGATGTTACGGGTTTCTAAGAAGCATCACAAAGCGTTGAATTGAATTAAGTAACATAAAAATAGTTAAATAATAACCAGTATCTGTATTTCATTGACAAATTTTAATCGGTCCAGGTGCATTGTTATTTAAAATTCCATATTACAATCGTGTAAACTTATTTACAAAATAATTGTGATAACTCTTCAAATACACACACTATTTTTAATTTTCTGACTCCTACGTGGACAAACGTTTAATGTTGAAAATGTTTTAGTGTTTTCAAAATATTCTCCCTGATGGTCAATTCATTGTTGTTTATGTTGAAACCAATTTTTATAGTATTATTCCATAACAAATCAGGTATCTCCAAAACATGAGTTTCGAACGCATTAACCGCCCCTTTTGGCGTCAATAATCGTTGTCACGCGATTTGCTCTTTACGTAATAAAACTAAAAAAAGTCCTTGAGGGCTAAGTCAGGACTGTACAGCGGATGATCCATAAATTCGACGGTTTGAGTGCTTAAAAGTCAGCTGTTTGCGTCGATATGCGTGAGTTTGCAGTGACATGGTGGAGAATGATCCGGTGTCGTTATTCTTATTTCTCTGAAAACCGGCAAACAAGTGGTTGTGTACCATTCAGAATTGACTATTTTACAATTCTCTAAAACCACGTTTGCAATATATTTATTTTTTATAAAAAAAAACCATTCGTTTCGAAAGGCTTCGATCACGAACGACTTTTGTTGGGTTTGGCTCATCTTGGAAGACCTATACAGTCGACTGCTGTTTACTTTCGGGTTCATACGCGTAAATCCAAGATTGGTCACCTGTGGCGATATTGTAAACAATAATTCAAGCAGTACGATCGTATTTCTTGAGTATTTATTTCAATCAATCGATACGAGCATGTTTTTGAGCGATTGTTAACTTATGCAGGATCTAACGCGCACACAGACTTTTCACGGTTTAATGTTTATGCAATATCAAATGTATGCTAGTAATACTAATGTCTAAGGGTGTCCAAATTTTATGATAAGATAAACGACGATCTTATTTTATTAGTTTGCGCACGGCATTGATGTTTGCTGACGGTCATTAAATTAATCCGCTATCGAACTATGATAATTAAATTCATTGAACCAACAGTATAACAGTACAGTGACTCGGTGTGGGGCTTTATCACCAAAAGTCGAAGTAAGTTTATCGATAAACTGTTGTTGAGATAATCCACGTCGAAGGTCGTAACAAATCATTGTACGAAAGGAAATTTTTAAATTAATGAAAACAAAACAAACAGCGTCTATATAAGAAAATGTTCTGAGTACATATGCCGTCACAAATGTCAAACTTTATGATACAAATATCAGAGCACCCCTAACACACGCAGTGTTACCAATTCGCAATAGATATCGTGCAACTCACGTGTTCTAATAAAGGAACCAGTCTTTAAAGTGACTATAAGAAGGGCCATTGTAATATCGCCATTTGCATTTACCTGTAGGCGTTTGTCTTAAAACAATATTATTCTGTATATAGCATTGTATATCCAATCAGTTAAGAAAAGCAATAAAGATATTTAAGGCTCAATTAGGCATATCAACTTTTCTATTGAACAATATAATAGATGCGAAGGCTTTCACGGCCGGTGTTATGGTGCATCGTGTGGTTAACCCGAGAACCAACCATACGATGCAACAATTTAATACTCTTAAAGTCAAATGTTCTTAAAGATCTGCAGCTACCATACTTTTTATATAGTTCAGATGTCTACTAAGAAGGAATTTTCCGAAATTTAAGCCTCCTTACCGTAAAAGTACAAAAATGGTACAATCCAAATCACCTGTATGAGCGATCGTCTAAAATAAATTGACATAGTCGTTTAACTGGCATATATCTTTAGACCTTATAAAAATAGAGCTATATAAATTCATATGTACATTCTACATTATAAATAAATAAACATGTGTTGTAATATACTTTTAAATTCTAGATCAAGACGTAAAAATAGAGATTTAGTTTTTTACATACGAAAGCTGCAAAAAATTGTTTTTTATAAGACAATAAATGTAAATTTTTCTTTAAGGATTCCTAAACATGTCACAGTTGTTCGTTGTATTACTCGAAATTTATGCCTTTTTCATTTGTAATCAATTCAAAGTATAAACGTACAACCAAACCGAGGTCATAATTTTCTTTGCCAGAACAACCTGCTCTAATAACTGGCGGAGAATGTTGGTTTCAAGGAATTCAACGCTTGGATAGATACCGATTAACAAGATAAATTCATCTTCTTTGTAGCATTTCTTGTTTAACAGTTTCCAACAATATTGAATGGAAACTCGAAGTTTAGTTTGGGATTTGTTCTGGTAAGTTAAAGTTTGTTACTACATTATAAACAGGGAAACAAGAAGAATGCGTACAAATAGAATTTTTAAAAGTGTTGCTCATTTTGATTATACGATATCGATATATATTGTCATACAATATTTCTTAACTTGCGGCAATTAAATTTGAAAATGAAAATAAATTACCAAAAAACCTAAATTGTGCTTTGTAAAATTATGAGGCAAAATTAGTAGTTTCTTTAAAAACAGTTTTATCAAATCCAAAAATTTAGGCGAGTGAAGCTTCAGTCAACTGCTAATAAATAAATAAATAAAATAATAATAAATATAACTTAGAAAAAAACAGTTACTATTGTTTTGAAGAAGCCTATGGCGATAACTTTGAGCGTGACTATTAATATCCTTAGTGACAAATGGAATACCAAAATCCTTATGTATGGTTTAAATTTAAAAATATACAAAAAAAAACAATGAATTTTTAATTGGAATCAGATCTTTCTTGGTTTTACACAATCTTGATGAATATCATTTGTTTAATTGGTATTAGGATTGATTTCTAAAATAAAAGCTTGTAAGGGGTAACTTAAATGTCCTGTTTTTTTAGCAATACTCATATATCAATATCATTTTTAATATGCTTGCTAAACACCAATATAAATAATGTTGCAGGTTTTCTGAAGTTATTATTGAATATTTATGTGTTGATAGATGTTGTATTGCCGGTAAAAGTAATCGTAATAGTATATCCAACTTTTGGTATATCGTCAGTGCCAATACATGGTGTTCCAAAAATAATCATTCGATTTAAAATGTTATAAAAAATAATGAACATAGACACTCAAGATTAATTTTATATTTTAGGGTTAATCTTGAGCTCTTTTACATACCAAATTATAGGTGTTCATTATACTCCCCTTGGGATGCACGGCATATGTCCATACGGTAGCCAAATTTGTCCCAAACTTTTGCGAATACACCTGGAACCACTGTTGCCACGGCTTCTGTTATATGGTTCTGCAGTTTGACCACTGTAGTTGGAAGAGGAAGCACATAAACTCAGCCTAAACCCCCACAAGAAAGAAATTGCACACAATGAGGTCCAGCGTCTTGAAAGGCCATTGATGTATAGCTAAATTGTTGGGTCCCATACGGTTGATCTATCATTGTGGAATCTAATTATTCAAAAATTTTTGAATTTACAGGCTCCAGTGTAGTGGCGCTCCGTCCTACTGGAAAATTAACTCATCCGAATCGGTCTATAATTGTGGAAAAATCAGTTTTCAAGCATATCTAGATATATAATTCCCTTAACAGTGTTCTCTAAGAAAAAACATTAAGTTTAATAAAGTCTCTCTCATGCTATACAATTTTATGTAGATGCTCCGTACTCCATATTCTAACATTGTAGAGGTTTATCTTATCACTTAAATAAAAAGTCAGAAAATACTAAGCGTGATACAAAATTGTCATTTTCTGCCACCTTGTAGAGGATTAATTCACACAACTTTATAAGTCGTTATTTGTCAACTTTATTTTCCTTTTATACAGATAACCCGTGTCTTAGAATTGTCTATACCATCGCCTAATGCTCTAAGCTGTAGTAGGTTTAACACCATATTGTTACCAAAAATCACGCTGAACGGGTGTTACGGGTTCACTTCGCGAAGCGTATAACCCAAAATGATTTCTGTTATCCAGTCGTCATCTTGACAAACAACGAAATGGCAAATGAACAACCGCGTAAAACTCGATAATTTCTTCTTTCTAACAGTACATTTTTAGATCAAAACGGATTAAAAGCTGAATAGTTCTATATATACTTAGTCTAGTGAATAATATTGGCTCAATAGACATAGCGCACATACATAAAAACCGAAAAATTTTCCAGAGGTCAACACTGTCGTTGAAGAGCACCCAAATACCTGAGAGACCAAGATGGGGCTACTCGATGTGGCTGACAACAATCTCTGTAAACTAACCAACCGCTTAACTCCATCACCGTTTTGGCTTAGAGCATCAGTGCGACCTCGGCTCAACCACGTCGACCACTTTGTGGGCCATCTTCAAGAGTATAAGTTCCACGAGTTTATGAATTTGGTGACTTATAAAGAAGTCTTTCAGCTTATACGAGCATTCAAGACCCGTAATTCACCCGGATCAAAGAAGGTAATGGCTTGTATCACCGCCATCACTAATGCTATCCTCAGTGTCTGCTACTTCCCGAGCCACTAAAAGGTGACAAATGTAATTGTGCTTACTAAGCCTGGAAAGTCAGGAACATTTTCTCAGGACTACTGGCCTATTAATCTGCTCTCGACCATAAAAAGCCTGTGAAACAAGTGATCCACAAGCACATGTGAACAGATATTGAAGACCTTCAACTAATTTCAGATAGTCAGTTTGGAGTAGTGAAACGTATCACCAAAGATTACATCGAGAAGCAAATGACGGGTATAGTTTTTCTCGACGTCTCCGAGGCCATTCTATAAGATGTGGTACAACGGCTTGGTATGCAAGTTGTAATATCGTAATATCGTAAGGTCATCAGAGAGGCAAATCCGAGTTGACGTCTCCTAGGCTTTGTCTTATTCCTGACGCTCTTCAATACCTACGTTAGGGATAGGCCGACTACGCTCATAAAATATGTAGAGAGAGCTGTGCTGTACGGTTTGTTGAAAAATTATTTTATTTTGAGACAGCTGTAGGAGGAAATGGATCTCCTGAAAAATTGGCGCGACATGTGGAGAATCGGCATCAGTGCGAAAAAAAAGTTTAGCGATCCTAGTCTTTACAAAAATACCACTTTACTTTAGGATCATCAAAATATAGATACCATGGGAGAAGGAAACTATCTACCTCGCAGTGACCATTGATCGGAAACTGATCTGGAGAACTCACGTCGATAGGGCGGTAAACAAGGCGAAGCTAGCTAAAACAGCTCTTAGTTCACTCCTTCACTCAAAGAACTAACTATCTGCCAGCAATAAGCTCCAGATCACACTTACCAAAAGTGGACTACCTTTAGTACTACCTCCTTAGAGACGTGGACATACCAAAAATCTAAGTGCCCAGAAACTACATCCGAGCTTACAGCAGCATAATAAGTCCACTATTCGTGACTTTTAGCAATACGAAGTTGCCAAGGTAACCATCACAATGATGTGAAGATTTTAATTCCTCTATAAAGCGCAATGGGACGGCGTATGCGGCCTACCAGTACCTAAGCCAGGTCATATCAAAAGGACCGAAGTTAGGGTAAACCCACACACTTCTGCTTTCGCTAGTGATGCCAATGTCTATTCACTACTTGAGCTATTGCATGTAAGATAGCACAAAGCGGCAACTATTTAAATTGGTTAGATATATAGTATAAGTTATAAATCTTAAGAAAAGTAATTTTGATGTTTGGTTTAATATTATGTAACACTTGGTTTGATATTAATAACTAATAAAAATAAAAAAAAGGTTGATTAGGGACTTGGTAAACAAAACAGAATGAAAGGTGCCAACGAATTAGTTTAAAAAAAATAATTTATTAAAATTTTTTGATAAGTTTGCTTTATATGGACAGAAAGGCAATCGGCTTATATTTATCAACAGTGTGTTAATTTTTTCCAGGTTTTGGTACTATTATTTTCTATAATCTTGGTTAATAACATTTACTATGTGAGTAACACTACAGACTTTTTAGGAAAGATCTTTAGGATTTGTCCGTTTATTAGGTTATAACCACGTACATTAGGTCTATTTTACCTCAGCAGTTTAAAACTAAATCTTACTAAAAAGAAGAATCCTATAGTTCAAAATGTCTGATATGCAATGTATAAGTATAATATAACGGTTTAAAGAATGCAGATACATTCGATAAGCGCACAGCAAATGTATTAGCTTTCTCTTAGTTAAACCTTGTTTAATTGCTATGGTTTCTTATCGGTAGTATAGCACTTTAAGATGCTTTAAAATTATTTGTAGCTTTTAAAATTTTTTAAAATTTACTACATATAAAATAATTGATATTGCCATTTTGACAAAAAGTCGGATTCATTCTTTGTAGTTTATTTTAACAGTAGTATCTCACATTTCCTGCCATTTTCTTCTAGCTGGCTTCATACAATTGACTGCTTTATGGAAAATATATATTAACTTTATAGATCTAGTTAACACTTATGCAAAGTATAACTTCGTAAATGAGAATGATAAAATATTGAGTTGATAAATCTAAATCTTCTAGGTTGTACAATTGCTTATTTAGATCAGTACTTTCCTCGAGATAATGCAGGCTGTTGCACTTGGATGCAAGTTTAGGATTAGAATCGCTGTTAATTAGGTTTGTGTTTAAATTTAGAATAACGGTGTAACAGTAAATAATATCTTGTTACGTAAAAATTTACTCCGATATTACTTATTGTTAGCAACTGTGAATTTATTTTCCACCGAAGCGAAGAATTCCTTGTAAATTCTTGTAATTAATTCTACCTTAAGATTTAATTGCCCATTTGCTTTTCAAGTAACGTTATGCAGTAAACCAATTATTAAGGTGCTATTTTAAAAATTAAAGTCGATAACAAAATAAGCATGGCGCTATTTTGGTTTTTCAATTAAAAAACAAGAATTTTTAATTTATGTGGTGTACCACTTAATTATTTCTCTTTGTTTGATTGATGCAGGTTGGTAGTAGAATATTTCTTACAATTGGTAGAATATAAAACACACTCGTAAAAGTTCTAAAACGATCATAATTCTACTAGATTTTACACTTAATTATTCTTATATTATATGAAACGGTTTAATGGTTATATTATCATTACAAATATGTTATATTTCAAATATTTTTTGTCATTTTTATTGGATTTGAAATCGATGTAAAATAATGGCAGTAGTTTCTTGGCTACCTCGCGGCTAACGTTCATTATGTTTTGTATTTGGTCCTAACTTTTCTAATTTTTTAGAAACATCTTAGTTGACACTAAATGATGTGAATTGAATGACAAACCTTTATGATCGTTTATTCTATGGGCCGATATTTAAATGTTTAATACCTTTAACTGTAATAACTCTTCATTTGCAGCTACTTTTCTATTGCAATTAACCAGGTTCTTGTATACCGCCAGTTTCATGATACAAAAATACATAAAATTTAATTATAAAATTCTCTAGAGTCTCGTCAGTGAAATGGTCTTCTGCTGAGAACATTCTCTGACCACCGCAACAGTCTTCTAGGAGGTCCATTCCTTTTTAACGAAAAAAATTCTCAATTAGTTGGATAGCACTTCCGTATTGTCTATATACAAGATTGGTGCAGTAGAGGGCATCGTTTGCATATCCCAGACGTAGATATTTAAGAGCACCAGAGATAAAACGAAGCCTTGGAGGACGCTAGCTCGGAGTTGCCGCTTAGATGACTTTGTATCACCAAACTTAATGCGGAACTTACTTTCACAGAACAAGGACCAGGCAAGTTCAACTACAGAGAGCGGGATTGCGGTAGAGGCTTGTGTACTACATCTTGCCACATTTATCCGTGATTTGCTTTTTAGTGTAACCCTCGGTGATACATTCTATTACCTGGAGAAACTGGGGAGTAGTGAAGTAGCCGGAGCAAAATCTAAATTGACTATTCAGAATCAGTTAGAGGTCTTCGACAGCTATCCTTAGCATTTATGGATCACTTGCTCCACATGATTGCCCATGATCAGCAGTAAACCAATAGGCCGTTAATCCTGCGATAATGTTTTTGAGTTATTGGGCTTGGAAGGCATAATGGCATCAATCGCCTTCCAAGACCTCGGAAAATGGTAGAAGATAGTGTTGGTGACGATGATAACGCAGACTATCACCAGTGGAAGCCTGCAGTAGACGAGCCGGGATACCATCTGGCCCGAGTGCTTTGCGGGATCATACAACCTAGACGACCTCTTTGTAGATTTCTGGATTCAAAGGGTCATGGTCTACTGAAGACGGCCAACAAAGCAGTTGATGTGGTTAAGGTCAGCGTCGCCGTAATCGATGTTTTTCTTTGAGCGGTATATATGACGCCAGATTGACATTAGATGGGAAATGGAGGGATAAGAAGGTTGCATAGAACCTTGACAATTCTTTAGAGGCTTTTATGGGCTACGTCAAGTGCATCCAGTTTACCCTCCCAGGAGGGCGTTGCAATGCTTCACGACGACGGTGTTAACTTTTGTTCTCAAGGTTATCTCTGATAAGCTCTTTTAACTCCGAAGGTAGGAGGGTTGGTGAATTTTGGATGGAGACCATGAGATTATAACATAATAACATAATAACATTATAACATAATACAAACAAAAAAAATGTCTCTATTATTTATGTGAAAATGCATTATTAAGTGGCGAAGCGAAACGGAGTCACTTACTAACTTTATGTTGTCCGTCTGTCTGTCTGCCCGTCCGTCAGTCCGTCCGTTTGTCCGTCCGTTCGTCCGTCCGTCCGAGCAAAAACTCGAGAACGGCTGGGAATTTCCAAATTCTGTTTTCACCAATCGATAGGTGACCAAAAAGGCTCGATTGCTAGTGATTTTGAAACTGATTAGTCAAAGGTCAGCGTTAGTGAGCTTTACGGTTTCAAATTTTCAAAATAGCAACAAAGGAGATGTAGCATATCATTCAACTCGTCTTTGGCTGCTTCGCCACTTCGCTATGCGTTGCAAGCTTTGCCGGTTTATTGGTTGGAGACTTTTGCTTGCCTTTGTATTACGTATTGTTGGTTACCTTTTTCTGCTTATGAACATATAAACATAATTTTATTAAATCACTTTAGGTAGGATATCGCTTTTTAATTTTACATCTTGCAACTAATAATCCTTTCAGATAAATACAAAAATAAGAGCTTTTATGACAATACTTACTTAATTCAAAAATTTAAAAGAAGAATCACTATTAGAAATAAGTTCACTAATTACTTAACTTAAAGAAAAAATTTCTAAGACTGGTGTTTAAACAATTTAAAAATGTAAATTGAATCTTTGGAAATGGCTAAATAAAAATCCAAATCTTGTATCGAAATACAGAAACAATGGGTATATTGACAAAGGATTGCAATTTGTCTATGAAGAGTCTCCAGCTATTACATAATTTTAATAAAATAATTAAAAATACCTGTTAATTTTTACAGCAACAGAGCTCTAGGAATACACTGATAAATTATTTAATTAAAAAAAACTAATTGTTTAAGGAATTCTTCAAATGTTGTGCTATCCCATAACAGTTGTATTTTTTGCAACAAACCTATATTATTTTTAAAAGCTAGATCAATATTATACATTTATTTCTCACAGCTCAGCCATATCTTTGTAAATAAATATGTAGTCACTACGCACCACCTTTTAAAAATCCAGGAAAAATAATTTCACTTCTGCTTTATAGGCAGTACTTTAATATTGTGCATTTTTTACTAATATTCAAAAACACGGACACCAATTAACATAGAGATATGGTCAATGGTTCATTGTACGAGTATGCGTTAAAAGGGATATTTTCATATACAGTTCTAATCCTACTATACCGCTCATCAAAGTCCGATTTTGTCGGTACTGTCTCAATAACATAAGATCTGATTTAGATAGATTTTAGTTTTAAATTACCGGAATAAAGTAACGCCCAAGCTCAAAATCAAGTCGCTTACCTTGTGATATGAAAAAAACCTTTATATATATATATATATATATATATACATACAAACACGCGCGCGCGCGTGTGCGTGTGCGTGTGCGTGCGTGTGTGTGTGTGTGTGTGTGCGCGCTCGCGTGCGTGTGTATGTGTGTACTACAACTATAAAATAAGCTAAGGGCTCTAAAAATTAAAATGTGTAAAATTTTGACGGGGTTCTTAACATAAAGCCAAATTTACTCCACGATTAATGTTACTGAAAAGAAAAAACACCGTGGTGCAGCTGCTAACAATTTGTTACAAAATTGTTATTAATGAATCAGTTTTTTTAAGTGAAAAGATGAAGCAAAAATCTATAGCTATGATTAGAAACAAAAACTCAATCGTTCCAATGGAAATTTAGTGATTCGCTACATTTGAATAAGTATTTAAGATCTCAAGAGAACTGAGGCTGCCTAAAATGTTTCTTGCATCTTATATCATTTTTACTGAGCATATAAATTTTTGTCAGCCTGGTTCTGTAATTGAGGGGAGAGCTGCGGTGCAGATGGACCTGAGTTAATTCCTGGAGTTTTCTAATGCTTGGCGGGTAGCCTACTCAGTTACTAACAATAATTGAGTACCTGTGTTCGCTTCGAACAAAGAGTAATAATGGCGGTCGCATAAGACGCGGTGCTTAACACATCGCCTCGCATCAAAGTTGGTGCTCTACGACCAGGCACAGTGACGTACATATGAGAGGGTTAACCTCTCAGTTCGCAAACCGTGCATCCACGCGGAGCATTAGAGCCTTACCATTACATAAATTTTTTATTATTGTAATTGCAATTTTTTGTGTTTGTAGCTTAGCAGTTTCAAAATATATCATATATTTCACTCCTAATATTGTTTTAGACTTCTTTTACTGAGTAAATTTAAGAATGCAACTGTGTATTGATACTAACAAATCTTTTAAATTTTCATAGAATCGAATTATGGATTTTTGGGGTGTGTTTAAGAAACAGAAGTTTTATTAAAATAAAGAATAATATATTGGAGTGTGTAGAGGCTTCTAAAAACCTCAGGTCCAGGAAATTTCTATCCCATTCTCCCCCCACTCACTCGAAGAACCTGATCAAGTTAAAGTAGCCAGTTACAGTTCGGTTGCAAACCACCGTTATAGTTGCGCCAATTTGCGGTTTTGAATTAGAATTAATTAATTTTTATTTGAGGTTTATTGGCATTATAAAAACTGTGCGCGGCTTGTGCCCCAAAACATTATTTAAAGACCTAACTATAAAATTATCTTAAAGCACTCTAGGATACCTATGTATGAAGTGTTTAGAAAAAATTCTTTTATACTAGTAAAAAGGAAGTACATAACAAACGAAAATTTTCAATACGTAATTGGAAACCTGGGGGTTTTCTTTTGTCGACATTGTAAGCACACTAACTTAAGGTTTATTGGCTGCGAGAAAGCGACGTCTTCGGGAACTTTTAATTTTTCGGTCGCGTTGGTTCAGTGCAACCACCTGCCTTAATCAACGTTCCAGTAAATCCTGGTAAGAAGGCGCGCGCTTCCGGCACCAAGCGAGTAACTTGAGTCTGTGCTAGCGATAATTCACAGCTCGGTTACTAATACGACACCCTACAGGAAAGCTTGCAGCTCCTGCGGAGCGAAGGCGAAGCCGGGCGCTGCATCTGGAGCGAGGCTTATAAAATTTTTATAGTGCATTCGAGATGCTAGAGGCGTTGTAAATTTTATTAATGATCTGCTGGAGAATTCTAGTATCTGTCTAATATTTTATTAGAGTAAGAAAAGTTTTGTCATTGTTCACTTTTTGTTATAATAAGGAAATTTTATTGTTTTATTACATCATTAGCAGTATAACAATTTTTTATTTACATTGAAATGAAATGCTAAAATAAAGATCAGTAATTATGCAATATTTAATATGCACTTTATATTAAAATTATTAAAATGTGATGATGACGTTAAATATAAGCTAATAATGCAAAAAAGAGTGTACAAAATCTTATTATAATTTTAATGGGCCTTTGCGGTTGCTCTGTAACTAACATTAAGCTTTGTTTATATCTTTGTTAACTTGTTTATTTAATTTTGTTCTGTGTTTATAACGTAATTTAAAATGTTATTTGTAGAAAATGGGGCTAATTTAATTTCGTATGCAATATAAGAAGTAATAATACGCGGTTTTCCACATCGCTCCTAGATGATACGATTTACCGGAAATCAAATTACTCAGTGATATTTATGTACACTATGCAAAGAATTACTAACATTTTACACTGTATTACTTCAGTACTAATATTTAAGCATCCTACAACCGGTTCTAAGGCTTATGTTGAGTTTCTAGTACGTCTGGAAATTTCTTGAAATTATTTGAGTCCTTACGTGTGAGGGTGGATTCCTGGAAAGCATTATGTCCATCGATCGGCCGCAACAGGGGGAGGGTAAAAATTTGTTAAATACTTTATAATGTAGCAACACTGTGAGGTTGGTAATATAATTAGTTGTAGATAAAAATGGGCATGTTTATTTGCTGCTTCTGTAGTGTACGTTGGTTTAAAGTGACATGTTTTACAGTGAATACCACGAATAAAAAATATTACATTTAGAATTTATATTTGAGCCATTTTAATTTGGCTATTACGATATTTGTTATTTCAAAGAACGTATTTACATAAACAAGGGCCCAAAGGCAAAATTTGAAATGTTAAAAAATAAGTAGAAAGTAAAACTTGCTACAAACTTTTAGGGTTCTAACGACATTACTATTTTATTTTTCACGAGAGAATAAAGAGTGAAACAAAAAAAAAGAGAAGAAGACAAATTGGTACTGATTTATATTTTACTACTTGGTTACTGAATATAATTAAATTTTTTTGTTTGGTCATTGCTAAATATTTTTCTTTACATGCTATGCGTTCTTTACAGTCCAAATTGCTAGAATTTTTGTGGACAACAAATTTATTCTTCGAAAACTCTTTTAAGTCTACTAATATAAATTATAAAAACATCAAGTCCTCCAAATTATTAGAAAGCAATTATTGAAAAAGTCTGTAAAATAAAATGTATGTATACTATATCTAATAGTGCTCCGTGGCTAGGCAGGTATTTTTACAAACCAGCCATATTTGCATTATTACCGCAGCAGTAGACACAACCTTGCTTAAAGTCTCAAAAAAATTAATCAATAAAATATTTAATTTTAAAATCTTAACCGCTCTAAGGCTAAACGAGTTATCAACTCATTCCACAATTCTAAAAATGCCAAAAATATGGATACAGAAAAATTTTATAAACACATTCCCAATTTCGTTAAATCTATTGGTAGCCATTTGACAACAAAATGCAACAAGTCTAGAACTAGTCCTACTAAATTTATAAATTGCTCTGTGAAACACCCTGACCATTACATAAGTTGCCAAATAGTTGCAAAAGAGGAGGAATAACACTGTTAAAACTAAAAAACTAATCGGAGGCATTTAACTACATCAGTTTGTTTGAGCAGATACTTCATCATTACAAATTATGGAAAGTATAACTCATAAGTAAACTGCATTAATGTAAAACTTCACATATTGCAAGGCAGAAGCACCAACGCTTTTGCTATAATGGAATAAGTTACCAATTGATGAGACCTAATTATTGCTTTCACATGTCACAAGACACAAATCAGAAGTGCTATCAAGTTGTCATATGCTTTGTCTCAGACACATACTTAACTATACCTACAATTTAATGCGTATTACACTATCGATCCGTATAATCAAACCAAATATGAGAATGCGGTCATTATTAAAAAATACAAAATTATCTCACTTATAGGTGGTTGTACAGAATGCTAGAAATATCTGGCGTAGGAATGTCAAAATACACTTTTACCTAATAATAGGCCGGACTTAAGCATCTTCTTGATAGTGGCAATGCTCTTCTCCGTAATGAACAAGGATGGGGGAGTCCTCATCTCAAAAGACCTTCCAAAATGAAGAATTCTTTGAAAATTACGTTATCACCTAAAAATAGTTATACTATAAGAACTATCATATCCAAGCACACGAACTATTTCTTTCCAAGCATTGACCGATACTTAATTGCATAAAAAGTTGTAGAGCAAAATTGTTTGATATTCCGTTTCTGACCAAGGTGCAATTGCAATCTCTTTTCATCATTCACAGATAGTTCCTCCTGCTCCAGTGCAGATTTAAATATGTTAACATGTTTGTATTATTACAACGTATGGCCATCAATTGTGTCGTAATGAAAACTTTCCCAATACTCTATGTAATCAGAATGAGCAATGAAAGAGAATTACAAGTTAATAAATCATATAGTTACTTTGCATTATAAAATAACGCTGTTTACAACTGGAAATAATGTTATAATAAAAATATTTACTAAGAGTTAAGTTATGTTACTTTAGTGCAAAAGATTAATATTTTTAAAAACTGTAGCATGCTATCTTTTGTAAGACTAAAGAATAAATAAGAAGAAATAAATTGAAAAATTGGGACTAGTATTTTAATACACCAGTTTAAGTTACATTTATGATTAAACACCTAAACAGTGAACGACAGTACGCTATATAAATAGATATTAACGCGACATTATCAACAAATGATTTAAGTGATAACGCTTTGTTATAAACGCGACACACTCTCTGCTAATTCATATTCTCGAGTCGTTAGCGACTTGTAATTAATATTCAGTAGCGGCAGTTCTTAATGCGTGGTTTGTAAATACCCACTAAAATGAACCCACACTTCATAATTTTATGGCTATGTTCTCCTTTGATGAGTTTAAGTACGTCAAAGTTTATTAATTTCTAGCAGTTATGTAGAAAGTTTTTAGAAGTAATTATCGTTTCTAATACAGAAAGAGCAAATATTTCTTAAAATTCACCCTACACTATAATGGTCATCCTTTAATTACATTTTTACAAAAATATATAAAATATCACCAACTTTACTAATTATATGAAATTAATTAACAAAAACAAGAAAAATAACTAGTAGTTACAGCCTTTTCTATGCGGTACTTCAAATGTATAAAAAATATAGTGCTTAATGATAAAAGTTTTTAAGAATATAAAGTTTGTAATTATTCAACCAAATGTGCTATTTCAGATTCCTAGAGTTTCTTGCATATACCTTATAATTTGTAATAAAAACAATGTTTAGTAGTATTATAAATCTGAAGTAGTTATTTATTAACTATTTAGCTGAACTTTGATACCATTTCGTAGAAGTTTGAGATCATCTGACCGACAGATATAAAATTTCGTTGAGAGAACATATATATGCTTATATTTTTTCACAGAAAGAGCTTTATGCTTTGCAGCATCTTTTCGTTTGACCCAATTTTGGATGTTTTCAATCTTTGGTTAAATTAATTTTTTGTCTGTAACAGAACTTGACAATGAGCTCAAGCATCTCAAGATAAAACAAGATTAAATCAAACGGTGTTTGATGTGTGACATCTAATCAAAATCCAAACACAACATTTGTACCGCTAAATAGCACGTCAGAGCAAATGGAAACAAACCTGTTCACATTACATTCACCAAAAGTAAAGACAATTTCTTTCCAATATTACTAAATAACAAGCCACTTTAACATAAAGGAGATGTGAAATATTTATTAATGCACAATTAATTTGGAAATTTTTTTCATTGATTAATAAAAAATCACAATTGTCAATCCTAAACAAAGTGCTAATATATAAAGCAATTTTAAAACTCGTATAGAGTTGCGGAATGCAACTTTGGAGTTCTGCGCCCACTTCCAATATCGAGGTCTCGGAAGGACTCCAATCCATATCTAATAATTTCATTACTCACGACAACCAAATAAAAACCTTGAAAAAGAGATAATCACCTACCCTCGGAAATACAAAGAGACCATCCCAATAGATTGATGACCCCAACAATGTGTGCCGTGTGACCCGCCGAATAGATTCTTAATCTACAAAGGTTATAAATAATTTTGGGGTCAAAATTATAGTGAAATAAAGAGTTATCAAGGAATAACGTTTTGAAAATCGTTCTATGTATATTAAATCATTTACTTATTATGACTTGTACTAGAAATTATAGATAAATTAAGTTAAGAAACTTGAATACACTGATGCGTTGTAATAGTGGAATTTTTTTTTATACTTAGACGCATTTTTTCGCAATCTGTGTCTTCAATATCTCTAAAAATTTAACGAATAATTGTCAGAAATTGTTCTTTTTGGTTTTTCAAATAAAAAAATAAAGTTAAATAATATAAAATAAAATTTAATGTGTGTACATAAACATTGTCCGAGACGTAATGTTCGTTGAATGATCCGATATCACAATAGTAACATAGACCATGTACACGTGCATCCACAAAGCTATCCAAAGGGATTTTAAAAACATTAAGGTAATCATATTCGAACGTAATCAGCATAAGAGAATGGTAGTAGTGTACGAAAGAATATCAAGATCTTCTATAAACTGAGATAAAAACCGCAAATAGAAAATGTGTTTACGACTGGTTCAAACGCTTTTGTCATAAGAAGAAAACAATTGAGGATGAGTCGCGTTTGTGTCGGCTGTAGATAAGCAGAATCCCAAACATGATCGGGCAAGTGCAACAAATGCTAACTCTACTAGTACAGGTGGAGTTGTTACGCATTAACTAGAATAGCATTGTCTGCTAACATTTGGGTAAGCGGTAGATTTGTTACTGATTTCTGATGTAAAAGTTAACACATAATTTATTGATTTATTATATCTAGTAATATCCAACGTACTTAACAGATTGGCTGATATTCTGCCTTACGTCACTACACCAGCACTATCTCAAATACATTAATCATTCTTACTTTCTAAATCTGAATTTTATAATGCTCAATTCCTTATAATACAGCATGGAAGCAAATTCACCTGTCCCGATATTCGTCTTAGTATAGGACTCGAGATAACCACGAACCCAAGTCAGGGCAGGCGACTATAAATATCTCCGAATTCTATACCCCAGTCTTTATCTATTTAGTTATATTTAAAGCTTGCATTTTGCACCAGTACTAAGTTGCTCAATTTCCACACCACCATTACAAATTCGCCGCAAGAGGTGTCTAGTACTTGCATACACGCTTTTTCCGCTCTGGTTGCTTCCTTCGCGTTTCAGGTGTGCAGAACAGTTTGTTGAATGATAGGCCGTCTTATTTGGGCGAATGCCCGGCTTCTCCATAGAACGCTTTTGCCTGACCTCGCTTGGTCGCATTTCCAATCTATCTCAAAGCTGCAGCTCCGGTCCGGTTGTCAGCCTCCCTTCGGTCCGCCTCTTCCTGAAAAATAAAATCTAAAGGTGTTGACTAACTCAATACTTCTGCAGTCTTAGTGTCTACGAATTTGTAAGCATTTGTCGCTTTAACTGCAAAACCCTACTCTCTCTGATTTTGCATCTTTCCATATTTTGGCTGCGTATAAAATTATCGGCTGCAAGGTTTTCACGAATACTTGCGCCGCCGCTTTGCAGCGCAAATCTAACGTTAGTCGTGCCGCCAGCCCTCTCTCTCTCTCTCTCTATCCAGCGTTTGTTGTCCATAGGTGAACATACGCCTCCTTCATTTCCCTCCATTTGTTTCTATCCTGTGCTACGTTCATCCATCCCCTTCTTGCCACTTTCCTGATGTCATCGTACCATCTTAGTATGGGCCTTCCTGGGTTTCGTTTTTCTCCCCATGGTTTCCATTCAGTCGTTTTTCTTGTCTAGCCCTATCTGGTGAGAAATTTATTTTTCGTTGTCACAAATCGCCCTTATATCACTATTCCAAAAATGTCTATTATTGATCTCTGCTCCAAGGTATCTATTGTGATCATTGCAGCCGATACACTCACTCTTGCGCTGGCCGCATTCCCAAAAATATTATTTTTCATCGCATTAAATTTTAATTTCGTGCTATTTATACACGTTTTGGGTACCCCGAATATCGTACCTTGCGCGCTTTTATGTTCTAAACCATCAACAAGGTTTCTGGAAACCTTACGGTTATAAACTAACAGATGAGCAAAAAAAAATAATATAAACCCCTGGATATTTTATAACAATTCATGACCAAGATCCATGTTTTCTCATCTAATCCAGCGTTTGGGGACTTCTTTCTGTTTTGTTACCTGAAAAGCGTCGTGAAATAACGCACGTTTTGCGGATGTTGCGGCAATTCAAAAACGTGTGGCAGTTTCTGGACGCTTTACGAACTTTAGCAAAAGTGTGTTGTAAAGGATGGCAATGATTTTGAAAGCCAATAAAAGTAATTTGTTTATATCTTCTATTAAGTTTCCCGATACCGTTTAGTCTACAAATATTACTAGTTTTTTCTAATATTAATAAAATTTCTTTTGTTTGTTCTTGTTTTACTTTTAATAAAATTCATCACAAGTAATACATAATCATCTAGCAAGAATTTGAAGCGTTTAAAACTTTTTCCAATCTTTAATATTATCAAATATTTTTACAACAAACAGCACTACATATAATGTTATTTTACAATATATGTCCTTCTACTAGGCAGAAAAATAACTAACCAAAAGTTTTGCTGTGTTGTGTTATTTTTTACTGCGGCAAAGTTGACGTATTTGTCACCTGTCTCCGCGTGTTTAGAATTTGAAGAGTATGCTACTATAAAATTGAAACGGGGGTACGCTCACAATACTCTCCAGATTTTTTAGATTTTTTTATAAAATATTTTATTGGTGAACTTTGAAAACTGCTTCACGCCAGGAGTTAAAGTTTTTTCATTATTATTTCTATAAAGATTTACAACCGGATTAATCAATAGTATTAGTAAGTAATATAATAATAGATTTTAATGTAATCATTTTTCCAATAAAATCCCTTATTCTGAAATAATAAAATGTTATCACCAGCTTCAATAAATTATAAATGACATTACAAAAATACATAAAAAGATGAATAAAATTAGTAAAATCTATTACTTAGAATATGTTATCTATTAAATTTTTTTAACTTTAGCATATTTTACTTTTATAATACAAAATTGTCGAGGTAATTCAGGAAAATAAATAAACAATAAAAATATAATTATTAGAAAAATTAAATGCATTTGCAAGAAACTTTCGACTTTGAACAAGCATTTGACTCACTTAATTACGAAGTGATCTGGAAGATCCTAGACCGATGTAAACTGCGTTAAAAATTATAAACTTCTATATAAAGAGGCGTAATAAACGTAGAGATAAAACCATCAGCTGTGGTAGAATTACCAATGTAGTTAAACAGGGCTATCCGTTATCCCCACTTCTCTTTAACTTGGTAATGTAGACTGGGTAATGAAAAAAGTGAACCGGAAAAGTAGAGGAATAACATGCGAAATCCAGAGCCAACTTTATGATTTTGACTATAAAGGTGACTTTTGTTTTCTAATACATACTTTCAAAGGCATGCATAATTAAATAAACCTAAAATGTTGCGTCACATCAGCAGGATTGTAAATAAATACAGCAAAAACAAAATCTACAAGAACAGGGTCAAATAGCCAACAGAACTTTCTCATAAATAACCAGCCCATTGAAAATGTGGAGTTCTGTTACCTGAGAAGCATAGTATCAACAAATGGAGGCACTGAAGTAGATATATAGGAAAGGACAAGAAAGCACAAATTGCATTTGGAATACTCACGCGCAGCCCACACCTCACACAGGAACACTAATTAGGAATCTTTAACACAAATGTTAAAGCTGTATTATTATATGGTTTCTCAACATATTCTTGAGAAGAATACTTAAAATACATTGAACAGCCTATGTACTACAAACTATGGAAAAAAACAAAATAGGCAGAAGTATCAGTAAAAATTAGAAACAGAAAGTGGAAATGGATCGGACACACTTTTAGTCGAGGACCAACAAACATAACAAAGATGGCACTTGGCTGTAATCTACAAGCATCCAGAGCAAGAAAAGGTCCAAGCAAACTTGAAGGCGAACTAAACAAAAGGAAACAGAATCTACGACTCAGGCACAGCTGGAAGTCAAACAAATGGCCTAAAATTAAAACCAGGTGAAAGTTCTACGTAGACCCTTTGCTCCTTTAAGCCTTTCTCAAAAAAGTGGAAGCATCACAATATTTCCATAGCTGTTCGATCAGTCCTGAATGAAGTTCTTTCATTCGAAAATAATCTTGGAAAAGCAGCGCTGATGTGCTTGACATCGTTCAGTAGTGCTTAGGCTTTTAACTTCTTGTCCATCTTGTTTTCCTTAGTGGGTTTCTCAGGACTTGTAGTACAGGTACTAGACTCAATGTCGACTTTGCAATGTTCATTTCTTTTGGCCAGGTCGGTCATATTTCGCCCAGGACCCTTATAATCTGTTCTTTCAATTCGTTAACCAATTCACCACTTCTCTTCCGATTAGATTGCTTGCTGTAAGTTGTCCTATTAGCAGTTAGCTTCTCCTGGTGGTCAGATTCCTTGTACATCTTGATTACGACGTAAATTTGGGTCTTTCTGTTGGTAATCTTTTAGCGTGAATGGATTCAAGTTAGCAGCTCTGTGGTCATATTCCCGTCTTACATCGTTTTCAATACAACATAAAATAAGTATATATGTGTCTCGAAGATATTGTAGATTTATGTTTAATTTACGTGGGTGAATTTTTTAATTTATCTAAGTATTACAGAAATACAAAATGCAAAGTTACTTGTTTACGTACTCTGACTAAGAAACATATGTTTTCCAGCAGATGGGTAATTTGTTGATCCCCCTAATATAAAGGGTGGTTGTGATAACAGCTAGTCGTACGTAACAATATTATCGTCAAATTTCTGTCCTCCAAGTGGTTCCAACAAATTATTTACATTACGGAAGATGTTTCAGTGTAATCTAGGACAAATACTCTCGTTTTGTATCAAGTTTTAACAAATGGGACTGGATGTTGTAATAGTTATCAAAAATGTATTTTGAAGATCATAATATTAGATAATTTTTTCTTTTAGGATTTGGAGTAGCGGAACAAACAAAAATTTGTTTATCTTGACCTAGATTATTTGCAGCATTGTTGATATGTTTTTTGTTGTTAATAGGAAAAGTACCTAAGTCTTATTATTTACTAACTTGCTATGTGTGTTCCAGTTGATAAATCTTAACGAATTTGTTAAGCAATTTTAATGCTTGGCTGCAATACTTGGTAATAAGTCAAACAAAATATTGATTTAATGTTGTTAGCATAGTTCCTTATTCAGTTCTTCACTGCTATGCTGCTATAAACTATTTGCACTTTATATTGTAATATTTAGGAATTGTTCCATTGAGGTAATTTGGAACAGATAAACCATAATGCAGGCTTTTCTCATTACTTCCACAAATTCAAACACCATTAATCCAATTTTGTTATTTACCTACTATTGACGTTTATATTTGTTTCAACAGTTAACACACCTCACGTTTCCTTTAATTCCATTTTTTTTAATTTAATTGTTAAATATTCAGCCTTACACCTAAAGGTAGAAAGGCCTAGGACTAAGTAAGTAAGTTAAATATTCTTTAGTACAGTTAATAGTTCTTAAAGTCCCATGGCAATAGTTTTTGAAGTATCCATATACCTGACAATTAATATATTTAATTGCTTTACGTTTAACATGTGGGGGTTGAGTTGTGATTCATTATTTTATTAATAAGTTAGTATCACAATTTTTTTAATTATTTTTGTTTTTTTTCAGATCTATAAAGAGCATTTATAACGGTCTTTTATTAAGTCTAAATTGTAATATTGATTATATTTCATGTTTGAATAAGCTATCTTGTTTACATCCAAAAATGTAAGTCATAGCTTTTATTATTCAATATTTTAATGATAATTCTGTTCATAACCCTTAGTAAGCATCAGCTGGTCAGTCTGAAGGATGTGGCTAAAACTTATTTTATATGATCTACTTGTGGTGTAAATAGAAAAAGTAATTGTGTTTTGTCTGCAAAATTTTTGATATTTATCTTAAGCCGTAGTAACAAGAGTATATTTAGTCCCACATCAGTCAATTATTGCTGCTGAACAACAAATTGGGCATTTCTAATTTACCTTTACACTTTTTTGCAGAAGGTTTTGGACGGGAACACACAAATAAATAAATTTACTTTCTAACCAACCCAATCCCCCCGCCAAAAACCAAGAAGTTTTCGCACAAGATACCCCTTCGATTTTTATATATGTGGATAGGTTGCATAAAAAATGTAAACCAAGTTCACAGTATAGCAGTACATCGCCTAGTTCGGGTAATCAGTTCCGCCAATATCCTGCAATATTTGTAACCGGGGAACTAAACACATACGAAAATGATAATTGGCTTTACAAAAAAAACTCTTTCTTTTTTTAATAAATAAAATAGATATCAATTGAAATGTTTTTCTTAGAAATAATTTTTAAAATAAAAAATTTTGTTATTTATTTTTTATTCTTTAAAAATTGCAATACCAATATCTGAATTCTTTCCTTTGCCCTTTTCTCGTCGTACATTCCTTTGTAGCAATGAATTGCATTATTTATCGTTCGACTAATTGTCAGGCTACTTAAAAATTGAAATCAATTTTTATGATGCGATCTGACAAGGTTTCAACCATTTCAATAATTTTTACTAGTTGTTCAGCTTCCAATTTTCGTGCAGACACTTTAATACTTCTAAGTTGTTCATCATAAGCCCATTCTTCACTTACGTTAATAAGTGTTTTATTATATGGCTTACTAATGTTTATTATTGTTTGATGCACTTAGCTCTTCTAAAACTCCATTAAAGCAGGCACATTTTTCCCAGTCATAACTTTTGTATCTTGCAAAAAAGGTTGCTGTTAATAATACGCCTAAAATTTTTCTATGACACGATTGGCTGCATCAACAACGTCGTATTTGGTATAAGAAAACTTTGTGACGCATTCTTTCTTATTTGAACACATTTTTGTTTTGCTAAAGCTTGAAATAACTATTCTTGCTCCCAGCTTATTTGTATTGAAATGATTCCATCTTTCTAAGCCATGAGTAGGGATGGTTGCAAATTTTTGAGTGAAATAAAGGTCATTTGTTATTTGTAACATTTAATAGGGCCATTATTATTACATGGAGTTGATTTTGATCTTGATCATTATATATTGGTGAGTTTGGTGTACATCGAGCATTACAATTATGTCTACATTTACAATATTTAGAAATTGGGACTGTATAATAATGGTAGTGCTGATTATTTTTTACTTTCCTTATACTATAATAAGGAAAGTAATGTAATCCAGGAAATTTGACCTACTTAGCGTGAATGGATTCAAGTTAGCAGCTCTGTGGTCATATTCCCGTCTTACATCGTTTTTCAATACAACATAAAATAATTATATATGTGTCTCGAAGATATTGTAGATTTATGTTTAATTTACGTGGGTGAATTTTTTAATTTATCTAAGTATTACAGAAATACAAAATGCAAAGTTACTTGTTTACGTACTCTGACTAAGAAACATATGTTTTCCAGCAGATGGGTAATTTGTTGATCCCCCTAATATAAAGGGTGGTTGTGATAACAGCTAGTCGTACATAACAATATTATCGTCAAATTTCTGTCCTCCAAGTGGTTCCAACAAATTATTTACATTACGGAAGATGTTTCAGTGTAATCTAGGACAAATACTCGCTTTTGTATCAAGTTTTAACAAATGGGACTGGATGTTGTAATAGTTATCAAAATGTATTTTGAAGATCATAATATTAGATAATTTTTCTTTTAAGGATTTGGAGTAGCGGAACAAACAAAAATTTGTTTATCTTGACCTAGATTATTTGCAGCATTGTTGATATGTTTTTGTTGTTAATAGGAAAAGTACCTAAGTCTTATTATTTACTAACTTGCATGTGTGTTCCAGTTGATAAATCTTAACGAATTTGTTAAGCAATTTTAATGTTGGCTGCAATACTTGGTAATAAGTCAAACAAAATATTGATTTAATGTTGTTAGCATAGTTCCTTATTCAGTTCTTCACTGCTATGCTGCTATAAACTATTTGCACTTTATATTGTAATATTTAGGAATTGTTCCATTGAGGTAATTTGGAACAGATAAACCATAATGCAGGCTTTTCTCATTACTTCCACAAATTCAAACACCATTAATCCAATTTTGTTATTTACCTACTATTGACGTTTATATTTGTTTCAACAGTTAACACACCTCACGTTTCCTTTAATTCCATTTTTTAATTTAATTGTTAAATATTCAGCCTTACACCTAAAGGTAGAAAGGCCTAGGACTGACAGATGTTAAGTAAGTTAAATATTCTTTAGTACAGTTAATAGTTCATAAAGTCCCATGGCAATAGTTTTGAAGTATCCATATACCTGACAATTAATATATTTAATTGCTTTACGTTTAACATGTGGGGGTTGAGTTGTGACTCATTATTTTATTAATAAGTTAGTATCACAATTTTTTAATTATTTTTGTTTTTTCAGATCTATAAAGAGCATTTATAACGGTCTTTTATTAAGTCTAAATTGTAATATTGATTATATTTCATGTTTGAATAAGCTATCTTGTTTACATCCAAAAATGTAAGTCATAGCTTTTATTATTCAATATTTTAATGATAATTCTGTTCATAACCCTTAGTAAGAATCAGCTGGTCAGTCTGAAGGATGTGGCTAAAACTTATTTTATATGATCTACTTGTGGTGTAAATAGAAAAATTTTTGTTAAGTGTAACCCAAGCCCGGATTTTAAAATTTATGATAAGCGTCATTCCAAGCTTATGCATTGAATACACTTACGCTAGGGATTTCTTAAGTTGAATTTACTGTCGAGCGATGTTGATTCAGGAAGTTTTAAGTATGCAAGAACCGTCTTAATTTATATGCAGCTCTGCTCGCAGCCACAGATATAATCAACACCAACACGTCTGTTCGGTTTGGATCCACTAGCCGCACTTTATTAGTTCTTAAACTTGTACTATACCCATTTCTTTTATTGTCTGATATATTAAAATTCTTGAATATTCGATGGCATAACTAAATGCGGTTAACATGAAAACAAAAATCCTTATAATTTTGTTAGCACATAATTTAAAAAAAGTTAATTTTATTATACAGTTTTTTGCAACTTTAACAGATTTTTAATTATAATGATCTTAATATTACGAGCAATATAATTCTACGTTAGAAGAATTTTGATTAATTTACAGTTTCAATGCGGAAATATATCTATATTAATAACTAACTACTACTTTTTAAAAATCTGAAAAAACAAGAAATAAGGGGTAGTATCTGACTTTGTCTGACTATTAAATTGAAACCGGAGGTTATGTTGCAAGCGTTAAAAAAGTTATATGATGTGGAAAGTTCTTAAAAGATATATTATCAATACATATATTTTTAAAAGATAAATGATTACAAAAATTATAATACTATATAATATATATTATAATATTATGTGAAAGGAACAAATAAACTATTGGATTTGCAAGCTACATGGAATCAGACCTAAAAAATAAAAATATTTATATATATACATATATTTTAATTCTACATTTATTGCTAGATCAACAATTATTTGTTATACGTGGCATAGGTAAAAGATTTTGTGACGTATTATAACTTAGAATATAAATGTATAGTGACACAGTGCGACAAAATAATAAGCGTGGTGAATTCACATTTGGTTAATTTTATCTATGGTTTGCTATAACTAGGCCCTGTGGTAATTTGCGTTTAAGCTTGGTATGAATGTTAGTTTTAAAGAGTTGATAGAATTCCGCACCACTACATGCACTCGCGTTTGAGATGAATTTTTCCGCACAGTTCTTGATGTATTGATCGATGGATAAGATGCCGAGTTCTTCGTGTAGTTGGGTATTTTTAACGTACCACGGTGCGTTGACTATGATTCTTAGAACTTTGTTTAGGAGGCGTTGTATTTTATGTATGTTGGTATTGGAGGTGTTGCACCAGACCGGTGAGCTATATAGGACTAGAGGTCGAATTAGGGCTTTGTAGAGTAGCGTTGCGCGTTCAATTTTTAGCGAGGATTTGCGGTTGATAAGTGGATATAATTGTTGTAGTCTAGTGTAGCTTTGGGTAAGCTTCTGGTTCATTTGGTACCCCCAGCTTAATCGAGTGTCAAGATATAATCCCAAGTATTTGACAGCACTGTTATTGGGGTTCCAAGGTATTTCATTGTCTTCAATTTGTATGCATGGAGGATTGTGGAGTCTTCTTAATGTAAAAATTTTGGTTTGGCATTTGCCAGGATTTATTCTGATGTTCCAAGTTTTGAACCAAGTTAAAAGTTTGTCAGTTGCAGTCTGTAATTTGGCGATTGCTTCGTTGAGGTTATCGGCTTGCGTGAACATAGAAGTGTCGTCTGTGAAGGTAGCTATTGTAGCACTAGGCTCTGGTAAATTAGACGTATATATGTTGAAGAGAGTTGACCCCAAAATGCTGCCCTGGAGAACTCCAGCTCTGATTTTGATGATTTCGGACAGGATTGTGTTGATTTTGACAGCAAATGTTCTGTTGTCTAGAAGGGAGAATATGACTGCTTTGAGATAAGCAGGCACTGTAATATCAAGGATTTTCTTTTTGAGGCCTTCTATCCATACCCTGTCGAATGCCTGCGCGATATCGAGAAAGATTGCTACCGTGTATTGTTTACTTTTGAAGCCCCGTTTGATGAGCTCGCTTATTCTTTGAAATTGGTAACTCGCAGAATGGCCTTTCCTGAAGCCAAATTGATGTTTAGGTATTATATTGTGATTTTCAATATGTTTAAGTAGTCGACTGTGGATTACTTTTTTGAAGAGCTTAGAAAGTAATGTCAATAGACTAATGGGTCTGTAGCTGTTTAATTTCTTTTTGTTTTTACCAGGTTTTTGGATCATTACAATATGTGCATGCTTCCAGGTTTGTGGAAAGTAGCCCAGTCTCCTACAGGCGTTGAGTGTTGAACTTAGATAGGCTAACGTCTTCTTAGTGAAGTGTTTGAGGATATTATTGGTGATTAAGTCATGTCCGGAAGATTTTTTATCTGAGAGGTTCTGTATGATGCTAAAGAGTTCATCGGTTGAAGTTGGTTGGATACAGTCGGGTATAGGTACTCTACTTTCGATATCATTAATAACTTGCAGTTTGTGGGTGGGCATGCAGGTGATTACTTTCACGATTATTGGCAAAAGCGGATGCTTTTTCAAGATTTGTGGTATAGGTTATATTATTATTTTCAGAAGATAATGGGGGGAGTTCTGCTTTTTGGTTCAGTATTTTTCTTGTAGTTTTCCATAGGCCCCAGTCTCCCGTGCTAAAGTCAGCTATGTGCTTTTGGTATGCTGTGATGCTTAAGGTGTCTAACTCTAGTTTGATTCGGTGAGTTATGTTGATTTAGTCTGTTTTTTAGCTGAAGATCTCTGGTTCTTTGCCGTTCTAGTCGAAGTTCACTTTTTGTTTTAATTAGGTTAATCACGTATCTAGAGGACTATAGTCAGTCTGATAAGTTCGTCTAGGAGTTGTTGTGGTGGCAAGTCTAATAGTTTCCTCTATTGTTGAGATAAGATGGCTTATGGCTACATCAATGTCTCTTTCAGTTTGAAGACTTGTTGGACAGTGTAGTTTGCTGATCTTCAAATGTTCCAATCTACTTTGCCATTGATTAGTTTTGGGATGGGCTGCTTGATGATTAAAGCGTTCGTGAAAGATACAATAACAGGGAGGTCATCAGAATTTAGTTCAGTTATGACTCTTTGGTAGCTTGGTTTATTAAAATTTTTCTGAAGAACTATGTCTAGAGTATCAGGCTGGTGGTCAGCGCGATACGGGAAATAGGTGTATTCGTTAGGAGCCAAAATTTGGAAAGAGTTATTTGTGGCCAGGTTTTCAAGTTTGTTGCCTTCGGGGTTTGAAGTTCTACAACCCCACAGGGTGTTTTTGGCATTTAGGTCTCCGAGAACCAGCGTTGGTTCGGGCGAATCAAAAACTCTAATGATGTCTTCCTCGATAAGTTTAATGTTGGGCTGCCTGTAAGCACTGATTATTGTGATGTTGCTGTGATTATCGAGTTTGGCTTTATATATATATAATATAATATATATATATATATATATATATATATATATATATATATATATATATATATATATATATATATATATATAAGGCAGTATCACAAGAAACTGTTGCACAATCAGCAACTGGTAATTACAAAACGAAAAGCAAAAATATTCAAATCGTTGAAACTGAAAGTCACAAAAATCACAGAAACTATCGCAAACTTTGACGAGGCATCTATGGTGAGAGCTATGTCAGGCTTAAAGCAAACTTTATGTGAATAAATATGTTTTCGTTTTTTTAATGCAATTTTTCATATTTGGTCACTTTTTGGATTTATCCGAACGACTATGTAGAGCTGAAAATTAAGTAATATATGAGTTTGTAACAAACTATCTCATTCGCCAATAAATATCAACAAATAAATGTTTCTGTCTATTTAAAATTGGCTTGATTATTTCTGGTGTTTATTTTCCATATTTATTGATAATTTCAATCTCCCTCAGTCAGATTCTATTTTTTATTATATTTTACATGCGGTTTTGCTTTATTTCGGCATTTTTTAGCCACCTGCTAGTAGACAACAGCAGATGGCATAAGAGGGGTACATATGAAAATACATGTTCACGTATTATTGCGAAAAAAAATATTATCAAGTTTCTTACCACAGAGGGTATAAAGCAGTTCAAAATTTTAAGAAATCTAAAAGTACAGTTTGGGAACAACACCCTTAAGTGCATATGTAAAATTAATGGTTGCAAGGACGTTCTTTACGAACGTAAAAAAGATTTTTCTTTACTAATACTTTTGCCTTTTTAGCTTTTTTTTTGGTTGTAAACTTTTTACTAGTCTATAGTTATATCCATCTGTTTCAGGTTTGTACGAGGTTAAGGTGAAAAGTTCTCGGCCTGACAATGAAAGAATGCGACTTTAATTTAAAAAATGATTTTATTTTTCTACATAATCTCCATTGACCTCAACACAGTTGATCCAGCGTCTCTCCAACATCAGTATTTCTTCTCGGAAGTGAGAATCTGGAAGATTGTGAAAATATTCATCAACTTCTTCATTGGATGCGACACCCATCTCGCGCAGAGCTTTCGCATCTCTTCGTGCAAGATGTTTCGCACCCTTTCTTCCGATATCCCCACAGCCTCATCTATCTCACTCACCTTCACTCGCCTATCGTTCAACACGATATTATGCACTTTTTCGATGGTTTCCGGTGTGGTTGCGGTTTTTGGCCGTCCTTCACGTGGGTCATTTTCGAGGGATGTGCGACCACGTTTAAATTCAGCTGCCCACTTTTTAACAGTTAACATGGAAGGAGCAGAGCCTCCGTAAACTTTTCTCAACTTCGGATGAATTTCCTTAGGGGTTAATCCATCCAAAACGAAGAATTTTATAACCGCACGATATTCAAGTTTATCCATTTTAACAAACTACTTGAGCGAAGAAGTTGAAACTAGTCATACGAACTAATGACACATCCACCCAAGCAGGAAGCATAATTGTTTGCCGATTGCAGCACCATCTCTGTGCCAGGCCGAGAACTTTTCACCGTACTCTCGTATATATTTTTTATATCGCATAAGTCGGGATAATTATAATAAAAGCTATTGAACTTATATTTTAGTTGATTTATCCTGTGTTTTAATATTCTAATCACATTTTGATCGCTTACTTACAATGATATTAATTTTGGTCTCAACTATTCTTTAAAGTCTTACATCCAATACTACTAGACACTTTTCGATTATTTACTAAGTAATATAGTATTGATTTTATTGGTATTGTTGATTTATTCCAAATTGTATTTATTAATTTATTTGTATCTAAAATACCTAGTTAATATCCCCAAGTCTATCCATGTTTATTAATTTTTCCTTATTGCTATTAATTGCATCTTTTTTGTATTATATTATACTGTCTTTTATTCTCTTTCTTACATCTCTCACTAACATTTTTTATACTACTAATTTTTACTTTCCTTATCCTATAATAAGGAAAGTAATGTAATCGGCGGAAATTTGACCTACGCAGTTTTTCACATTTCTGGACGAACTATAGCCTCAGGACACCAAAAAAGTTAATTTGGGCCATTGCTTCGCGCGCGCGGGTGTGTGTGTGTGTGTGTGTGTGTGTGTGTGTGTGTGTGTGTGTGTGTGTGTGTGTGTGTGTGTGTGTGTGTGTGTGTGTGATGTGTGTGTGTGTGTGTGTGTGTGTGTGTAGTGTGTGTGTGTGTGTGTGTGTGTGTTTGTCGGTCTGTCAGTAAACAGGATATCTCGAAAACCGTGAGAGCTAGAGACTTGAAATTTGGTATACAAGTTACTTGTAGGTAAGGGACGCAGTGCGAAACTTTTGGTAAAAATTGGCCGAGTCGTTTGGTCGCAAGGTCGCAAAATCGGTCGCGAATCTAAACAGTTGAAGATACAAAAAATTCATGAGAATAAAAATGATTTGTTATCACTAGATAAAGATAAATTTAAAGTAAAAGTTGGTAAAATAGAAACTCGAAAAAAAAATTGAAGCCAGGATTTTGCCAGAATTACCCAAATAATAGGATAGGAAAGTCGTGTGATGTTCACACCAGATTTTTTTTAATAGTGTTTGCAGGTTATAAAATATTTCTTAACCTTATTTCATTTTCGTATATTTTTCATTGCTCTACTTTAAAAAAATTAGAGATCCAACTTCTCAATTTTGTACAAAGAAATCGTTCTCACCTTCTTTTCTTCTAGGCTCAAATTTATTGGCCATAATGCATCTTTCTAAAAATGTGTACTAGCCGTGTGCTCCCCATCTTTAACTGAAATTTGGACCGGTTACGATGAGGATGTTTGGGAAATCATATATAAATATGCAGACAGACTTCAACTACGTAAGAACAACGCACAAATTTTATACCAAGTGCAAAACATAAAATTATATGATTATTATTAATAAAAATAATTTTGTCGGATCTAACAAAAATAATGTTTACTGTTATTGTAAATAAAAACAATTAATTGAGGCAAATTATATTTTAGGAGTTAATCATCCTGAACATTTCGGTAAGTTAGTAAAAATGTATTTAAAATAAATATCCAAAGGCAGTACTTACAACAACGAGTGTCAGAGTTGGCTTTCATCTTGTGAAAGCTTATGTTTTCCTTCCGCTAACATTGTATATTTTAAATAAAACATTCAGGTGTTTTTTTGTGACTTAATGAATGCCGAAAGCTTTTGCCTACAGCTTGTTTGCTTACGTATTTGCAATTTAATATTTATTTCCTTTTTTATTAATTATTACTAATTATTGGCGCTATAATTGTTTTCTTTTTAATAATTCGTTAGGACGAAGTAGCAGGCATTGCACTGGAAGTATTCTCTTTATCTCTCCAAATACTTCCAGTGCAATGCCTGCTACTTCGTCTTAACGAATTATTAAAAAGAAAACAATTATAGCGCCAATAATTAGTCTAGAGATGTATTTCTTTTTAATTCCTTTTCGCTGACAATATTTAACTTTTAAAAAGAATATACAAAATTTGTTTTCAAAATATGGAACTACTGGAAAGTTGGACATCGGTGAGTTAGCATATATAGTATATAATTATCCAATTTTCAATAACTAATCAAGTAGAACAACGAATCTGTACCAAATTTTGTGCGTAAACATAAACTACTTTAATAATTTAGAAAGATTTTTGGAACTACATAATAATGGAGTATGAATAAATACATAGTATAGACGATTTATAATTAGTACGTAATTTGTAAGAGTAGTCCACGAATATAACATAGGAAAATGTTGAAGGACTACAGAATACAAACAACAAGTATCGACGTTTTGAAACTAAAAGATAAAGTAAAAATTCCAAAAACTAAGTGTTTTGCCACACTTATTGAGATAAAATTTGCTCCATAATTATTATCACAGCAGAAAAATTTGCTGCCCTTAGAATTTTCCAAAACTGAAACTATCTTTAAAGACAATGAAATTTTAGAGTCGACGGATTCACGTCAATATTTCCAACTGAAACATTAAACATTAAACGCTACTGAAAGTACATCGTACAAAGTATTGTACAATTATTTTATTCTAAGAGACTGCACGCTAGACTGTAACTTTGGTCGACTGGAGAGGCCGTTCGTACATTTGTTAAGAGTTGGCAACAGCCCAGTAGTAAAAATTGTGTTTATTGACACAACCACTGAAGTGAAAATGAGCTTTATCGCTTTTCCATGGATTATCAATGAGTTGTGGGTCGTCTTCAATCAGCTGTAACATATGCTGACAAAAACCAACGAGGATAAGATAATTTTCGCATTTTATATGGGCGTCGGTGTAAGTCATAATGAAAAATTTAATTTACTGTTCTAAAAGTCCGAGAGCAACGCTGTGGCGCCTGTCAGATCTTTAAGGGCTTCTTATAATCGCTACTAATACAACCTCCGCATTTTCGGGGCCCTAACAGTTCTTGCACTACCACCTCCTCTTATTGTTATTTGATCCGTTGTACGTAAGTTGTTAGCCCAATTAGAAATGACTTTCATATTTTGAATAGGAGCGCGAGGCGAAAGATGAAAATGTAAGCAGAACGCGTGTTGTACTCGTATGTAACTTTGACCATTTTCTAAATGAGCTGTAACTGCGAAATTTCTTTGTTTATCAGTCCAACGCCGCATGGTTACTAAATTTTCAACTGTGTGGAATGTGAACTACCTACTTGCCTCTCATGCATACGCTCACTATAAAAGCGTGTTAGAAACGTACAGTTTGATTGCCTCATCTGTTAGTTTATAGATGTCTTGGTTACGATCCTTTAGTTTCAAATTTACGAACAGCAATGACAGAATTATTCATTATTTTTGGAGTTTATATTCCACGTTTGAGAACTGTAAGGTCGGCTTTTATAATTTTTTTAACAGAATAATAGATGTATATTCTTACGCATTACTTGAAAGATTAATATCCTGTTTAGGTTTATATGTGTGAAATTAGGTTTATTCATACATAAGTGCTTCGATAATATTCTATTAGGTATCCTGCTCTATGAAATGGTTAGCATTTGAATTTTTTGTTTTCTAATGTTTTTAAAATAAATTTGCTCTTGTTATTTTGTTTAATAATTTAGTAATCATTTGTTAGTGTTTGTTGTTGTTAGTTGACGTTTTTGTATTGTTTAGTAGTAAGCCATTTATTATGTGTTTGTCGTGCATGGTTAAATTAGAATATGATACATATAGAATAAGATATCTGTATGTTAGGTTGAGGCTATTTGCATTTTGCGGTTGCTACATTGTTACTGGTTGTGTTAGTGAAGACACCGCTGGCATCTGCGCAAATGTCAAAGTATTTAATTCATTGGACTGTGGAGACCTGACCTTAAACAGCAGGCAAAATTCTCGGCCTGCTAGCTTCAAAATGCAAGTGCGGAATTAGAAAACGTTTTCAAGAAAAGCAATTTTTGAAAACCGATAAGATTGCGTAGATTAAGCCCTCAATAATTTATTTTTGAAAAGCTAATGATATAACGGAGACCGCCTTGTATATTGTTAAAATTTTTTGTTTCTCACTCTCTTAAAAAAATAGGAAATGTAAACGATAGCTTGACCACTACATGAGCAAACAATTTAAATAAAAACCCTAAAATTTCTAAAAATTTAATTTTAAAATTAGCAAATATATATATTAGTCTCATTCTAAACATGTTTCTTAACGCAATTGTTTACATATATTTTCTCATAGTGTAAATTTGCCTATTTATCTCAAAAAGTAATTTTGGGAAATAGAGAAAATGGTAGGCGATCGCAGCTAACGTTTACATTTTTATTAATTTTCCTAATTAAATTTATAGCAAGCACAACTTCAAAGCCGTGTTTGTGTAAATAATGGCAATGAACGTAGTACTCGTCGCGCGTTTGGTGAAAAAAAGAAGCAAGCGAAGAAAATTTCCAATTGGTTGCTAGTTCTATGCAGCGATTTACAATAGAATCCATTTAGGTTTTTTGCGCTTCGGATAGAGGTGTAAACACTCGGCTTGAACAAAATCAGAGCCTTACAAATAGTTGATGGTTCGCCACTCTTGTAATGCTTCACAGCACATAGATCTAGATCTTTCTTACCCCGATGTAAAGTGCGTTAACTGCTCATTACTCTTTTGTGTCCTCTTAAATAATTCCAAGAGATGTTGCTTCATATTAACTTCTGTGGTGCATGGTAGATGTCGTTCAAACTATGTCATATTAAACTTACAACTAACAGCTATTAAATCAATTAATAATATTATATTGTAGAATAAGATTAAAAAACAAATTAGCGTCACTAGATTTGCAGCTTCTACAATTTTTTTATATTCTTAGATGACTCTCTTGAGTACTTCTCACATTTCTTATTTATGTGTTTTTGCCTATGTAATGATAGTCTAATAGAAAGTAAACTTTAGATATTTTAGCTTGCATGTCCTGGTGCATTGCTAGACTTACCGTTGACCTCGCCACGCCATTTCTCCTGGCAAGTCAGTCATGCTCCGCCCAGGATCCTGATCGATTTTTTCTTTCAATTTGCGGATTAATTCATCACTTCTCTTACAATAAGTCTGCTTTCTGTGAGTTCTCCTTATTGGGTCACCTAATAGGGAATGAAACAATCTTTCGGCTTTCCTTGCAATACAACCCAAATTAATTTAAGATTTAGCTGGACATCCTGGTATATTTATAGAAGATTCACCTATATATTAGACAGTTGTAACTACAACTTGATAGACCAAAGCATTTTGGCATTATAAACTAATGCCAAAAAACTTTTGTCTATCAACAGTTAATTTACAGAATACTTGCGTTTTTATAGTCAACTGTGGCTTGCAAGTACACCTTTATAGAATTACAGTAGAGTTAAATTTATCTGATCTGGTTACAGTTGCAAATGGAGGAGCAGATTTTTGTAAGCATTTAACATTTTGACAATTAATTTAATTATTTTATGTTTTTATTACAATGGTAACTCTGCTCAAATCGATTTTTAGACTACTAATACATGTGTATCTCCCACCCTACCCCCATGTTTCGCTGTTTATTATATTTTGTTTTTTAATATATTACATTCAACAATGTGCACAAAGGTAGTACAACATAAAATTGCTGTATTTTATTATGACTGAGATTACTTTCTTCTTCTTCTTCTTTATCAGCCTGTATCTATCCAATGTTGGACATAGGCCTCCCCTTTAAATCTCCATTTGTCTCTGTCTTGAGCTGTCCTTATCCATATTAATCCTGCTATTAATTTTATGTCATCTTTCCATCTGGTTTGTGGGCGGCCCACACTCCTTCTGCCCGTCCATGGTCTCCATTCCTGTATTACCTTGTTCCATCGTTCATCTTTTTGCCTCATGGTGTGGTCTGCCCATCTCCACTTCAATGATGCTATATGTCTCTTGACGTCTATTACTTTTGTTTTTTCCCGTATACTCTTATTTCTTATTCTATCTTTCAACTTTATATTTAGCATTTACCTTTCCATTGCTCGCTGGGGTTTGGCAAGTTTTCCATTAATGTTTTGTTTAATGTCCATGTTTGTGCCGCGTAAGTATGTACTGGGAGTACGCATTGGTCATACACAGCTTTTCTCAGTTTTAAGGGGATTGTTTGGTTTTTTAGTATTTTATTTTGTTTCCCAAAGGCCGACCATGCTTGGCGTATGCGTCTATCAATTTCCAGATTTTGGTTAAATTTTTTGCATGTTATCAATTGACCTAAATAAATATATTCTTGTACTGTCTCTACAGTTTGGTTGTCAATTTTATGTTTATGTTGTCTTGTTGGTTAGTCATTATTTTTGTTTTTGTTTATTTATTTTAGCCCAACTTTTGCTGATTTGTTCTTGAGTTCTTCGAGCATGTTTTGTAAGTCCACTGCTGAGTTTGATATGATGATTAGGTCATCTGCATAGGCCAGGTGATTGAGCATTTTGCCATTTATATTCACTCCTTTGTTTTCCCAGTTAAGTGACTTTAGCACATCTTCTAGTGCTGTTAGAAACAACTTAGGACTCATCGAGTCTCCTTGCCTTACTCCTCTACCGACCGGGATTTTATTAGTGTTTTCGTGTAACCTCACTGTCATTGTTGATTTTTCATAGATAGAGTGGATCATTTTAGTTTATCTATAGTCTATTCTACTATTTTGCAGGGCTTTTTCTATCGCCCACAATTCAATCGAGTCAGCTTTTCAAAATCGACCAGCGCCATATATAAAGGTAAATTGTATTCGATGGCTTTTCTATTAATGTTCTTATTGTGAGGATGTGGTCGTTTGTGCTGAAATTTTTCCTAAATCCAGCCTGTTCGATCGTCTGGTAGAATTCTAGTTTTGCATCTAATCTGTTTACTATGATTTTTGTGAAGAGTTTGTATATTTGGGGCAATAGAGATATTGGCCTATAATTATCAAGTATTGTTTTGTCTCCCTTTTGTATATGAGGATAATTAGTGCGTTGCTCCAATCATCAGGAATCCTTCCTTCCTCCAGACATTTATTAAAGAATATTTGTAATGCTTGAATTATCGTATCTCCTCCTTCTTTTATTAACTCGCCTATTACGCCATCTTGTCCTGGACACTTGTGATTTTTGATGGACTTTATGTTGAATTTAATCTCCTCATTAGTAATTTCTGGGAATTTACATTTATTATTTTCTTTTTTAATTCCTGTTCCACATCTTTCGGCGTTTCGTTTTTGTTTGTATAGCTTTTCATAGTATAGTTCTATGGTCCTTAAAATTTCGTTTTATCTCTTACTTCTTTTCCCTCATTGTCTTTAAATGCTGTGATATTTGCTCTACCTAATGATCTTATGCTTTTCATATTTTTATTTTCTTGGATTATTTTTCAATTTGTGCTTCTAACTGTTTCCTTTTATCTTCTCTTATTGATTTCTTCAGTGTCTTATTGGTTTCTGTAAATTCTATCGTGTTCCGTTTTCCGTTTTCAACAGTTCTCGTCTTATACGGAATAGTTCTTCTGTTCTGTCACTCCAACTTTTTCTTTTTCTTACGAGCTGCGGCTACTTAAGGCCTGCGTCTAACATACATTTGTTTATGGTAGTATTCATGTCGTTCATTGTCATTTCCTGTATTTCAGAGGATTCTAAATTCTTGTTTAATTCGTATTCATACTGTGCTTGTTTTCTTTTAAAATCCTTGTGTCTATCATTGTTTTTGGAGTGCTAATTCTTTTCTTTCTTTCCAATCTCGTTTTTAATTTCTATTCTTGTTCTCAGTATCCTATGGTCGCTTCCTGTGCCAATATTGTTTAGTGGTGTTACATCTTTAACAATATCTTTATTTGATGATAAAATGTAATCTATTTCGTTTTATATTCTCCGTTAGGGCTGACCCATGTCCACTTTCTACTGGGTTTCTTTTTAAAGAAAGTATTCATTACATATACATTTTGTTGTTCTGCAAAATTCATGAGCATTTGTCCGCGTTCATTTCGTTTCCCTAACCCATGGATTCCGATCTTATCTTCGCTTGGTTATATTTTTTCCCCTATCTTACTATTAAAGTCTCCTATTATGAGTGTATATTGGCAGTGGTTATTCTTTATTGCTACTGAAATTTCTTCATAGAACGATTCTACCTCTTCGTCATCATATTTTGTAGTTGGAGCGTATACTTGGATAATTTTGATGTTGCAGAATGTAGATATATTTAGGATGATGTAGGCTACTCTTTTCGATATGGAATTGTAACTCTTTATGTGATTTTTTAATTTCTTATTTATTATAAGACCTACTCCTCCTATGTTGTTGATTTCCTCAGTTTCTGCACCTCTGTAATATAGTATGTGTCCTGATGTTAGCGTTAGGCAGTGCTCGCCTTTCCTTTTAATTTCAGCTAAGCCTATTATATCCCATCTAATGTTTTTAAGTTCTTCTTCGAGTTCGTATAATTTTTCATCTTTCTTTAGTGAACGTATGTTGTCTGTAGCAATCATTAGTTTAGTCTTATTTCTGTGTGTGCTTAATGTTTTTGCAGTTGTCAAATTTGTGTCTCCCCCAGAATCCTTGAGACAGACTGATGTGTAGTCATCAGTGTGAGATTCTGAACTAGTAGCCCTACTCACCTGGGGTATAAATCTTTTTGTTTTGTAATTTGACATTGTTGCTAAATAAAGGGGTGATTGGCCTAATCTTCCACGCTGGCCAGACAGGGTTGGGAGATAGTAATTCAGCCGCCCCTAACATGGGGTACAGTCGCTGTCAGTACCGCTCCTACTGGAGAACCGTCGTGTCCTTTGCTAGTTTTGGTCCCTTGGTATTTCATTTCCCCGGTACCACCCATATCTGGGAGGCATTCCTCTATCCGCCACCTGAGGAGGCACCCGATGCGGGACTAGCAACCCCTCACGGGAGATTACTTTAATCATTTTAAATTGTTTCAAAGAGAACGGTAGACCTACGTCTTTTAACAAAATTGCGTAAGACTTACAAATGAAATGAACAAAAATTGTTTGATACAGAAAATTTCACGTTATAACAATTAAGTTGGAAAGAAAATTACTTTAATGTTATTTTCTTAATTAGTTATCTGCCTAAAACTGTACAGTATCTTATCTAAAATTCTGCATGGAAACCTAGTGCCCATTTAATTTATATTTTAGCAGGCAAGTAGTTATACTTGACCTATTAAAGGCAAAGATATCTATTCGGTATTTTTAACATATTTAAAATCTATATAATATATACTACAAACTCTTATTTGTCTCTCTGAATATAAGTGCTAAACATGTTGTTTACAATATAAATAAACTCTAACTAGCTACTATCACAAATAAGCTGCATAATTAGCATATTTGTAACTTAGTCATAAATTTAAAACTGACAAGAGGGTTTAATAATATTTTTAATTGCTATAAAGTGATATTAAATTTGATATGTTAAAAAACACAAACTGACTACCATAATATTTTTAATTATTTCTACAATCCGAAAGCATATTTTACCAACTACTTGTGTCTATACATATAATGCCTTCTAACCAGCAGATGTTGCAAATCCTTGTTTCGATGGTAATAAAGGAACCGGCGATAGGTAACCAATCATCTAGTCTTATTTTTAATGGATTAGAAATATATTTTTATAAAATGGATACGAACTGCTAAACTATTCTGTATTTGCTTATTCTCATTGGTAGTTGTATTTGTTGGCTGCTGCAATATTCTTAAATGAATAGTTCAATAATAACGGCATTCATTATTAACATAATTATTTAATTTTAAACTCACAATTGCTCGAGTTTGACAGATTTGTTGCAGCTGTAATGTGGCGTGCCTAAAAATTTACTGCTCCTTGAAGCTGATTTAGAGTATATTTGGCTTCTCGTCAATGCCACTGTCAACATTATAACTTATTCTATAAATTTGCAATCGTAATATTTTATATAATATTACGATGTTTATTTGATCTGATAAAAAAATAAGATATTTAACTACTGGTTGTTTTAACATTCTTCAGAAATAAATGCTTGCAAGCGTGTGAGCAAACAAATATTATATTTTTATGCGGCACTAGGCAGAATATTCGAAAATGTTTAGTTTTTGCAAACTATATTGATAAAAGGGATTTTTGGGTTATAAATCGAATTAAAAATTGTAAAAATAACAACTAAAAACGTTGATAGGCACAATATCGGTTAACTTCATGATAGACAACGGGTTCCGGATGACCATGCATTGTTTTCAGCACCATTTTAGAAAGTTATAAGATATATTCTGAAAAAATAGTATGAGTTTTGTCAATTCATACAATATAGAGTGTTACATAAAAGAATATAAAATTAATTAAATGTTCATTTTAATTATCACTCGCAAAGGAAAGGAGACTTAAATAACAACACATTCCCACTACTCGTAAAATGTCAGAATATGCCATTTAGTTTTTTTTTCTGTTAAAAAAAATTACGCATTTGTCTATTGTGTGTAATTAGCAAAGGAAATCACGAACTGTTTTATATTATATTATATTCACGTCTTGTAATACTACGCCGCGATTCTTCCCCCGATTTGTATTCACCAAGCTTTTGAAATTCAATTGTTGTCACCGGGGGCTGCCCCAATCCAACTTGTGTAAATATCGCAGGCTCAGCATGCTCCCACAACTGAATTGTACGCTGCTCCTACAGGTCGGGATGCGGAGGCAAATAAAAAAATAAGAAACCCCAAAACAGGCCTTGAATAAAAAACAGCGTTTCGGCTGTGAAGGTTAATTTAAAGTAATAGCCGAGATTTGTTTTAATCTGGGATGGTCTTTTCGGCGCTACGTACGCAGAATCAATCGTCAGATTGAATAATCAACTGCACTGACTCGCAAAGTCGCTGAAATAACATTTACTTGTGCCAATTCTTAACATTTTACAATAACGAATTTTATTTTTTTAATGTTGGCATTTGTATTTCTGTATTATTCTTGTGATATTACTAGATAATATATTGTCAAATTATAGCTTTATCAGTAACGAAAGTACTAAAACTAATTAATTGTAGTATGTCCATTTACATGCAATGCTGGCTGAAAAAAAGTCGACAAGACTGCATATAAGTTGTAAGTCAATTATTTTATTCTGAAGAAAATACAATTACACGTGTTCTCCGATGATGCTATATGTTTTTAAAATAGATCAAACTGAAATGCAACCTTTTAATGTATATGTTTGGTTTCGATTTTGTTCGTTTTTATTTATGTCAAATTAATTGATTAAGTTTTTTAAGAACGTTCCCATTTGCTCACTTTTTTTCTTTTTTCTTTTTAAAGTTTGACAATTATTCTTTAAGTTAAAAGCGGAAGTTCTGGTATTGTGCTGCTCATTTTAATATATAATAATGCCACATTTTGTATATATATATACTCATGCTATCTAGTATTAGATTTACAACCGATCACAGTGGCTTTAAAATATATTAACTTAGACTACTCATTCAAGTTAATGTAAGAATTAAATGAAAATAGTATAGGATGATTGCAAAAGTTTGTGCCCGATTTAGGAAATAGCGCATTTGTTTTGATGTGTGTGAGTGTCATTCGATTTGTAAATGATATACAAAGAATTGCGACCGTTTCTTGCAAAAAAACGCTTTAAAAAGTTTACATACTCGTGCAGTAGGTCCATGGAAATGGGAGACGAAAAAGTGCATTTGCGGCATGTGATGCTGTATCAATTCAGGAAGCACCTTAGTGTTGGAAAGGATCAAAAAATATTTAGACTGTTTCATTAGACCGTGCTCCTGCTCTGAGAACTGTCAAAAAGTAGTTGGGACGGTTTCGGCAAGGCAATTTTTCAATGGAAGATGAACCTCGCTCTGGCCGACCTTCTGGCCTTGATGACGACGTTGTGCGTACTCTAGTGAAGACACCTCCAAGAATTACGACTGAGGAGATAGCTGAGAGGCTAAACATTGACAAGTCCACCGCGTTTCGCCATTTAAAAAAGCTTGGCTATATCTCCAAGCTTGATACCTGGGTACCTCATTGTTTAACGAAAAGGAACGAATTAGACCGGATGAACGTGGCTCTTTCACTTCAGGGACGGAACGAAAATGAGCCGTTTTTGGATCGACTGGTAATAGGCGATAAAAAGTGGGCCCTTTACAACAATGTGCAACGAAAACGCACATAAAAACAAAACGGCGAAGGTGCTGATCCTGTCGCAAAAGTTGGTCTGCATCCAATGAAGGTTTTGCTGTGTGTTTGGTGGAACCGCAGGTTGATAATTCATTTTGAGCTTTTAAGGCGCGAGAAACAATATCAGCAGACAGACATCTGCTGTAAACAATTAGCCAGACTTGATGCTGCAGTAGAAAAAACATACCAGTCTGCGAAAAAATTTCTCTAAAAACGTCCTTTTACCCTCTTCTAAATTAAAATAAAATATTTTAGGTTTAATTTGGAAAACTGGTTGTAGAATACAGACAAGCTATTGTTTCAATAAACACATAAAAAAATTAGGTACATCGGATTAATGGTTTCCGAGATATCGTGTCCACCGCGCGAAAGAACCCCATTTTGACAAAAACGCATTTAGGGTTTTTTCCTATTTCGCATTCAACTATTTACAATTGTAATAGACAAAATGCTTACCAATTATTAGTCTGCGATTCCTGCGCCATAAAGTAATCCTTGGGCCTCTTGAAAAAGTTCTTCTTGCACATTAAGCTCTTTTTTAGTTTTCTTATCCTGTAATAAGGAAAGTAATGTAATCGGTGGAAATTTGACCTACCCAGTTTTTCACATTTTTGGACGAATTATAGCCTCAGAACACCAAATAGTTGGTTTGGGCCATTGGTTCGTGTGTGTGTCTGCCTGTCGGTTTGTCAGTAAACAGGATATCTCGAGAACCGTAAGAGCTAGAAACTTGAAATTTGGTATGCAAATTACTTGTAGGTAGGGAACGCAGTGCTTAAAAATCGGCCGAGCCGTTTGGTCGCAAGGTCGTAAAATCGGTCGCGAATCTAAACGGTTGCGGCGAGCATGCACGTATAGGTATAAAGATACGAAGAAATTAATAAAAACATTGCGATTCTGAGGTCGTTAGCCTTTCGAAAATTTAAAAACCTGAAACAAGTCACAACTTACAGGGCGGAAAAAATGGCTTGGCGAGCGTGAAAATATATATGTGAATTGAGATATAGAAAAAATAAAAAAAGCATTATGATCCTAGCGTTTTCAGATTTTTTGGTCAAAAAAAAACAGACGTCGCCCTTATAGTAGTTAGCGATATAATAACAACAACAGGCGGGTATCTGTTCTTTAATTATTAAAATAACATGCAAATATGGGAATACCTCAAACTTGTGGTCATGGCTGTATATACAGAATCTGTATTTTAAGTAATGGGGATATTTTTGTCCTGACGTGAATACACGTCAGAGGGCGCTGGGATCGGTTGGAGTCGGTAGAGGGGGAGTTGACCTTGAATACGCTCCAAGCAGCGACTGCCTGCTGGCTTCTGTTGAGGCATGATCACGCGTGGCGCAGACGTCTACAAAGAAGTGTGTGCAAGCTTAAAATGCAGCAAAGCATTGAACAGCGTTACGCAATCAAATTATGTGCTCGCCTTGGAAAATCTGGTGAATCAACGCTAGAAATGATTCGGCAAGCTTATCACAAGCTCAAGTTTTTAGGTAGCACAAAATGTTCAAAGGAGGCCTGGAGAGCATGGAGGACGAACCCCGCATAGGTCGCCCGTCAACCTCAAAAACTAGAGACAACGAACAACGTGTGCGAGATTTGCTGAACTCAGACCGGTGTTTCTTTTTATCGCAGATAAGCTAGGAATCGATTAAATGGTTGTTCACAAAATCATCGTCGAGGATTTTGGGATGAGAAAGATTTGCGCCAACCTCGAGCAAATGCAAAACCGTGAGATCGTTTCGAAAGATCTTTTGGAACGCATTGAAGCAAACCTTCAAACTTTTTTCTCTTTCCCAGAATAAGAACCTTGGATGCTGTCAAAACGGCTTGCACACGTGCTCCGACGGATTTTTCAGTTGCTGACTTTCAGGGAGCATACGAAGCGTGGAAAACTCGCCTGCAGAAGCGCTTTTACTCTCAAGGAGTATATTTTAAAGACTACTAATGTTTTCTAGTGATATCTGTAATAAATTTTGTTTTGTGGATTTATTCTCATTACTTAAAATACAGACCCTGTATGACTCGTTCAATTCTTTCGGTTTTAACACCAAAAATAAATTTTCTAGAGTAATTTACTTTAATCGAGCACCTTTCGCCGTGCAGACAAACATTTCTCGAATTTTATAATTTTAATGCATTATATTCTTCCCCAAACAATAACGCGGCGCTCATCCCCATGCACGTTATTAAATTTCCCACGCGGCTCACTATGAATCCCCTTTTTTGCGCCGCCGCCGCCACTCCTATAATTTTCAATTCCTGCCTGATGAGATGAGGTCCCATTTCCAATAAGGTTCCCATTTTGACACGCGCAACCTACTCGAAGATTCTTCCTTATTACTGCTACAGAGACTCGCAGCTCTCTAAGGCGAGTTTAAGGAGCCTTGGATTGTTGCCTTGAATTATTCATGAGCTAAACAGCTCCTTTTAATAACACTTTTATTGTGAGGGAAAATAATGCGCCGTTGTGACTAATTTCAGCCGGCGCTTTAGAGCCCTTTCGCACATTGTGCTGTCCGTGAAAGGATCGGTGCCACGTGGAATAAGACACCTGTAAGTTATTAGCGCAATTTATATTGAAAAGGAAAAGGTTAAACACACATCTCCACTTATGTAGCACAAAAATACAGATAATGAATATGACTGAAAATTTATACTTCCTGAAATTAATTGACTGGAGAACTTTATGGGCAACATTAATTCTTGGCGGACATTTTGAAGGCCTTTATAACATAGTAGTGATGAGCTACCTCTCCAAGGCGACCGGCTTGGAACAGCCACTTATTTATGGAATTCGGTTGTATATCAAGCCGCGAAAATATTAGGCTTTCTCAAAAAAGCTCTTGCCGAAAAGGTTATGATAAAAGCTGCAAATAAATGAAAACCAAGTTCTTTATATATTAAAAAATATATATTACCAGAAAATAATTATTTATTTCCTTAATCAAAGTTCTGTTAATAAAATTTCAAGAAAATTTACCCAGAAACACACAAAGCTATTAAACATAACTCAAAATTGTTTTTAATTGGCATAATAAAACATAATTTCGTAATAAATTAATTTCTCCGTTTTAGTTTAACGTTCAATATTTTATTATTATAACTTGAGAGCCTAAGAAAAAATCAAATATAATTATAGGTGTATTAGAAGATTTTATATAAAATATACGTGGCTGAATCACAGAGTGACAGCAATATTCTTATAACAATTTTATTTCCACCGAACAAATGCAGTGATACACTTCAGGTACCGTTTAACGAGTTTTTATGCTTGAAAAAGAAGCTTTCTCTGCACCTGTAGGTGCATCATCTAAGTTGAACTTGCGGCTGAACATGTGGTAATTAGATAGCGCTAGATCAAGGCCCCTAGATGTGTTAGTTCATGCGTGATGTCGATGGGCGATCAGGTTGGTTTTTACATTTATTTCTTTTCCTTTGGAGCCTTCTATCCATTCATAGATTTTTTACTGATGCATAATGTGTGCCCCATATTGTGTTAACATTCAGCGATGGATTTTCATAGATTTAACACCTTCTGCATATAAAAAACGTACAACGGCGCGTTCTTCCTCGATGGTGTAATCAATGAGTAAAGTAGCTATACTTCTATCCTCATTGTTCTCTGCCACACGATTAAACGACGGAATGCTGCGCGCTGCTAACTACCCGCTATTCTTTGTATACGTGTGGTGTTGCGCGTCAGCGCTACTTTGTTAATTTTACTACGCAATTTTAAAATTATTTTCTTTACAATTCACCCTTGCTTTAAACATAATATAAGGTGGTTGGGACATAAATCATGGCAACTATTTTATTTTTCAAAGGTAAAAGATGGTCGTATGACTCAAGGAAGCTGTACATTCATAGTGAGTGTCTACAATGCAAGATAGCTCTGAGCTGTTCTGTAATTATACAGCGAGTAATGTTAAATTAGTTGTCAATCAACCGCCGTATCTTCTGGGTTATTCTGGATGTCGCTACTCTGCGGACTGGAGTTTAGCTCTGGCCTCAAATTCATTGATATTGATAATTCTCGAAAGTAAGTGGTCTGCTTCCTTCTGCCACCGTGCTAGGTGGTCGCATCCACTTTTGAACATTCATTAGTGCACTTTGATGCAATCTTACGCAGGTCGTTTCTCAAAATTCTGTAAAAGAACGTTTCTAGATGCCACTTTCTCTTTCTAACTCAAGCAGTGTTTATCGTCTATCAGTCTCCGTAAGGTGATCGACTGCTACACATGATACATCAGTCCGCACAGTTACAGGTCCTGTTCGTTGTCGGTCGCTAGATACTTCGCGTGCTCGCTGAAACTCTATTACCCACCTCGACCGTTCGGTATGGAAGACAGCTTCTGTCAGATATCTGTTGCATTCTTTGGCAGTTCTACTTTTTAAGACATACTACATTTTGCGATGTCAGTCCTTACTTTTGAAAAAAATATATATTTGCCGTGATTTATGCCTAACTTTCGTAAAAGTGATGGAAATTGGTTTTTGCAATTTTATAGCATGTCAAACAAAGCACGTCCAGTATAAATCAACGCCAGATTTAAGCTTTGCACCTTTTTATGTTTTGTAATTCATAACATCTACATAATCTATGATTCTCCGATTAGTAAATATAAAACGGTTTAAAAAATACACTGAAATTTCGATGGTACAAAAACTTTCTAGAATTTTCACTTAAAATGGACAAAATTTTTGGGAAGGCTCTCTACGAATATTGATGTAGTTAGTAAAAGTATTACTGCAAATTCAAAAATGCTGACTCGGCATCATGCACAACAATTGAACATTTCAAGAAACTCCCTTTTGCCGTTACTCTTATATGTACAAAAATCAACTGGCGTAAAAGCTTAAGTTTACTATTCTCATCATTGACAATTTGTCAATTAGTTTTTAGAATATCATAAAGTGGATTCTCAATTTAATCAAAAAGCAACTTTGCGTTCCGGTACATTTTTAGCTCGACAGGTTTGTAAAAATTGTCGCATTTGGATTCTGAAAAATCCTGGCATAACATATAAAATGCAGATGCATTTTCAAGGAGTCCTGTTTTCTGTGAATTTTCAGCAAGTAGCGTGATAGGCCCACACTACTTTTATGGTGATACTGAGAATGCTGTAACTGTGAATGGCAATCGGTACCCTTATATAATAACTTAGTTTCTTTGCCAGCAACTGGGCAAGACGACTATGGAACAAATGTAGTTTCATTTGCTGTACAACTCAAACAATTTTTAATTTACTGCACCAATTAGTTTTTGGCGGTTTGACATCCTTAAATTTATTCTTGTGTAGTTATCTGAAATCTGAAGTCTATGCCAGTAATGAAACAGACAGTCGATGAAATCAAGAATAAAATTTGATATGTTGTCAATAAAACTGATCAAACCATGTGCAAAATTGCAATTACAAATTTTGTGAAAAGAACAAAAACTTGTAACCGAAGCCGAGGTAGCCATTTATCTTTTTTAATTGGAAATTATTGTAAAAAATTAAATTACACACTTTTCAGACGTTTTTTTTCCAAAATGTAGGTTTAGTTCACTATTCAACGTACTTAATTGTGAGTTCTGTTACCGATATCTCTACACACAGATACTAAGTAAGTGAATAAAAATTTAAAGAATTTTTTTTGAAATTTATTAAAGTATTATAAAAGTGCAAATATATGAAGTCATTTTTCTACAATGTCATTTGAAACGTATTTGTCTTACGGAACAGTAGTTTTTGTGACTACCATTAGTTTAGTTTCTTATCCGTATTAGTTGCAGTAGTTATTTATATTATTATTAATTTGTAATCGACTGAATTATTTTAAGTAGTCCGTTAAGCGACAACACCAGAATCAAACCAGTCAGTCGGGCGACGACAATAGAATAGAACACCTTTGTTGGTGTATCTAATGTTGATTACAGTATCTCTAATACTGCTTTTTTCGTAGATTGTTTAATACTTTCCCAATTTTAGTTAACGCTCTCTATAATTTTATTTCCTTATTCTAATGCTTTAAAGTTGTCTCTTAAGTTTTTCTTTCGCCTTCCTTTTTTAGTTTTGTTATATCACATTCTCTCTTTTTTATTTTCTGATTAACTTTCTTCAGTCTTATTTTCATATTTGTCTTGCAGATTTTATAGCGTTTCTGAATCTTTGTTTTATCAGATGTAGTCTATTTTATTTCGGATTATTTTATCTTTTCCGTCTTGATGTAATACCCATTTGCTAATTTAAAAAAGGTATTGTTGGTATTTGTTATTATCAAATCTACCTACGCGTCCTTCAACTTCTCCTTCCCCCAATTTGGCGTTGAAATCGCCCATACTTATAGTTACATTGTTTTCTCTTAATTATTTTTAGTATTTCATTTAGTTGTTCCTACAATTCTTCTATACGAGTCTATCTGCTGTGGGTGTATATAATTTTATTATTTATGTTAATTTCGCTTACATTCTTATTAAGTTAAAATCGTAAATATTTTGTTTGTTTATTTCTTTGTGTAATAAGATTGCTACACCGTATTTATGTGAGGGGTTATTATTTCCATTATTTGTTGTAATTTTGCCTGATCCACGCCATCTAGTATCACTAATTGGGAGTTAGTCTATTTTTGGTCGTTGCATTTCATTCACAGTACCTATCAACTCCGCACGGTCTATGGCGTTATCTACTAGTTGATCCGGGGATTCTTAGCACCCTCTGTCCACTCAAGAAATCTTGTTTGATAATAGATGATAATCGGCTGGATTTCCGTTACATTCCCCATTGCAATACCATATCCGATAGCAAGCCGTTCTCAGATATATTATCTTTGATTCAGTATTGATGGCTATTGTTGCGCTCCATAATGGTTTACCCGCCCTCGCGCCTATTATGACATGCAGGTCATCATTTGCTCTTGAGACGGTTTTTACTTGTACTCTAGGTAGGAGCCCATACGAAGTGCTATCAACCGGGCCATCTAAGCTCTGTTTTTTATACGAGGTTGTTACTTCTCCCATCGCCCTTTTTCAACCTGACTTGGGGACAGTCTTCGGTAGGATTAAATTTTCATTACATGTGCACATTTAATAAATTAAGAAACCTATCAGATCTAAGTTTTACTTATGGCTAGGTTAAAGATTATAAATTTGAAAATCTTTATAATTAGACTATAAATGCTTTTAATTACCAAAAATATTATAGTAAAATCATAACAAAATTATATACACACTTTATTTATAGGTATAAGTACAGAAATCAATCCGAGAGGGTATAGGAGACCTTTCGGTAAAATGTACCTATATTAGGAAAAAATGTAAACTCTGCAAAAATAAAACGTGGCGCCGCTAAAAATTTCTTTTAAATTTGATTTAAAAATGTTTTTCCAGTCTCCAACAATCGAGGAGATTCTGATATACAGTAATTTGATGTAAACCCAATTACAAGTTAATTTTACGCGTCCAAATTATAAATATTTACTTATACCCTTCATTTTTGGACTGAACTTACATATGTACATAAGGAACGTAAGTAGAAAATTAAATTTAAATCTGGAGAGAACTGTATACGTTGCAGGGAATTCAAAAATATATAAAACTTTTTCCCCCATAGTATTGATCGACTTTGCCCATTAATAAACTTAGCCAAGATATTCGTCTAACAAATATGGTTACAATTGTCAAGTCTTAAAGTTGTAGTAAAGTTTTTGTTCAAGTTTGATTACTTACCATAAAGTGGGATAACAAAAAGAACGTATTGCGGTAATAGCATTACATAAGTCTTAAACTGAAAAAAGTGTAATCTTTAAGATCCTCCATCTTTTTGGCATTAGCCATATGCTTATGTATGGTAATGCTATTATAGTACGACTAGAAGTGTACGAGGATCGTTCAGATCTAAAAAACTATGTTCAGTTTGAACTGTTTAGCCAATTAAAGCCGTATCAACAGAATGTTTTGGAAAGTGCAATAAAACCTCCAAATCACACGCTTCTTTGTGGTAAACCTTGAATCTTTCAGCAAGATTCAGCACCCGATCACAAAAAAGTTAACTCAAACTTGGAAAGCAACATCGTGCCTCATTTTCTAACAGTAGAGAATTGGTCTACTGGTAGCCTAGATTTCAACTCCTTAGATTACAAATTATGGGTAGTTTTAAAAGACATAGTTTGCTCAAAAAGATACACTAATAATGTTGATTCTTTGAAGCGAGTTCCGATGGCTCTAGTCAATACGTTTCTAATGAATGTAGCACGTGTTGGCATAGACAAATAACTCAGACGTCTTAAAACTTGTATAGAGTCTAAGAGTGGCCATTTCGAATAAATCTATTGTAATTATACTTACCCATTTAATAAACAATATGCAAAAAACAGTCAACCGTTTTATTTTGTTCTAATCAGTGTGTAACAGCATTTATGGGCACACTATATATACCCACAAGACAATAAACAAAATCCAAATTTTTCTTTTAAATTTATTACACTAATAATTACAAAAGCATATCATTTTTGTGTTTCCTACGTACAAATAATTTTAACAATTTATTTATTTAAACTTAAAGAACTATAAAAAGTATTTAAGACATTAAAAATACATATAAATACCTTATAAATACATTTTATTTCCAAAAAGTATTTTAAACAATAGTGCAAAAATAGCTACTTGATGTTTTTTGCTCTGAATAATTCTTTTGACAATAATACAGCTGAAATATGACCGCCGTTTTCTTATAACGCTGCCTCATGCGGGCAATTGAAAGCGCTGCTCAGAGAGAGCAGTCCCGCCTCATCCTAGGAATCGGCAATAGTTCCTGAAGTTTCATATTTTTACGGGCGCGGCGCATTCGCCGACACGGTTTTCGTTTTTTATTTGCTTTTTATGAGTCTTCCCTTCAGTTTACAAAAATGTGCTGGCGAACGTGTTGTAATAAACAAAAGCTGCTTGGAACTAGCTTGTTCCTTACATGTTTTACAGTCTAGTTTAACCAAATCTTTGAGGTTGTCATCCTTTCTTCGTAGGAACGAGGTATTCTAAAAATGTTGCTGCCTACAAACTAGATATTTTGTTGTGATTTCACGCTAACTGATTCTATAGGAGAAAGAAAAATGTGTCAATAATCTTCGGGAAAAAATGCATAAAAATAAATTAAAAACACTTTTCTTAAATAATTTAAAACAGAATAAGCTAAATATAATTATTACGAGGTATTGTGATGGTTGTAATGATTAAGATGCGACTAAATACTATTCTAAATTTAAAAGATGTAATATTATTATATATTTGAAATTTTCCATTAGACAGCATTGTTGGATCTTTGTGGGTGCAGATTCAAGCAAGTTTGTTCGTTTATAATAGACCGAGTAATGATAGACCTAAGTCTCATAACACGTCAGTATCCTATTAAGAAAAATGGTTTCGGTCTCTATTAAGAAATCTCTCATTTTCAGTCTTGTTTCGTTCCATGCTCTTCTATTTCAACAGCTAGCTCGATAACGTGCCTCTACCAAACTGTTGTCATAATTTGGACACAACGTCGGTTATTTTAAGATCGTTTCCTGTTAACAGCTTTGTTATAATGTACCAATGCGCACGTGCTAATAGTGCATATCTTATTTATTTATTTATTTGTTAGTCTCACAATATGTTTTGTTTATTTACATTTGACTCATCTACGTATTTAATAGATAACTAATACTTTAATGTAATATTTATTCATTCGTTTGACAATTGATAAAAAAAATTCTCCATAATTTATAAGTACCATTTATCGCTAAGATAAAGAAAGCTGTTCAAGCGTTTCTAGAAAATAATTTACATTGTATATGTTATAAAGTTGGCAAATATTTGTACGGTTAACCTACATAAAAACACCTAAAAGTGAGCGAAGCTCTCTACTTTTTATTTAAGGCGTTTAGGGTGTTGTTAGACAAGCTTCCATTGCTTTGACTTGTTCTAGGAATTTACATATAAACTGGGTTTATGAATTTATAAGAAGATATTTGACGTTTGAGAATTTGCGTTGGTGCCATCTCTAAGAGAATCTATCATTCGGGGGTTTTTTGGTCCAGTTTTCAAGGAGGGCCCACAAATCTTTAAAAAATACTTATAATATGTCTTTTGTGTACTTTGTTTCCTTATTTATTATGGCAGAAGTCAAAGTTTAGCAAGAATGTTGTTTGTACCGAGTTGGAGAAAGTTTGTTTGATCAAGGCAGCGGTTAGCGATACATGTTGAGAGGACGCTGAAAAACAAACTTGTTCAGCTATATAAATTTCAATTAATCTTACCGGTCTGTTCAAAACAAAAATTTGCAAACTAGAAACCCAAGAGGAAAGCAAAATACATGGGTAGCATACAAATAAAAAATGTATTTCGGCCATAACAAAAAAAAAACATCAAATAACACATCCAAAAGCAACATAATAACTCTTTTTATATTTATTATTATATGGGGTAGATAAAAATGTCCTGTTAGACTTGATAAAAATAACCACAAACAAATTTACCTAAACACTATTAACAAATTAAGAGAACCTAAATTAAATCAGATGCAGATGCAGATTCCGACCATTTTATGGTTTGAATAAAATTAAAACAAATTATATCAATCAGCACAAGCGGAACCAAATACAGGAAAAAGAGTAATAAAATCACAAGCCTTCAGCAAGAAAAGGAAAGAAACAAATATGTAGAAAAAATACAAATAGGAATAGAAAACATCAATATAGAGCAAAATATAGAGAATCTATGGGGATCAATATACAAAGTAATTATAGAGGCGACAAAGGAACTACAAGAGAAAACAAGGAAGGAGATTAAAAGATGGTACAATGAAGAATGCGAGGGAAATTTAGCAGAAAGGACGAAAGCAACACTAAGTATGTTAGCTTTTAAATCTGATGAAGGTATAAGGAAGTACAATGACTTAAGGAAAGAATGTAAAAGACTATGCCGAAAAAAAGAGAGAATATAAAGCAGAAATGATAGAAGTAATAGAACAGGACTTTAGAAATAAAGAAATAAGAAATTTATATCAAGGTATAAAAAGAGTTAAAGGAGGATGGCAGACAAAGACAAACTTCTGTAAAGATAAGGATGGAAATCTAATAGGATCACATGAAGGTAGAATGGAAAGATGGGCCCAGTATTTTGAGGAATTACTAAACAAAAGTTCAGGAGACAATAATGATATAGAGAACAATCAGGAATTATCAGATGTAAATCAAGAGAATAACTTGGAAGAGAAACCGCCCAAACTAGACGAAATAATAACTGTAATAAGGGAATTGAAAAACAATAAAAGTCCAGGAGGTGATGACGTACAGGTTGAATTAATGAAATATGGAAGAGAGGAATTACATCGAATAATACACAACCTAATAGAACAAATATGGAAGGAAGAAAAAATGCCGAAATCTTGGACAGAAACAATAATATGCCCCATATTTAAAAACGGAGCAAAGACCGAATGCGAAAACTACAGAGGAATAGCACTTTTAAACATTTCCTACAAAATTCTAGCCACATGCATCAAGAGCAGAATAGTAAATAGATTAGAACAAACCTTCGTAAAGTACCAATGCGGATTCCGAAAAGGAAGATCAGTAACAGACCAACTCTTTATATTAAGAAAAATACAAGCCGAAAGTTACAAGCATAAATTAAGCACGCATGTGTTATTTATAGACTTCCAACAAGCGTATGACAGCATTAACCGAAATCAACTTTGGCAAGCACTGACTGAAGCAGGCATACCAGGGAAAATAATTAGACTAGTGAAAATGACATTAACGAAAACGGAAAACAAAGTAAAAGTGGAAGGAGATTTAACAAGGAGATTCAAAATTACAATGGGACTAAGGTAAGGAGACCCACTTCCGGCTGTTCTATTTAATATAGCACTAGAAAGAATTATTAGAGAAAGCGGCATACATCGATCAGGCTCAATATATCATAAAATACACCAATGTTTAGCATTTGCAGACGACATTTCTCTGCTAACAAGAAGTAGAGCATAACTGGAGGAGGTGGTAAGGCGCTTGGAGAAAGCAGCCCAAAGAATGGGTCTGAGAATAAATTAACGGAAGACAAAATACATGAGATCGAGTAACAACGGTTTTGAAACAAATAAGTGGTTTGAATTAAGGACAGGCGAAAAAACATTATAAATTTGAAGAAGTAGAAAATTTTGCCTATCTAGGAACAGTTATCACAAAAACACCGACAGTAACGAATGAGATAGAAGCAAGAATAATGACTGGAAACAAGTGTGTGTTTGCGCTAAATGAAGTGCTTAAAAGTAAAGTAGTGTCGAGAAGGTTAAAAGTACAAATTTATAAAACCATAATAAGACCAGTAGTTTTATACAGGAGTGAAGTGTGGATACTGTCAAAAGCAAATCAACAAAGGCTAGGAGTATGGGAAAGCAAAGTATTAAGAAAAATCTACGGTGGAAAGAAAGTAGAAGACACATGGGAAAGAAGAACAAATCGAGAAATAAGAGAATTGTATGCCGAACCGGACCTAATAGGAGAAATAAAAGCCAAGAGACTGAGATGGGTAGGACATGTGACGAAGATTTCTGAAGAACGCCTTCCAAAAAAAGTTCTCGAAACCGAATTAGGTGGATTCAGAAGAAGAAAAAGACCAAGGTCAACATGGATGAAAAAAGTTGACCTAAGACAACTGAGAGTCACAAGATGGATAGAAAAGGCAAGACAGAAAGGAATGGCAAAAAATCATACACCAAGCCAAAGGCCTACAAGGCCTGTAGCGCTATATATATATATATATATATATATATATATATATATATATATATATATATATGAATAATAAAAACAGGCCACAAACTTAACTTTTTCCATGCTAAAACCATTGCTCCCATTTTTCATCCCACCAGCAGAAATATTTGCGAGGCAATTGAAATAGAAAAATGCTCACAATGCCTAAACACAAGAGACAATAACCAACGATTACTCGTTATATCGAAATCCCTTATTATCGCTCACCATCAATTACACAATATACTTAAACCAACAATATTTGATAATTAAGCGCAATAAGGTGACTCGATAAGCAAAACAGGAAATAAAACGAAGCGGAGCTGTGTAAACTATATATTGGGCAAAATTAAAATTAACCCTAAAGTAACAATTAAGCAAACAACGAAACTGAGAAAAAAAAACGAGCAATACAACTATACTTGAATAACTGCAAATATGGTGGACGGCAGGTCAGTTGGGCGCTCTTCCGACGCAAGTAATGGTCTCTGGTAACATGGACGGCAGATTTCGGCGTGCTCTTCGTTGGGGGCTTCAATCCTGGGATAACACGGACGGGGTGGAACGTACAATAGACAACGACAGCGTACCAGCACAACGCAATAGAGCACCTGGGTCGACTGGCTGGCGGCTTTAATCTTAGGGCTGGCTCTGCTCCGTCGCTCACGATGGTTCAACTCGGAATGTCGGGCGGCGGTAAAACTCGTTGCGTTGCGACGAGGGTCGGCCGGCGGACAGCAAAGGTTACCGTAGAGATGGGACACGGGTTTAGAGATAAGCACCAAACAAACAAAGTTTCTCCAATCCAATGCATCTGTCGTTAAACAATATTTCCAGCCTTATAAATGACAAAGTAGAACACACAAAAGGTCAATCTTACTCAAAGACTCGTAGTTTTCCTTGGAAAGTAGGTATATTGAGACTTCGAGTGAAAAGCTAAACTCTTAAAAATGGCGTCAAAGTCGATGCCAAAACGTCGAGAATTTTCTCAAAAACGACGCGGTTCAACCCGTGAATTAAGTTGTTCAAATACATATATAATTGCTTTGTGATTAATTCTGCTAATGGGATAGGAGCATTTCTTTTAAAATAGAAGAAATTGATTGTATAACCTGTTTCATTATGTTTTTTGAGAAGTGTGAAATTGTTGCCTCCTTTCTCTACGGCCTGAGAGTGCATGCATATATATATATATATATATATATATATATATATATATATATATATATATATATATATATATATATAAGATGGTTTAAACATTGCCAAACCCTTACTTGCATATGTACTCCCCTCCGGAGTCATCGTATTTTTCCAACGTTCTGGAAGTATTCTAATGTCCTCTTCAAAAAAACTTTTGGTTGACGGCGTATCCATTTGCAAGTAGTCTGGATGACGGCGTCGTTGTCCGTAAATCGAAAGTTTTGCCAGTCTAATGTGAGCCTTCTGAACAGGTAGAAATCGCTTGGCAGCACATCGTAACTGTACGTCCAATGCAGCAAAAGCTTGTATTTTAATTTCCAGAGAGTTTTTGTTGTTGTTTTGGACGTATGGGAGCGTATATTGTCTTGAAGCAAGGCTTCTCGCTTTCCATCTGTCTTCCGCTTAGACTGGATATCTTCCTTCACGTCTGTTGCCGAAATATTTGAGTAATAATCTCCATTGACTGTTCCGGCATCCATCAAAAAGCTTATATAGATAACACCCTGTTAGTTCCAGGAGAACATTAGCATTACTTTTCCTGCTGAACGGCTCCTCCGTGCTCTGTTAGGTTTGGGAGAACTGGTAAGTCGCCACTTGCGTGATGACTTCCGGGACTCAAAAATGAAATAGTGCATTCATTTTTGATCGGTGGTTACTATAGACTTTAAAATGCTTCACCTTCGACTTAGAACTACCGTAGGAGACGACTGGCAGTTTGCATGCGGACTATTTTATTCACTTCCCTCAATGTGCATTTACCTTGGGATAGTGCAGATGATTATGCACGATATCTTCTGCACTAGCAATACTGATAAACAGCATTGCTTCAGTTTTCTTGATAGTACTGCGCTTATTCTTACAAATAAGTGCGTCTGTACGATCAATGTTTGGCGATGGTGCTCGGTGACGGATGTTTGCAGCCGACTATCATGCGGTTTATTCTCTACGCCCTCTCTACTCTTTCTGAAGCACTTACACCACTAAAACATTCGGGTTCGTAACAGACACTCTTTCCCATACTGTTGTTGGAGTCTGTTGTGAATTTGAGCGGACAGAACGTTTTATCTAACAAGGAATTTGATCACAATGCGATGTTCCACGCTTCACGATAGCTTCTGTTCGCTCATCACTCTAGCAACTTCCAAATAAAACTGAACATGTTTTGACCCGAGCAGGAGGGAGTGTGGAGATTGTGGCTCCACTCTTTTAAGGTCGCACATCTACTGTACAGTGCGGTTTGTTTACACACAAATCAGTCCTGGTCATATTTGAACCACCTTGTATTTAACTTAATCTTAATTTTTGTCCGTTTCTTTGACTTATATAGGTTTTTAAATAGAAATTTTGTAATACTCTTTGGAATTTGTTACGACTAAACGAATAGATACAGCTATTCTATTATTGGTCGTGAAGACGTTATGTACACTCTGTCCCACTAATGTGAGATTTATTTTATTAATAATTTTTTTAACACAAGGCGAAACTGTTTTTTATTTTTTAAGTGGGTATTTTAATATTTAAAAAACCTTTTTTGTAAGATCGTCTCGGAAAAAGAGTAAATTTAAAAGACGCGAATTTGATTTATGTAAAAAAACGTAGATAACGTATCTTGTTCATGAAGCTAGATAACAACGGTTAAACATTATACGACCTTACTTTCCTGAGATCTTGCAGAGATCAGCAAGTAATCTCAATTGTATTAAGATCATAACACCATTAAGAATAATTTATCTGTCCTGTAGTCTTCAGAAAGCAGAGCTATCTATCTTTGCTTATTATTTAGTTAACATTTTCTATAACTTAAGCTCCTCCAATATTTACGCTGCGCTAGGACACTATGTGGCATTGTCATATACAACATATTCCACCAAAGAATCCCAGGGAATATATCTGAAAAAACAGGAAAAAAATTTAAATTATGTAACAACCGTTTGTTAAGGTGTGTAAATAGCCCTCTTTCAGTACCACACTTCCGTTTTGAAATTCAAAAATAAAAATATTAGTGCGCTCAAAAAAACTTTTGTTAATAGTAGGCAGCTTATAATTTAACGTGTTTAAGAGACATTTTAGATATATTTGCCATACAACATATTAAATCACCACAAAATAAATGTATTTAACCGATTGGCTTATTTCAAACAAACAGCTAACAAAGTTGGCATTAGGCAGCCAGATAATTTTTATTTAGTAAGTTATTTCGTGTTCGTAATTAATTTGGTTCGGAATATGCCTTCACATATAAATGAAGATAAATTAAATACGATTTTAACTTAGAGGACTTAACTTACATGACTTGCAAATTATGTGTGTATATATACACGATCACAAAATTGCAATAAAATTATATTAAATATTTGTTAGTTTTAAAGAAGCAAATATAGTAAATAATAATCGGAAACTCTAGGTAAACTAAATAAACAATATAATATTTCCGTTAGCTTTTATCAAAAATATTAAAAAATAATAATCTTTTCTCAAGTTCATTTAGGGCATTATTTAAAACTAGAGGACCATCGATATAAATCTGAGTTTCTAGCACAATTACCTGTTATGCTAGATGAAAACGATAACTGGTTAAATAAGATCATGTGGAATAAAAGTGAAATATAACGGACACAATGTTAAACATGGTTGTTGTTTTAGGTCCAAAAATAACCTGAAATGAATGAGGTAAACAAAAAACACTTTCGCATAGTGCAAATGTCACACCAAAAGTGTTGTGAAAGTTGAATTGGTGCTAATGGGACTCTCAAATAGCTAGGCTCCATTGTATTATTTTTGTAGGGGTATTTAGAGTGTAATGGATACAGTCGACCTTTACAAGAATATTTATGCGAGTTATGCAATTATTAGTTGGAACATTTTATTAAACGTTTTTAATTAAACGATTTAACGTCAGCTAGGACGGTGATAGGTTTGAACATTCACTTTTGTCTTTTTTGTAAATAATTGATTTAAATATTATTTTTCTTACTTTAATTTGTAGTAACAAAGCCCGTAGGGCTAACGGCTAAATAAATAGTTAAACAAACTATACAAAAGATAATTTTCCTTCATAAGCTGGGAATATTCTTTCAGAAACAGATAAGTTGACGTCCCGTTCAGAACAGCTGCTGCGAATAAATTTTTTATTTTTATATATATTTTGATGCAGCTTTGCTGCTCTACTGAATCACTCTATAAACGCAACAAATCACACACTGCATATGCTTACTAAAGTCTAACTTTTAACTAATCTAGCTAATAAAGCTCACTTTAATGGACTAACAGACAATACTTCAAGAACGATAATGACAGATGGATTGGATGAGAAGGCTTTTTCTTTAAAGTCTGCTGCGTTACTGTACTTAAACACACTTAACTTTTATTTGTGAGGCCACTTGATAGTGTCAGTATGCTAACCCATTTCTAATGTGCAGATATTGGAACAACTTATCATTGCAGTCTCTGACGTTATTCGGATACGAGCTTAAATATTGATTAGTGAATTTATTATAAAGTGGTCTAAGCGGTTGAGGCGCGAACTGCGATTCGGACAGACCCGAGTTTCAATCCGGAGCTCTCTGATGCTTGGCGGGTAGCCTATTCAGTCACGGAAAATAATTGAGTATCTGGGCTTGCTCGAGCAAGAGGTAATAATGGCAGTCGTCTAAAGCACGGTACTTGCCACATCGCCCCGTATCAGAAATGGTGCGCGACGACAGGGCAGTAAAGTCGAACATATGAGAGGCTTAACCTCGTAGTAACCACGCAGGGTGTTAGAGCTTCACCGTTACTATACCAATCCATGATGAGACGTGTTTGTGTTTGCACTAAAGCCTACGATTGGACATTTTCGAACGCCTGCTTTAAAGTTGTCAGAAATAAATATCATAGTTTCATAGAATGCATTGTGATACAATAATTTAGTATTGTGCATTATAGAACATATGATTACTATTATTCTTATCAGAAATCACCTCTTGAAGTTTATCTCTTTAACTAACACTTACCATTTATAAGTAAAATAGGTTTTGAAACACAGAAAACCTTACTAGTAATCTTGCCAAAATAAAGTTGCAATTATTTAGTACTGCAGGTGTTGCGAGAAATTAAGCTCTTAAAGCAAACCTCAAAATGCCAATTATATAACAGGTAGTGCCGCCTTTAGAATTTCAGTTTTCACGCGCACCTGAAGATAACAGTTATTATACTGCAAATTGAACAGAGCCTTTTCAACTAAACTCTGTTATGCAAAAGAACGGCTTTTCTCTTCGTAAACTTACAGAGAAATTTCGAGTATATAAGAACACAACCAATAAGATTCACCGTAAACTTAAAAGGATTCCGCCGTTCGTTGCTGTTTAACTGACGCTTTGCCCATTTGAAAATCAGCTTACGGCCAATTTCTTTCCGCAGTTACTTTATAAATTAATTTCGCGAAGTGGCCTTCTGAATGAATAATAAGCAAGCGTTGGCAAAAAACTCCATGTTGCTTTTGGCTTAAAAGTAAAGTTCATATACACAATTGTACTAGCACTGGAATTGTACTTACACATTGTGAATATAATTCATGTGTATTTATTACGAATATCATTTTTAAATAAACAGAAAGAGAAGATTGTAAATATTAAAATGTTTATTTATTATTATGATTTTCATTTAACTTAAAATATTTGTTCAATTTATATATTCACTATTGCGTCAATACCCAAAGAATTCTAATGTCTAAACTATTGCACTATACACATTTCATTTTCTGACTAAAAACAACTACTGTCAAAATAACCGTTTAAAAGACCATACATAAAAAATGTAATTGCAATGAACCAGGCTAATAAAGGGAATGTAGAATGATATTTTAATCAAATATGTACAGTTTTCTTTAATTTTTAAAAACGTATATGTTGTATGACCTTTAAAAAAATGTGTTTGGGTAAAAAACACGTTATTTGCTGAAAAGTATTGTACAAATCCAAAATATTACAGTGATAATTTGTTGTTACTTTTCTACTAAAAACATAAACTTCTTCAAAATTTTGAAAGCCAAATGCTATTATTGTCTATTAATGGAATAATTGATTTTATTTGATTAAAAAACCCATATTTTATTACAGATATTTATGTGATGCAAAAAGAACAGGCTTTCTTGTTTAAATTGCTTAAGCAGTTTTGAACAATGTCGAACTTCTTGCATATTGAAATCAATTAATTTTTGCTAAACCAACCTAATAAAAACCTTTCAAAATAGTAGATATACGTGTGCTGTTTATTCAACACATTGAATACTTACAGATGCTAACTTCATAATTTGACTGCGTTATTTTAAAATTTTTATCAATCGTTGTCAGGCATATGATTGTAAGTACCGCATTTATAATATAATAGGAGCAGTAGTTACTTGAGAGCTTTTTTTATTTAAACATTAAATTTTCATTATACTCTTAGTAAGATGTTAAGCATTAATAAATGCGATATGGTATAAATGCCATGAGTCTTCTTTTGAGGATTATATTGGATCTGGTAGTCTGCCATTTTAGTCATCTTATAAGAGTTAGGTTAGTGGGTTGTTCTATGAGCTTGGCGGTGTATCTTCACTCATTGTTCTGTAAACGCATAAAAAAAATCTCGATTTTAACGGCAATATATAAAAATTTACAAATCGTTATAATAACAAACCAAAAGGCGTTTACTAATATTTGAAATGTTTCGGATTGGGATGACCAAGTACTAGCGATATAACCATATATAGACTTGAAAAATATCATATTTTCTGTGGCAAGCTTTAAGCATGAGCTAATGCTGAATATCAGGAAAAAGGCAACGAAAAACCACCGCGTTGTAGTGTTTTTTTTTTCTAAAAAGTCAACACACTATGATGGAAAAGTTGAGATTAAATTCCAGTAAAATAAATATTCAAAATTTATATAAAAAAGCTATAAAGGTTATCTAAGTACCGACTCATATAGCTATTGTAATTTGTCATGACAAAATGCAAGTTAAAATTAAAAAAAAAATAGAAAAGAAGTATTTACTTAGAAATAGTACCCGGTAAAACCGATATAAATTAGGGAAAACCTAGGACAAAAATTTTAAAGAAAAGAAATACAACAGAGCAATCTAGAACAATCATAGAAAGATATAAAACAATACCTAGAACAATTGTATGATGATGAAAAAAAATACGATAAAGCAAAATCCAAAGAGGAAAAAGAGTAAGATAAAATGAAAGATACGAAAATGTATACAAAATATGAAAAATATGTATAAGATCTAAAAACAAATAAAAGCGTAAGAATAGACCAGATACTCTCTGAAATCATAAGCTATTATAGCAAATAATGAACAAGTAGTGTGAAACAACTCTACTAATAACAAACTTATTCCAAAAAAGAAAACAGTAGGTAAATGTAAAAACTATCAGAAAATTAGCCTAGTACAACACACATCGACAATATTAACAAAAAATGTATACAGAAGAATACAAAAAATAATAGAAAAACAATTCTAAAATAATCAGTTTAGGTTCAGAAGAATTCCGCACTCGTATTTTGAAAGCAACGGATGTGTGTGCGCTTCGAGATATTGGTGCCCGATGCGTTCGACGCCGTCTGTGCTTTTTAAGATAAAAGGTCAACTATAAATTTTATTTAGATTTAATAATATTTCAAGGCCACCAACAGTACAACCAACAAATCAATCAAGGCACATTTCAACAAAATTTACCGATACAGCAATTACAACAGCCATACTTAGCCTCACAATCGCAACCGCAGCCACAAGTTCAAGTAACACTGCATTATTTCCCAAGCTATTCATTGAAAAACACAATCAACATCCAGCAATCACTCCAATGCAAACAAATAATGACGAAAATCCAAAAAAGACAAAACGCTCTGATAATGACATACATCGCCATTCGAAAATGGCTTTAAGTTAATTACATATATATCACTGCAGCTCTAAGACTTAAAATATTCTCCGAACAGTGGAAATTTGAACAAATACTAATGATTCCAAAGCCCGGAAAAAACCCAGAGGGCATTACCTCTTACCGATCAATTAGCTTGCCACCTACAGCCTCTAAACCATTTAAAAAACTGCTTCTACAAAAAATACAAACCATGCTCGCAGACAACAATATACTCCCACAACATCAGTTTGGTTTCAGGGAAGGACACAGTACAATAGAACAAGTTTATCGAATAGTGACAAAAATAAACCACGACTTGAATCTTAAAAGATAGTGTACTGCTGTATTCCTCGACATTAGTCAAGCCTTCGATAAAGTTTGGCACATGGTACTAATATATAAAATTAGAAGGAATCTTCCACAAATGTATGAACTTATCCGGTCATACCTAGAAGGACAAACTTTTCAAATTAAACTAAGAGAAGTATTGACTGACCTCTATCCAATATACTCAGAAGTGCCACAGGGAAGTATACTAGGACCAGTTCTCTACCTTATAAATACAGCAGATTTGGCCTCAATTCCTCAAACACTAACAGCCACCTACGCCAATGATACAGTAGTGCTAGCATTACACTCAAACCATCGTGTAGCTTCTAACTACCTCCAAATCATCCTTAATAAAATACATACCTGATTACAACTATGGCGTATACAAGTTAACGAAACAAAATCCGTACAAACAACCTTCACACTACTAACAGAAACCTGCCCATCAGTGACACTTAATGGTGAACTTATTCCACAACAGGATAACGTCAAATACTTGGAAATTCATCTGGAGAGACGCATCCTACATGAAAAACACACATAATGAAAGAACGAATGCAATTAGCACTCAAATTCCGACAAAAGTATTGGTTAATTGGAAAAACATCTTCCTTATCCATAGAAAATAAGTTGCTACCATATAAAACGATCATAAAACCGATATGGACATACGAACTCCAACTCTGGGGATCGGCCAGCAATACCAACTTGTAAATCCTCCAACGCTTTCAAAATAAAGTCGTAAGGACGATAGCTAACGCTCCACGTTATGTCCCCAATTGGTTCTTCAACAGGATCTTCCTCTCCCAACCGTACACGAGGAAATTCGTAGAGCTAGTGCAACATATCTAAGAAAACTTAATGTTCACCCCGACATCCTAGCAGCAAATTTGCTTGAGAGACAGTGTATTCAAAGCTTAGAGACACGATTTCAGTGACCAGTGTAATTTCTGACCTCTTTAGTACCGACGTAGTTCGATCTTATTAAACAAGAATGAAGTGGATTTTATTCTTGTAAGATATTGCATGTCTATTACCCAAACTATTTGCTTATTGTTTATGTTCAAAAGATTGTAAATGTACAGTATTTAAAATTAAAAAAAAGGTTCAGAAGAAGCGATACTAGCTTTAAGATTATTAGTAGAAAAAATGGGCTAGAAAAAAATACATACATCACATTTGACAACATAGAAAAACCTTTCGACAAGGTAAAGTAGAAGGTACTTTTTAAGGTCGTGCACAGGGTAGATATCAAATACAGAGATAAATAAAAAAAATACAATACACTTGAAAAACTCGAACAAAGCAACTGAAATTAATAGGAAGGTAAACAAGAATGCAAATGTTTTTAGTAAACAAAGGCTGATGTTTTACACTGTAGTGGTACCTTTGTGAAAATGTTTACTAAATATCAACTCTAAACACATAATAAAGTTATTTAATAAACAAAATGTTATTACCAAACCGTTATATTCAGGACATTTGTTTTTTCTCAAAGAATAAATTTTATATTTTTGTGATTTTTTGAATGGCTTCAATTTAATAAAAAACATTAGCATCACATTCTTATGCGCTCCGATAAGTAAACGCACGCTTTTCCGCTCAAAAATTTAAAATGTAAATATGGTGCTTTATAACACAAACAAATCGCATTCATTTTTATTATTCTGTTCGTTCTTCTAATCAATAAATTACTTTCTTTTGTATATGAACTAATGGAAATCGTTTTTTAAAATCATCCTAAAAATTCTGACTCTCCTATTAAGTCAATTTTAAAAATGCAAATGAACGAATTTCTAAACAAAAGCGAATCGTTGCACATTCTGATTGTCAGGGGCATTAGCGCAATTATTACGCTGGCGTTCCTAATTAAAGCTGCAACAGTGACTTGACTACAGCCTTCATCTCTGGTACGCATTGCGAGCAACAGTCATAAATAATTCCAGTTTTGGGCAGTCAACAATTCGTTAAAAGTACAATTTCTCCCAAATGCGCTGTGTCGGCAATCTAGCCTTTGAGTGCAAGCCTTTATATTAAGAATTGTGACATCTGCGTTTCATTAACTTCACAAACCATTAAACTTTATAACGTTTTTATGCTTTGCCCTTTTGCTGGCACGAGCGTGAACGGAAAAAGGATTTCATCTTGCTAACAGCAGCATCTTCTGAATTGGATTGTTAAGTGTAGTTCCTGCGTAGCTATTGGGATGAGCGAAACGCTCTAAAAGCGCCGAGGGGCATCGGCTTGAATTTATGTGTCATTATAACGAGCGCAATTAAAATTGCGTAGACAGGACATGGTCGGCTAATTGTGGAATAATGAACAGGCGATTGCGCGGCGTTGCATTCCGGGAATTTTTTTTTTTCAAGGGTGATGCTTTGGTTGCATGATTTATCTCCGCAAATTTGAAGTTAAATATTGAGTTTTCAAGACCCACGTAATTTCTGCAATTGCCGGTGAAGCGCCTAATATTTTGACGGAATAACTTAAATCCCAGATAAATTTGGTCCCTTTTGATTAATATGAATGATTATACAGCAGCTCGTAGAATTTAGAGGTTAACGAATTTATATTGTTTTTGCTGGAACTTTACTTGTTGCTGAGCGACTACTACGAGGATTGACGGGAATATTATAAAACAGTCCATATTACAAAATACAAGTGGTAAAAACATTACTAGATATTCGGATGAGTGAACGGTGATAACAATCGTGTACAGGTGTTTTAGATTGACTGGAAAAAGGCATAATTTAGACCTCCCTGAAAGAGTTAGGTGACCTGTGAAAAAAATGTATATAAATATTACCAAGACTTACTTAAGGCATGTAGAAATAATGCATTACCGTTGCACGATTGCAAAATCGATCAGCGCGATTTGATTGGATCGCGATGAGTCAGCCTACCAAGTCCTTACATGTTGCCCTCTATTGATGAACAGGTAGATAGTGCAGAGTTCTCTTTTCACTAAATTATTTTGAAAAGCAAACTCCAGATGTAAAAAACTTTAGCACCTGGTTGATTCTTCTTGATAAAAATAAAGAAACACCACCAATTTGCAATAGCTGGTTATTAGTGTACCTAAATTATACAACCCAATCGTCAGTGTAAACAACATAAATTAAAATATAATAATGACCAAAGATTAACAAGACAAGAAAAGTAGAAAGAGTCCAAGTTGAGGTTGAAAAAAAACAATCTATGTTTATTAATATATCAAAAGAAAGTGAAGTGGTGATGCACGCAAGCTGCATTTTGTCGGAACTTATAACCAAACACTGAACCTTTCGCTGAAGGAAATATCTAATTTAAACTGTTGAAATTGTTTTTTATAAAAATTTAAAGGTTTTTCAAGCAATGTCTTTGTCTCAAAGTACAGTTGCGAAAAGAGTTACTGATTTGTCCGACAATTCGCGTATTCAAATCAAAGCAAAATCATTTGTTTTAGAAGCTTTTCCCATTACCTGTGACAAGAGTACAGATATTGGGGGTGTAGCTCAAATACAATTTACTTTTGTCAAAATTAATTTTGTAGCTACAAAAAAACAAAAAAACGTGGTGAAATTAATGCCAAATCCAAGATTCATTATAAGCGTTGCATTATACTTTCAAAAATGTTATGCAAACATAACATAAACATGTTGTTAACACACAGTGTTTGCCTGGAAAGTAATGCAATTTTTCCTCCTAGTCGCAGCGCGTTTGGACCGGTTGGGTTAGGTGGGGTGGGGGCTCTTAACTTCACAACGCTTGCAAGCTCGGTCCTCTATAAGCTCTATGAGCATCAGGATCGCTATTTCAGTGAACTTGGTGTTAGTACCTGTGTCACGACGCGCAATGGAGAAAACTGTCTAACAGCGTTACGCGATTAAGTTTTGTGCTAAACTAAACAAAAGCCTCGCCAAAACCCACCAAGTGATTTAACCAGCCTACAAGGACTCTACTCTCTTTTAAGTTTTCAGATGGTTAAAATTGCTTAAAAGTGGTCAGGATGAGGTGGAAGATGACTTCCATTCTGAACGGCCGTAAACCAGCAAAAGTAATAAAAATGTATGTCGTGTTCGTGATCTTTTAAATACCGATCATCGAATGAGTGTTTGAATGATAGCAGAGATTCACATTATTCCGAAAACCACTGCGCACGAAATTGCTACAGACAATTTACATATGCGGAAAGTGTGTGCCAAATTGGTCCCCAAATTGTTGACTGACGACCACAAGAACACTCGAGTGACGATCGCGAGTGAACTTTTGGAACGTGTGCAAAGGAAACCCGGAGACAAAGCGTCCGCATGGCACACCTGGAAGTCCCTTCGTCCAAGAAGGCAAGAATTAGCAAATCGATTACAAGGGGGTGATCTACAAAAAATATGAGTTTCTGACCAAAAGCAGCTTAGCAACGTTGCCTCAACTTCCCTACAGTCTTGACCTGGCTCCGGTAGACTTTTTTTCTTCTCGAGGATCAAGTTCGCCCTGAAACTATTAAAGCAATCCAAATCGCCGTGACAAAGCCTCTAAACGAGGTCCACGTCGACGCCTTCCAGGATGCGCATCGTGCATGAAATAGTCGCTGGTAAAAGTGTGTGGCTGCTCAAGGAGAGTACTTTAAAGAATTTTATCGTTTGTAACGATATCTTGAATAATTTTTTACGAACTTCATCGAAATTACTTTTCAAATAAACCCTGTATGTCAGTTCTTAATAGCCAAAAGTCAGGATATAGCTTTTTTGCTACAGTATGGTTATAATATTTAATCTTTGTTGATTGATATGTAACAAAATATTTATATGATATAAATTTAAAACTGCAAGCAAAAGACCAGATCATTACGGATATCTGTGCCCAAGTTGAACCATTTAAATATAATAGATATTTTAAGTATAATAAGCTTTGGAGACTATAGTGCCAGTAAGTGCGCCTCAAAGTTAGTTATCTGAGAAAATCAGTTGAAAAATTAAGATTTAACGCAGCATTAACAAACCATTTTCAGGTAGAATCACATAAAAATTTTAAGCTTTATAACGGAATGTGAAACAAGATTTGCAGGTTTTAAACTTTTTAGAAGGCGAGTTTCTTTGTTTTCTTCTAATTTTTAACAAATATAGAATGAGTATCTAATGCAAATGGAGGTAACTGATATCCAGTGCGATTTAGATTTACAAGCAAGACGTAGTGAAGTTGGCGTGCCTAGATTTTACAAATATTAACTATCTTGTCTTATTAGACTTTGAGTTTGATATGCTTATTTCAGATAATACAAAAATAAAGGATCGTTACTCTCCAAACTTGGGAACAAAAGTACTATCCCGAACTAAAGCTCTAGCTGGATAAGTGGCATTCAAAAAAATTTAACAGAATCTCAGCAGGATATAGTTTATGTTAATAGTGGCATACGAACATAAAGATATCATTACTTATGCTGTGCTTGTAGGTGGAAATGTCAACACAGCGTAATACAAACATTTACACGAGTATCACCTACATTCGGCGCATGCTTCCTAAGCATCTGTTCCATGCATTCTTCATGACGAGGCCGAATTCCGTGTATCAAAGCACTGATATATTGGATTATCCTTTGTATTCTCCTGACACGGGTCCAACTTATTTTCTTTTTTTTAAAGAACTTTTTAGGAATGTTTTCTGTAACAATACGAAAGATGGTAGGTTTAGAAATATGACTGCCTAAGTAGACTAATTTGAACGTGGCCGTTCAAATCTTTAAGGATATTTTGATACATTTAGTTAAATAATCTTAGAGTTACATATACAAATAAGGTTATGGAGTCTTAACAACTATTTTTTTTTAATTCACGTTTATGGAATCCTACGATAGCTACACAATTTTTTATATCACTCCATCTCATACAGATGTTCGGAAATTTTCAACGTTTTGAAACCCACTTTAATGTCTTTATTAAGAGAATTTGAAGTTAGTCTCGTTTCCAGGGAGAAGACTCACCTTTTGTTTGTTTTATTTCAATATTTTTTGAATTCGAATTACAACTTTCAAAGGAGGAGCGTATTTCACAAGAAATTACTCAGTGGAAGAGTGATGTAACCGATCACATGAGATAAGTAACGATTTCCAAGCACTAGGAATTACTGTCATCTCTACTATTATTAAGATATTAGCATTTTTTTATTTAAATAGCCTCAGGAATGATTTTGCTGGTAGGATGAGAAATTTTGTGTTTGCCAAGTACCGAAAAATTATCTCTTTTCCGTACGGCTGAAACAATACATATTTGTGCAGCTTAATATTTATTTATTCGTTTGATAAAGCTAGGTTTTATAAATTTCTTGGGATTTGTGGAGGAAATAGTCATTATTGCCTTTAGTACTCCCACGTACAATTTAGTCAAATATCCGGCACTAAGTTTCATTAACGTCCAAAAGTCATACCACTTCCTATAAATTCTCGAATACTTTTCCATATGTAAAGACGACATAATGGTAAGTTTTGTTGTCTTTCTGTTTACCAATACTTCTATGCCTGAGATTTTATAATTTTTAATATTTACATCTTCAAATTAATGGATCATTGACCATCATATATATATATTTTAAAAGATGTCCCAAATTAAAAGCCAGATTTATATTATGAATAAAACGACCTTTGAGTTAATTTTATAATTGGATCTTTATTGAGCACTAAATTACACAATCTTCGAATAAATATGAAAAATTATGTCTGACAAATGGCCATCTCAACTTTAGCTGTAAATCTTAGTTCTTTTTCCAAAATTTTTGATTGTTCTTTCGCATATGTTCTAATCAATTTTATCAATAATAAATCAAGTTGCGTTCTTAACTTTGTAAAACTTGGGGTTTAGGTAACTTGTGAAATTACGCAACAAAGAAATTATTGGTGTAATAAACTCACTGTTGCTCGGGATGTACGGCAGGTTGCACCGTTTTGCCAGAACGACATTTATTTTCGATTAGAGTTGCCTAGTTAGTGCCAAAAAATAGGTTATCATGTAGCGATGACCTATTGGAAGTTTATTTGTTTTCACTGATTACAAAAAAATTTTCTAAATCGCAAATGCCACAATTACGTTTGTTTACTTCGTACTTTGTTACTTTGTTTCTACAGATGATATTTTGACTAAATTGGAAATCTACTTTATGAGTTATGAACGAATGAATGGCTAGTCTCGGGAGTTTTTCTTGGTTTCAATGTCAGTCAGTGTACTTTCAAAATTTTTTATATTAGGTTTTATGTAATTCAAAAGACTGGAAGAAACTCTTGGTTAAAGGAAGTATGAGTTGATAATATTAGATGTTAAGTAGAAAATTTAGCTGTATTAGAGTTATGGTATTTAACTACCATTAAACCCCATTAGGCGGTGCACCTACTTAAAGACCTATTATCATTAATGTGCCAGTAGCCACGCAGTTGAGGTGCTTGTCTGTCATGCATACGGACTTGGGTTCAGTTCTGGGTCCTCAGTCACTAAAAATAATTGAGTGTCTGTGCCCATTTTAAACAAGAGGTAATAATAGCGGTGGTCTAAGGTGCAGTGGTTGCGACATCCCTTCGTATCAGAAATGGTTCACAAGAACGAGGCAGTGAGGGCAAACATATAAGAGTCTTAACCTATCAGTTCGAAAGCCATGCTTCTCTACACGGGGAGTTAAAGTCTCACCGCGATCACTAAATAACCAGCTAGGATTGTACTGAGAAATATATCAGGCTTAAACTTAACTATAATTTTTATATTACAAATCAAACTGTAGCTTTTTTGAACTGTTATTATCTACAAATTGAATTAATTAATTAGAGATTCAATTAAAATTTTACATAAATTCTTTACGTGTACTCCGTATAACACAATAAATCAAGCGCTAACACAATAAATCAAGCGCTAACACAACTGTGTTAAAACAAGCAGCAAAAGTTAATTACATTTATAATTTACAGACCTCTGCGAAATCTAGACTAGAAAGTAAGATACAAAAACATCCGGATCTCTTGAGGTCTCTTTCGTTTAGGGAGAAAATAATGTCACGATTTACGCATTACTCATAAGGCGGAAAATTAGCAAAAAAATGCTTTGGAGTTTCCAAAAAACATTGTATATGTGCTTTTAATAAGAAAAGAAACACAAGGCAATAATTTTTAATTTTCCTTTATACTTCTATATTGCTTGCAAGAGCTCAAAAGAAGCGAGCCTAAATATGAATTATTGCTCTTCGTTAGCATTCCAATAATATTTCGTATTAAATGAATGATTAATTTCCTCAAATAATTGAAATTTAAAACCTAATTTTGCATAATAATTTGATGAGTATTCTAGTTAAAAAGCAATAAAAGCCTAATAAACAGAGATGGACCTATTTCTTTGACATCAAGGTTACAAGAATTATTGTGATAGAATATGAAATATTTACGGATAAAATATAATAATAAAAAGTGTAATAGAAGAATATTAAGCATGAAAAATTATAAATGCTTTAAAAATGATACCTTTGTTGATTTCAAAGAACAATTCCATTAATTATAATAGAATTTAATATGCCTCGAGTTACACAATTTTATTAGATAAAAGAAATGCTTTGTACTTGTGTATTAAAATTTAGAAATTTTATTACTACAATTTTACAAGGCCCATTGCCACTGTTATTTGGTACTTGCTCCCTAAATCTCTTTCGGTTATTTGCTAAAACACTTCGCAGACGTTACTAAAAAGTTAATGAGTTTGACGACAACTCTTTAATATTTATCGAAAGCATCAAGCCGTCGATATACATTTTAGTTGAAAACGATCAATAGAGTGCTTCAAATAAATGTTTTAGTAGGGCGCCGGTTTACTTTAACTGCATCCGTTTCTGACATGTTACCTAGGTGTAATATATTTTACCCATCAAAGCTTGTAAAATTTGCCTTAACAAAGAAATCAAGTGTGATTATTATTTTTGGAGTGCAGCAAACGTTGAAGATAAATAATGCATGTTTTTATAAAGCTGCAATACAAATTAAAAACTAATTTTTATGATAATAAAACTTTAGTTGGTTGACTTAAATTTTAATCTGATGCGCAAGCATCCTTCCGACAAATATATAACAAAATTCGAGAAGTGTTCACACTTTAGTGGAATAATAAAAAGGAATAGGAAAACGCATTTGCCTATTGATACAATTGTTCAGATTTCTTCCAATTGCAAGCAATGTTATAGCGAAATAGATAGAAGTCCAGCTGATCCAAATGAATACTAATTTAGAATTCTTATCAATTTTGTTTAACAAAAAATATTGTAATTATAATATCACTAATTTATAAATGATATACACAATTGAAGAAAAATTACAGACGCACAAATAGACCAAAACTGAGTTATTAAGTGGCGAAGCGAAGCGTAGTCACTTACTAACTTCATGTTGTCCGTCTGTCTGTCCGTCCGTACGTACGTAGGTACGAGCAATAACTCGAGAACGGCTAGGAATTTCCAAATTCTGTTTTCACCGATCGACAGGTGACCAAAAAGGCTTGTTTGCTAGTGATTTTGAAACTGATTGGTCAAAGGTCAACTAGACTAGAGGGTTCTCAAATTTGGGACACTGCTTCGCCACTTCGCTATGCGTTGCAAGCTTTGCAGGTTTATTAATATTGAGCCAGAGTGACATTAAGATTCAACATCAGTACTTTACATACAAGTACAAGAAAAATGGTTATATATCGCAGCGCTCACCTGAAATTCAATAATCTCATCAAAACTAAGCTCAGATCATCAACTAAGACAAATTATATAAACAATATTGTAAAACAAAAAACATGCCAGTACGCTCTGGCATGTTTTATATCCTAGATAAAACTGCAACATCGTTCAAGCAAACGAAAACGAATAATTATTGGTTACATAAGTCAACAAGACTAAACAGGTTGTCCGATGCTAATGAAACAGACATAAAAATATTAAGTGCTAAGAATGTCAAAGGGCTGTCGCATTGGCTTTGCAGACAGGAGCGTTGCTTCTTGTCATGGCGTGAACTTGCTTTTGTGGAACCTGGACTTAACATTGCGTCATGGAACAGCAAAATTAAAACAGTAAGATGTTGATAACATATATCGTACGCTATCCGAACGCATCTCCGTGCGCATAACATCAAATGCCGTAGTTCAGAGAAGGAACCTTTGTTAGGTGAAAATCATGTGACGAAGAAACTTGCTTGGGGAAAGGACAATATCGGCCGCGATAGGAGCAATTTAATTTTTACGAACAAAACTTCTGTTTGGAGATATGTTATCGTCCCACGAGTCTGACCAACTTTAAATAACAGCTTGGTACAGTGAACCGTTAAACATCCAGTAAAAGTGCATCTTTGAGGCTGCCTCTTGGAAAGTTGCATCTGTTTACGGGCAACCTAAATACTCCGAAAATGCTCTAGATTTATAAGAAATATTTGTTACCGACTGCCGAATGTTGGTCGATTAAGAAAAACAGGGACTAAATTCTACAGGAGGACAACAACCCCAAACACAGCAGCAAGCTTTGCATCAAGTGAAAAGAACAGTCTGACATAATTACACTTGATTCTCTGTTGCAGTCGCCTGATGCATATACGAGAATGTATGGGCATACATCAATCACAAGCTTCGTAGAAGAAAAGTGTTCACTTTGAAGTAATTAACAAGATAAATTTGTTGCATTTGGAAGTCCTTGCGGGATGAATACGCCATCAGTTTGGTCGAAAGCATTCTTAGAAAATGCCAGGCAGTTATCGACACCGGTGGTGACTGAACACAGTGATGCAATAGAATTTTTGTTTTTATGAAATACAACGTAGCCATGTATTTAAAAATGTTTTTAAATTAAGGCAATTGCATTTGAATCTTATACGGAAATGGATTCAATTTATTGGTAAAGATGGTGTGCATAGAGCCCACATTCACACCTAGTTGAGCTGCGGCTTTAAAGACCGAAGTTGTAGGCTCTTGTTAATAAAGCTCTCGAGCTTGTTAGACAGTCTTGAGAGTGATCACAGTGACTGATCTACCCGTTCTTGGCAAATTGTCATCCAGTACATTTCCTGCCTTTTCAAACATTCAAATTAGCCCATTATAACATGATAAAATTGGCAATTTAATTATAAAGCAAATTTTACAATAGAATTTTTTACTTTGCTATTATAGATAGACAAGCTAGTGGGCTTGAAGACAGTTTGCGATCCACTAGCACTTCGGCCCTTCTTGTAAAAAGCAGCCACAATAAAGACTCTTGTTTTGATTGAATAGCTGGTCTTAGCTGACGTCGTATTCAACATTGACCTAGAGTGTAAACAAAGCTGCAAACATTGGCCTAGCTATAACTAATGTCAAATATAAAATTGGTTGAAAAGTTTGACCATAATAATAAAAAACTCTTTTGCGTGACATAATGTATAATGAACCTCCAAAGCTTGCAACGCATAGCGAAGTGGCGAAGCAGTCTCCCAAATTTTTGAAATCGCGTTTCCGGGTTAAAGGTCATGTAGTATTTCAAAGTTTTATGTTTAAATTAATCAGTGTTCAAAGACGAGTTGAATGATATGCTACATGTCCTATGTTGCTATTTTGAAGATTTGAAATCGTAAAGGTCACTAACGCTGATCTTTGACCAATCAATTTCAAAATCACTAGCAAACAAGCCTTTTTGGTCACCTGTCGATTGGTGAAAACAGAATTTGAAAATTCCCAGCCGTTCTTGAGTTATTGCTCGGAGGGACGGACGGACAGACAACATGAAGTTAGAAAGTGGCTTCGCTTCGCTTCGCCACTTAATAATGTATAAAGGGAGAGCTGTGTTTTGAAAAAGTTATTACTTTATATGTCTTTCAGTCAGATTTGCTTTTCTTTTCTTTTTTTCATCTCTTTTACTACTTTTCTAAAATACTCCTCACATCTCAAACTTCAAATTTCCATAAATTATATACTATAATAAAAAATAGTTTAATGATTGATGACAGTGCTTTCTTTCTGGAAGTTTGTCAGTTGGAATCTCACGAATTGAAGTAGAAGACTTACTGACGCTTTTTAGCAAATAACAGAAACGTAAAAGTTTTTCAAAATTCTTATTACCCGTTGTTAACAGTACGTATACGCTTTCAGAGGAAAAGTATTTTGAAAATAAAAAACGTTTGTTTTAGTGTTTTCCTAGGGCAAGAAATTTATCAAAATTTATTAAAATATGCAATTTTAAAATCCAAATTGGAGCTCTCTAGATTCCTATGTAATTTTAATGCTTACGCCTCCCTTCATGCACACCAATAGAGTACCGTGATAAAGAAAATGTCCCTAAATTTGCATAATTACCGAGTAAAGATAAGAACATAAAAACAATAAAATTAAAGTTTGTTTAGTCTTTGGCGTAACTACTTGAATGTACTCATTGAAATATTTACAATAATAAAAATGCTACTACTCTACAAAATATGTTATACAATCAAAGGGAAGCAAATTTCGAGTAAATGAGCTATTGTTGATTTGTTGCGTAATATATCCTCACTAAAAAAAAGTACATTCACTATCCAGTCGCCAACCCGCCCGGCAAGCGTGGCGTTTAATTGCCAAATCCCCCCCCAAAAAGGGAGGCCTATGCTCAATACTGGGCGCTAAAAAAGGCTGAAAAAAAAATATCCTCACTAATCAATATAACTTTAATGTGGGATTTCTTTTTATCATCTGTGTTCCTTAAGATTACTTATTTTTTTTTAATAATTTGCAGTTTTTTGTCTTTGTTTTTCATAGAAACTTAAATCTCTCTTTATTCCAATTACTATTTCTTCATTTATATTTGAAATGTAACCGTTCTGTTATTGGAAATTTCCTTTTACATATTTTGCATGATATTTATTTGCAAATAATAGTTTTATTTAGCCAATTTCACTTATTCTTACCACTTTCATTTTGTCATCGCTTTTTAATTAAAGGGAAAATCCTTTGCTGCTGAAATTATTTTACAGAATAATAACGCTGTTTTTGTTTTATTGTATTAATATTAATTATAATATTTTATTTTGTTATTTATAGGACAGAAAGAGATAGACAACAGGACTTTTTTATGAAAAAAAATAACGAGAGAACAGCAACACAAAAAGTTATTAGGGTACTATTATACGTTCAGCGAATAAATATAGTAATAAATCATTATGACACACCCCTGAACTCCCCCTGAAACGCAGAAAGATGTGCGCCGAAGCCATAGCATTTAGAACAATATTTTATATTTACCTCTTTGCGTTAAACAGATGAATCAAAATTTATAAACTCACTTTTACAATACACATTATTATTAATAGTAAGATACAAATGAAATGGCTACTTATAACCACAACAAGTTAGCCTCAGCAATAACACACGAGTGCCCAAAAATGAGTCACTGTGTTCCTGACTATTGAAATACCCGCACTTTTTCAAACCTGCCAATAACGGACAGTTATTTAAAATGAGCCGAAGTTTTTGACAGTTTTATTATCATATGTATTCGCTGAACGCATTATAGCAGCTATTACAGCCTATTCCAATATTCAAGAGAAGACAACTGAGATGGAAGTAGCCACAACAAAAGTCAGTACACTATGTAAACGTTTAGCTAAAGCACGATAGATATCACGCTTAGATTTTAGAGCAATACTGGAGGGGGGGTTCTAATTACATTTTACAGGCATAGTGGTTCAAAAGTTCCGACATTGTGAAAGAACGAAAAACTTAAAATAAGACTGTCATAATGGCAGCTAAATTAAATTTGTACGTCAAATAAAATTAAGGAGCCAAGGCAAAATAGCAGCAGCATTTCTTATAAAAGAAGCAACACAAACTGCTACAACTCAAACCTCAAGGATTTCAATCTTTTGAAAATCTTCTCAGAGTGACGTTAAAAAACCTTATTTCATATATCAATGTCAAGATTTTAGCACTTCCGATTACTTACACGTCTAACAAAGCAACAGCACTTAGATATTTGATTGGATGCAAAACAAGCAAAGATATATATTTACCCTTCATATCATAAGATTATTGATGCGAAGAAAATATATTATCTCAAATTAAAAACTATTCTTTTAGTAAAGTTTTCGCTAAAGTCAAGCTCTAGATTTTACTTCATCATATTAAAGAATTTTTCAATTTAAAAATAAATTGCTAGAGAACTACTCAGATGCGGAGTTGGAAAATGTTTTATTATAAAAGTAACATTTTAATGAAAGCACTAGACACGGCGAATGCAAGCAACGTTTACAAAGAGAGAAAGAAAACATTCATACAGCAAACAATAATATTTTCGTAACTTCGATAATGCAAAGCAATAACAAATGGCAAAATACTATTTCAGAATCCTACCCCATTGTCAGACAAACTGTCGATCAATTGTTTTCCAGTTTTTCAAAGAAACTTCTAACATTTCTAAAAAAGGATTTGAATATATGAAACAATCATTTTTCAGTCTAACGGCATTGAAAGTATTATGTGTATAAAGATAAATCGATTAAAATGGTTCATCCCCAAATAATAATTATTAATGGTAGAGTTTTGAATGCTGTGGTTAACATAAATTTATTACACAACTATTACACCAACTGCTTATCGAGTGTTTTCAAACTAACTGGTGTTTACACTAAAAATTGGTAAATCAAATTACTTTCAAGCAAAAAGCTTCCGACCTACTAGTCTTATGTTATTTATACTCTATTATGCTATTTATGCTCTATGGATACATCAAAAAGAAAGAATTGGTAAACAGTCCTTTAAACCGATATCTGAGACCTTGCTACCGTAGCAGACGAGGACTACATTTCTCAGGTAAGGTGAAGTATTTAGGAGTTACTTTATTACTAGCATGCAGACAAAACCATGAGAAAATTATAAATTTGTAACAAATCATGAGGTCTAAGGTCACGTATGGCACACTGAATGTACACTAGGACTAGGTTTAACATATGCAGTCTTAATATAATAGCCAAGATCATGCGGGAGCGCACTAAACTAAAACAAAGTAAACTTCTAAAACGTTTTTATCCTAGCGTAACTGAGAAAACAAGGGCAACGCCTATTGCCAGATCTATCCCATCTTCAAGATGTGATTAGAGAAGAAGCTGGACTACGACTACAAAGATTATAAAATTCTCTGTACAAAGTAAGAACAGGTACAAAGCATGATACGTACGTAATAGAAATGAGGTCGAATCATGTGACTCTGAAACACATTGTTAATACTCTTTTAAAACTAATAATACCAGATCGAAAAAGTAAGAGAAACTTAAATTGCAGTTACTCTCTAGAAGTCTAATCTGGTTCACAGACGGCTTGGAGAAAGATCAGAAGATGTACCTTTGTATTTTAAGCGAAAATGTACATCGTACTACAGTGTGCGCAAAATAATAATAGGAGGACATACAGAAGCAAGCGCACTTATTTCATCCGAAAGCTAGATTGATTTAAAAGCTTTTTTAAACTAGAAAGTCTCATCTAAACTGGCATTTGAATGTTGCAAATGACTCGAGAAAGTAGAAAAGCAGAACAAGGTGATATTACTTTGGGTACCGTATCACATTAGAATCAAAGGCATGGATTGCAAGCTAATAATTGTTACGGATCAGAACAAGCTCTGAGTGAACCAAAGATCATAATTGTCGATATTTTCCAATTAAGCTTTTGCTCATTATAAAATTCATTAAACCAGTAAACCAAAGCATAATAACAGCAAAACAAGGCACAAACAGACTTGAGAAAAAAATTAAAACTACTATTTTCTCTTTTTAAGATATATGTACATCTGTTAAAGAACACATGTGAAAAATAAAATAATTTAATGGTGACCTAATCATTGTAATAAGTAACCAGAAACAATCATACATATTTTGTGTAACTGTGATGTATTAATTACAAAATTACAACGCATATTTGGGCAATCATATTAACCGAAGAACTTTATTTTACATCCAGTAGGAAATTTGTGTCTTTCAGTACAGTGAATAAAGATTACAAATTATATTGGATAATGTTTATATTAGATGATTTTGAAAATCCCCATAATTGAAGTCCATATGTGCAAATTAATCGTATAACGCTTTTATAAAGGACCACTTTGGTTTCAATTTCCATTTTGGAGTGTCGTCCAAGCAGCGAATACATTTCTTGAACCTTAAAGTTAAGTTGTCTTTTCATTTGCAAGTGCCGTTTTCAAGTGAGGCGTTAGAGCAGATGGAAAGCCAGATAGTTCGATTCTGTTTTTACTGGGATAGGAACATGGTTGGTATGGACTGGACAATATATATTAAATCGACTTGTAAACGTGACCTACACCAATTTGGATTGATTTACTTATATTTTTTAGCGCTCAAACCATTCACTAAGAGTGTCAAAACTTTGTTGTATGTGTTCACTGACAATGTTTGGATTCTGATGGGTGGAGAGTACCGCAGCATCATTAAGAAAAGGTAGCCATTATGGTGTTTGGAGCTTTGGGGGTATCAGCTGTATATATCAGATAGAGATGGGGACTAAGTACACTGCCCTGAGAGACACCGGACGGTATGGGATAAAGTTGGAAGAAGGCCTCTTTGTATTTCACTAAATAGAAGCGGTTTTTTAGGTACTACTTTCACAAAAGGTAATATGGACTTAGTGGGTGTGTTCTTAGTTTGTGTAACAGTCCAATATGCCACACTCTATCGAACGCCTGGGCAACATCCATGAATACCACAATACAGTATTCCTTTTTCTCAAGGCTGAGTACAATTTGATTAACGATCATGTGAGTTTGGTGTGTAGTTGAATGTTCTGATTGAAATCCGAACTGATGAGTAGGCAATAAAAGGTCTAAGTCCACATCATTACGAAGTCTTTGCAATAGTAACTTTTCGAACACTTTATTTAATCGGGGAAGCAAACTGATCGGTCTGTACAATTGTCTCCTGGTTTGGGTATCATAACTATTTGGGCGTAGTTTTATACAAGAGGATAGTATAAAAGGCTTAACATGCGATTGTATATTGTTGCTGTCAGAACCACAGCTTTTTTGGTAGCTTACATAGTAATGAGAACATAAATGGTCGTCTTTGTTCAGGTGTGTGAGATATTCTTGGAATGATAAATTTTAAATTCACGGAGAGTTCTGTGAACTATTTGAGCTAATCTACTGAAGGTCCGTCAATCTTCTGGGTCGTGTGAGCTTTGCTATCTATCTTTTGCACTAACTGCCGTATATACATACAGTGGTGTATTGTTATTGGGCGTAGAGTTTCAAGCAGATTCTTGAATGAGTAGTTAGATGCTGCACTGCAAGATAAAGATCTTCGGGTTCTTTTATGCGTAACCAAAGAGTTAGGTTTGCTTCAATGTATCCTTGTAAAAGTTCCAGTTTTGTGTCTTTTGTAATGGGTGTACAGGTCCTACCTTTTTTAATCTTATAGTTACTAACTAGCAGAATTACAGAAGTATATATTAGCTTGATCCAGCTTTCACTGTAGTTCGAGGCGATGCCTTATGGCCAATATATGGGTTTTCTGGTGGATCAATGCTCATAGTGGTCGTCTGCCATAACATTCAGGAGGTTTAAACTTTTTGTTGTAATTAACCTGGACCCCACTAAGTATGGTTTTCATCCCAGTCTCCCTCTGATGTGAATCTAAAGTCTAGTGTACGGAAAAACGCTTTATACGGGTCAGTTGAGACTTCCGAGGCGGACAAGAGGTGGTTAATACTGTAAATGACCATGAAAGTGCATTCACTTGAATTATTAAAGCTTAAATATATTTGGTGTAAAATTTGGGTAATTGGTGACGGAAAATATTGTTATGAATGAATACAGCTGATTCGCCGTGTGCTGAGTCATCAGGAGGCGTTGTTTTATAAATTGTATAATTTGGTATGCAAATCATATGTTACTTCTATCGCTGAAACGAGTTTTTGAAATTAGAATAATATCAATTTTGTTAATTATTAAGAAAGTGATTTACTCGTTTATATGATTGTGTAATCCATTAGCGTTACAAGTTGCAGTGCGTGTTATCTTCGCCATTATGGATTGGTTTTATTTATGACCGAAGAAAATAAGTTTAGGTTCATTTGCTTTTGGGTCATCAGCTGGGTGAAGATTGTTTTAAATTCCATCAGTAAGGTAGTTAATTGATTATTTGAGTTGACTTGTGAGTTATTGTTATTGTTGAAATCGGATAGCGGTTGAGTTGATTGCGCGTATGTTACTGCAGGATTTCTTAAGTTTTGGAATCTTCTAAAAGGTGCGTTGGGACTTGCTGTATTGGGTAGCTGTTTGTTTGTGGTATGTTTAAGTTCCTTGTAGACTGTGTAGACTTTGTAATTTTCCGGATGGCTGCCATCACACAAGGCACATTTTGCGGGAGTATTTCGCTTCTTTTTACTTGTCTTAGATACGTGGTTTTTCCCACACTTGACACTTGACGCAGTTGTATGGCCTTGTACAATATGTTTTGGAGTGGCCATAATATTAACATCGCGTGCAATGAATAACTTCTTTTGTTTTGTTGAAAGGTTCAACTTTTCTTTTTGTCCGATTTAAGAATTCGAAATCAAATATTTCTTTATTGTTGGGACTTGATTCAATATCGACGAAGAATAAAGGCAGTGGATCGTTCAGTTTTCTGCGTTTAATGTTCATAATGTTTCGTACTTTGTGGCTTTTATTTTATAATTCTTTTTTTGTGTCCTGAATAGGTACCGCATAGTGTAAATGTCGAATAACTATTCTATAAGCGCGTCTATTCATTGTCTATTCATTGATATGTATGATTTTTTCTTCCCTTAAGTGTGTTATTAACTTTCTGTATGTGTTAGCGGCTAGAGTATTTATTTTTACTGTATTATTAGAGTGTTTTGCTGTAGTACTGTTCTTATTTAGCTACTTTTGTAAGATTTTTGACTATACTGTTATAGTTTGCATTCATATATATATAATAGGAGGTGGTTTTGGTGTTACTTATGTGTTATTGTCGGGTTTTTCAACCGTTAACGAGTTAAATCTGTTTTGTAGGTTTAATTGATGGATTTTATAAAAAATTGTGATAATTTTTGCATGATTATTTAGTCTTTTTCTCTTTTTAAGTATTTGCCAGCCATCGAAAGCATAATTTTTATAGTTCACAGGGTATGATGTTTGATCAATATTGCATTTTGATTGTGGTTTGATGCAGACAGAGGTAGAGAGTATTAAGTTTGTGTTGGAAATTGGAATATTAGTTGACTACCAATTTGAATTGCGGTCGTTGTTGATAGAGTTGATTATGGCTGATTATCGGAATTAAATACATCCCCGTATGCTAAGCCGGAATTTGCTGGCTGTGCGGGAAACATAGTCTTTAAATTAACTTGCTAACAATTATTAGGTAAATTTGAAATTCCACACAAAATTACTTATGAATACATATTTCATGATTTAACACTATTGTAAAAGGTCGAGAGCGCCTGATATGATGGCTCGCGATCAATAACGTCCACTCGGTTTCATTTCTCGTAAACGAGTATTAAGTATTTATGGCAATAAAATTTGTACTATGTATTTAACTTCCAAGCCAAAACACTACGACCAATCGTTGATGCACCATAGTATGTACACAACGTGGTCATGCAACGCTATAAGAATATCCAAACCTTTAATAGGAAAATACACAAACACAGCACGCGCTATTATGACCGTCTAAGTGTCCACCCAAATGTACTGGTAGAAGAGTTACTAGAAAATGACGATAAAGAACCAAGATTCGAAAGGTTCCAGCCTACAAATTTGGCAAACAGATTTGTATAAAGGTGTGAGTGATGTGTAAATCAGTGACAAAAAGTATATGCAATATAAAAGGTGAATGTCAATAGACTTTTTACCGACATGTTTTTATGTAGTTAATATCTATCATACGATTGTCAAAATGTTTACTAAATCTCAAATTTCGACAGATTTTGAGATATTTAATAAATAAAAAAGAGTATTTAACTAAAAGATTGCAGATTACTCACATTCTTTCTTAGACGCATTCAAACAAATTTAAATAATTTTTAATTTCTTTGTATTTATTATTTAGCTATGTTAATAACATATTAAAAATCTCTTAATAAAATCAGGCATAATACTTTTTTTGAATAAATTAGGTTATACAAAACAGTATAAGAGAAAATTTTCTTAAATATGTATAATTCGCCCAGTTTCCTTTAGGTACCTTAAACAATGCAATTGCTAAAATACATTGTTTGTATTATAAAATAAATTTAAACGTTTTATTAGCAGGTAAAAACGATGAAATACCTTGACAGATTTATATAATGCTAGGCATTTACGTTCGATAAACAAGGAACGAGTTAGTTTGCGTTGATCTTCAGCTTAAAGCTTTAACGCAGTTTGTTACAGAACTGCCCTTTTCCTGTTAATAAAATTTTGAATAAATTATGATTAACCGTCGAACGCCCGCTCAAAAAGTACGTCGAAACTGACGCAAAAACGCTTTGTTTATCAAGCGTCTGATTTATGGCTTTTATGTCGCTGTGTAATTCGGGATGAATTGTTTCCACACTGTAGACAACGAACGTGGATTAGCGGCAAGCAACGCTGACGCTTTCAACACTTAACGTTTCGATGTAATGTTGTCAGTTCAAATGTTTCCAGTGTGGTACGGTCGTGTTTTAATTCATTTTCTGCAACTCTGATGTTTGAAAACATTAAATGTCAAATTTTTAGCTTATTATATATAAGAAACGAATAGCAGTCAAGTGTAAATTACAAAACTAAACTACTGTAATAGTAATTTATTGGTGAAATATAAAATTTAGATTTTATAGTTATGACAGAAGTTGAACTACTATGATAACGTAGGATTAGTGATTCACCGTTTGTACTGATAATTTTATTTAAAACAAAATATGACGTATTATAATGCATACACATAATAGGCCCATAAATAAAATGATTTACTGTTTTTTGCATAATATTTTTAGGATTTATTAAACGGTTAGTATGTACAATTACAAAAGATTTATTCAAAATGACCATCCTTAGCCTCTACACAAGTTTTAAGGTGTTCAGACCACATTCGTTTATAACAGCAGGCAGTACATCAATTAGAGTTTGCTTAAAAAAATCAAGTTTAGGTTGTCTTTGTGACCTAATTATGCTCTCTAAAACGGCCCATAATTTGCGATCTGAACTAAAAAAATACCAATCATCCATTGTTAGAAAAGAAGGTACATTGTTGTTTATCCAAGATTGTGGGTGGGAAATCTTGATGAAAGATATAAGGTTCGTCTCGAAAAAGCGTGGTAATTAGAGGTGTCACTGCATCTTCAAAAAACATTCCCTTGATACACATTTTCACATAAATGAATGTCATAATTCAAAACCGGATGTTAGGTAAAATAAAAGAACAAGAAAACTTAAAATAAAAATTAATTAGATAAAAATGAAGACATGAAAAAGGTAAAAAAGGTAAAATAGGTAGAAAGTTTAAAATAAATTTTGCACATATATTTACAATTTTGGTATACACAATTTACACTATATAAAGACTTGATAGATTTCCAAGCGCAAATTAACATTATTTCTAAATTTTTTGGAATCAGATTTCTTCTCCTGCCCATTAAAAAATATAAATATTTTAATTCATATAAAAATTAAATATATAAATTATATAAAATATGAATGACAACAAAGAAAATCGTATGTATCGAGTTCAGCTTCAAAAAATGGGCAGCCAATTTTTCTTGGTTAGGTTAGGGAGGTTAGAAGTTTAAATATTTGTAATCAAATTAAAGCAAAATATTTCAAAATTACTTACCACTGTACTACAAAATTTACAAAACTACTTTTCACCATCCGTGGTCAAATTTTCTTTCAATTTACACCTTATCCAATATTTCACGGAAAAACTTTTTTTCTCTGCTGGTATCTTTAATGAGTTGTGCACAAGACAAACAATTGATTTGAACTGATATATTTAATTGATCGAAAACGTTTAAGTATGGTTAAATAACTACCCATTAAAACTTTATTAGTCGGATAATGGTAATATCACAGTGGCTGGGAATTTTAAGATTTTCAAATAATAATTACTTTTAAATTACCATTTCTGTATTCTCCAAACCCTTCAGCTTTTGGCTTGGCTACTTGGCCTAATGAGTTGTTGTATTCTTCAACGAATAACATAAGTGTTGCTGTAAAATTATGAGAAACCCCGAAAAATGTAGTTATTAGGGAAAAATGCTTTAAAAAAGTTAATTTGAAAAGAATAAAGTCAAAAAAAGTCTTCGCAAACTACTGAAAAAGGTAAATAGGTAAATACCTAAAATCCGGTGTTTGATTATAACACACTCCCTACCAAATCATTACAGGTGTTTGATGATAACCTCTCTGAACCCTTGGCACTAACTGAGATACTTTTTTGGGCGTCCTATGGTATACTCTGTTATTTTGTTTGTTGAAAGATTCATTCACTGTAAAAACTTTTTCGTTCATAAACAGAAACTTTCTGTAGCGATCATGCACGTACTCACTCCACAATGTCTTTGTTTTCTCTCTTTTATTTTTTTAAATTATCTGTCAGTAAATGCCCTGTATGTCTCTTGTAACCAGCCAGTCTTGAATTTTGCTCAATAATACTAGACATTGCTGTTTTAGAAATTTTTCCTAGCACAATGTGCTTACAAAGAGGGCTTCGTATAATTCGGGTACTTACGTCTTTGACTATCTGAACTGTCCAAACTGAATAATCCCCGATAGCTCCTGTCTCATTAAACAATTTTATGGTCCAATACACAAACATAAAGCTAATACCGTAAAGATATGTGGTCTTAAAGATTACATTTTCTTAAGTTTTACACTTATACATTGCTATTATAGCAATATGTTCTTCTTTGTAACTCCACTCCATTGGTAAACAAAACAACTTAAAAAAGCACAAGGTAACTTACAACATTAAAACTTGATAATTTCAATCATATGTTAAAATAACGGATATCTTGATGGTGTGAAAATAAGAGTAAGTTTGATTTTGTAATAATATTTATGGAAATACTAGGCATTATTAAGGAATATCTCATAAAAACTAATAAATATACTTTTAGAATAATTTTTAATCAATATATTGGCAACAGACGGTTAAAAATTGTATAGACATGACATATGCATGAAAAATACCCATAAATCGGGTTTATCGTGACGTATTTGTTGATAAGCTACTGACTTTATTTTTACATAGCAGAGCAGTGCATGCAATTTATGATATATTTAAAAATTTGGAGATCTTCTACATGTGCGTCCTTGCTAGCTATAACGACCATAATAGCAATAATTTTAATTATTCGTGAACATAATTATTTCAGCAGCTTTTATTGGATGCGCCAATGAGTTTTGCACTGACACTCAGTAAACTAATACCCCACTCTCCTATTACTATTGCTTCTCATCTATTTAATAATTTGCCATACAGATAATGGAAAAAATAACGGAAACACTTGTAGAAGTCGGAATATCTTGTATGAATACGGTGTTGGCCTGGCTTTAGCACGCAATACACCTGGAATTCTGGGCGGAATAGACAGATACAAGTCCTGAATAGTAATGAGTAGAATTTGAAGCTATTCTTCATGCAGCACAACCTCCAGCTTAGGTACGAAGGAGATAGAAATCTACTCCGAACCCTGTTTTCTAAAACAGCACATAGAGGCTCGTTGACATTCAGGTTTGGGAACTGGAGGGTTCAGAAAAGATGTTGAAGCTTATCAGCTTTTGAAACCACTTTTGGACAGAACGGGAGCATTATCATCCTAAAATATGGCAATCCCGCCTGGAAATGGGGTGGACATGGTAACTCTATGTCACAAGGAGACTGCCGAATGCCATTATATAGTTCCCTAAACCATAATAGAACCACCATCATGTTTAACATTAGGGAGAAGACAATTCATATCGTATGCTCAGAGAATGTTTAGCAAACAAATACGCATCCAGTAGTGGGAAAGAGAATAAAAAGTGACTCGTCCGACCAAACGACATACCAATCCTCCAACGTTCAGTTTTTGTGGGCATTGTACCAAGTGCGTCGCCTTTGAGCATTCCTGTTTTTTAGGAGCTCGGAAATAGGAACACGCCCGTGGATACCCATTTTATGCAGTTCCCGCCTCACTGTTTTGGATAAAACTGGGGTGTTTAGATGCTGGTTAAGTTCTGTAGTCACTTTCGGCCATTGTTTTCTTCTGCGACATCACAATACGCTTTAAGACACGGCGGTCTCTATCATGCAGCTTCGTACTTCGACCACTATTATGCTTCGTTGACTTTTACCATACACAGTGTATGCAGTCGTTTGTTAAATGAATAAGCTTAGCATAAAACTTAATTCATATAAAACATATTTAACATAACGGAGTGAAGACTTGTTCTAAATAATTGAATTGTATTATTAACAAAAACAATAATATAGCAAGGGTATCATACTTTGTACGTGACGTAATATATCTTTGGTTTAATTTAACCTTCTTGCGGGGTTTCACGTAGTAGATTCTGGCATAAAGTAATTGGTTGCTTGCAGGTAAATTGAAGTTGCAATTTGTCTTCAGTGCTCCATAGATATTACTTATTGTCGTAAACTGCTGCTCAACGTTTCATACAACTTGTTCTGACTGAACCTGAAGCTGTCTCACAACAACCTCGCTTACTAATTGCCGCGCGTTGGCAGCCCTTACTTATTAGAACTTCCGTTCACTTCGGCTCGAAATTCTGGAAGCTCTGGCAAATTTGCTCATCCCTTAGCATTTCATAATTGCTTATTGTGGAGTAGCAGTCATGCAACGGCGACTGGGATTACGTGCAGTCGCTCTAAGGGCAAGTCTTATGCAGCGGCGGCACATGCAACAGGTGGGAGTATCGCGACGTGCTCGCGCAGAGCGTAGGCCTGCTTTAAGCAGATTTTAATTGCTATTGAGCTCTTCCTTCTCTTTTACCGATGGAAGAGGAGCGCACTAATATTGGAACTGTTGGTGGGCTATTGCCTTTCGGTATCGTTGCAGCAAAAACCAACGCTCCCCGCTTTTAAGGAAAAAAATTTCAGATATCGGAGTAAGATAGCAGGGGTTTACAAAAAGTTATCGTTTATGAATGTTTTTTTGCATCTTAGAATAATAAGAAAATTTAATCTAGATGTTATTAAAACAAATATACAATTAAAACTTATGCAGGGTATGAATCTATTGAAAAATAAATTAAATTATTATACGAAACAAAATCTATTGTGTTCTTTGTAATAATAGAAACTAATTGCTGGTGCTATAGTAATGACAGCAACTATAGTTCGTCACTTGACATTGTATGATAGAATTAATACAGTGTGTTGGTTACATAGTTGCAGAAATTGCTGTTACATCTTAATAGATTTTACACTTTAGTAAGTTTTAAAATTATTAGCAATATACACTTTAAATTGATCAATACGAAATTCACAACTTTGGTATCCAGGTCAGAAAATTATGCGCCAGATGTTTTTCTAAAGTAAATTTAACTCACCATATAATATAATAATTTCGCCACTAAAAATCGCATTATTGTTAGGTACCATAAAATTTATTTATTTATTTAATCTAAAGTTTATTTTACTAATAGATGTTAGACTATATATTTTACATTTATAATTTTACATTATATTTATTTATTTATATTTTTCATATTACACTTCATCCTTATGTGCCCTTGATTTTTCTTTCCAATTGATTTCTGTTCTTTGGTATTGTTTTTACTTCGCACCAATGTATTTCCCGATTTTCCGTCACTAGCCCGACTTTGTTTTTCCTTGTATCCTTGCTTCGTATACTTGTTTGGTTATTCTGTCTTCTTTCATTATATGTAGATGTCTTAACCAATTCAGATATCTGCCTTCTACTACTTGGTTTTACATTCAACTATTATTATTCTTTCTAGTAATCCCTTAAATTTTCCTTAGAAACCTCATCTCTGCGGGCTTGATTTTTCTTTTATTTCTTATTGTTAATTGTCAAGTAAAATCCAGGATTTACTTCCATAAATAAGGGAGGGTCTTACGACCTCTTAATAAACCTGTGTTTTTATTTCCTTTGGTATCTCTTTTTTTAAAGGAACACATTTCTAAAGATATTAATATAAGGTACTATAAAATAAAGACTAAAATTGTTGGGTCAAATATTAAAGCATCAAGTTCACTTGGTCTACCGGATTGCACCAATTGTTAAGAACATTTTTTTAAGTAACAAAATTGTATTTTACATTGGATAATTCGTAAGTCGCTACAACAGTTATTACTGGCTATTAAAAAATCATTAATAAACAAACAGAATAATACCTTTTTACATAACTTTGTTCAATAAAAATTTTTGATTAACTTTATTTACTTAAGGCATAATTGCATAATTAACTTCATATTTATGGAAAAGAGCGCTTTCCTTTATTTTAATTTTCTAATTGTAAATGGCTTAACAAATGCTTTCTTGATCGTTGTAGGCCAGACGAATGACCGCTAAGCAGTTTTAATTCCACGTCATGTCATTTTCTCTTTGAGCACAAGCAAAGGAGAAAAGCTATCATTAAATCACATTGAATTAGCTGTAACGATATTTCCGAACCGTCGATTCGGCTAGTTCGTTTTGCGAATATAATGTACCAGTCCCTGACAGACTGAAGCGTACGGTAGACCAAATAATTAAAAGTGATATTATAGTTAGTAACCTAGAGTTACGATTGTTTAGGTAAAAAAATAATGCAAGTAATCAAATCAGGAATTGAAATATAATTCGGAATTATTTTTATTTTATTGAAACATTATATACATCATATACATAGTGATGACATTATGGAAAGTCGCAGCTTCAGAAACAGTATTTGGAGTTTGTCCGTAAGCATAGAACAGCAGTTTATGATCAACACCCTTATAAACCTGTGATTTGGAGCACGTCAGTTCAGTTCATGCTAACACCAGCAACGAACAGGATTTTTTTCAACCTACCCGTAAGCGCGGCCTCATTCTCCGTTGAGCGAAAGCGCAAATGGTTCCTTCTTTTTCCGCAGCATCGACCGCCAACGTCCTCGAGGTTCTTAGCGATTGTAAAGACGACACTGATATGCCCGTTCTCTGTAAGTTCTGTCCGGATACTCCAACTCGTTTGGTAAGCACTGGAACGGATCGCCCCCATTATGCTTTGAAAGGAAGAGGTTTGACCTTTCGCGAGGAAGGCCACACATAAATAGAAATGTAGTGCTAAAGGCAAACAGACTTCTCCATGCCATTATGTGCGGCCTCCTTATATAGTTTCGGGGGAGTTAAAATCAGGAACATCTATGACAAAGATATCTCAATTCTCACGACGGTCAATGTTTCTTACGCTTCAGCGGAATGACAAGAGCAAGGTGATCTTTAACCTGTAATGGTAGAGCAGTCAAACAAGAGAAGGATAGTGAGCTAGTGCCAACGCTTCAGCAACGCAAAGCGCTGCTTTCACACCAGCCCGAAGTGTGTGAAGTGCGCAAAGCACCACTAACCTGGAGAGTGCAAGAAGCTCTGAAGTAAGCCCACCACCTATTCCGACTGTTAGGACCTTTACATAGCTAGCTTCCGGAAATGCTCCGCATTCCGTAGCCCGACATCAAGAGGAAACTGCACCAGATTCCACTTACGCCGCAGCGACCAAAGAAGATGCTCCAGTTTTTGCCTTAATCACCCAGTAGCGTGACCAGCGACCACAACCAGCTCCGCTGCACCCGCAGCTACACCTTTTCACACAGTCCTAACACCAGGACTGGGCCACCATCATCAGTCGGACCCTCCACGTTTCTGAAAGCCTTACAGGGGATTGTGACGACCACTCAAAACGCCACCAATTTCCTTGAGGTGGGATTTACGTTCAACAGCAAAGACACCAATGTCATCCATTCAAGAACCTCTAAACATCTGTGCCACGTCTTCTACCATGCTGGAAGCATCTGAACGCCACACCTTCTTCTGACTCCAAGCTTTTAGGAGAAAAAAGGTTAAGGGCTTAGATTTAGGCACTTCGATAGCAACATTGTCTTCAAATATTTGTCCCCTGAGTGCTTCTGCAGAGCAACTATAGGAAAGGTGCACCAATAAATATATATATATATATATATATATATATATATATATATATATATATATATATCCAGTTCTTATGATAGAAGATAGCCAATTTTTGGGTTTTACTGTTGTCCTGTGCTCAAAAAACTGAGAAGCAATATTAGTATTTTTTGTAGTTGTAGGGGTACTCTATAAAAAAAGCGAAATTTACCTACCTTGTAAGTGTTAGTAATCAGTTAAGGTTAGTGTTTCAACATCATATGCATATCTATATGTTGCTGCCCCCTCATTTTAATGTGTGGGTCAAAGTTTTCCCCTAGCTTTAATAGAAATTGTGAAGCGAGCGAAGTTTGCAAAAGAATCTGTTGTCAAGATAGGATGTAGATGACATTAACGCAGTCACCTAACTGTCACCTAAACATGCGACTGCACTTCGGTTTTCTAATCGCATATGCAGAAAATTTTTCATCAAAATCTTCGTCTTTATTCGTACAAAAAGGTTGTTGTCCGAATTATTAGAAAATTATTCGTATGGTGGAACTATGGCATGTGAGGAAATCATTGAAACTGTGGGCTTGTCAGATTTTAGCCAGTACAACTTTTCTTTGTTGAGTTATCTTAAATCCCAAGTTTATAAACATCATCCAAGCAACTTGCATAATATGAAAAAGCAATCTACATAGAAATTCGGCGTATACCCCAAAAAATACTCGCAATAGTTGTATGATACTTCATAAATCACTTGTAACAGTGTTTAGAGCATGATGGGTACCACTTAGTCAACATTATTTTAAAAATCGCATGTTGTAAATTGTGAGTGGAAATGTATTTCTTTGTATCTCAAGTAGCTTTTTTTAACTAGGAAAAATGCTTTGCCATTCCTTGTATTTGGAAAGGTGAAAAAAGCTTTACAGTTGTACCTCATAATTTGATCAAAATACGAGCACAAAAAGAGGAGAAATTTATCGTCAAAACTCCATGATGATTGTTTCATCAAACGAATTCTTATATATGAGAAAATACGAATCTGCATCCACAATTTAGTGATTATGTCTAAATTTTCCCTTTTTTTCACTCCTATCTTGTGCCCTTTCGGGTGTTAGATTTGGGTTAGGTTCTTTTTATCCATCCATTCATTTCTTGCAAAGCTTTTTGTTTAATGCCATTTTTGTTTTCCACATCTACCGTTTGTTGTAACCATATTTATCTTAACCTTTTTCTTCTCATCTTCTTATCATTTTTTTCCCAGTCTCTATGTCTAGATCAAATACTGAAAATTATTTCCAAATAAACTTGCAAAACAAATTGTCATTGGGAATTTGGTGAAATCTTTAAGGTTTTTTTAAATAGTTGTCCCAAATGGTAGCGATGTGATTTTCTACTACAATGCAATGCATGTCGTTTTAAACTAAAGAGATCTTGTCTTAACAAAAAACAAGCATAGCTGCAACAGGGTAACTTTTCACCTCATATAACATAAATGAGAAAGACCAAAATCCGAGATATTATTGAATATTTGTCTCACTCTATCGATAATTATAAATTTTTACCATCAGATTACTACTTATTCCAATTAATGACATACTTTTTGCAGGGGGCAGTTTAAAAATATGAAAGATACAGGATTTTCTTTTTAAGGACAAAATATCGTACACATACGACATACAAGAATAAGCCAAAAGTTAGAGTTAGATTATTTTAAAAAGTGTGTAATATTACTTTTTTTTGTTACATTGATAATGTTTTCACATATATAGCGGAACATTTATAGTATTTTTTATTTATTTTACTAAGTTTTATTTTGGAGAGTTTTAGACTCCCTTTTGCCCAAAATAGTTTATCGATATCGAAAAAGAGAAAAACTAAACTGGCGCTAAGCTGCCACAAAGATTAATAAAGTAAGACAACGTGTATTTATCTTAAATTGTGCATATTTTTAGTGTTTCGTCTAACTTTGTGAGATAAACGCTGCAATAATGTGAAAGGATTTTGAAGTTTCTTTAAACAGAGTGTTACTTACTTTTGTAGTTAATTATGTGTTTCTAGAGACAATTAAAACTTTTTTGGGATACTTTAATATAGTATCAACCGTAAGGAAATAATGTTTTCTTGATAGCTGAAGACGCCGTTAAAAAAACATTTCCAAGCTCAGATGATCCGTCGCTTACATACGGCCAACTGCAATTGAAATCAAAAACTCAGACCATAACTTTATTTGGCCGTTAGATCACCTGGATTATTTATATTACTGCCATGAAGAGATAAAATTTGCAATTGCTCGAGCAAAGTCCAAATGCAGCTGCAACCAACCAAAAATGCTTACAAAACTTGCCTTTAAGTTCCAAATTTAAACTTTTAATGTAATCTATGTACTTTTTAGCGAGAGGTTAGCACTAATTACAAACATAGAAGATAGAATCCTTCATTTCAATTTACATTTCTGTCTTAAAAAAATTACGTTGAGGCATACCCTTTTTAATGCAGCACAAAAAATACCACGCGTGTTGTTTTAAATAAACATTAAATAACAACCAAACAACTCACTACTATTATACTTTCACACCAGTTGTGCATTATTAATTTTAACCTGAAACTTTGAAACGCAATAAATCTTTTCATTTTGAAAGTAAGTTAAACTACGATGTTATGTTTTAGAGGCTGAAAAAGGTCGCAATTCCGATAAAGAAGGTTAAGAAAAGGAAATCAATCAATCTTACTTCCGGTTTGTTTATCAATCTCGATAACTAGGCGTCTGCTTTTCAGTCGCTCGTCGCAGTTTCGAGCGGATTTGAAAATAGAGAAAGTAACAAAGGGGTGCTTGAGCGTAGGGAAGTCATAAATTCTAATTCTTGTTTAAACCGAAAATTACAATTTATCATGTTATAGAGCTCACCTACCACTAACTGGGTAAAAACCCACCCTTAAGAGTATTTCTAAAATGCCACAGAACAACGGAAAGTTGATTTATTAGGTCGGGCAATCGCGGTTGAAGGTTAATATATAGGGCAGGAGAGCATTTCAATTTTGTTTATGAGAAGGAAAATATACGATATAATTACTGTTACGTTTTGTAGCATAACAATGTTTACTAAGGAAAATGACAAAATTAATGCTACATGAAATTAAAACACTTTTTGTCTTAAGCTGCATAGTAATTTTTATTACAACCGTTTCTAATAAGACAAATCCCTCTATAAACAATAAAGATAGCACATAAAATCTCCTAGCCGCCAGTTCCCTCTGGAAAAAACAAAAGACAGCTAAATTTGACGTAGAATCCGAATCCGCGATCATAAATTCAATAAAATCAGTGTAAGTGTCCTAAAAAATGGCCCCTTTCACATTTATATGCCAGTGGCTACATTTAAGTGGGGGGGAAGGTTCATACAAGGCGTGAAGCACCTCAACGCACACCGCTCGTAAGCTTTACCATCTTATGCATAGAAGTATACTTTAACAAGGTTGCAAAGTGGTCTTTGCGTTATAATCTAGTCTCTTATAAATACATAAGCACAGCACATAAAATCTCCTAGCCACCAGCTCCTTCTAGAAAAAACAAAAGGGACAGCCAAATTTTACGTTTTTTTTCTGTTCCTATTTTGATTTCGTAACAAGATAAGTGTAGCTGTTAAGTTGTTCGATATTTTTTCTACTGATATTTAGGCTTTCATTTCTTATGCGAGTTTCTGATATTTTCGTAAATTTAGTTTTCCAGATATTAAGTGTTAGTGCATATTCTTTGCTATATGTGGTTATTCGGTTTACTAGATTTTGAAAATCTTATCAATTTCTTTTAGATATCCGTATCCGCAACATATTTCTAGTCATTGCTCCTTCAAAAGATTTGTCAAAGATTGGTTTAGAATATGCATTAAAGAGAGTTGGAGACAAGACACCTTCTTGTCTTACTCATTTTTTATTTGATTTTTAATGCGTATTGCAACTTTTTGATTATGATACAATTTTGATATAATTTAAAGATCCAAAGAATACCTGCAGTATTGGCTAAAATTATATTATGTTTTGTTTGTTTTTTTTAACAACCTTTGTCATGCTCATCTAAATCTTACGAAATTTCGACACATAATTGTTGAAAGTACAGGGCATCGGATTGATCAGAAATACAATAGATTTTTGAAAAAAAATATTTTATAAAAATCAAGAAAATCATAATTAACAGTCACCTTTGTCTGAGCAAAATAACTTTCTGTAGACGTAGCTAAATCATTTCTAGTGACTCCTCATCAAGAATATCCTAATAATTTGTAGTATGCACTTTTGCATCGATGACAGCCTGGCATCTCCTAGATATTCAGTCGATGGTGGACTGAGGAACCTTCTGCCACACTTCCTCCGGCTGAATAAACCTCTTCGCTGCATTCTTCGCTCGACGGCTTGCCACACGTCCCATCAGTTCTCCTCACAGCGACTCGATGATGTTGAGGTTAGCAGATTAGCTTAGCCAGTCGAAAAAATCACACGATGGTGAGCGAACCGGTCCATGAGGTGACGACTGTGATCCTTTGGGTCGTTATCTTGTTGGAAGATGAAGGCCCGACCTATAGAACGAAGAGCGTAGGATCGGATCGTATTCTCCAGGATCGGTCCAGAATTCCTGAAATAAAATGAATATGGTCGACTCCATGCGCATCAAAACATTCACTATGTTTTATAGTTGCCAGTTAGTACTTGGGATCGACGCGAGTGCTGACAGGACGTCGAATCCATGCTATTCCGTCACTGCCCAAGAGGTTGAACTTGGATTCGTCACTCTAGACGTGTTGGCTAAACTCTCTTCGTCCCCATTGCAGATGGTCCTTTGCTCATTAAAGCCGCAGCTTTCGATTTTTCTCGCTGGTCGTTGGTTCATTTACAGATTTCCGTCCATGCAATCCTGACCGCTGTAAACGACATCTGACCGTTCATACGAAGAGGCTTGGATTCGTAGGAGTATTGATGAGGGCAAAAATCTCAATTGCGGTAAGTCGAGGCTTATTTCTTGCGGCGCGGACAATGTTCTGATCAGTTGTGCGAATGGTTACACAGGGTGTTTCGGTCATATTTTTCTCCCCTACTCCTCTCCAATTTCAGAAAGATACTCACTATCGTTTGGGTCACTCCGAATTGCCGTGCGAGTCCAACTTGTATTCGTCCTCGCTGTCGGCCGATTAAGGTTGCGTTCTGGACAGGGATTGACAAGTTTCTATAACCTCGGATTTTTCCCATCACTTACAACAATGTAGAGTATATAGGAGAAGCAACTTTTCTGTGATTTTCCAAATCACACCATACATCACTCACAATTTTGAACATGCCACTTGCTTCATGTCACCAAATTTCAAGTTGTTTATTATAATATATTTTTAGCCGGTACTGTAATAGTTGATGATGGATTTTATCAATCGCCTAATTGTAATCGATGTAGTATGTATATACATCTTTGTTTCCATCTAAGCATCTCTGAGTCAATATATATTAAAATTATTAAATAAAAAGAGGGCTTCTTTAGTTTCCAATTCCTTTTAAAATTCACATTGAGTGTTGCTTATATCGATTTCCAATTTCCGATATATTTGGCTATGGATAACTTTAAGGGATAATTTAAAGTATAGAATATCAAAAGTAATAATACGACGATCACCGTATTCTTTTACGTTTGTTTTCTTAGATAAGCAGGTAAAAGTAGACATTGACAATTGCTTAGGAATATCTCTAAATCTGTATATTTTACTGAATTGGCCATTATATTTATATGTTCCATATCAATCATTTTTAAGATGTCACTTGAGAGTTCTCCAGGTTTAGGACTTTTTACATCTTGCACATTTTTAGAAGTACATAGTATTATTCCTTGGTCATATTCGGACTAAATTCGTCTTGATCTGAACCAGTTCTATATTCTGTCAATAAGCCTTCGGTGTATTCCTTCCATTATCGAAGTTTGTCTTTTATACCTATTAAAATCATTCCATCTTTATTTAAAATTTTAGGTTTAAAAAATGCACCAGCAATATTTTCTATTGACTAACTTTGCCAACGTCAAAAACAAAAACTGGTTTCTTTAGAATATTATTTTATTAATTTTTATGGCTTTTATTTTGCGAATTGAATCAAAAGTATTGAGAAAGAAAAGAACGATATTTTAAGCTTCCTGCTGTTTTACCCATATATGTGAAAAGCTATATATACTTATAACTATTTAAAAGTTTTTATCTATTTTGTTAATTGATATAATTAGTGCCAAAAATGGATTCAATCGACTCACCTGGCTTATCTAAGACAAAAGGTAAAAAGATTATATTTATAAATTTGAGGTATTATAACTTGTAAAATCCTTGACTGAATATTAAATAGTCAAAATTAAAAACATCTAACAAATATCCATTTATGTCTAAATAATATAATGATATGTGTTTAGTTAAAACTCATCAATTTTTAGAATATCTATCTGTATTTTATGCTTGAGTAGTCGTACAAAGACTCGTCAAGTTGGGGCTTAAATTTTTGTTCTTTCTTAAGACGAAAGTCATAAATAAAGTACGTTTCCTGGTGAAGGCATACTGTCGAGATATTTGGGTATAATATAATAGGGCATGTACAATAGAGAGCCATAACTGCCTTAGAAGCCTTAGGGCTCTTAAACTTGCCAAGCAAGAGAAAGTAGCAGTATTTGATTGTTTTTTGTGTCTATAAAGGATTTGGAATGGCACTGGTGTTTATGGTACCAAAATTAGTCCTATCCTCGCGGTTAAAGTTTAACACTAAGCCTTTTTGAGATATAACATAATCGCTTATATGGTCCTACAGATAATTGTTTGCCAAATGGAGCTAATATCTAGCAAGAACAAAAAGCTACCGTTTGTTGGGTGTTAGAATAGGGGAATATAAGGTTTTTACGCCTTTAATTTGTGCACACTTTGATCCTTTACTAACTTGACACAAATATTTTTAAAGGCAAGATTTTAGAGAAAATTGCTTTTGTTGAAAAAGGCAACAATTTTTGCTCTCACATTAATATTTGAAACAACATCAGAATATACACCCAAAAAAATAATGTATAAAAGGAAATATACAGAACATGTAGCTTAGACGTCTAAGAATAGTATTTGTATTTGAGCAAAAAGCTTGACGTTGTTTCTATAGTACCATTGATACACTCAACAACCAAGCGGATTTTAATAACAAACTGGCTGCGATTAGCAGCTGTAAAATCGTGCGCCGCGCAATATCGATTTCAGGTGGTTTAATATGGATTGTTTTCAATCAGTACGCCATTCTCTAAGTTAACAAGACTTCTTGTATTGTGTAAGCAATTAAGAATGACACCATCACTTATTAAATGTTTTCAAATACCAAATACACTTGCAATGTAGTAAATAACTATCATTAGTTTGAAACAGTTGCGACTCTTGTACATTATATAAATGCATAATTGAAAATCGATGTTTGCAGTTTTTTCAGTGAACTCCTATGTACCATCTATGATCAAGATGACTCTATCATTATTTTTGTTGTTCAATAATGCGTTTTATTGGTGGATATTGCATTTCAGCAGTTTAGTCTGTTGTAAACCATTCTGATGAAAAAAGTTACACAGAATGAGCTAAATAACACGTTGGTCATCTTTTGTGTTTCATGTTCTTGCCCTCTATTCGTTTGCCACTTCTTGGTGTTCTTTCCTATATTTTCTGTCCTTCCCCATTGTATTCTTGGTCTTCCTTGTTTTTTTTTACCTTGAGGCCTTGCTTCTAGTATTCTTTTTGCTCACTCCATTTATTATTATTGCATGGAAAAGACATTTAAGTTGTCTTTTCTATATAATCTCTATTAGTAGGTGTAATTCTAATTCATCTCCTATTAAGTTGTTTGTTACCCTGTCACTTTATGTTTATCCCACTATCTTCCTTAAATACATATCTCATCTCCATAGCGGTTATTTTTTTATGTTTTTCTTGTAGAGTTCAGTTCTCATATGTTTATGTTTGTGTTGGTATGCTGTTATATAGCTTCAGTTCAGTTTTTATGCTTACATTTCTTTTGCCTATAACCGTTTTGTTTATTTGATTGTATACTCTCCTTGTTTTTCCTATCATCTCCAAGATTTTTGTTTTGCTTAGGTATTTATAATGTCTCACGGAATTTAAAGTTACGTTCCTTTTAGTCGTTTACTTATTACTGTTTCCATTATCCATGTACGCAGAGATTCTTACATACCTCTTGAATTTTCTGCTACGCTCTGTCATCTGTAAAAACTAAACTTTGTAAATATATCAAATTTAAATTTTAGTTTTCTATATAAGCTTTTGGTATTCTATTTTTGACTGTATTATTTTTTCATGTATACGACAAACAGCAGCAGATTAAGGCTGTCACCTTGGTTTCTTTCTTCCGTCATATATAATTTTTCTAATCACAGGCTTATTACATCTTATTATCTCACTTATTTGTTTTTGTAGACTTTGCACTCTTTTCTATTCTTTTGGCAGTGCTTTTTATAGATTTGATTGTGGAACTGTATCAAAAGCATGATTTAAATCCAAAAATCTTAGGTATAGTGTTTTACTTATATCTAGAGTGTTATTTGTGGCTATCCTTAGCGCAAATATGAAATTTTAATCTTGTTTTTCTTTTCTCTAGGTTGCTTGCTCTTCTTGTAATTTGTATTCAATTTTTTGTCCGAATCTTCTTTCTATCAGTCTCAAGTAAGTTTCTTGTGCTATTTGAGATGGAAAAATCGCTTGGTAGTTTGTGCAGTTTGTTGTTTTTCTTTTTTATGTGTAGGAATATATAACGCTTTCTTCCCATTCCTTTAATATACTTATGGTTTTTATGCTAAATTACATACTTTAGTTAGATGATTTATTAGTTTTGGCCCACCATGTTAAAGTAATTTGGGGCTAACTTCATTACTTTTCGCTTTGATTTTTTGATAGCTTTTGTATTTTACTTTTTTGTTCTTCTGTCATAGGTTTCTCCCTTTGATGGTTGCCTCCTTTTTTCTGTTAAATACCTTTCCTACTTTAAATTATTCATTATAGTAATTTTTTCAGGTATTACGTGTTTCCTTTTCTTTGGATACTAGTATGTTTTATTCCGAACAGTGTGCTACAAGTTTGTTCGAAGAAGGCAATCGTCTACGTCATCGCTATTGCCAATGCTGTACTTTGCCTCCGCTACTTTCCAAATTTTTGGAAACGGGTGGACGTTGGGATATTTCCAGACCTGGGCAGCCCGGCATATTTTTATAGAATTACCGGCCCGTCAGTCTCCTGCCAACCCTGGGAAAACTGGTGGAGCAAGCGATTCGTCCCCGCGTAAAGAAAACTATCGAAGAACTACCATCCACCAACTCTTGGTGACTTTAAAATAGCTTCAGCATTCATCTTACTGACAATGCCTCAGCTGATTTGTATCAACCTGAGCATCTAAAAGTTAACGTCTTTCAAGGTTCCGTGATGTCTCTAGCGTTATGCACTTGGGACATTCCAATGACGCCTTCTACGACGACGGTCCGTAGCGGTGCTATTATGCTTGTTATAGCCTTTTTCAACAGTCGATAGCATCCAAAAAAATCAAATAATTTTGAAAGATTATGCAATACATGGAAAATAGGAGTCAACACCGAGAAGAGTGCTGACGTCTTATTCACCACGAGAAACCTATTTAATTGGCGACGAAATCTGGCGAATTGCAGAATCTTGAAGAAAATGCTCACCTAAAATATTTATGTGAAACGGACAATTGTAAAAACGAAACCAACCCAACACATCCTTGGCACTCTTCTCTATCTTAGGATCTGGCTATCTTTTTGCAAGATGACGCACTATATATAACTATTATCTGCCCGAAAATAATGAATGTTTGCCACGTTTAGAGCTATACTGTCAAAAATTACGTAAACGTTCTCTGGGTGATTCAAATAGATTTTAGATTTTGAACCCCCAAGAAAGTAAAATATGGAATACCTTTGCAATGATTAAACTTTTTGTTTACACCCACAAAAGTGTAAAATATTAATTTTTGAAATTAGCTCCTCTTCAGTATTAAAGAAATTACATTCTTGAATTTTTATACTTTATCCCCTAAAAGCTACAATAGTAGTTTAATATTAAAATAAACAACAGGCATGTAACATACCATGAGTATGAAGCAAAACAAGCTTTTTATTTCTGTCTACGGCAATTGCTAGGGTGATTGCGGCAAGATTAGAAAGATGAAAAATCCACTGAATTGCAAAATTGACGAAAGCGTAAGACTCATTAAACAATATGGTTGTTTTTTTGTTTAAATTTCTCTCAAAGTGTCTCTATAAAGTGTGAATCATTGTATATGGAATGAAACATAGCTTTTATCTGTGTCTGATGATTGATTATTGTGGTGGGAGATGACCGTGGGATATAGAAGTTCCTTTAATCGCTTAAACATTAAAGATCTCAGCATATAGCATATCATTGGATTAAGAATTGAATAATCTTATTGTCAGTCTACCCTTAAAATTTAAATAGATCACCGAAAAAGGTAAAATGGAGATAAGGTATTGGAATGCAGATACATAAAACTTACGATATGTTATTTATGGTTAATTTAACATGCTGTGAGATAAAATGCTGTATGCTATTTATGAAGAACAGCAAGGGAAAGGATCAAAATTTGTGAAGAAAAATGAAGATTATGTCATATAGCAGTGGGTAAAACTGGGAAAGGAAAGGAAAAAGAAAGGAACAAAAAAATAAATAAAAAAGAAAAGAAGAGTGGAAGACACTTGGAGGATAAAATAAACATGAAGATAAGGAAATTAGACTCACCTTAGTCCTCGTGTCGGTAAGGTTCCCCTTACCACGTTTGACGAGTACCTGTCGAGGTCACTCTCGTGATACCTCTACCCCTCTGTTACTGACTATCGGCACCCGTTGCCCACAGTTGTGGAATTGGGTAGCTCCACTAACAGTTTTACGGGTATTACGCGCTACGGGGTAAGGCGCACTACCCACTCATGTCGGTAAAGTTTCCTTTACCACGTTGGACGAGCGGCCGTCGAGGTCACTTTCGTGAGCCTCTACTCTACATCTGTTGATACTTGTTGCGCCCGTTACCCACCCTATTGTGGGATAGGGTGGCTGGAAGCACCTTTACGAGTCTGCGTCGTAGAGTGAAACGCAGCTCCACTCGTGTCGGTAGAGTTTCCTCCGCCACGTTGGACGAACAGCCGTCGAGGTCGCTTAGGCGAACCTCTACCACATATCGCTAGTGCTACCGTCGTCCTTTGCCCACAAGTGTGGGATCGGATAGCCTGCATAACAGTTTTAACGGGATAACGTCATGTGGTCTAACGTCTCCGTAGGCCTTGGACCTAATCGATGCAGCAAATACTCTAGGCGAGACAAGAATAACTAATAAAAAAAGGGATTAACAAAATTATTTAAATGGGACAGAAAGTGAGTTAACCAAGATTGAATATATGTTTATAGGAAGGGTGGAAAAGGGGTTATCAGACCTTTAAATTAATTATTTCGTTGTTGAAGAATACTACACACTTTATTCCCCAAAGAATTAAGTGATAAGAATAGTAGAGAATAAGAGAATAAGAGAGTAGAGAATCCAGAACCTACTCGCAAAGAGTAAGAAACATCTTAAGAATTATTACATTTTTTTTAATTCTTTAAACATTATGAAACTAAAGTTTCTTAGTAATTTCAAAATAACCTTTAAACTACTGAGTTATGCTCTGCTCAATCAATTGTTCTTACCTTACTATTATTATTTTTATTTTTTAACTTTGGGTACATCTACATAGCTGCATTTCATAGACTATATATATTTCTTAGATCTCTCAGCTTGGGCTAAAATTTATCAAGCGCAGATTCGCAGTTATTTATAGCATTAAACAATATAAATGCTACAAAAAACGACCTGCCTAAAAAGGGTTTATAAATGCGACCTTATTCCTCAGATCTCGCAAATCTCGCCAAAGGCTCCCACAAAAAGGCGAAGCGCTTTATGCTGCACAAATATTTGAGTACTCCCTAAAACTTTTCATCGGCCGCTATTTGTTTTGCGACGTTATCTGATACCATTTTTTCCTTCCGGCATTCAGCTCAGCTGTCAAACCTTTTGGGTCTTGCAAATATTTTTCCCGATAAGTCGCATACATGTTTCGGAATTGGTTAATCCGGTAGGGCAAAGCGCGCTGTTCGCGAGAACATAAATTTTCGGAGGCAGAAAGCACTTCACCGAGCCGTAGGCGGCTTGGCGAGGAAACGCGCACAATTTGGTGCATGTTAATAACTCTTTAAAGTTTAGACGTACTATCGTTCTCCGTGGTATCCGTATAGGGTTTCATAAATGTGTTGGATGTTATTTTTCCGCGAATCCTTTCTTTTATGGGCAACAGGGTTATTTCGGTTTATTGCTTTACGTAATTTAATATTTATTTTATAAGGTATCTAACTTTATTTTTTTACAATCGTATTTGTTAACTTAACGTAACCATTACCGTTTTTTATAATCTACAAACAGAAGAAATTCACTATTTTACACCTTTACTACAGCTTGTAAAGGGTCTTAGATTTATATAATATTTAAATAAATAATAAATTATTTTACCGTATCTCAATTTCTAGTATGTTGTTCTTAAGCATTTTTTTTTATTGTATTCAAAGGTCATAGATTATTTGGTAACATTTGCAAATTATATGTACCTATTGTCATAATTTAGAGAGAGAATAAATATAATTCTTATAATAGACAAAATAGTTTCTATTTGAATTTTGTCGTGTAAAGAAATGCGATAACTTGTCTATATGATATCATTATCGCTCGCGTGTGTATTCACCTAGGATCAAGTGCACCAATTATTAATTGCTTTAGCAACCTAACTATAAGTTCAAAATTCGAGAAACCCGTTAAAGATCAATGAAATATTGTATTTGCTAACCATTCTAGTAATTTAAACGTCACTTATTATTATGTAACAAACTTGGCTTACAATTAGCCTCAAATCCAGTATAAACAACAATTCCCAACATACGGTAATCAGCAATCCTTACCAAACACATTTAAGGGGAACGTCTGGTTTTATTGGGTGAAAATTGGTCATTTTCATAATTTTTTTATAGAAATCTATTTTATTTGGAGATATGAGATAACGTGCATTTGAAAATATATATTATGAGGCAACAAAAACATTTTTTTTAAATTATATTATTTATTTCAACTCCACGTTGTGCGGTGGACAGGATATCTTTGCAACAGTATTGCGGAAAGAAAAAATCAAACGGCATCTTAAAGTAAACATATATATCCTTTTTGTATTCTACAACCAAGTTGTTAAGGTCAGTAGGAAAAAAAATACCAGTCTGCGAAAAAAAATCTCGAAAAAACATCCTTTTACCCTCTTCTAAGTAACATAAAATATTTTAGGTTCAATTTGGAGAATTGATTGTAGAATACAGAAGCTATTGTTTCATTAAACACATAAAAAAATAGATCGATCGGATTAATGGTTTCCGAGAAATCGTGTCTACCGCGCGAAAAATCCCCATTTCCAGAAAAACGCATTTAGAGTTGTTTTTTTTCGCATTCAACTATTTACAATTGTAATAGACAAAATGCTTACCAATCATCAATTTGCGATTTCTGCGCCATACAGTAATCCTTGGGCATCATTGGGAAAAAGTTCTTCTTGCTCATCAAGCTACTTTTTTCCCTTTATTCTGGCATCTTTTGAGGATTCCTGATATTTTTATCAGCACATGAAACTTCCATTTTTTATTCCTACCACACTTTGTTTTATTTGGATCTTTACGAGATCCTTTGTTTTGTGAACATTTAGTCATAGTGATATCAAATTCAACGCTCGTTCAAAGGTCATAACGTAACTGGCGAAAAAACTCGTTGAAACTTGCACCGCGGAAAAACTGGTGCGGCGAGCATGCATGTATAGGTATAAAGATACGAATAAATTAATAAAAACATTGTGATTTTAAGGTCGTTAGCCTTTCGAAAATATAAAAACCCAAAATTAATTTTTTGATCCAAAAAACACGTTTCTTCCGAAGAAACAAGTCACAATTTGCAGGGCGGAAAAATGGCTTGGCGAGCGTTGTAAATTTAAATATAGAAAAAATTAAAAAGTATTATGATCCTAGGGTTTTCAGCTTTCTGAAAGAATAAAAATCTCAAAATCAATTTTTCGGTCAAAAAACCAGACGTCCCCCTTAATTTACTTAGTGCGCCTAATCAATCATCCACTACGCCTGTCATGCCTTCCTATAACTATTACAGAAGAACTTCTGCTCAGCACACCTTATCGACAACTAATGGCCACCTTTAAGCCGATGAGAACATGGAAGGAGAAATTGAAGCTAGTAGCCATTTATAGTAAGATGTGAAAGAAAGATTATAGTTTTGATCAAGAGAAAACATAACTCAACCAAACACCCTAGCCCAAAATAGGTTTGCAGCCTTAACGAATGCTGATAACCTAAACCAAAATCGTTCTGAAGATAATAATACTTTACTTAGACTTGCGAAACCTTCTCCCATATATATCTATGATGAAACTTCGAGCTCATAGAGCTCTAAAAATACTTTCAAAGAGGTAGGACCAATTATATCACTCCATTACCCTAAATTGTGGTGCGTAAGTGATGAGAATGGTGACTCTGACTTTAAAGAATCTGAAAAACAATATGATACTAAAACAAGTACGGACATGGAATTCCTTTTCCACTAATATCCGGGGCTTCTATAGATAAACAAAAATTTGCGACTACTTCCAGTTAAACCGGTCTTGAGATTTTCCGATCAGGCTGATTTTTAGCATCTGGACATATCTTATGTTCAACGAACTTAAAAAGTTCGTTACTGAATTCTATATGTCTGTCTGTCGGTCGGTCTGTCGATCCGTCACAAAATTAGAGATAGTTTTCGAGATATTCGACTTTGAATTTCGGGAAAATTTTCGACATTACGATTTTAAATGTGATTCTTATAGGAAATTTTACGCTGAATTCGAAAATGAAGTCGAAAAAATTCTACGTCGAATAATTTTCGGGATATTCGATTGCGAATTTTTAAGTTCGTTCTGGGATTGCTTACAGAGCAATCTCTTCGCCGGCCCCATGTTTTTCAGTTGAATACCGAAAACTTTATTTCTATATGTATCACAGATCAGATATAATAAGGCGTGACAGATGTTAGATATGACAGAAATAGAAACTTGTCTCCAGCTTGGAAGCTGCCTTGATCAAAAGTTGAAAAATGAAAGGACGGACATTACTTTCTACATAAGGCTTCCTATTTTAATGTACAGAAGCCTAAAATAGCCAAGTTACAGACTAGAAACCCATTATTAGAATAAAGAAGTTATGTGTAGCAAATAATCTAGTAAAGATATATTAAATTTTAATACAAATTAATTTGTAAATAAACACACAATCCAATCAAGATAAGAAAAATCAATAATAGATTATTTTATAGTAAATGAAGACATAAAGCTAATAAAGAGGCCAGAGTGGGAAGAGGATCAGAAAATAAAAGACAAAGAAAATAAAGACATTAGATGGTACAAACTAAAAATAAAAATATAAATTAATTGTATCTAAAACTAATACAAATAAAACTAGAAACAAGAAAAGAGGGCTAGAGAACTAATGTAATTATCTAAAACAGAGTATATTAGAAGTAGCTATGAAGTAAGGTAGGTAAAAACATATACAAAGAAACTGAATGGTGGATAACAAAAAATTAAGAAAAAGTAAAACAGAACAAAAATATGTGAAAATTATACATGCAAATCAAACCAGAGAGGACTACAAAAAACATAGAGATAGAAGATGAAATAAAAACGGTGAAGCAAGAGCAATGGGAGAAATTTCTAAACATGATGAAAGACAATTTCAGAGAAAGCAGAAGCTATTTGATAACGTACCGAGGAAGAAATAGAACAGTACCTTAAAAACAATAGAAACGAATCACAATAAAAAAATACACAATGCGAAGATAGAATCAGCACTTTAAAGTGTTAGAGAGACAAAAAGAAGTAAAGGAATTTGACAGTTAAAATGAACAAGATAACAGAACCATGAATAAACGTATTAGATCTAAAGAAAGCGATACAAAAGATAAATCAAAGACGCAATCGAAATATAATATCAAAAAGATAAGAAACCCAGAAGAGATATGACAAAATAGCGAATAAATGTCAATAGCTGGCGATGATAGCGACACTGTCCATTAAAGCTAATACAAAATATTGTATCATTTACAAGAGAAGGACTATTTATATTAGGTAATATATGGGTAAGAATATGAGAATCGAGATTAAGATTAAAAGTGGAAAACACAACAGAATATAGTCAATGCACTTTTAGAAATAAAAGAAGTACAGAATAATATATTGACTGACGTAAATTGGCGAAAAGGTCAACAAAAAAGGGACAAAGTTTCCTATACTACATAGACTGTAAAAAGCCAGAAGAAAAGAAATAAACAAATAAAAATACAAATGGTTAAAACATTACATCAGAAGACGACAAATATAGTGAAAACCAGAAAATAACGACAGGTTTAAATCAGAGGTGTAAGTTTGATAATATTTACACTAATCGTGAACAAAGTATCAAAATAAAGCAAAAAAAGATACAATATAAAAAGGTAAAAGATCGAAAATGCATAAGTGTCTGAATTACTATATGCGGATAACATTGTGATCTTAGCAGAAACAGAGAGGAGAGAGAACTGTAATATAGGCTCAATGTATATAAGGAGTTCCAAGAAAAAAAAACAAACCGAAATTATTACAAAGACGAAAACGATGGTTATAGCAGTAGATGAAATAAGGCACAACATTACGATAGAAGAGAAGGAAATAGAAATATTCAACAATTTAAATATTTGGAAACGCAACAGTAACAATAAAAAAAATTTTAAGACTGTAAAAAAACACATTTTTAGGAAATATTAAGAGAAACAGCAGTGAAAGTAGTATAATCGATTATGACTTATGGATGTGAATTGTGGGCGCTCACAAATAAACAACAAATTAAGTTGACAAGTACAAATATGAGATATTAGAGGACAATTAAAGGAATAAGAAAATACAAGATTAGAAACACAACATACAGGGAGAAATTAGTTAGGGCTAAAGGCAGTGAAGAAAATGTTACAGGAAAAGCAATTGGTATTGGTGAGTCGCGTATACAGAATGCAGGATGACTAAGAAAGACATAGATACCTAGACTAACAATTAATAAATTAAAGCAAATTCTTGGGTTGAATCCACAATTATGAAATAATATCTGGTATTTACAATCTCTTGAACAATATTTGCGTTAACTTGATCCGCTAACTGTCTAATAAATTCATTGACAGTTCAACTTAATACAAACGAGGAAACACCTCTTTCTATATTTTCTAAATTTTGCTACATGTTTTGGGGTAACAGAATCGAATTTACAGCTCTACAGATCCAAAAATATTACCACTTCTTACAAAGTCTAATATTTTATTATCGCCATGAGAGATAAAAATTGCATAACTTTAACAACTCTAAGAGAACATCTATTTTGCCAATACAAACCGTTTTCTTTGTACCGTTCTGCTATTTTACAATAAACTTTTTCTAAAACACGACTTATGCTAATAAATTTTTAAATACGCATTTTGTGTTCAGAATTTGTCGAGATCGATCATTATATAGTTATTTTTTCAATTTTCAAACCCCTTAGTGGTTAATAACATCGTTTCTCTATAAAATTTGCAAGACGCACAAAATACACACAACTGATTGGTACAAAATCTTTTGTGAATAGCACACAGTTTTTAAAATTTTTTAAAGTCAAGGCCACGTTTTATTGAATGCCATTGTAAGCCATCACCTCATGAAGTTTATTATTAGCGCACAGCAAGGCGGGCTCATTGAGTAATATGATTAAATCTACTCATTTGAGAGTTTTTTAGGCTCCGTGAGCTCAAAGTCTCTTATAGCTGTACATTTAATACACTACAATTGAGACTTGAAAACGATTGTGATTGTTCAGTTTTGGTGTTTTCTTAGTCACAGCATTCTCCCGTTCAAGACGCTCTTTGGAACATTTTCTGAATTCTGATCCACTTGTTTTTTAACATACTGACTATTTTTACCACTAATTGTTCAGCTTTTATGACACATGAAATGTGAATTGTTCGACGATTTAATTCGAAACTAAACTTTGCTCAGAAGGATCGCATAATTTAAATTATAATACTATAAACAGTGTTCTGGTATTCGACTGTCTGGAATACCAATTTGCTTCATCTTATATTAAAACGAGCGGTTCTAGAGCGAAGCAAAAGGTTCCGGAATTTGAACTCAGGGTGCCGCTAGAAATTGTACATATGGTGATCGATCATTTGGAAAAGTTCCTAAAGAATTTCATTTTGATTATCTGTGTTACAATATAAATGTACAAGGGGTTATCCGACAAAAGATATTTTTGTCGTTCCATGCTGACAATTTTTTACCCGCCTTCGCTCAAATTTTTGCAAAGTGGAAACGTATAAATTTTAACTGAATCGGCTTTTTCTCTGAATTGGGAACGTGGAACAATTTAACTTACAATCAAAGCTCCGCTCGTCGGAAGCAGACCAAATGGCCATGACAGACTTGCTTTTTGCGTTCAGCAATGCAGCGACCCGATCACCGCGGCCGCCCAGCTACTCAGCAAGGAGCGAAGTAGTCGGGATGTGTGTGCATGAACGCACGGACCTCCTCGTATAAATTAAGCGCTCAGAGCGCGGCACGCCAAATTTTATATCGACCGTCTTTGTTTACTTTCTGTTCAAATGTGTAGGTTGTCTATATTTATTACGCACGGATCTCCTCGTTTAAATCAAGGGCATAAGGCACGCCATATTTGTTTGATTACTTTTTTCAAATGTATAGATAGATTTAAAATTTTATTATACGTGGATAAACGATGAATGTTCGATTTCTAGCTTTAATAATTTCAACTTCAAAGTGTCTTTGATTGAGTACACTTTTCGCTTACTCAACTCAAGTTTTGCGCCCCGTTAATTCTGGTTCTGCAGCAGAAAAAGGCAGAGTGTAATTTAGTAAAAGTAGTATAAAAAACAACAAGTAAATGGAGGGCGACTGCCTACCGACTACAAGCCTTACATCATATTTTAGCCAGACTCAAGATTATGTATGTGGATATGTATTAGTTTGATACACGAAATTATAAAGCATAATTATTGCTTACTCATGTACTGAATCTGCAAGTAAAAATTATTAAACGCAAAATATAATTCACTTCAGACGTTATAACTTTTCGCTGCAACTGCTGTAACTGCGGCAACTGCATCTAACTGCAGCATTATGTATCCTGGAAAATTAATTACCTTGTTTTTATTCCGCGTCTAAAACGTAGCAATGCAGAGAGCTCTGACGATGAAATTTTAATTTATGATTGCAGATTGCACACAATTCAAATACTTAGATGTTAAATAACACTGATCTGTGCTTTAATTTTTAATACCATGTTTACGCCAACAGTTGAAAAGTCGTCATGCATTTTTAATTTTTTAACTCTTTAAGAATAAAGTGCGCTATCAAAAGCTACAAATAACAATGTATGTGTAGAAGTGATCTTAACCTTTAGTCGAATTTCGGTAGTTGAACGAAATTCGACGTTATCTTATACAAAAAAAACTCATTTATTGCTTTTTTTAGAAAATCACTTCTATTTGTTGTTTTCGTAGATTTAAGTTAAGGTGCAATAAGAAAAATAATGTTATATTTATCTCTGCATAGAAGTACAGCCGTCCAATAAAGTAGTATTCAAAATAACTCCAATTTTTCACATGAACGCCTCCTATATAATTTAACTAAGTTACTGTGTCTCCATTCGCGCTGAACTACGCGCCAAACAATTGGAATTTAAATGTTAAAGATCTTCGATATTGGCTTTACATAACGTTTTTTATTTCCCAAAGTTTAATAGTTTGTTGTGGCACGTGTAGTGAATCAGCCCGAATGGATTTTTTGACTAAAGAATTGGTTTATCTTGTAAATTTTTACTTTCTCCTCCGCAAAATGGCGTGCTGAGATAAGTTCCCGATTGCTTTTACCTTACTCTGGATTAGTCGTGGAAGGCCATCGGTTCTGTTTGCGGTGCTATCCTAAAGAAAATTAAGTTGTCCGGGTTAAGATAAAGTATTAAATTACAAACAGAAAATGTAAATTTAATCACTCAAGTTAATACGGACATAAAAGAGAATTTGTTAAAAGAAAGTCAAGATATTTTACGTAAATTGTTGTTAAGTATTTTTTTAATGAAAAATATTTATTTACATGTAAGTTAGCACAATTAAAGTAAATATTATTAAAAATTATATTATTTAATGTAGCTCTCATTAGCGGCCCACAATCTTCTCCAGTCGGAAACTAGGCTTGCTACAGGTCAACACAACTTGCCTCTTGTCCATTTGTGTCATTGCTTCCATGATGCGGGCCCTTAAGCTGTCCTGTGTTATGATACATCAGATTAACTTTAGCCTCGACCACGCTACACACATAGTGAGGGTTGCAACAGGTCCGGGAGTCCAGTTGTTGTATAGCCGTGCCTGAGTCTTCCTTACCTTGAAGGTCGAAGTGCTAGAACTCACACTCCTTTCTCCAGAGATTTAAAATTGTCTCTACCACGTTGATATATCTGTCGACAGTCACCCTCAAGCTTTTCTCAACTTTCGCAACTTCACAGAGGCGAGAAATTTTGTATGTTTAACGGTAGCTACTTCAGAAGCGTCGTGACCATCGGAACCATCCAACGGTTATTTTGGCGATTGACCTTCCTGTCCTGGATGAAGATGAAGATTTGAGTATACCAATATTGCGGTCATGTTTTCGGCTCATTTTTTTGCAATCGTAAGTTGTCGATTATATAAAGCTAACTTGTGTTACATAATAGAGGATTGCGCATGCACATAAGATGGATTTTTGGCTTTCTCACAGTAAAACATAAAAAATCTGAATTTACCTTGACGACCCTGTATGCATCTAATAAATATCATACAAAGTTGCAACATATCGGGGTGTGATTTACTCATAATAGTGTCTTCAATGAAAAAATGACGCATAACTTTTGTTTTAGAGATTGCATAGAAATATCTTGAGGGTGAGGAATTCCGAGCAAGTTTCACAGAAATATAACAGTAATCATTGCCAACAGCATCGAATGAATTTCAAAGCCGCATAACCGCTACAACCAGAAGAATGCTCTGACATGTCTTGTACAAATTAGACTATCGCTTAGATGTGTGTCATATGATAACACTAGCACACATTGAGCAGTTGTTATGTTGTGATTTAAACTTAGTTTCCGTTTCTTTTTTCTGCATGACGTTTATTATTTTACCATCCTTAAAAGTTTTGAAACCAAGTGGGTATTTTCTAAGAACTGTACATTTTAGGTAAAAGTTTTAAGCACGCTGTGCTTAGTTGTTTAACTACACAAAGCTCAAATTTGCTTGTGGTGTTCTGTTCCAAGTTATTCAACTTCGAGTTAGACAAAGGGGTTTAGTGACTCAACATAGTCTAATTATTGGTTGCTGCATAGGCATAAGATCAATGAAAAACATTTTAGCTTTGCTCAAATTTCCGAAGTTAGCTATTAGCAATACGATATTTAAGTGAAAGTTTAGAGGCACTATTGTAACAAATCTACAGTTGTGGAGGTCATCAAAGTGCACGATTTGCAAAAAGACAGTCCTCTCACAAAGAAATTACTTAGAAGTTTCATGTTACTGACTGTCCAGCGCAACTGTATATGGAAAATTAAGATACATGAGGTTTTGTGGTTAATAAATTAGTTGCAAGTCAAAAATTTGTGTAAATGTCTCTTTGAGAGCAAAACAATCGACTCACTAACGGTAAGCAAATTTTACCTCTTGTTTCAGTCTAAGAAAAATGAAAATAAAAACATTAACGTGCAAGGAGTATCTTTATTATTGAGCTTTAGAAAACTGTTGCTATTGCATGAATTGAAATTTAAAAAATGCATTACAAACGTGGTTTTACGAAGCTTGATAATTGGAACGTATGTGCGCGACGATTCTACTCAGTCACTTATCCGGAGTTGACGTAAGTACTCGAGTTATTTGCAAATACATGGATACCACAGCCGCCGAAGCCGTCTAGGCAGTTGCATTGTTGAGAAAGGGCCTAAGTCAGAAGGCCATGGCAAATCGACTAAATCTGAGTCAATCAACTGTGTCAATAGCGTGGCGTCGGTACCAGTGGCTACTTCCGCCGACAAGAATACGTCTGTAGACGCGTGACAACGGAGAGAGACGATTGATTTCTCGTCAGATAATACCAGAAAAGGGTGACTTTTTGACCAAAATTATTACGCGCGCAAAATTGCGCCAAGCGCTTAACATTTGTTCGATGTTCATGTTATTTGCAACATTTTAATCAATAACAGCATGCACTGTCGTGTCATTTTCCGGCTAAAGAAAAAATGAAAAGAATGAGTGGTGCGTAGAATTCATTAATTGTAAGTTAATAAATTCTTTGACGTCGTAATTAGAAAATTATATTCATTAAATTAAAAAAACAATTGTAATAGAAATACACGGTAATTGTTATTTTTATGAAAATATTATTTTGCTAAATAACAAAATACATACATTGCATTTTATTTTATTAAAATAAAATATAATAAATATAGTAGCAAAGCAACTTTACTTTAATCGATATCTTGAAAATCAGAAAACTCTAAAAATACTTACAGGCGGACTGTAAATAATTAAAAAGAAAGGACTCTGTATTTCCCGAATAAAGATCCTTTTTTGTTCAAGCCGTTCTGCAATATTGATGTTTAAGGTCAAAAATAACAAGCTCTTTCAAAGTCAGTAAATATACAATGGACTGCTTTTCAGTGCTGCTTTGTATAATCCAATTTTTTTTGCGCCCTTTTTAATGGATATTTCCTTTTTAAACTTTTTTTATTCTATACGGTAATTTATTTGCATATTTAAAAAACTTATTTTTGTTAATTCATTATGTTGAAAATTTTATTGTTATAGATCTGAACAGCAACTCCTGTATTAACAGGATAAATTACGCTATCAGTTGCATAAGTTTCAAGAGATACAAAATTTTAGATATTTCTGGTCAAAAATATAATTCATTGGAAAAAGTTTCTATAGTCGAACGAATCTTTATTTCATTCGTAGTTAAACTTGATGCATTATGTAACATAAAAAATATTTGATAATATTTGAAGATAATGAAGGGCAGTAAATACGTACATCCCGGTTGTTTGAAAATAAAATGTAAATTTCTGAAACGTTGCTTTAAATTTTCTGTGGATTTTTATGGAATTATTTTTTATACAAATTTATTAATAATAGTTATAAGGGATACAAGTAAATTAGAAATGTGCACATTGCCTTTATAAAAGGTTTTATTAAAATGCTTATCACAACCATCATATGTTGTGAGTACCTTTATAGCAAGTAAAAAAAGAATCTCCTCTTAAAATTCTTATGTTTTACGTACAATCAAATCGTGTTTAGAACTAGCTGTTGACCCTTCATTTCTTATAATCACATTCCATTCAGAAATAACACACATCCAAACAGGACCAACACTCTGCAACACAAAGACGAACTAGGAATACTTCCAAAACAGATTAACTGATCAAATAAACCTAAAAATACCATTGAAAACTAAATACGATATAGAAAAAGCTACACTTAACTAACATAATTCAGCAAGCGGTATGAGAAGCTATACCCAGAAGAAAAAGTCCCAACACCAACAAATGCCCTTTAATATTAAAAGAAAAAAATAATCGAAAAAGACATTTAAGAAAATGCTGGCAAATCACCCGATCAGAAGCAGACAAACGAACACCAAATCAAACATTTAAAAAAAACTAACCAAACTTCTACTGCAATATAAAAATCAATTCATCCAACATTACCTAGCCAAACTTCTGACTATTCACTCTGGAAAGCGGTTAAAAAAATTAAAAGACCTACAATGTATAAACCATCTATTATAAAATTAAATTGACTGCAGTAAAAAGAAAGCACAAACCTTTGCTGAACACCTACTAAATGTGTTTAAACCCTTCCTCAACCAATGTCCCGAGAAAGATCCTAAAATAATTGATTTTCTAAAATCCCCTTCTCAAATGCGCCTACCCATCAACCCATTTAAGATTTTTGAAGTATAAGAAGTAATCCGTAAAGAAACTAACCCTGAAAACGCACTAGGCTTTGACTTTATCACTAAGAAAATTCTCCAACAGCTACCTGAAATTGCAAATCGAGCAATCACTCAAATATACAATGCTATTCTCTCCAAGTACTTGGAAAGTGGCACAGGTAACAATGATATAAAAGCCTGGAAAGATACCTGCTCATCCAACATACTATAGACCTTTTAGCCTTTTGCCAACCCTCTCCAAAGTCTTCGAAAAGTTCGACTTTAGTCATTCCTAGATAAACAATAAAACCCTATCGCCAGTTCGCATTTCGACATAAACACGCAACAGTAAAACAATTCATCGTTTAGTAGATCAAATCGCTAGCGATCTTGACCAACATAAATGTTGCTCTGCTGTATTTTTAGATACTTCCCAGGCCTTTGACAAGGTCTGGCGCTTGGGTCTATTCTATAAACTAAAAAAGTTTCTAGTATACCAAATTTACGAAATACTAAAATTTTATTTATCAGACCGGCATTTCTTTGCACACTATCAAGGCGAATCCACAAATCTCCAACCCGCTGTATCTGCAGTTTCCCAAGGCAGTGTGCTGGAACCCATCCTATACTTACTATTTACAGCCGACTTACCAACTACGAGTTTAACCAGAACCACCACTTTCCCTGATAACACGGCTGTCCTACCCTTACATATTAATCCTACCATTGCACCCCACAACTTGCAGGACTCTTTTAATATTAGTGAAATTTATAATAGAATGGCTTATTGTTGCCCATAAGCAATTAGTAGTTTCAACTGTTTCTTGTACTTATTGTTATATGTACACACTAAATACTTATTGTTCCTTGTAAATAGGGCCGATTGTATAATAAAGGCGTTAAAAAAAAGTTTTACATAGGAGCAGTAGTAAAATTTAAACAATTTTTGTACTTTTACTATAAAAGTTAATACGTTTTACTAGATAATAAATTTATAATAAAGCAGGTAGGTTAACTGTTTATTTAATAACAAGCAATTATCTTTACTAATAACATTTTTAAACCATATTTTAACTTATTTCTCAGTACCTTAAATGCATGGCAAAAAAAGCCTTATGCGAGCAAGTAAGCAAATATAATAAAAAAAGTTGCAAAAACATTAGAATATTAAAAAAGTTTAGAAACTAGCAAGCCTAGGTTGGCAGGTATGGATTGGAAAAGTTTTATTTCTGTGAGCGATACATTAAACTATTATATTTTTTGTTCCTTCATCCACGGGTAACTCTAAAATTTCTGAAATTAAAATTTGTACCTAGTTAAAAATAAAAGTGAAGCTACTAACTTTTTTAAATGCAAAACAAAAACCTTTCCAGCATATTAAAACTGCTACAACCCAATTTTGCCAATCTCACTTTTAATTTAAGAGCGCCGTTTCTGTTTAAAGCTGGGAATAAAAATGTTCCTTTGCTAGCTGTGTGATTAAGTAGCCTTGTTTTAGAGCAACTGATTTATTGCATTAATTTACCCGAAATAAATTAGAATTAAAAGTCATGAGATTAAATTAATGTGCAAAAGTTGTAAGAGTCCACTCTCACAACTATTAGCATCTCCAATAGCCTTACGAACACTGTTGATAACGCCCGGACAAGCATCTTTTAAAAATTCTACAAAATTATTTTCAATTTTCATAATCAGTGTTATAAGTATAACACACCTCTTAAAAATTTTAGACTAAATAGTAAAACGGCAATATAAAATTAATTATCTCCCTGATAATTGGATAAAAGTTTAATAAAAAAAACCCTCAACATCATAATATTATTAAAAGAACATTCTGGCGGAATTTCACACGTACAAATTAAAAGAAGAACGAACTTACAATATACATAGTACAAAATTATCATTCAGAAACTGGAATTAGTTGACTTTTGAAGAATACACACGCTCATGCTCGTACTCCATTATCTTTGAAAGTGCCATACACTGATAAGTGTACTTAAGGTCAACAGTTCGTACGATGATATCAAAACTACACTACCTAAAATAGTACGTACAATTCCATATCTATTTTAAATAAATACTCTAAATGTAAACATGCCGGTCCATGTTTCAAATTGGAAGCGGATATATAGCTTTCAACACAATATACTCAAACGGAGTAAGATAATTACCATTTCATATTCCCCATGCCCATAAATCAAGAATTCCAGTTCGCGTAATACTTAATAATGAGGCAGTGCGATAAGCATTAGAAACAAAAGACAAGATAACTAAATTTTCCTAAACTTTTAGTACAACACTGAAAGAAAGAATTTAAGAAGAAAAGAAGGTGAATAGTAAGTGTTTATCTGAAAAACAGCAGACAGAGATATGTTGAATGCAAAAGATAAGTAAAAGCACAAGTTAGACATGAAAACAGCGAACAATGGGTCACGGCCTGTAGGAATATAAGGAGTACCGTGGGATATAACAAATCTAGGGAAGCATGAAGAATAATTCAAAACCTAAGACAAGATAATAAAACAACAAAAACAATAAATTTAATAACACTAAATCAATGGTTACAACATTACACTGTTGTAAGAAAGAAAATCAGAATACACAGAGCCGAAAGAGGAACAAAAGAACAACAGACAAACAATACCTAATAATGATATAAAAAAAGAAGATGTTATAAAGGCACTAAAGGACAGTAAAAACGATAAGTCAGCAGGACCGGCAAATATCAGGATAAATCTGTTGAAAAATGGAGGACAGGCAGTAATAGACATACTAAATAAAATATTTCAAAAAATAGAGAACCGAAAAGACATATCAGATCATGCCAGAACTATCGCAGAATAAGCGTACTGCCTACAATAGCAAGAGTGTTTGGAAAAATTGTAAAACAAAAAATCGAAGAATATATAACAGATTTTAGCAAAGACCAAAGTAGGTTTAGAACAAATCGATTGTGTTTAGATAATATCTGTTGTATAAGGCAAATTATAGAAAGAAACAAAGAAAATAACAACTCAAATAATTTTCGTAGATTTGAAAAAGCATGCGACAGCGTGCTCAGGTGTATGATATGGCAAGCGATGAAGAAAATAAAAGTTAATGAGAAATAGATCAGAGTAGTGCAATACTTATGTGAAAACCCCAGAGCACACATAAGTTTAACTTTTGTCCAACACTTGGACTTTTATGTCTAATTGCGATGTACCTTTGCAAATATTTTTTTAAATTATAAATTTGCAACTAATAAATTTAGGTGTTCAATTCAATTCACCATATTTGTATGGTGAATAAACTTCAAAGATTGCCTGTGGCATTTCAATGATTTCAAATTATGTAAACAATAAATCTTCATTCCTTAGTTTTCTAATTTGAAAAAAACAGCAATAAAAGCAAAAATTGACAATCGCCTTTTATTTTCAAATTATTCACAGTATTGTGACTTATTTTTGTAGTTATATCTATCTTATTTATACAAATAGAGAAATGTAACTTTCAAAATATTCAAAAACCTTTTTATGAAAATACAACGGCGTAGATTTCACTTTTTTTTAATTTGAGTTAACCAAGTTCATTTTTATCGACAAAAATTATATTTGACTGTGATACAATAAGAAATAAGATATCTTAGTGATTCCGGTTTTACTCATTTTCACATTAAAATTTTCAAATTAATTTTGAAATGATTCTAATATTATAAGATTGCGGAAATTTCGCCTCGCATTCAAGGGTAATTCTAAAAATTTGATAATTACGTGTTGGTTTAAAATTTTATGACAGCATTAACGATTCCGAGTTAAAAGAATAAGGCATAGTTAAACCAAAACTTCTCTGGCATCGGACATCGGCGGTACGGTGGGAATTAACTTTGGACCATCAATACTTAGTGTATCAGATAAACACCTGCTACTCCACTGCATTATGATTAAAATTTTTTTGAAGGACGCAAGTTATTTTCTCCCTCTCCCTCTCTTTCTCTTTCTCTCCCCCCCTCTCTCTCTCTCAATAAGATAAATATTCTAAAACGAGGAGTACAAAATCCAGTTCTTACGACAGAAAATGGCCATTTTTTGGGTTTTACTGTTGTCTTGTTATTGACAGGCGTCCACAAAGTTTGGCATACCGAATTACTTCATAAACTGAAAAGACTTTTCCCTAGCTATTTTTATCTTCTCCTTAAGGTCTATCTTACTGATAGATATTTCACAGTTAAATACAATAATGAATTGATCAACTATTTCCCTATCAAATCTGGCGTCCCACAAGGTAGCATCATTGAACCTCTCCTATACCTAGTGTATACAGCTGACCTACCTGACGATACAAACACAGTTCTCAAAAAACTGATGAACAATATTAGTATTTCTTGTAGTTGTAGGGATACTCTATAAAAAAAGCGAAATTTACCTACCCTGTACGTGTTAGTTATCAGATAAAGTTAGTGTTTCAACATCATTCGCATATCTATCTTATTACACTTGGAAAGGTGAAGAAGAGTATCGCAAAAAGCAAATACTATAATGCAGACATGTTTAAGCAATGACTGCTAAATCTTAGTCAAACACCAAAATTACAAAGATCTAAAACTTTGAATTTAATCGCGATTGCCTTATCATAATTGCACATCTTTATTTTGGGATTTCTGTACGTCGTGCATGTACCTACAATTTATTTATTTTAAACCATTTTATAAAAGAGCTCTTTTTCTGACTCGAAGCATTAGTATTCCTCTCACGAGAAATAGTAGTGACTGTAAATTGGTCTCGTTTCCCTTTCAAAAACTCACTTTAGCCACAGAAAAGGAAAAACCAATTTCACTTACAATGGATATTTTTTATATATTATAACTTTTTTGTTTGACCTTGCTATCATTTCTTAGTAACACTGAGTTTTGTGTAAAATGCTGGCTGAATAGAAAAACAAATATATAAAGCTAACTTACTTTAATAAGATATTAAATAACATTTTCGAAAAATAAATGTATACTCACACTTCAATAGAATAGAAAATAATTGATAAGTAAATAGAGTATTGACTTATAGAAGAATTGTAACAAAAACTCCAAAAAGTATGATCATATAAAAACGGAAGAGACAAAATTGCCAGAAATGAAATAAATACAAATGTATATTTTATAGTTGTAGAAATGATGAAATTAAATAAATTCAAATTAAAAAAAAGGAAATTATAAATTTAAAAACATTACTTTTACTTGTAACAGCTTTTATCATGCTTATCCTATTTGTTATATTACTTTAATTGTTATGCTGTTCACACACAATGGATATTGCATCAAATGGTTCCATATACCAATATTAAAGCAACAAAGCAACTTTGTAGCAGTTGTACCCTGAAATAAATTCTGCTGCTAAAATTTATTATTAACGGCGTTACATACAAATTAGAGGCAGTAAAGCATAAGCACCAAAAGTCGTATAAGAAAATTACTGAATGTAACGGCGGTAGTGCTTCTGCAAGACGAAACTTCCATGAGTCATTGTTGGCGAGAGAATTATATTAGATCTGCCCCATCTGTGAGCCGCTGTAAATACGCGTGTGCTTAGGCTTAATAATAATGTACAGCTGTTGTTTCAGCGAAATTAGAGGAAACAGGTCGGAGGCATCTCGATTACCGAGAATCGGCGCAATAAAACTTAAGCTCAAGGTCGCGCTGAGCTCTGGTCAAGGGCGACAGGTGAGCGCTCAGGGGTTGTACCTTTCGTCATTATATCGATTCGCTTCGAACTTGGATACCATTTGGGTTAATATTGATGCTGCGCCAGCCCTTTAATTCGAAAACTAATCAGTACTAAGCCGGCAGAACTATGTATTAGTTTCGTTGGCTGGAAAATTACAACCTACACTCCTGCCACACATACAGCAAAAAAAGCGAAACTTTTTCCTTAAGCCATCAGTGAAAAAGTCGCTAGTGGTCTGAAATATACCGCCTTTAGAAAGCTCAAAGCTTACATATAAGCTATATTTCTTATCTTACAATAAAATTCAAAAAAAATTTTTAAAAAATGTGCTAAAAGGATTTACAATAATTTGAAATGTCTTTCAGCAAAACATGGAGATCTCTGACATATTAAACATTACATTTTAATGTATAAAAGAAAGTAACGCCTCGAGATTAAAGAAATTCGTAGACCTAAAGTCAGTGTAGCAAAAAAGCAAGATGTGAACTAACAAAAAATCATGAAGGTTGCAACTGTACTATAATTATCGTACAGCTCTAAACGGTTTAAGTGATTTTTCCTTAATTTTTGGCTGCCACTTTCATGAATGTAGAACGCTGTTTAATTTATTTTAGCACCCAAGGTTTTTAGCATGTGTTGTAATAATTCCCGATATGAAAGTGAATCAAATACACCAGAGATTATAGATTTGTCAGATATGTTGAGAAGACTTCAGGTATAGTTTGGGAAGAACACTCTAAAGAAAACTCAAGTGATCGTTGTGTACAAAAAAAAAATGTTAGGTAAACAAGAAGTAGTTAGAAATGCAGGTTACCGATATCATTCGAGGACTACTTTGAATAAGGAGAGCATTCGTATTCCTTCTGAGATTGGAATAAGCTATGTCAGAACTCGGTGAATTATTATAGATGACTTCGCGTTTTGCAACTGAAGTAACCACCCTAGAATTAGGACTTATCGCCTTGTGATTATCAATTATTTAGACCACTAAAAAACGCGCTTGGAGAACAGGGAATTGAAGACTATGTTACTGTTGAAGTATTCACAAGTATCACAGTTTTAATCACCTAATCGTTGGAAAAGTATATTTGTGAACTAGAAGAATATATAGATTATGTAGAAGAATAAGTTTTATGTTTATGAAACGCTGTGAACAGTTAAAGAATGTGTTATGCTGTACTATAGCCGCTTCAAGTTATCATCAACGCACGCGTCTGACCCTGACCTGTTATAGATTATAGTTTGAAAATTTAAAAAATACGTGTTTAAGTTACAAACATTTCAGTAAATTTTAAACTTCATACCCAATAGATATTAAACGACCTAATAAATTCTGCGCCCAGCCGGAGGTTAATGACCAGCAATGTATTGGCTGACTTTTAACGTATTTAAATTTTGGTCCTATTTAAACCTTCAATTAGTTTCCAAATAGTTGGATGGCATGCCGAAAGCAGAAAGCTGAAGCTCCTGTGCCATTTCTCCACAAAATTATTCGTCTTCGGTAGATCTAGTATCCATTAATGGCATATAATTGTCTATGAATCGCCATTCGGCATAATAGCCATTCGGCGGAAATGCCATTCGTCATAACGTCTTTCGTCGTCAATCCTTTCGGCATGTTTGTTTTCGGCGTTGCGGGTTCGACATAATGTCTTTCGGGGTGTTGGCTTTCGGCGTCGTGTCATGGTACCCTGTCCCGGACCGATGGAGAACCATTACACAGCCTGCAAGAAAACAAATGATACTTCCGCCAAGTGTGCATTTTGCCAAGCACCTCACCCTCCCAATTATAAGGGATACCAACAAATACAACCAAATAGAGATAATACCAAAAACCTAAACCATGCAAGCCACTCTTATATTGCATCAATCAGAGGAACAAGAACCAAATGCAAGCTATTAATAACATAATAATATGAAACTTTTGCCCTTCCTGGCCAAATTTGAGACAATTTTCGCCCAATTTATAAAGCTAAGTTTGCTTACCAAGCTAGTTAGCAAATTATAATAGTGGACTACTTGCCGGTATAAAATACAAGTGGATTATCTCAGCCTCGTTCAATAATCAAGTTATTTGTTAAACAAAAAAAAAATGATATTTATTTAACTGCAAATATGGATTTAACATGACTTTAACGTCCAATCATTACACAACATAATTTACTAAGTATGCTACAGCCGGGTCAGTAATTATTATAATTAATGGGGGAATTCCCAACCGACTTTTTACAAGGTACTATAATCAAAGTCAAGCTACTAGTAGTAGCAGCTCTATATAACCGATTCAGATACTCTACACAGTAGCACCAATGTGAAGCATTCTTCTAAATATTTTCCAGATTTTTTGCTGGTGGAAACTACAAGATAAAAAATCTAATCTGGAGATCAAGATTAACTACCATTAAAGGCTGAGAATTGTTCAAAACGGTGCAGGCATATAATTACGTTTATCAATTGGTGAACCTACGTACTGGTCGTCTGACTTAAATAAAATACTTGATACTGTGGATTTCTTTATCGCCAAAATATATTCTTAAGGTACTGCTAAGTAGACACTTGTTTCGATCCCTTCTCTGATCCCTCATTCATAACTGTTACAATAAACATTCTTTCATCATTAAATAGGAGAAATCCTCATTTCACAACATGCACACGAATTGGGAATTGTACAGACTACCTAACCGCAAATACAAATATTTAAATTTCTCTAAAAGTAGAAGACGAAATTGACTCCGTAGTTGATGATCCAATAAATACATCATACAGCCCATTACGTCACGCCACCTAATCACTAAAAACAAACCTAATCGAAAATTAGACACTATACTTTAAAACTTGCCATAAAAATTTGTCTGTGGCCCAAGTATCCAGCTAACAAAAGCAGTTTAATTTGGTAATCATATTTAAAAGAGGCATTATGTGAATTATAAAATGCTTAAGGAATATGTTATTTACATTTTCCTCTCCTCACATGATAGGTACACATTATGAAAAACTGCCAACAAATTTAAACGCCACAAATACTCTATTACAGCAATTTTTAAAATCTAAAACACATGGACAAGAACAGATGATTAATAAGTCTGTTCGCCGATTATATATCAACTATATTTTTACCACACCCCTCTGCTACTACATTCAAAGAAGAAATAATATTCTAAATTACTTGTAGGCTCCTATACAATTAAACCGACCATTCAACACTTTTTACCTACAGAAATAATAAATTCGATTAAAAATGTAAACAATATAAAAGCCCCATGGTATGACCTTATTAGCACCATAATTCTAAAAGAATTGCCGTGGAAAACAATAATAGCTCTCATACAAATATTCAGCGCTTTCATAAGGTTACACTAGTTTCTAGTTGAATGTAAACTTGGACAAATAATTTTTATTTTAAACTTGATATTTGTTACCTAAAGTGGCGAAGAGGTTAATACTAAAGAGATTGAAGCCATAAAAAAAGATCATGGATTAATACTTAAACATCAGTTTGGTTTCGAACTACAACATTTTACTGTAGCACAAATTCGTAGAGTGGTTGATGTAATGGAACGGGATTTTGAAAAAACAAGCATTGTGTAGCAAAGTTTCTTGATGTCAGCCCAACTTATGGCAGAGTGTGGGATTTTGGTTTGTTATGCAAAATAGCCGCTGCCTCACCAATACTTATTTACCTTCTTATTAAATCTTACCTAAATGAAAGGTATTACCAGGTCCAACATATAGACAGTTTGTGGTATCTGAAAATTATAAGGAGACATTGGATTATTCTGATGGACAGTAAGTCGTTACTTCCATATGCTGATTGCAGAGAAATTTCTCGTACTTTAAGGTAAGACCAAACTGAACATCAGGGTAATGTATGTAGACAATCCTCAGGATTTTTGATTCTTTTGCCAAATTATTACTAATGAAATATGCGGACCTATCTTTGTAATCCAAACAAATAAAACCAATAGTTATATAGATATTTAGCTGCAGAACCCATAGTGAAATACAAGAACAGTGAGGCCAAATTTATGTTTTGTATTTGGTGAAATTACAAAGTATTTTAAGTTGATTCCTGAAAATTGGATCATCACCCTCAAGCTAGCTATATTGGTAACAATAGCTTGACATAATGTATGATGTTTTAGAACAACAATACCTTGGTATGGTCATTAGAAGTTTAGTATTGCTAGGGATTAATAACGCACAATCATATGGGGTCCAAGAAATTCGACAGATTTCGAAAAAACTCAATGGAATTGAACTTTTACCTTATCCAGCTCATAATTTGGATTTGGCTTTATAGAACTACCAACCGAGTCAACCAATATTGCTAAATGCTCTTTTGCTAACTTTCACGACTTTTTGATTTGAAAGCACAAAAGTGGAACTAACGAAGAACAGAAAATTGACTTGCAGGTAAATTAATACTATACAACACAATAAGATACATTTTAATTTTTAATTTTGTATTTTCTTTAGAATATTAAGCAAATAATTTTTATATTAAAAAACAAAAAATTTTAGACGACCCTAATATTTGTATCAAGCCTATTATAAACATAAACAGATAATTTGCACACTTATATAGTCTCATGCTGCACGCGAATAAAAGGCGGCAAGGGAAATAAAATTAGTTTAGAAATATACAGAATAAAGCGAGGTCACACGGATAGAAGATTCCAGAAAACTAATAAATTTCAACTATTTCTATAACCACTTCATATTTTTCAGATGTAAGCACAAACACAAAGCTAATCTAATGCATCTTTATAATGTTAAAACAGAATCAAATAAGTTACTTTTGATTAGCTTATGATGATCGATGGAGTACTTTGTGGTGAGCAAAGCAGGTGACAAAAAATAAACAAGATTTAACTAAAAAAGTGTATAACAAAGATTACTTAATGTATAATTTATTAAATGCTTTGTGACATATAAAATCTTTGTAATTTTTTGCAAAATTATAATGGTTTTTGATTAAGAAGATGTATAAAAATTAATGTTAAAATATAAAAAAAACAGATATTGCAAAAAAACTGAAAATCAATTAAAAATTACTAGACAGACTACATTTTTTTACAACAGTTTAGACAGGTTGTTAATGGAAAGAAAAGAGATAGTGATTCAACTGATTAGTTAACACTCAAAAGGATTTTAAACTTTCCTTTAGCGATCTATCAAGAACAATTAAGTTTTGTCATCTGATATTCTGAAAAACGCATTAAACCTAAAATATTTGAGATACAGAATTCCTTAAATGTAATAAAAAACAAACTGCAATTATTTGATCATATTTTAACTGTATGGTAGTTGATATTAAAATATATGTAGTAACAGTTTTAGCAGCTACAAGAATTGAAGCTATACACAGCAATAAGAAAATAGTACCAGAGGAATTTAAGGAATAAAGGAAATCAATATATCTAAGAAAATATCTGGTATGTCAGGCAATTTAGTCCGTGTGGTCTTAAAAAACAAAATTTTGTAATGACTTGTGCATTGTGCACATTAAACAATGTCGTCGGTTTTTTTTTATCAAATAACATCAAGTTTTTGCAGTGTCTTTGGCAGAAGTTTATTTTATGGTAGGTACTATGGTAAAGTTACCTTAGACTAATATAAGTAAAACCAATTTGTTCAAATTTGTGCTTTTAAAAAACTTATTGGGCAATAGTAGAATGTAAACTAAAAAACATTATGAAAGAATCAAAAAATCTTAGGAATTTTTTTAAGTTGTGACTGAGGTCTGTTTTATACCCAACGGACTGTGCAGCACTTAATGAACCATAGTCATTTATTAACAGAAAATTACACCAACTTAATTGCTTTAACAATTTAATCGTATATTCAATATAATTTCAAGAATTGCAAGAATTTTATCGTAAATAATCTTTAATCAATAATATTAGCGAATTGTTTTTTATAACTTAAAAATTCATTATGGTAAATTGCTTTTATTTACAAAAATTCTCGTAAAACTTATAACAACAAAAATAAAATGTCAAATAACTGGAAGATTACTATAACGTACATAAATGCTTAGTTATCAGTAATTACATTGATAATAAAACAAATACAAAAATTTCCTGTTATTAAGCCCTCAACAGACAGGTAGAATTCGTAATGCAGCAATTTGACGTAATTAGAACATAATGTTTTTCAGTGAAGCATAAGAATGAATATTATTTATAGTTATATATTTCCATCGTTCCAGCTGATCTCTTATTTATGAAATTAATCGATATACAGGGTTGTATCCAGAAGTAGTAGGACTGTTTTTTTTCCGCACGCGCGGATCGATGGAGGAGAGTCTGAAAGGCCGGATGTTATGGAGGGGAGCCTTGGGAACAGGTTTCGACCTGCGGCAGTCGCCTGCGTGCGATAGTTGAGTGACCTCCTGTTGTGACGCCTCGTCGTCAGTTGCGATGGAGCGAAATGTGGAGCAGCGGTACGCCATCAAGTTTTGCTACAAACTTGGAAAATCAGCGACCGAAACCAAGGACATGCTTACGCAGGCCTACAAGAAGGATACCATGAGCCGTTCCTCGATATTTGAGTGGCACAAGTTGTTTCGGGAGGGGAGGGAGCTCGTAGAGGACGACCAACGCGCCGGGCGTCCGTCAACCTCGCGAACGGACGACAATGTGCTGAAAGTTAAGTAACTTTTGAACTCTGACCGACGGTTGGGCATTAAATTAATTAGTGATGAGCTGAATCTTTCGTACGGGACAGTCCAACGCATCATCACAGAGATGAGAAAAGTGCCACGGCGCGTGGATTGTAAAGGATCTCCTGACCAAGTTCGGCGTTTCCACGTTGTCCCCCTACAGCCCTGGTGTGGCACCGCCGGACTTCTTCCTGTTCCCCCGGATCGAGAGGCAGCTCAAGGGGCATCGTTTCGACTCGGTGGAAGCAGTCCAAGTGGCAACGACGAGGGCACTGAACAGCATCCCGGAGAACGACTTCCAGAAGGCCTTCGCGACTTGGAAGGCTCGTGTGTGGATGCCCAAGAGGCCTATTTTGAAGAGTGTTAAGTCAAAATATTCAATAAATTTAAAAAAAATCAGTCCTACTTTTGGATACCACCCTGTATATAGAACAAGTAAGCGTGTGTCAAATATAACATCCGAATCCAATAATAATTACAGCGTTATTATGTCTATAAGGTTCGTTATATACATTCCATAGATATTCAGAGTCCGTAAAATGTAATAAATAATTATCCTAACAAGTCATAATAATTTCCACGCCAATAGAAAAAGAAATTATTTAAGTAATTTTAAAGAAGGCTTACCCGCAAAACTGAGGTGGTTTGCTTCTAGCAAGTAACAATAGTATCACAATCTACTACATGTGCATGTTTAGAGCTCTGTATGACGAATTCTCCGTGAGCCGTATAAGCCAAAGGTGTATCAGTGCATCTAAATTTCTGCAATATAATGCAAAAGAATTTAGAAAATGGAAATTTCGCAGACTTGCTAATCTTTGGCGATAAAGTCGTTCGTCATTTGTCTGGAAGGGTGAATAGCACATACGCGTACATGGGGGACTGCAAATTTCCGCGTAGTTACGGAACACCGCCACTAAAATAATTTACTCGAATAAGTTGAAAAACTGGCTGGTGTCACGGTTCAATGAAGACCGTAATGGCTAGATATTTCAACAAGGCGGCTGTCTGGCTCACAATCACAAAGACGTGTGAGAGTATAACAACAGAAATTTATCACAAAGAACAATAAGAGAGCGAGTTAACACAGTGTCCACTTAAATTCACTTATTAAATTTGTTTTTTTCTCGAGGCTGGTTGTGCAAAATGTCGTTTTTGTAGTATCACTCAGTCTGGGATGAAGTAAATTATCTTATAGATAGATATCTGTCGTATAAGTACCGATGATTACATTTAGTATCTGAGAATAGGTGAAAAAACTTGGTGAGATTATTTGTGTTTTAATGTAATAAAATTTGATATACATGACGTAATTCATTTTTTGAAAATTTTTAAAATGTTTCAGATTTATTAATTATCTTATATACAAGAGAAGGGAGGGAAAGAGAGAGAGGTGGTTTTGAGATTCGCGAAGCATAAAACGATAAATTACAGTGAAGTTTTTAGACGTCGTAACATGAAGGCTTCGACAAGCTACGAAATGTATCAAAAGTTAATGACTTACAAAGGTCTTTGTACCCTTTTGGTTGTTTTAGTTAAAAAGTACCTAAAACAGGCTCTTTGAGGTTATATATATAGTTAGAATCTATAAGAGTTAACTCATACATCGGTTTAGAAGCCAACAGATATCGCTGTGTGAAAAAAAGCTTTTTCGTGAATTTTTGCGGGGATATGTTAATTAGTATTCATGCTCCAAGTGGACGATCGAGCGACCCCGCAAGTTACTCCGATTTCGGATTATGGTCCTGAGTAAACCAAATTCGAATTAACTCTCCTCACGAACTCAAATATTTGTCCTCTCGTCAGAAAACAATTTGTGTCAGATGTTGTTCCAGCGACGGTTTTTATGGAAAGGGCTTAACTTTAATTAAAAGCGCAAAAATCGCTGCAGCTAGCGGGCAAGCCTGCACTCCGAGCTAATAAAAGACAAATTAATTAAGCTGCAGAGACGCAATTGCTCCTGTGTGATTATCTCTAGAGACACAGTAAAATTGTAGTAATGTAAACAACAAAGAAGGGCTAAAACTAAAAGCGCAAGCGGTGCGAATGGGACACTTTGTCGACAGTTCCATAAAGCTCGAAGTAAGGCGCGACTTACATTAATCCTACGTCGGTCTAAATAATGTAATTCTCCGTGTTGCTTCTCCTCTACTGTAATTTGCTGGTTATGACTCGTTTATGTGCGCTAGTTAAATTGGATGTAGTACGGTAGTTTTAAACACAAACTTCGAAGTGCACCACCAACAAACATATGGGGCACATCGGCGTCAGGTCGTGCACCTTTATAGCGATAGGTATTGAATTTATTAATAACGACGTTTATGCTTTTAACGGTAGTTTATTATTGAGAAGCCTGTGGTTTTGCTGGTACAGAAATTTGTTTGCTATTAATAAGCGGTAAGCTGACTGGAAATTTCCAATAACACTAACACGTTGTGCTAGTGCATGAAACTGACTACATTTTATATTATTATTATAATTTTATTATATTATAATATTATTTTTATATGCTACTACCTTCAAAAATTTATATTAATGCTTGGTTAAGACTTCTTAATTTCAAATTTGCGTATTATACTTGAGAATTAAAAGTAACCAAACTTAACAAAATTAATTTACTTTAAAAGAATTATATTAAGCCAAAAGAAAAGTTTATATATTGTTTGCTACAATAATCAAAGGGAAGATTTCGTAAAATTTTAACATCACACACTCATAATGTTGACGTTACGTTCATAGGCTACAGTATAGTTGCTGAAGTTGTAATATATTCAATGATGTTATAAAAATATTGATTGCCGGTTATGATTATTTTTAATAACTTTTTTTCTTAAACTGGCGTCCAGAAAGGGATATTTGAATGTTTAAAAACTGTTGAAATTGATTTTAAAACTATTCCACTAGCACTAGCACCTAACTGTAGGATTGAGATTAAATAAATTATATGCAAGTGACTAAGAATATTTCAATAATCCGTATTAAAACTAGAAAAATTTATTATAAATTTTATGGACTTCTATGGACTTAACTAACATATTCTTACTTTACAAGCACAGACAAGCTATAGATATATAGATATTGCACTTAGTAGAAGTTTTAGATTTAATCATGTCAAATTGCAGATCCCTTATTTACTTTATCAAGATATTTTAGAAATTTTTAACATATGGATTCGGTTGTCTTGAACTTAAAACAATTTTCAGTTTCTGGAAACTGGTGCTCGCAGGGCACCCAGTTCTTATCTACGACTCCAAGCCCCACATCCCGGTAAACCGAATTAATCTACTGGCTAACAGGTGAAGGTAGTCAAATATGGTGAAAACACAAGGGCAGCAGGTTTGTTAGTAGCATGGACATAATTACTTGAATGGCTACAGAAATGCGTATGTGAAAAGCAACGGAAAACTATCACATACTCTTTTTTCAAGAACAAACATGGCAGAGAACATAAATAAAACAACTTTAAGTCCTGGGTAGGACTTAAATTTTTACAAGGTGCTAAAAATCTTCCAGTCTACTAGGGTCACTACTTAGAATGTGAAAAGCCTATTTCAAATGGTAAAGCTGCATAATACTATAAAAAAAATGAGATGAATGAAGATTGATGTACTTGGCCATAATAATGGGCAAATAATTACAAATAAAGAAAAGACAATATACTACTCTGGTGACAGATACAAGAGACTAGTACGGTGTTGCAATATCGGTCTCGCCATAATTAAATACAATATGTTAAAATTTACCTTTAAAGTTGAATTATACAAGTATATGCCCCAACAGCAGGAAGTGAAAAGGACAAGGTAAAAACATTTTACAATAACCACATAAAGTTTAAATATAACAAACACGACAAGAGCATAATTATTGGTGATTTCAATGTGAAAGTCAGTAGGCAACATTATCAAGATATGGTGGATGATTTTGGATTGGACAAACAAAATAAGAGAGGCGAGCATATAACTCAGTTTTGTTAAGAACAAAATCTATCGATCATAAATATATGGTTTAAGCTTCCAAATTGTCGATTATATACCTGGCAATCCTGTACCGATGCTCCAGATCACATAATTCGAAACCAGATAGATTATGTAACAAGCGATCCAGCAACGATTTTAAGGCGGTAAAAACCCAGAATCAAGTTACGAAATGCACAAAAACCTTATAGTAAAAAATTTAACATAAGCAAAATTAAAAATACTGACGTATGTGAGAAATTAACAGAGGCAATTAATAAACGGTTAAGCGAAAAATATGATATTAATGTCAATAGAGAATATAAATGGGCCATTTATTTCCATAATAATCTGTAATAATATGTTACAAACAGAAAAGAAACAAAAAACTTCGAGAACTAATCAGATACTTGAAATGATAGAAGATCGTAGAATAATGAAATTAAATAACTGTGAATGCTGGACTCTAGATGAGGAAATCAGAAAAGGAATAAAAACTGGTTAAAGGAAAAATGCAAAATTATCGAACATTTAGTAGAACTACAAGGTGAACGCAATTTGCATAAGCAAGTTAGAGAATCAGATGGTAAAATGCACAACAGAAGCAACATAAGAAAAAATACGAAAGATAAAACTCTTATATCCAATGAAAGGATTATATAGCAAATCTTTTTGAGGGCGTTTAGAAGATGTTAAGAGTGACACTATATTAGAAATAACAAATTGTACAAGCAGTAAAACCATAAGACAGGCTTAGACTTGGGGTCAGATAAAGTACTTATAGAAATAATTATACTGATAGAGGACAAAAATCACAATTTGGGTGGATTTACTTAACCACATCTATAAAACTGATATAATCTCAAAAGACTGGTTGCATTCAGTATTTGTTACGCTACCAAAAATAAATAAACCCAGACAGTGATGAGAATTTATAGAAAAAGCGAAGAACAACTTGCAAAACATCAGTTTGGTTTCTGTGATGGATTGGATACACGTGTGCCCCTATTATTTATACGAATACTATTGGAATAAAATATTGGTATAACCCCTTTCCCAAATAAAAAGAACAGTCTTTTGTTTGGTCGTTTATCATAAAGTTTTGATCAACACCTTTGTCATATTAAACTCCCAGAAAGGTACTCTGATATGGATTGCCAGTACTTTTAATTTCATATTATTATTTCAAAAAGGGATGTTTTGGAGTCATATAATTTATCTTTATTTTTGAAATGAGACTCAATGTGCTACCCATTAACCTTGTATGCTCTGCAACCTCTTTTACTTTACACAGGGAATTTTATGGTCTATAAAGTACTAATGTGGCTCCTCCTTTAATTACAATATATATCTTAAAGGAAAAAATGTAGAATATATTCTATTGCATTAATAGATGCTGCCTTTGTTTCCTCCGTTATGCTGCAACCAACAACTCTTTAAATTTTATTTACACTAGTGTACATCCAGTACGCTATTCTTGGTCTTAGGGCCCATAACTTGCTATAAGTCCATATAACTGCTGCTAAAATATATTTTAGATTTTCTTATAATTTTATATAGCTTCAGGTAAGTTTGGCGTCTAATGTAACCCCCAAATACCTTTTCTTGGCACATAAATAAATTTTTTCTCGTTACGATGAGAAAGTCCCAGAATTCTCATATTATTCTTTCGCCTAAATGTTACTATAGTGCTCAGTTGGGGGTTGAATGTAATTAGCCTATTCACAGCGAAATTCCACAGGAAAATTAAAAGAACTCCTTCCTTGGGACAGTTTTCTATCACCCAGACCGATAATATCTTAACTAAAAACAGTGCATACGCCGTACGTCTCATTCATGATGTTTCTCTATTACTTTGAGTATAAATTCCATAAGACTATTGCACGAAAACAGTCTGACTTACCAATTTTTGGTATAAACAGTACTCTTGTTACACTTCATATTTTTGGTAAATACTTTAGGTTTATATTTGCTCTTAGAGTCAAATAGATTATTTAATTAAAAGGTTCGGTCATTTCTGTAGCATAGCTGGATTAATTTTTCCGCTCCTTATGATTTAGATGGCTCTTTCACCTTAAATAGAATTACCACTTTCCTGATAGTTCGGCAGTTTGTCTTTTTACTCAGTATCCAATTTCATCCAGATTAAGATTTTGTTTGTCATCATACGTTAAATTTTACATAATGTTTGTTCCAGAAATGAATACCCGAAATAGTCATTGCGTCTATTTTTATTTTGACGTGCTCTCTATTGCTAGTTGCTAGATTGAGCACCTTGCATGCTTAAAGAGTAGCTTCTAGAATCTGGTACATGCTAGAGACATTTCTATATCCTTACATATTTTTCTGCATGATGATCTGCAAACCTTTTTCTGTGTTTTTGTTCCTAATCTGCTGTTTTGATGTCTTCGAATTGTTTAGTCAATGTACGTGCATATACGTTTTTTCGAATAATGATTTTTCTTTCATATTTACTTGTTGATATGTACTATATGCTTTCTTAGTAATAAATATACATAATTTCAAGGTCGAAGTAGTAGAACAGTATTTACGGTTTTACAGTTTGTCGACGCAAGGACTCCCTGCTGCAAAAATTATAGTTGAAGCAACCAATATTCTGTCCACACTGCGTCAACAGTTAGGCAGAAATAAATGACACAAAAATTTCGAAACGGGACAAATTTAGATCAAAAATGGAACGTAACGTTACTAAGACTGAAGTTGTTTGAAATAAATATTACAAAAACGAGGAAGGTGGATTTTTCTATCCTGCTATGCCACTTTTACTTCCCAGAGCTCAAAATAACAAGTAAGGAGGGCTAAATAAAACTCAGACATTCGTTAACGTAGACTCAAATAAAGTTATCAAGATCCAACTGTGTCTTAGGAATAGAAAAGCGATTTCTTAACTGAAAGGAGTACAATGAATGTTCAATACTACTGCAATCTGCTGGTGAAGGAGAACAAAATATATTACATCTATTCCTGCTCCTAAGATTACCTTAGGAAGGTAGTAATTTTAAAGCAACAAGCAAGTAGAGAAATTCAATAGAATACTATAACAAAAATATAATACTAAGACATAAAAAAAAATTTAAATTCTTTTTATTGCAATTATCGTTTTACTTTTTCAATATCCAAATGAAATTTAAAAAAATTGACATTTGCTAAGTAACTATTTGAAAGCTTTTCCTACTCTTACAGCTTTACGATAAACACATAATAAACACTGTTTAATATTACTTAGTTAGTTTCTTTATCTTAGAACATATCAAATTATTCTTCAAAATAATAAAAGTTAGACTATATTTAAAGCACGCATTATTAGCTTTCATATAATGTATATTAAAAAGTTTAACCAAAAGAACTTTTATAATCTTCTCTGCTGACGTATATTTTGAACAAACTATATATAACAAGTTAACGATTATAAGAAAGTTGGTGCCCCGTTGAGAATATATTTCATTATTGATATATATATATATATATATATATATATATATATATATATATATATATATATATATATGCACAACTATATATACGTAGTTTTACTATAAAAGATAAAGTTCATCAATAATGTTTTTTTTTAGTGCTAAACGTAAATTAGGGCTGATTTACCTATTGTTAGCATAAAAGAGCATCAAAAAGGTGGCGCCCACCAAATTGATGGAAGACAAAATTAAGTGTCGGGCCTATTCAATCAATCATCAAGCTGATTGGACTGTCGAAATTAATGAGAATTCCTCTGGAATGTGATTCAGCCAGAAAATCGGATTTAGCGGGTTCTATTTACTTTTGTCCTTCGACGCTGCGATAGGCCTGCGCGCATTTTCCTTTCGATTCGGTGCGAGGCGAAAAACTATTGGAATACAGATTTATTTTCTGATTGTGAAACCCAAACAAATAGAGACATATTCACTGAACGACCACAGCATGTAGTTTTTGCACAAGTGCCGCATACAATCAGCTTTTTTCTGTAAAAGCGATTCCTATTTGAATTTGTATTTTTGTTTGACTTATTCAGTTATTTGCTACAAATATTTATCCTGATGTGCGCAATATTCAGGTTTGTGAAGTATCGCTATAATATTGGTACGTTGATTATTGAAAGTATTGGTAAAGTTTCATACAAACTATAAATTTATATGAAAGCACTGTATTGTAGACGAGTGACTTACATTTTTAGTAATATGTGCTTTCAGACGTACTTTACATTTAATTGTAAGATTTTCTTAGATTTATATCGATAGAAGTCGTCGTATATCACTTTATAGTGAACAATGTGCTATTTCGTGCTGTAAGCCAGAATATATTAATATTTTATTGTATATATATTTAACAAACCAAACCCTCTTTTTGAATTCTTTTATCGTGCGTTTTTCAATAATACTAGGGGTAGTAAATGTTTCGTTTGTTCCTTATTTTAGTTATTCTTCAGGCGTTGATCGGATCCTATTTCGTAAAGAGTTATTATTAGTGTTTTTTAATTTTATTTATTTATTTATTTTTTTAACTGTGTACTGATTTTTGTGTTTTGTGTAATCATATATTGATCGTATGTTATGAATTAAAACTATATGTGACCTCATTTTTTAATAAACCTTGACATTTTTGAAAATTATACTGCAAAGAACATTTTTTATTGGTGAAACAAAACATGCAACAACGGGTAATAAACGGCCATCAAAAAGAGATTGCTTGAGTGTTCTTTTATAAGTATTAAATATGTCAAATTACCTCTCAGCGGTAGTGCGTCTTATGGTAGGTGAGTGTCTCATTTTCTGAAAGAAAGCTAGAATCCCAACTCAAAACAAGTTGAACTGTAAAAAAGTTAAAAAAGTTATTCAAAACGTAGCAACTATTTTCCAGAAACAAAAACCAAAAGAACAACTTAAATCAGGAAAGGGAAGAACAATTTATAGAGAAACTAAACGATTTCTTGGACATTGCACACTCCAGAGCTGTGAATACAATAAAAATCGCTGCAGATAAGAAATTTTTAATTACTCAATGGCATAAAGGACGTCACGGTTGCATGTTTGAAAGAGACATGATGCTTCCTGCACGATAAGAAAGATCGGAAACCACGAAAAAGAGACTAAAGAATCTAAGATGCAAAGTAATGTAACAGGAGAACCATCGAAAGTCAAGAAATTAATGTAGGTAAGATACGTGAGACAGTTACCTTTCATTGCGGTTAATCATATGAAAAGACTTTTAAACGGCTATTTACTTGCCTATTTAAGAGAAGAATAGAAAATCCACCCAGCTACGCTTGGCTGCTATAGAGAATGCAAGTGTTACGAACTTTCTGTAGCAATCGTTACTACTGCTGCAGCTATTTCTTCCGATGTTCTTTGAGAACGTCGCAGTCGTCTTGCTTGGTTTTCTACTTCAACTTCCTCTGGAGTTCTTTTGGCACATATACGTCGCCTCGCTTCATTTATTGCTGCCCTGTGATCCACAGTCTGTTCACTTCTTCGTTTTCTCATGTAATTTCTGTGGTCCTCAGTTGTTTGTAAAAATACAGAAAACTAAAACAGTAGGATAAATAATTTAATTTTAATTTAAGTTTTTAAAATTGCAGTGTGCTTTAAAAATACGACGATCGTTCGTGCATTTCCGAGTGGCCCCGAACACGTTACTCTGGCAACCAATGCCTCTCACACGGCCGCGTAGGTGTGACAAACCAACAAATCACCTTTTATAAGATATATTAATGGAGCGATGACTACATAGAAGCACCCGACAATGTAGAACCCGGGCATTCTAATTTCAACGTTGACAAGAAAATATCAAGTAAAACTAATTTACATTACTCTGAGTCTAAGCGTAAGGAAGTGGCATGTGCTTCATACAAAACATCTCAAAAAAGAGACGCAACACAGCGATTGGCTCTACGTCTTTCAGCTACCCTTGATCAATGTAAGCTAAGTGATCGAGATGCCTGCCATTTTCTGTAAGAAATCTTGGATGCTGTTTCCATAGACCCGAACATCCGTACCATAATACATATATATCGTCTATTGGACGAGAATCTACGTTCAGAAGCCGCCGTGAATATTAAGACACAGTTTTCCGGGTTGAACCTAGATTGGGATGGGAATCTACTTCCAGCTTTAACAGGAAAATCACAAGTAGATCGTCTTCCTGTTATTACCAGTACTCCTGAATGATCAAGTAGTACCTAAACTAAAGTATCTCCGGCTGTTTATGATACATTTTGTGGAAGCCTTTGTTTCTGACACAACTTTCGAATACCGATAGATTTAATGGTGCTTGCACCCTTTCTGTACAAAAATTGGGAAAAGAAATACTTTTTTGCATGTCGGCATCATATTTTAGAAGTTATACTTCAGTGTATTTTTGCCGAATCAAAATTGTCAGCAATGACAGGATTCAACTATTTAAAATATTTTAGAGTTAGTGGGGAAAATAGATAAAAGTGACTTTCAAATCTGAACCACTAGTCTCTTTTATTATAGGCTATTTTACGGATGAAATTTTTGATTTTTCTTTAAAAAAAATAATGATTTATCAAGAGATAACTTCAGAGAACTGTTAGAAGTTTTAATCAGTTTTTAAATGGAAAGGCATTTTTTTCACCAACCAGGTGCATACCATCTGGCCCGCTGGATGGCAAAAATATTGTGCTGCCTCAAAACATTTTTATTTGTAAACCAATTTAATATAACCAAACAAGTGCAGAATGCATTGAGAAGAGTTTGCTATTTAATTGTAAAATGTTACACCGAAACGTGGTTTTGTGCAGATGGTGCGGTAGAGGCTCTATTGAATGATATCATTTTTTCAAAAAGATTAGTAGATTACCAACAGCACGATGGGGAAGTGGCTGATGTTGCCATAAAAAAATATGTAACCATTTATGGTATGTGACCGACCATACGATGATATTTTCATTGTTTGATGAAAGGATTGGTCATTCAGAAAAACGCAACGTGGCAAATATTTTATTAAACAGTGATGAAGGAGATGCAAGTCATGGCAAATTCCCGAAAAACTGAAAGAGAAAAAACCCAAAGAGAATACTACATATGATACCAAAATATAATAAATAAAATATAATAAATGCGTTTAATATTTAAATTTTACTCAAAATATAAGGAAAAATATAAGGTTAGTCTCAAAAATATATAAATAATTTTGTTTGCACTGAGAAGAAAAAAGTTTTATTCAGACCAGTATAAATAAAATTGAAACTCTTCTGTCTTTTCATCATTGTTGCGGGACTAGGCTCTATCAGTTTTGGGGATAAGGAAAATAACAGTTGTAGAACGTTTTAGTTTTCTGTTTACTGTTCTTAAAATGTACTCATTGTAGCAAGTAGATGATAGCTATTTAGATATTCGTTGACATTTTTAAATCTCCATCATTTATTAGCATGACTAATTATTTAGTTAGGATATTTAATTGGTTTTGTCACTAGGATATTCAGTGAGCTGGCAATTTTTTCTATTTTTTATTTTTAAGTAATTTTAACTTTAATACTCCAGGAGTAATTGTTGTTACAAGGAGTACCCAGTTTTGATTGTAGCAATATTACGTGTTGAAGGGTAACAGTTGGATTTTCCACTACGTTTTTTATTTTATTTATTGTATTTAACATAATTTTGACTTAATTTTAGGTTCAAATATTCTTTGTAGTTTCCTCAGTTATCCACAGCAGGTAATATCAAAATTTCAAATATCTGATTTAAACAGATTATTGGTCAAATTTAGACAACAAAGTTGTTTTGACGAACGGCTGTTTAAAAAGTGTTTATTCATATAAAGCGATGTTAATTTAACAGTTAACACAAATAATACTTGACCTTTTGGCATCTTCTTTGATGCTATTATCAAGAAATTTGGGTTATTTCTTTACTATGGGTCTCAATATGTCTATTTCCTAAAAATAACTATGAGTGAGGTGAAATTGCAAATTTCTCACTTGGTCGTCAGCAAGATTCAATGCATGAAGATGTTTTTTTCTGACTAAAACTCCTATTTCTTCACATTTTCTTTTCCAGTTCTTTAGTATATGTTGAAAACATATTTTAAAGTGTAGGTGATTTCGAGCAACTTTGTAAGGGACCTTTCGTCATTTTGAAACTATTGGTCCAATTTTGTGTAATCTTTACGGCTATTTTACTTCTCTCGTGGCTTTCTATAGCTTTTCCCTATGTATTGTTCTGTTTTCGCCTTTTTTCTCTATTAACTGTTGAATTTTACATACAATATATGATCTCCTCGCTGTAAATTCAGCCCATTATTCCGCTATTTTTCTTTTTTTTGCTATAGTCTAGTTTATTTCTTATTACTTGATAATAGATTTGTCCCATTGTTGATGATACATTTATTTCCCTATAGTTATTATGTTTTTTTGATCTCGACTTTTATAAATTGCTCTTAAGTACACCCGTTTCGATTATCGATGTATTTCTATGCGATTTATGGTTCCCTGGAACACTATTTATTGTGCAACAAGGTTTTGTAAATCCATATTTAATTGAGGTGAAATTCGTCGAGGTACTGTTAATTTATTATTTTTAACAAATTTTATTGCATTGGTTATCTTTGCCTGGCTAGACTGCAAAACCAAGAGTTGCGGGTTCGAATACCGCTCTCGCCAATTCAATCTCTGGTATTTTTACGACTCCGGCTGCAACAAATGAGTACACCTGGAGGTCAAACTCTGGGGTAATAATAGGCGGTCGGTACGTAGCGCTAGCCACGTTACTTAGTACCCTTGTGTACCGTAGGCTCTATATTGTAGCAGACCTATCCTGTTAAGACCCCAAGGGGTCTTAGTGGCCTATTACGGGGAACTATCTAAAAACTAAAATCTTGTTTCTGTTAAGAGTTTTTCGTAGGATCTTTTTCATTTTCCGTCACTATTCCCTATGACTTGGAGTTTCAGAAATCCTTTTACAGCGTTTTATTTGTAAAGTACTCAAAATAGTGTATAAAAAATAACTTTTACTATTTTTTTCATTTTACTATTCACTGAAAAAGCAAAACAAGAAAATAAGACTGCAACATTATAATCATTTAATAAATAATCTTTCTATGGCCAGATAACATTTTGTAACACGGAAAACTATGTGAAGTCATTTATTGACCTGATTTGTAATACTCATTCAGAAAAACCCTTTACAGTAATGAATAAGATGAAAAAGAACAATAGCGCAAAATAAAACAGCACTTCTTCTAGTTTTTTTTCTTAAATTAAGTCTTGGTAGGAATAGGTATAATGGACAACTGGTATGCTGTACGAACGTATAATTAGAAAGAGAATAAAGAGAGAAATAAAAATCGTAGAGGACCATAGTTGATTTAGAGCAGGAAGATCATGTATAGATAATATATTTACAATAAGATAAATAACGGAAGAAATAAAAGCAAATAATTTACAAACTCATTTAATATTTATGGACCTTAAAAAACATACTGCCCCCATGCAACGATTTTTCGAAATAATAGCAAGAGTTGGTACCAATAAATACTATATAAATACAATAGAAGCAATGTACGTAAACCAGCAAGGTACAATTAGACAGGAAAAGAACATACATCAACATTTTAAAACTAATGAAGAATTGCGACAAAGATATAGCTTATTTCCAACTCTCTTTAAAATATTCTTAAAGTACATTCTAAATGTATAGAAAAGAACATGCCAACTAATAAATATAAAAATAGACCAAGATTGCATCTACACTTTTAGAAGATCAAGTTCAGATAGTTGAAGATGAGTATAATATCGATTACATGATGAGACAACTTGGGGAAGCATACAAACAAAATGGCCTAAAGGTAAATTATAAAAAAATAAAATAACTAGTAACAGGATAAGAAAATGGCCTAAACCTTAATAACCATTAATAAACCATTTCAAGAGTAAAACGTAAAAAGAGAAATTAATAACAGAATTACAGCCGGTGTGGTTCCCTATTGGAGGGGCAGTGGCTGGAGTGCGGGTGGACCCAAGTTTACTCCCGGAGCTCTCCGATGCCTGGCGGCTGACTTACTCAGTCATTAAAAATAATTGAGTATCTTCATTCACTTCAAACAAAAGGTAACAATGGCGCTTGTCTAAGGTGCGATGCTTGCCACATATCCCCACATTAAAGATGGTGCGCGATGGCTGGGCACATTAGCAAGCATGTGAGAGCTTTAACCTCTCAGTTCACATGTCGTGCTCCCACGTGAAGCCTTACCGCTACCAATAACAAAATGATTTAACCTAAACAGGCGACACACAAGTTGAACTCATTGTTGTGTTCAAAGAAAATAAGAAATAAAACTAAAACTGGGATACTGGATACGGTACTGACTATACTCTTATATAGAGCAGAGACGTGGTCTATCACAAAACAAGATAAGCAAAGAGTTGAGGTGGTAGAAATTGACTTTTTGAGGCGAGAATGCAGTGTGTCAAAATCAGAACATGTAGACAACACCGAAATCCGTAGAAGAATAGATACGTTTATCAAAGCATCGAGGAAGATGTAAATTAAGAGATTAATCTGATATAACCACGTTCATAAGATGATCATTTGCGACTATTAAAATGGAAAACGGAAGGAAGAAGTAAAAGAGCCAGACCGGAAGCATGGTTCAAACAGGTGCAAGAAGATATGAGAAGAAGGGAGATTATAACAGCAGACTCGTTAGACCAAAAGAAGTGGTGTCTGGGATGCAAGAGACGGCCAAGAGAGCTGTAGTGAAACTTATATATATATATATATATATATATATATATATATATATATATATATATATATATATATATATATCTTATAAACTCTACTTGAATACCACTTTTCGTAATTTACTCTTTGCCGAGATTTTTTCTATTTTATGGAAGGACTTTATTTACTTTAAAGTAAAATCAGGAAACTTGTGCAGCAATGCATTGTTGTGTCTTCAGGATGATGACACAAAAACACCATTTTAGATCTACTTGAAAAGATAGTACTTATTGTGAAACAAACCACTTGCTTTGCTTGCAGTTTATTAGAGTACATTTATATAAATTTGTTTACGGTATACGTGCACACCATTCCATCGGTCTCAATTATCAGCCAAGCGCTATAGTAAGGCTACGTAATATATTAATGTAACCCTAATTTTATTCTCCACTATCTCGAGGGAATATAAATATTAGTTATTTAAATATTAAGCGCTAGCATGTACAACGCTCTGCGAGTGTATATTTTTATTACAGTTTCATAAAAATTAGTTGCTTAAGCAAAAATAATGTTCTGCAAACTAAAATTTATCTTTCATAAAGTTTCCGGTTAATATAATTCAGTGAAAAATTATTTCTATTACAGAAATTTTATTTCTATATTTGTATAAAAGTTAAATTGTCACATTCTTGGTTTAAATTTTTTATGTACAGCTATTTAAAAGATGTTTTTTCATATTATCTAATAGCTTTCTTATACTGTCATAACTACATATTTTGCTATTAAAAGATTTAATATAATTTTAATGTTTGATAGTAGAGTAAAAATTACGAATTTGGTTGAACATTAAAAATTTATACTTTCGCTGTAGAGACGCATGCTTGTGTGGCTTTTTATTCTTACAAATGCTGGCCGTTAAGGGAAAGCCTTTCACCCGCATTCTTTATAGTGTACATACATTTCCAAAATTATGTTCTGTAAAAAATAAATAGATGTTCCCTAAAACATTACGAAAATTTATATGAACATAAACCTGGAGTGCTGTTTTCTTTTTTATTCATATTTGAATTTCTTTATTTTCTTAATTAAATAACACTCTTTAGAGTAATACTTCACTATTTTAGTAGATATAATTTCCAAACCTCATTAAATCTGATACATTCTGTACACCACTAAAATATTCACTTAATATATTGCGTGTATTTTATATTATTATATATTATATTATATTTATAAATATTTCTTTAATAAAAAGCAACTTATATATGCAACACAATAATCGACCGTAAATTAGAAAAAGTAACTGCGTGAATGATATTTGATATTCTGAGGTCAAGTTTTCCTTAAAAGTACGAGATTTCAGCCCCAATGAAATAAAGCAATAGAATTATTGTTAAATATAGTTTTTCAATATCCTTAGGAAACGAAGACAACACCAGCAAGAAGTAAGAAAACGCAAAAGGAAGTAGAAAAATAAACAATAACAAAGAAGATAAATAATGACATATGGAATAATACCTCAATTTTTGAAAAAGATATGGAACTTATAAATGAAATTAAAGAGTTCCATATAAAACTAATAGAAATAAGCGAGACATAAAAAAACTGGCATACAATGGATATCAGAGAAACACATACATTACTATTCAAGAGTAGAACCTGGACAAAGAAGAAAGATATAATAATAACACAAAGACAACACATAAAATTTACAATGGCTAATCCAATTTTGTCAAGAATTGTGCATCTAAGAATTGAAAATTTTAGAAATATAATGAATATAATAAAATTAGGTGCGCCAATGTAGGGAACAATATGGATGGGTTCCGTGAAAAAATATAAAAGGTGGTAGATAATATAAAGGAAGCTAATGAGAATATAATATTGGTGGGAGAAAATATATTAAACAGAAATGGTATTAGAATGAGAATTCAGTCACATTATGATATCAAGATATGAATCATAAATATATCTTTGCAGCTGACAAAAGAGGAATAGTCGGTAGTGATAGGGTGGTGTATTTTGGTGAGGTTCGTTATATGTACCACTTGTGCGGAAAAGCAGGAGATTTCTGGTGTGAAAGTCCATTCAACGTGATTGGTAAGTGTTGTGGCTTTTTCGTCGTCTGTGTAGAACGTATAGTTATCTTATTTAAATGTAGGTATTTCTTGAGCAGTTTTTAAGATTTTTTAGGAGTTTTCCATGTACTTAAGTCACCGGGGACAATATCAGATATGTATTTACCGTAGGATTAGATTCTATAGTTGTACAATTTGCGTCTTAGTTGGTCTTTGGGTTTCTCGTTCGTTGCCAAAGTCTTCTAGTTTGCCTTCGATGCTTGATGAGGTTGATTACGTAAGGAAGAGGAAGATTTTAATCAGGTTTGTGATGTCACGGTTTGTTTATAGAGGCCGTTTTGGCAGCATCAGCTACTGATGTGGTGATGTTTGAGATAGCCATGCCGATATCTTGGTTTATAAAGGTTCTTATTTTGGTGAGGTTACGATTCAAAATTTCTTAATAGACATCGCAATTTATTGGTCCATTGGTTAATTGCACGGGAGGTGGCATGTGTTTAGAAGAACTGCCAAAGGAGGTAGGAACGGGCAGATGATCTGAATTTAGTTCGGGAACTACCCTTTGTGCAGTAGGCTTGGTGAAATTCTTTTAGATGACAATATCCAATATATCTGGCTGCTAATTAGTTGTGTGCGGGAAATACGTGTATTCATTTGGCATTGAAGTTTGTAATCCACGAGTTGTTGAGAATTCTTCAAGTCTTACAACTGCTGGATTGGTTGCTCTGAAGCCACAAGCTACTGTTTAAATTTCCCACTATCAGTGTTGTTGATATGTGTTAAGTAATGTTGTGAGGTGATCTTAAGTTTGGTTTTTTGTTGAGTCTCATGTAGACAATTATAATAGTAAGATTACTTGTGTTATTTAATTTTATATCTATTTATGTGATTTCTAATGTGACATAAAGAAGGTTTGCAATTGGATTATGGCCAAACGCTATTTGGACATTTCTGCCTTTACGGCATACTCAATCCTGGGATTTTCAAGGCTTCGTCTTCCATCAGATGGGTTTCTATGATACAGGCTATGTCGACTTGATATCTAGCTAGAAACACTATAAACGTAGACCATCGAATAGCTATATCGTTAGCGTTCCAGTTAAGGATTGTTGAAACGTTAACTGTTCGTTGCAGGTTAGGGTCCACTTAGGAATAGGGGTAGAACAGTGTTGACTAGAAAAGTTTTGGTTAGAGAGAGATATGGGGTTATTAAGTCGATTAAAATTGTGAAGAGATTACTAGGAAGAACATGTTTGATTCGGTATTTGGAATATTGTTTAGAATGTTTTGCACGCGGTTAGCATACGTTTGGTTTTCACTAATATAGGCATTATTAAAGTTGATTTTGTTAGGGTTTCTGGTATTGGAGTTTCTTGTGATGGCTACATCCTCGATAACTGGCTGCGTCGTCTCCACCGCAGTTTACACATATTAGTTTTTCATTGGTTTTCTCATTGAAAGCAGTGTGTTTATGAGTATCTGCACACTTGACACATTTATACGGTAGGCTGCAATGGTTCTTAGTCTGGCACCTATAGCATTGAGGTATATTTGTGGTACTCTTTTGTAGCTCTACTTTAACAATAAAATAAAGTAATTGTTTAAGACTAAATATTCGTTTGTCGTCGTCGTTATTTCTTAATTTGGCTGCATATATTGGTAGTGACATTTTGTCCTTGGTTAAAAGGATTATATTAATAACAAGTGAGGTCTTCACTAATTTCTTCTTTGGTTAAGGACAACTGTACATTTTTGATAACCACTGATAATATATATATATATATATATATATATATATATATATATATATATATATATATATATATAATTCTCAGCTTTAGATTTCACAAGACGCAAATCACCGTTTATGTTATATGTAACGTATTAGGCCGCCTTCTTGCGATTTTAAAGCTATGACATTTGGTCTTTCGAAACATCATGCGATTTGGCGTTTGATGCACATAACTTCAATAATCAGCTGTGTTCACGATGGCAATCACAAAAGAGCATATTCGATTTTCCATCCACTTCGCGTTTCATCTTAAGAAAAACGCTGCTGAAGCCACCTAAATGAGTTGTGCTGCATATAGTGAGAATGCTGTAAGTCATTCAACGTGCAAGGGGTACCAAAGATTTCGCGGAGGAGAGTTTAGTCTTGAAGATCAACCACGAGCTGGACGCCCTCAAACATTTGACACGGATGAGCTGCACACGTGTTAGGCTGGGAACTTCTCCCACATACGGCGTATAGGCAAGACATGGCCCCTTCCGATTATCATTTATTCCGGTCGTTACAGCATCACTTGGCTGATACGCACTTCGAAACAGAAGAACAAGTCCAAAAATGCATCGATAACTTTATCGTCTCGAAGCCGGTGAGCTTCTACCACCAGGGAATTCGCAAGCTATCCGAAAGATGGCAAAAGGTCATCGATGCCAACGGAGAATACTTTGATAATTACGTTTTTTTTGTTTGTTTTTAAATAAAACTTTAATTTTGCAGAAAAAAGCTGAGAACTTATTTATACACCTATTATATATATGAAACGCACTAGAAAACCCAATCCAAGTCGACGAGACTAGGATACCACAACTTAATTTCAATATATGTATAAGACATCATATACGCAGACGATAGGCAAAGTAAATGTCCTAAAACCTGTCTGAAAAAAAAAGAAATGGAAATAAATAGGAACAAGAGTAATATTCTACATATCTAAAAAGAAGAAAGAGAAGAAAACAGACATAAGACTAGATAAACAACAACTAAAATTAGTAAAAAAACTACGAATAGCTATGAACTATAATCAACAAAGGCGGTAAGATAGATCAAAAAATAGAAACAGAATAATCAAAACAAGTAGAGTCTTTCTTTCTTTCTTTATTCTTTAGCCTTCTTCAATCCATTTGCGGATGTAGGCCTCCCCTAGTTCCTTCCATCGTGTCCTGTCTTGTGCAATTCTTTTCCATGCAAGACCGGCGTGTAGTTTTACATCATCTATCCATCGCATCTGTGGTCTACCCCTTGTTCTTTTGCCTAGCCAGGGTCGCCAGTCCTGGATTCGTGCGTTCCACCTGTTGTCCGTTTGGCGGGCATTGTGTCCTACGAATTGCCACTTCAGGCTAGCTATTCTTTTTCCCACATCTGTGACTTTTGTCTTCTCCCTTATCCAAGTGTTTCTTTTTCTGTCTTTTAGGGTTATTTGTAACATTTGGCGCTCCATGGCTCATTGGGTCTTCATACGTTTGTCTACATTTCTCTTTGTCAAAGTCCAGGTCTGAGCCCCGTAAGTAATGACGGGCAGTATACAGCTGTCAAACACTTTTGTTCTCAGGTATTGAGGTATCTTTCGGTTTTTTAATATGTAACTTAATCTGCCAAAGGCAGCCCATCCTAGTTTCGTTCTTCTTGCGATTTCTATTTCTTGATTTTCTTTATTAAGTGTAAACCTTTTCCCTAAGTATGTGTATTTTTCTATTTGTTCTATAGTGTTTTGTTCTAGTTCGATATTCACTTCCTCTTCGGAATTTGTCATGATTTTTGTTTTTTCGGTTTTTATCTTTAAACCCACTATTTTAGAAGCTTCATTTAGTTCTTGGAGCATTGAGTTTAGTTGGTCTCCATTTGTTGCAAATATTATGACGTCGCCTGCGTATTTTAGATTATTTCAAAATTTGCCGTTTATATTGATGCCGTTTCCCTCCCAGTTTAGGCATTTGAAGACATCCTCAAGGGCTAATATAAATAGCTTAGGCGATAATGGGTCTCCTTGACGGACTCCTCTCTGTATTGGGATTGGATCGGTTTCTTCTGACCAGTTGACTGTTATTGTAGTATTCTTATATATATCTTGGATTATTGTCATATATCTGTGGTCTATCCTACTGTTCCATAGACTCTTCTGTACTGCCCACGTTTCGATGCTATCGAACGCTTTTTCATAATCTATTAGTGCTATGTATAATGGGAGATGATATTCATTTGCTTTCTCTATTAGTATCTTGAGGGTTAATAGATGGTCCGTTGTACTAAACCCTTTGCGGAAGCCAGCTTGTTCTTCGGATAAATACATTTCTATTTTGTTATTTAATCTTTTCATTATGATTTTTGAGAAAAGCTTATATACTTGTGATAGTAGTGTTATGGGCCTGTAATTTTTTAAATCTTGTTTGTCTCCCTTTTTATATCGTAAAATCGTTATGGCCTCTTTCCATTCACTCACTATTCTTCCAGTTTCCAAACATTTATTGAACAGTGTCTTCAACGCTCTTATTATTTCCTCTTCTCCTTCATTTAATAGTTCTTTTGTCAGATTGTCTTTTCCTGGCGCTTTTTGATTTTTCATTTCTCTCATCGCACTAATTATTTCCTCTTTTTCTATTTCTGGCATATCTTCCGAGTTTATATTTGTTATTTTCTTTTATTTCTGTGAGAGCTTTTCTTTGGGACTTGTACAACTCCTCATAGAATTCTTTTACTGTAGAGTTTATCTTGTCTTTCTCTCTTACTTCTCTTCCATCTTTATCTTTTATTACTATTATCTTGTTTTTGCCTATTTTAGGTCTCAATGCTTTCATATTTTGATTCTTTTCTATAACTTGTTGAATTATAACGTCTTGTTTTTTTAATTTCATTTTGTCTTATTGTTTTCCTTATTAATTTATTTAGCTCAACAAATTCTACAGTATTTTGTTTGTTCTCCTGTGTTAGCTTCCTTCTGCTTTTCAGCATCTCTTTTATTGTAGATGATAGTGTTTCATTTTTCTTGTTCTGTTTTGAGGTTATTTTTTGTATTGAGTATGTAATTGCTTCTTTTATTGTTTCGCTAATTTCGTCTACATCCATGTTTGTATATTTTTTATCTTTTAGGTGTCTTTTTATTCCTTCTCGGTATTTGTCAGAGTTTTCTTTTAGTGTTTCGCTGTTGATTTTGTTTGTATTGATCTTTAGTCTTTTACTCTCTCAATTTCTTATTTATATATAATTTGGCCCTGATTAGTCTATGATCGCTGACAATGGTGCAGTTGTTCAGCACGCAGATTTCTTTAATGATTTCTTTGTTTCTTGTTAGAACGTAATCAATTTCGTTTTTGTTGTCCCCGTTTGGACTGATCCATGTCCATTTGTTTTGTGGTTTTTTCTTGAAGTAAGAATTCATTGCAAATAAGTTCTCTTGTTCTAGGAAGTTGTATAGCATCTCACCTCTTTCATTTCTTTTCTCATATCCGAAATTTCCCATTCTTTGCTCTTCTTTGTCTTTTCTTTTTCCCAACTTTGCATTGAAGTCTCCTATAATGATTTTGTATTCTGTTAAATTGTCCCTCAGTGCTTTGGAGATATCTTCGAAGCAACTTTCTACTTCTTCGTCTTTATAAGATTGAGTTGGTGCGTATACCTGGACTATTTGCAGAGAAATTTTGTTATTTAGTTCTATTACGAGATATGCAACCCTGTTTGATATTGCCTTGTACATTTTTATTCTTTCTGCGCTGTTCTTGGATACGATGAAACCTACACCTCTTGTTCCGTTATTTTCGCAGTCTGAGTGATATAGCACGTTGCCTGAGTTCAATCTTATTGATTTCTCTTCTTTTCGTCTAACTTCTGCCAAGACGACTATGTTACATTTTATTTTTGATAGTTCCTCTTCCAGTTCAAGTATTCTATCGTTGGATTTCAAAGTTGTTACATTATATGTTCCTATGTACAGTGCTGTATGTCTTGTCTTGTTTTTGATTTTTTGTAGATGGTTCTTTATCGAATTTTTGCCCTCCCCAGAATCCAAGGGGCTGACTAACGAGGTAGTGTGGGATTCTGAACTTTCTTTTCTACCCACCTGGGGTAATGAATCCGTTTTATTGAAATTCGACATTTAGGAGTTTAGAAGGGGTTTTTTGGCCATTTCAACGCCACGCTGGCCAGGCGTGTTGGCGAGTTTTGTTCTTGGCCGTAGAATAGTAGACTCTACTACCACATAAACAGTATCCTAGCAGGAAAAAGAATTGAGCACCAAAATAAAATTACACCTATACAAAACCATCTACATAGCTACAGTTAACTACGGTTCAGAAAGGTGGGCGATGCTGAATAGGCACAAATCTAAAATAACAGCTGCAGAAATGAGATACTTTGAAAAGATCATAACGCATCACAAGCATTAGCAACGAACTAGACCTAAAATTTCTAGTAGAAGAAAATGTTCAACATAAGACCCGAAGGAAGGAGAAAGCGGAGTAGACCGAGAATCTAGTGGGGAGAAAACGATAGATGAAATGACAAGGGAAATAGGAAAAACCACCACAAAAGCACAGATAATAAGAGAAAAAAACACTTTTAAGAAATGGATCAAAGCCCAACACCATGAGGCACAAATTGGGATAAACAGAAAGAAGATTAAGAAGAAGTATTATCTATACTTGTAGATTTCCTGCTTCTTGATCTGCTTCTTACTTCATTCAGCTCGTCGAATGTTATGGAATCTAGATAATTAGTATATGAAAGGTTTACTTTATCTTGAGCTACCTCGTCCTTTACGTTTCTATTATACCACAGTTTTTGTAGTAGTTTGTTTATCTATTTCTATTTTTATTTTCTAGTTATCTTATTCCGAATTTTTAAAGATTAATAATTTTAAATATATCGAAGAAGAGTACACTTTAGAATTTTGTGGTTATTTTAAGTCAAACAACAATATAGGTACGTAACAGCCTTTGGGGGAAGTTGAATAATAGACCTGTCCAAAGTAACATAGACTACAAAGTGCATGGTGGGGCCTGATGCAACAACCGTTGGTAGTTGGTGGTGACATTGGTTAGATGAACAAACTCAACCGTAGTTTTGGTTCTTATATGACTAAATTAGGGCAACGGCATTAGCCATCAAAGATATCTAATGGTTTAACACACTGATTGGTTATTGTGAATAATAATCTAAAGATGTTTAGTTGAAATTTCATTCATTGACACGTTGACTTTTAAGTGAGTTTTACCGTTATATTAGTTGTCAGTGGGGCATGGTGCAAAAAAAAATCTGAAAACAAGATAATGCCTGGGCACACAGCACATATGTTTTTATAATATCGTGAGATAACGGAATGCTCATTTGATATAGACTGTTTAAACTCGAAAAACAATCAAATTTGAGGTAATTCCCCAAAATCCCCACCATCCCCAGAATTATGCCACAAGTGCATCGGGGCACTTCTTAAACATCATATTCGTAATCAGCAAACCCAAAAACCCTTATTCAAACTGTTGTTATGACCCCCCCCCCAAGTACATCGGGGCACTTTCTAAGCATCATATTTGTGATCAGCGACTCCAAAAACTTCTTAGTAACGAGAATGAGCTTATTTTGGCCAATGTTAAGCGAGAAATAATATATTCTTCTGTGTCTGCAAAAAACTCATCAAATAAATGCATTTTTTGCGTGCACAAATGCACTTTTGCATTATAACAAAAAAATATGTGGTAACATTTTTTTATGATGCTCTTACAAATAGAATGCGCCTTGGAACGTCTCGATACATGTACCCGCTAAAAATTTCGATCTTTTTTACTAATTTGCCTCGACTAATAGAAAACATCTGGGATCGACTAGAAAGTTTTACAAATTGTTCTCCTTGACTACCAGAAATCACACTGAACTACGGAAGCCTATCTTAGCTGAATGAGAAAATTTTAGATGATTCTTTATCTCAATGTGTTGCTGCATGCATTGCAGTTCGTGGTGAGCATGTCATATACTTTTTTTTTCTTAATACAGAATACCTGTTGCTTCAAGCTCTAATTATTATATTACGTTTTTATTATTTTGTAACACGTCAATTTTGTATACATATAACCTATTCCTTCTAAGTGGTCAATTTATCGGAGTGCAGTATATGTTAATAATTATTCAGAACGTTATTGACGCATATTAAAAAATGGTTTGGTCTAGAAAGATTAATTTTACTTTTTAATAATAGTCGAATTAATAATATTATCTTTGTTAAACCATTTTATCTGAAGATGGATATTGTATAGTAAAATTAATAAAGCAAGTGTAAATAAAACTCGAATATCAAATTAATTGCTATCTATAATATTAATATTAGCTGTCGTTGATAAACTCCAATATTTTTGACTGTTACACCTAAGAATAAACAATTACTTACATTGCTGCCACGGTTTTATCAACTTATGATTTACAATTCTAATTTGTGCCAGACATTAGTTTTTCCAGCAATTTTATAAAAAGAGATATAAAAAAGTCCTCTAAAACTCGCCGTGCTGTAATAAAACAGCTGCGTTTTATGAGTTTGCAAACTTTTCAAACAATTCCATGTTTAACATCAAAACGAGTGCGTGCCTGCGATTCAAAGAACCGGGTATATGCCTATGTCCACGGCGATGTTAGTTTTATCTGTGACGGTGGATTTTGTATGTTAGAGAAGTTTTATAGTATGTAGCTTGAAATTTGCTGATTGTAAAAGCGCTCCGATTCATTTCGGTTGATAAGAGAAAGCGCAAATTTATTAAAATTCTTGCTGGTATTATTATTAATCATAATTTATCTGGCGTGTTAATCATAAATAATTAATGACTTACGATGTTACAGATACTTTTTAAATGTTGTACGCAAATCATCCATTCTAACTTTATTGTCATTCTGACCATTTAGTCAACCTCGCCTTCTTATGCTAAATTATGCTCTCAAGCTCAAACTCTTTATATATAAAGGGTTTTACCGAATGATATGATTTTAAAATAAAATATCAACCATTTTCCAATGTTATAACTGCCATTTGTGTTTAGTATATTCTGACAATTCATCATAGCTATATAAATGTTTGAATAACATAAAAAACAAACAGATCATACAGATGTGTTAATGCACACAAAATTCGAGGACATATTGGGAAAGATCTGAGAAATTTGAGCAAATCATTGGTAGTTCAATTTCCAGAACTGTCAAAAGATAGTAAAATTTGTGGAAAATGCAGACGCATAAGCGATCCTTTTCGTCACCTTGACGTCAAAAAAACCAATTTTTCATCAAAAACTTTGATTGAACATTTTTTTTACACTTAAGGTCACGCTACAGACGAAATTAAAAATAGTCACGACGAAACATTCGAAAATTCCGTGGACGGGATTTCTGCATCCGTAAATATCCTCACTCAGGAAGGTAACAACATGGATATTGAATATTTTATTAATAACATTTGGGTCACAGTTGAAGACCTGCAAGATATTTTTGAAAATTCAAATTCAAAATTCCAGTCTCTTGAAGCAAACGATCCTCTAAGATTTATGATCTTAACCTTTCTTCCAAACAATTGGAATACTAGAAAAAGTTCAAGCAAATTTAAAACTTCTTATTATTTGGCGGTAAAGGTTAAGAATCACAAAGCAAACTTCAGAGTTTTGGAAAAGGTTTGCAAGTTCGTCGGTACAAGATTAAGTGAAAAAGTTAAAATTGAAGTTCAAAATTTTTATAATAATGACATCAATAGCCGATTGATGTCTGGAAAAAAATTACATTTCTATGAATATGGACGGACAGCGTCGACATGTTCGAAAGCCTTTATTGCTTCTTGACCTCAAAGGTTTGTACGCGACGTTTAAATCTTAGCATTTTGAGCCCACGTATAAACTTAGTTTTCCTTCTTTCGCCAAATTACGCCCGGAAAATTGTATTTTAAAGGGTAAAAAATGTACACATTCCGTCTGCGTCTGCACAAAACATGAAAACGTTAAAATGATGATTGAGGCCACAAATTGGAAGAGCATAACGAACTATTCGAAATACGTGCTAAACGATTATAAAGACTTTGTAAACCTGTTAATTTGTGAGAATGCTAGATCTATTTGTTATTTTGGTAAGTGTCAAAAATGCCCTGGAGTTTCAGAATTGTCCGAATATCTCTCAGATGTTTTGGATGAAGCAAATATAACGGAAATCAAGTACGGATTTTGGACCTCGACCGATCGTGCCACGTTGAAGACGATCACAAAAGCACTGTTGAAGAATACGTAAGCGATTTCATGGACCAGTTAAATGTTCTGAAGTCCCATTCATTTATTGCAAAACAACAAGCTGCATTTATTAAAGGAAAAATACAAAATCTAAAAGAAAATTAGGTACTTGTCCAGTTTGATTTTGGTGAGAATTTTGCATACGTTGTTCAAAATTCCTCACAGGCATTCCACTTTAACAATAATCAGTCAACAGTTTTTACGATCATTATTCATTATAAGGAAAATAATGAACTAAAAAGTGTGAATTGCATATTTATAGTTTGAAGCACAACACCTCGGCCGTATATACTATACAACAACATCTGATAATTTATATTAAAAAAACAGTTCCTAAGGTTAAGAAAATAGTCTACATGACCGACGGTGCAAAACAGCACTTCAAAAATAAATTTCAAATGTCAAATTTAATGCATCACAAAAAAGACTTCAAATTGGAAACTGAGTGGCACTTCACCGCCACGAGAACGCTGTAGACAGCGAGCGCGAGTGGATGTGCTATATCGTGTCCGATTAAGTTATCACTAGTGCCCGCTATTGACCCTGCAACGATTTATATTTAATTCTGCCGAGTTTTACACCAAATGTGTAAGTTAAAGACTTTTACTACATTTTTATAATTTGCCGATTAACAACTCGCAAACATCATCACAAATTCTGTAAATACAGAATATGTACAACAATGGCTCAAATATGTATATACCCCAGTCACAAATTTTATATAATCCACAACAACCTCAATTTGAAAATCAACAACCACTTCAATTCAATTATGCGCCGCTCCCGCAAACCAGTAATGTCATGCCGACGCCTCAACATCAGAACCCTCTGTCACCACCACAAAATTATAATAATATAAAATTCTTCTTATCTGTCTCAACTCCTAATCAAAATCCAAATCCGCAACTAATAACAGAAGCAACAGAACAAATAGATATCGATGACTCATCCGAAAAGGAAGTAACAGAAAATCAAAACCAACACAAATAACAACAATACAAAAAACTATATCAAAAACGCAGAAGAACTACAGCCGAACGAACACAACCAGAAAATTCATTCAACACTGTACTGGCTAGCGGTAGCACGCAAGAGACCTAACAAGATTCTAGTGAAAGTTCCCCTACAAAAAATTTCGAAGCCCCCGCCTGTATACCTATACGGTGTTACGAATTACGCCCAAATGATCGAAAATCTAACAAAAGTCTTAGAGCGGGAACAATACAACAATAAAGCACTTTCAAACAACACAATTAAAATAAATACAAATATTGCTGACTCCTATAGAAAACTAATCACCCATCTAAAAACTGAACGAATTATATACCATACCATACCTATACCTATTAAAGGATTAAAGAGCATACAGAGTGGTAATTTGAAATCTACATCACTCTGTTCACACCAAGGAAATTAAAGAAGAACTAAAAAATCACGGCCACACTGCACGAAATTTCACCAACATCAGACACAGAGCAACTAAAGAGCCTCTGCCTATGTTCTTTGTTGATTTAGAGCCGGCTCAGAATAATAAAAAAGTGTTTGAATTGAAGCACCTTAATTACCAACAGAGAGCACGACAGCCGCGAGGTAAAGGCCTCAACCTGCCAAACTGGCGCACGGCGGCTCCGGGTTCGAACCCCGGCAATGACAAAAACATTTAATGCTCTCCGGCAGTCATACAAACACCTTTGGCGGTCGTAAAAAGTACATTCACTATGCACTCGCCAACCCACCCGGCAAGCGTGGCGTTTAATTGCCAAATCCCCCCCAAAAAGGGAGGCCTATGCTCAATACTGGGAGCTACAAGGCTGAAGAAAAACAAATTACCAACTAATAACCGTAGAACCGCCCAAAAAAAAAACCACAATAATATAGTGTACACGATGCCAGGCATATGGACATAGCAAAACTAACTGTACCAAGCCCTTCCTCTGTGTAAAATGTGGAGGAGAACACAATACCACTGTCTGCAAGAAATCAAAGGAAACTCCCGCGCGATGTGCACTGTGTCAAGGCCCACACCCCGCCAACTATAAGGGTTGTCAAGTGTATCAGCAACTACAAATAAATAGAGGTAAATCACCTAGTCTTCCAAGAACATCTACTGTAAAGACATCGAATACATCAATAACTGCGCAGCATGCATACACCTTAAATTTAAACAATGCAAGTTATGCCCAAGCAGCATCACAGTACCGCATGAACAGCCAACTCGAAGATAACAGCAAAACAATGACATCTCACTATCTCAGTTTTTAGCTAAATTTGAAACAATGTTCGCGCAGCTTATGAACCAGAACAGCACGATGCTTAATCTGCTCACCATGTTAGTCAGCAAATTGCAATAATGGATACTTTACGCATAGGATTATGGAATGCAAATGGACTAGCCCAGCATCGCATTGAAGTCGAGCTCTTTCTTAAACAACATAAAATTGACATCCTACTGATCTCAGAAACCCACTTCACTGAATACAGTTACTTAAATATCCATAATTATTCCACATACTCTACAAATCACCCAGACGGTACAGCTCACGCTGGCTCAGTAATAAAATCTCTCACCACATAATGGAAGAGTTCTCCACTGACTATTTACAAGGTACCATCCTCAACGTCAAGAGTACTACCAGTCCGCTAGTGTTTGCAGCCATATATAGTCCACCCAGACATAATATTCGACAACACCAATACGAAACATTCTTTCAAAAATTAGGGAATACATTTATTGCTGGGGGACTATAACGCCAAAAACCCACTTTGGGGATCCAGACTAACTACCACCAAAGGCCGAGAACTGTTTAAGACGCTGCAGACACACAACTATGGCATTTTGGCTACTGGTGAGCCCACATACTGGCCGTCAGATCCAAACAAGATTCCTGACACAGTGGATTTCTTTGTCACCAAAGGCATCTCCTCAAATTACTGTAAAGTGGAAATCTACTACGATCTTCTCTCTTATCATTCTTCCATAATCGTCACATTGAGTACATCAGTTATAACCAAACAAAAGAAACCCTCATTATACAATAGACACACGAACTGGGACATGTACAAAAAGTACCTCACTGCCAATATAGAAATTCCAGCTAATCTAAAGACACCAAACAAAGTTGACTTAGCCGTGGAGCACTTTAACAATATCGTACATCAAGCAACTCACATTTCTACGCCAACCAAACATCCCAAAGCAGAGCTTATTGAAAACTATCCCTTTTACATTAAATCCAAGCTTACCGAGAAGAGGAGAGCTAGGAATGTATGGCAACGAACCAAACATCCTGCGGACAAAACCAGACTAAATAGGCTAACCCGAGGACTCAAACAGGCACTCCAAGATTGCAAAAATGAAACATTTAAAGAGTATGTAAGCAACCTTTCTCCATCTGCGCATGATGGGTACACACAATGGAAAGCTACTAGCAAATTTAAACGTCCAAAAGTGTATATACCACGGATTCGTAAAGATGATGGCACATGGGCTTGAACAGATGACGAGAAGGCTGAGCTGTTTTCGAACCACCTCTCCGGTATCTTTCAACCTCACCCAATAGCAGTCCCTCATGAAGAAGAAACTGAGATTCTCGACTACCTACAGGCTCCTTGTCAATTAAGCCTGCCTATACAACACGTTACACCTGCTGGAATAAAACTTGTGATTAAACATTTACATAACGTTAAAGCACATGGCTACGATTTAACTACTGCTAAAGTCCTTAAAGAATTGCCTCATCAAGCCATAATGGCTCTCACGCATATATTCAATGCAACTTTACGATTGCAGTATTTTCCAATCCAGTGGAAATTTGGGCAAATAATTCTTATCCTTAAACCGGGTAAACCCGCTAACGAAGCCGCGTCCTACCGGCCGATAACCTTACTCCCATTACTCTCAAAAGTTCTAGAAAAACTAATCCTACAAAGATTGTTACTCATAATTGTAGATCATGAACTTATCCCACAACATCAGTTCGGATTCAGACTGCAAAATGCTACCATAGAGCAGATACATAGAGTTGTAGATGTCATTGAGCAAGATATTGAAGAAAACAGATACTGCGTGGCGGCCTTTCTTGATGTCAGCCAGGCATTCGATAGGGTCTGGCATCCTGGTCTATTGTATAAAATCAAAAAAGTACTGCCCCACCAATACTACTTTCTTATCCGATCATATTTAATTGAAAGGCACTTTCAAGTTAAACACAGCGACAGCTTGTGTCCAGTTTCCATCAAATTAAAGCAGAAGTTCTCCAGGGCAACGTCATGGGACCTATCCTATACTTAATTTATATGGCAGACCTTCCTCATCAAGACCAGGTTGTCATTGCAACATATGCGGATGATACGGCATTATTAGTACCACATAGCGATCCACATCAAGCCTCCGCCATACTTCAACGCTACCTCACCACACTGCAGGAATGGCTCTGCAAATGACGCATAAAAATAAATGAAGCAAAATCGACCGCCATAACTTTCACCACAAAGCACGGAACTGCCGCCCCCCGTCTTCCTAAATGGCATCCAAATCCCAATCCAGGACGAAACAAAATACCTTGGCATGCTTTTTGACAAAAAACTCACATGGAAAGCCCACATAGCTAAAAATAGAAATGAATTGGACATCAAAATGAAGAAAATGAGTTAGTTCCTTGGTCGAAGATCACATTTATCTTTAACTAACAAAGTGCTAGTGTATAAAACAGTGCTAATTCTAGCGTGGACTTACGGCATCCAACTGTGGGGCTGTGCAAAGCCGTCGAACACTGCAGTTATACAACGGTTCCAAAACAAAGCCCTCCGCACTCTAGCCAACGCAGAATGGTTTGTATCCAACCTAACACTTCATAACGACCTTAAAATACCCTGGGTCAAGGACGAAATCACCAGAAACATATCAAACTATGCTACCAGATTATCCAAACATCCCAATTATTTAGCACGCAACCTACTTGACAATGCCAATATTACCAGACGCCTAAATCGATGTAAAACATTTGACTTTACCAACTAGTTTTGATATTTAGTTTATCGGGGTCCATTACTGGACGATTTCCCGTCTCATGTCTTTGTAATTCTTCAGTCACATTTGCTTGTTAGCCACTTGGCTAGTTGTAAATCTGCTGTTTACTAAATAAAAAAAAAAACTTCACCGCCACAGCACACGGAAAATGTGCTTGCGAGGGTCTTGGTGCAACAATCAAGCGCGAAGCATACCGTGCTAGTCTTCTAGCAAAGCCGACTGCACCTATATTGAATCAAGATTCGCTTTTTGCATGGGAAAAGCATTCTTCGAAAGAATTAAAATTTTTCGCTTCACTTTAGTTGATCATAATTGAATGGATAGAAGACTAAACGCAATGTTAAAAATTGTCAAACCTGTTTTCGGAATTTTGACACACCATTTGTTTAAAGTAAAGGGCTCAAAATTGGCCATGAAAAAATTTTCAAAAGATGTAACGGAAATATGTTTTGAGATGAAAAGGTCTTGACCTTAAACTCCAATATTTTGTGTGATCTGTAGATAATTTTTTGTTTTCGTGAATGAATAAAATATATAAGAACGTAATTCTTGTAAATTCGGAACAATAAACGTATTTAATTTAATTTAAACATAAAATTTTTACAGTTTTTTTTGCGAATAACAAAAATTGATAAGAACAAAATTCGTTCTTATTTATTATTAAAAAGTTGAATTTGTTACCCATTATTAAAAAAAGTTAAAAAGTGGATAGCTGGATGTGTTTGAAGAATTGCCAAAATAATTTTTAAACTGATCCGACTTGATTTTTGAGAATTGAGGCATATGTGCACGCAATTTTTCGGAAAAATTTAAAACAAGTCGGATCGGTTTTAAATTTCTTTTGGTGATTCTTTGAGTAAAATCAAACAACTTTTGTTCTTATCAATTTTTTTTAAACCTCTTCTTTCGTTCGGGAAAAAAGGCTCAAATTTCAAAAAATTAGTAAAACTTGACCTTGAATTTTCAGCCAATCCACTCATTCTGCGAAAAAATACAAAGAAAATTTTTTGTGAATTTTTTCACGTAGAAAACGATGCCGTAAAGTAAAATTTAAAATAACGCTGTTTTCAATTATGTTATATATAGGGTTAAAAAGATTTTTCAGTGCCTCTATTTTGTTGTCTCCTAATAACTTTAGTATTTCGCTGGTCACTTGGTTGTGTTCAGTTGCTTTTCTGATTTTTGGCCAATGAATTGTTATAGTCTATTGTCCTCGAATAATTCTAATATGTATTTTGTTTATCTTTTAAGTAGCTTTTGTTCTTATTTTTCTATAAATTTCATTGTTGATCCTCTTATACATTATATCATCTTTTTTTGCACTTTCCTCTTTAGTTTGCCACGTATTTCGATTGCTTCCTTTTCATTTTTTGATTTTACATATTTGATATTATTATTATGTTTTTTCCAAAAGGTTTGTTACTTCCCGTATAATGTTTTCATCGGTCAGTTTCTATTTATCTAATCGTGATGTTCAGATTGCATTCTGTTTAACTCTTTTTAAATATAATCCTATATCGGCATTATGAGACTGTGATTTGTTGATAGATCTACCCCAGGATACGTTTTGCTGATAATATAGCATTTCTGTATTTTCTTAAAAATTTATACAAAAATAACATAAAGGTAAATAAAAAATGTGAACGATAACGTGAAAATTAATGTTAAACGTTCTTTTTATTATTAAAATTTTTAACCTGTATAAACTGGGAAAGGATTATTATTTTTTTAAAAATAATTTTGAAATTATGCGTTCTACATTATTTGAAACCAATCGTTGAGCTAATTGTTTCATGTTTTTAAGGAATCTAGATACACTTATTATTCAACGCCATTAGAAAATTCTACTTAATAGAAAACTTTGTTCTAACTTTAGCGAGCATGTGATAAAAATTTTATAATCTATTAGAAAGTTGTTAGAAAGATATTTTATTTCAAATCTTATTGAGACATCACAACATGCACTTTGCCAATATACTGATCGATTAAGGCATAAAGCAATAAAAAAATGTAGTTTTTTCGCTTAAAACGGTGGCACAGAATGTTATAAGTTGTTGGTACGGAAATTCCTAAATATTCTTCTATCTAGCGATATTTCAGTAGCTTGTTGGACTTGAACATCTTCCTAACAACAACAATATTTTTCTTTACGTTGGACATTTTAAATTCAGAGCGTTTTCCTCACTGATTGTCACCTAAACATGGTCTTACGATAAAAATAACCATCTCCCAGTACTCTAAACTTTATTGTAGGGCAAATCTCCTTAGTATTCTATTTTTGACCAAAATAATATAGCAATCTCTTTCTACTACAACATTATAAGAGCAACTTACAACCATATCCCGTTTTTCAGCAACGGTGCAGTTTAAACCTATTTCAGCCCGCTTAAACATCTCATATATAATATAAACATAAAATATTTGAAGCACCTTTTGTTCTTAATCATTCTTTGTTTTTAACGAGTTGGCAAACATGTAGGCTAGAACGACATCCAAGCTGATTTTTGTCCCAATTTACTTCCTTTAGAGCCCTTTAAAAAACATTTTTAAATCTTAATATAAAATATATATAAGCTTTTTCAAGAAATATTAGATTTTCGAAACGGATGTCTCGTGTTTTACGAGGAATTTCATATTGCTTGATTGCTTTAGCACTTATTAAAATTCCTACAAAGAGCAGTTCTGCGGTTTGGTTTGAATTAAACTTGCTAACAGCTCCCAAACTTATGCCTCTAAAATCTTCCAGGCAAACTTAGGTCAATGTCCTGCTCCGCCGAATGTACCTAAAGCTACAGGAATATTGCACAAAAAATAATCTGGCCATTTTGTAAACAGCTTAGTGTTACTTTTAACTTATTTTTATTAAATACTTAACGATTACAGTAAAAATGGCTAGGATTGAACTAAAAAGATAAAAATTGTAAAATGACTCGTTATAAGATAAACATTGTCCCACAAACATTTACAAATCGAAACTTTCATTCTAGATGATGCTTGGATATCACTAGTGCATAGTTTTAACGCAGCAAATACCTAACAGTTACAAGGTGTATCCGAAAGGCAAAACAAATAAAAACATATTTTTTTAAATTTCCAAGTAACATTTCAACTTGTTTTTATTAGAACATTAAGCAGTTGGTTTAACAAAAATATTATGTGAGTTGTATTTGGCGTTTTCCTTTAGCAATGAACCTTAGTTTAAGCTATAAATTTTTGTCGTGGATTACACTGACCCAAGAGCATTTAAGTTTACAATTTCACATGCACTGGAATTCATACTATTAATTTTAAATTTGGGTGTTGAACCTGTGTGAGTTAATTTTCTGTAGTCTGGTTACTAGAGTTTGTTTACGATAGCAGTGAGTAATTTTAATGCACTAGTTATCTGAGAGTTTTATCTGCATTTCTTTTTGTGCTATGAGAAGTTGTTCCAGATTTTTGAGAGTTCAGTGACTGTTAATGTATACCATTAGCCCAGTTTCGTTGATTATTTTTTGTAACACTTTATAACTACGAAATTTTTATAATCATTTTTAAGTCTGTTGTAAAATTGATTATTATGTTTTAGATTATATGAGTTTTAGGGGAGGACCTTTGTAATTTGCTTTATGTTCTCCATTACATAGAGCACATGCAGGTTTCGTGCTTTTGCTCCTAGTGCATATATAAGTTTTTACACTTTAGGGTCCACGGCGGTATGTTTTAATGTGACCTAGATTCTGACAGCGAGCTCTTTTTGTAAGAAGGTTCAAATGTAATTCTGCAATTTAGTAAATAGTTGATCTCGCATATTCCTTAGTTGTTTGGATTTAGATCTAAATTTATGCAAAACAAAATTGAGAGTAGTTTCCTCGTTCTATTTTTTATATTGTATATGTTTCTGACTTTATAACTTTTATATTCTATGCTGATTTTAATGTCATTTACTTTGTGCTAAAGTGCTAACTGCTGTAAGAATCACTAGTTCTTTTAATTTTTGTCGACTTTACTGTGACCTAGTCCTGATTCAAAACATTACTATTTAGTGAGAGCGATTGATTTTGCTATTGTTATTGTGGTTGAGATGAATGAGACAAAAGCTCGCCGGGCAAATTATATAAATGCAGTTGGATTTGATTTGATATATAAAATTGAAACAGGTAAATACAGTTAACCTTAAGAAAGGCTACTGCCTTAGATTCGATGCTTGATGGTCAGCGTACACATACACTCGCTTTTACTGTCTTATCAGTACAACATGAGTTAAGCGCTGCTTACTAAAATTAGAAGGCCAAAAATTGAAAGAAATTGAGATGTTTCATGGAGAATAATATTTTTCGAGTGCTCTTGCAAGGAAAATAGGTCGTTTTCACCAAATTGTGATCAATTTTATGAAACATCGCAAAGAGTTAAAGTTTTTAGGGCTTATATCTTCGTCATTGACAGTTGGAAAAAATGCAAAGAACAAAAACAATATAAACAAGTGCATAAACGAGAATTGTTCAAAAGCTGCTTAAAAGCTGTCCACTAGTGAAACATCAAAAAATTCATTAATGACCTATTTTAAAGTGAATTATAATGCACATCTTTGATTTGCTTATGCAATAATGAATTAGACACAAGAGTAGTGACAACATTTAATTTAAGTAGACCAGTTGGGTTTAAACTGTTCTAAAAATTACTATATTTTCAATCAGCATCCTGGTGGTCAAATGTTTTTCTTCTTTTATAGTCCCCAGGACAACTCTGTTATCAAAATTTAACGGTCGATCTCTTTGTGATATGTCCTCCAAGCTTGTATTACCACATTTTAAGTAAAAAAGCTGCAATAATTATCGTCTATTGTTCCTTCACTGAAAAGCTCGTTGAGATTGTAAAATCTGACTGAGCAGCTCTCATTCTTTCTCGGAGTAAAAAATCATATTAGAAAAATGAATATGGTTTTAGACGAGTAGACAATCATAAAGTTCGTGGCATTGTTCTGAAGCCAAATAAAGCAAAAATAGGGATATCATCCATTGCTAAAATGTTTAAGAATGTTGCTGCCACAGCCGACAAAAAATAATGAGTAACTGATCCAAGTTTTTTGCTTTATGTGTTAGCTTAGAACATTACAAAATTTTCTTCTGCTACATCACTTAAACTTTACTAAGTCAAAAAACCTTGGTAAGTCCATACATATTCAACTATATTTAATGGACGACTATTAGACTATATGTTTTATAAAAAGGGACAATATTTTCTACAACAGTTACTCTCTAGCGAGTTAAAACAAAGGGGGAGGTTAAGGACGACCTCCTTGAACAAAACGCACCAGACATTTCCTACGCCCCGACAACTCAAAATTTTATCTACGTTAGATTGCCGTATCAACAATCCTAATGTCGGTATCCAAACCCGAGAACCCACTGCAATGTTAGATGGATTTCGTACAGTTCATACAAAAACTGGATCTTCACAAGCTACTAGAGTTTTTTTCATGAATTCTGGGACCTGTAAACGATGTTAGTAACACCGGTAAGCTGAGCATCGGCTTGCTAAGCCTCACTCAAAAAATAGATGACCTGCTGCAACTCTTCTAAGGATAGGAAGTTCGTACTACCTGTCTATGTGCACTTATCATTTTCCAACGCAGATGACCTACTCGAAAAGAATGATCAGATCCTGGAGTTTACCTTTAGGTATAATTTGGATGCCATTCTCTTTAACAAGACTGATCTCAAAAAGGAAGATGTAATTCGGCTACCAAATTATATCTGCTATTAAATCGACCGCAACTTTTGCAGCCAAAGTGGGGACCACCTAGAGACAACTCTCATCTGCATCCAAACAAGAGATCAGGGAGTTATAAGACTCGTTGCTGACTATAACTCCCCCATACAGCACATAATAGAGAACATCGGTAAGTTAGACAATGTTCATAACTCATTTCTGATTATATTGGGGATAGTAGAGGAGATGAACAACTTCTGTCACATCTCAGTTTTATAACCGTCATTTACCGTCTATCTAAAAAACAACATGGGACCTACCTATCCAGAATTTTATCGCGTTCGCCAACAATCTTGTCCACGCTGAAGAGACCTGTTCTCGCTAGAGTGAATCCGAGAAAGGAACCATACGCGATGGCGACTCGTTACTGAGGTAAAGACCCCGCTACAAAGCCTGGAAAGTAAGCTTACGACCTTAGATGTGAACGACAATTTTCTCTGGAAACCGGCGAAAAAAGTTTTAGCTTGTCCAGAATCAAGCACTGGGAATCAAGTTTTTGAGCTCTTTGGTTCAAGACCACGCAAGCCTATCTACCCGTGGTCTCTACAACTATGAAGTTGATAGAACGCCATAAATCCTCCCTAAAGAGATACAGGAATGGCTTAACTTGAGCTGTTTAGCTTTTCAGTGAGAATCCCCGTAATTCTGCTGAACATGCTGGACAAATCTTTAACCCTCCTCTCTAAAAGGTTACGAGCCATACCCTTGAGCATGAGAGATCGTCTCTTTAAGATGATCCCCTCTGGCACATCTTCTACCACTGATATTGACAAACATCGTACCCGGGTACTGGACTGTATCAGTGTAGGGATGGCCCTAACCCTTTAAAATTCTGGTTTTCTTTTTCATCTTTTGGCTGGCGCCCATCTACCTTTCTCAAATCCGTCCATCTGCGAAAAAATCTTCTGTTCTTTCTCATATAATCCAAGACTGCTGTGTCACCCATCAGTAGATAATCAGGAGACATAACCATTTCGCCACCACGATTGCCAAAGCTGCAAGCAAGATCAACTTATTATAACAGACATAGCAGTTCATTGGGAAGGTCCAAAGACCCTCGGAGATTATTATCTTCTAAAACAAGCTTACTACTCCAATCCAAACATTTTAGAAGCTTTACGCGTTAAGTTTCTTCTAACTCTCTCAGGGTCTTTCCCTTGGTAATTGGTGCGAGGATGCTGGCCTGCTAGATTTGTTAACAACCTTATAGTAGGCAGGATCCAAACCCTGTTGTGTCCCTTGTATTATTGTTATATCTAGTTATCTAGTTAGTTTCGACAATCTTGTGATATTACTTATTTTATTGTTTATTTTTGTGTAGTTTTGGCAAAAATTCAGTACATATGTATTTGTCATTTGTTAGAGCAAATATAAATTTGTTTGGCACATCTAACAATTTATGGAAAGAATAACGTCAATGTATTTGATTTCAAATTGAAATTTGTAAAATATTAAAGTTTTTCTGTGCCACTCTGTTTATACTAGACGTGACCTAATATTTACTAAATAGCAATTTTTAAAAAACAGGTTCTACATGTTGCTACTTTATTTTTTCAATACTCCCAAACAAGTATTTTAATACTTACTGCTAGCAAAACTTAACTTGTATTATATATATATATATATATATATATATATATATATATATATATATATATATATATATATATATACATATATATTTATTTATTTATTTATTTATATATTTTTTTAGTTTATTACATCTGCGTCAATGATATTTAACGAGTAAAAGCTATTTTCGCGACTCCTCAAATCATGTGACTTCCCTTTCCAAAATAAAAAAGTTTGCTTAGAAATTATGGAAGAATTTGACAATAACGCTTAGAAGTGTTATAGGAACTAAACGTTATTAATATTCTTGGGTATTGCAATTTATGGTGCTGCATCGCTATAGCATGCTAATACTTAAAAATATTTTAATTAGTATTATCATTTGAATAGAAATTTATAGCATTTTAATATTTTTTTCTATCTATGTACTTATTCTTTAAAGAATAGTTTACACTTTTTGATCGATGAAGTCTTTGAAACAGATTATGGTTTCCCGGTGTTTAGTGTGGTTTTGACTAAAATTCATAGCAGAGAAATAACTCGATTGATAGCCCTTAAAGACTAAAGCAAGGTTTTTGTATATACAATTGAGTTATAAATTTGTGGGAAAATAAATACATGTAAAAATCAAGTGGTTTACACATTTTTGATATTGATAAATTAATAGCTTGTTTTGTTGTTCACGGCATGTTAGTTTAATGGATATGGAAGAGCGAGTTTGCAAAGGCTATCTAAATAGTAAGGTATATTTTAATATTATTTATCTTTCTATTTAAAAGTTTCCGTAAATAATTAATAAAAATAAATTCGAAAAAGGAAGACAGAGCAATCACGAAGGCGATAATTAGAAAATTAAAGGTGGAGAAGAAAAGGTAAACGAGGAGAGAGGAAAAGATGAGGAATGAGAATAATAAAAAAGAAACACGTAGACAAAAAAGAAAATAAACCAAAAAAAATTTACTAATAAAAGAAAAAAGGGAGGGATTATAACAGGTATTTACGTAGAGGCTTATCCAAAACAAAAGGAACAAGAATATACCATGTAGAATTAAGTTTGCAGGAAGTACAAGGTGGTTCAAATATCAATGGGACATTTACTTGAACACGTTAGTCTTTAACGTACTCCCTTACGAAGACAGCATATTTTTCCAACGTTGTGGAAGCATCCTGATGCTCTTTTCGAAAAAGGCTTTTGGTAGGCGGCATATTCACTCCTGAACAGTTTGGATAACGGCGTCCTTATCCACAAACGGCATGCCTTACAAGTCTTATTTAAGTCTTCCAAAATGTAGAAATCACTTGGGGCCAAATCTAAACTGTAAGGCGGATGTGGGAGAAGATTTCATTTCAATTTCCGGAAGTTTCCCATTGTTGTTTTGGCCACATTTACTGTTCTGGCTTCCGTTTAAAGGTTTACATGGATAACCCCTTTATAGTCCTAGAAGAATGTCGCCATAACTTTTCCTGGTAAACGACTTCTCCACACTCTATTGGGTTTAGGAAAACTGACATGTCGCCACTCGCGTGATGACTGACTGCTGGGACTCAGGAATGTAGTGCATCCACGTTTTATAGACTATGGTCACTATAGACTTCGAAAATGCATCATTTTTGTCTTCAAACTGCTGTAGAAGACGACTGGCAGCTGGAATGAGCACCATTTTGTTCACATCCATCAAAATGCGTGATACTCACCGTGTATTCACCTTGCGATAGTGCAGATGGTTCTTCACGATGTATTCTACACTACCAATATTGATAAACATCATTTATCCAAGTTTGCTTGATAGTATTGCGCTCACTTTTGCTAATAAGCGCGTCTGCACGCTCAATGTTTGGCGGTGACGGATATTCGCGACTAATGATCATGCGGTTTATTTTTCACGCGCTCTCTACCCTCTTTGAAGGCCTTACACCACTCAAACACGCGGATCCGTAAGAGACACTCTTACCCATGCTATTGTCGTAGTCTATGACAAATTTCAGCGAACAGGACGTTTTCTCCAGCGAAGAATTTGATCAAACGCGTTGTTTCACGCTCCACAGTACCTTTTGTTCCCTCATCACTCTAGTAACTTCCAAACGGGACTGAACAGTTTCTAATCCAGTAGAAAGAGGGAGAGTTGAAATTGTAGCTCCAGTTTTCAAGATCGCACAGGTGCTGCGCAGTCCAGCTTGTTTACACGCAAATCAGTTCCAGTCATATGTGAACCATCTTTTATACAGGAAGATCATCAAAAGTCTAATATAACATTCAGTTGTTTGTAAAGAAGACTGTTTAAGTTTAGACTAGAAAATCCAGCCAGCTACGTTTGGCTGCTATAAAGAATGCAAGTGTTACGAAGTTTCTGTAGCAGTTGTTACTATTGCTGCCCTCCAATGATTGTGCCAGTCACGAATTTCGTCTCACTCTGGTGCATCGTCGTAATGAGCGTTGACATTATGCTGCCATTACAAAATATATAGCAACGATCACTCGTGTATTACCGCGTGGCCCCGAACGCATTACTCTGTCAACCAATGCTTCTCACACGGCCGGGGACCGGGGACCTCCGCATTGTGCTTTAAAGATATTTGATGATTAAGTTAAATTCTAGATTATTTGAAATTATTTATTTACTATCAAAACTTAAATTATTTACGTAATTATTATTTTGACGGTCTTAAACAAAATTAAATCCGCGAAGGAATAGAGGAATATAAGAAACTGCCATAAATTTTAAAATCCGCATTGCTCCTATGGCTCTTTTACACTTTCCCAATTGAATAACCTCAAGCCTCGCATATAAATAAGAATCTAACAAAAGCAAGACAATCTCGCCTCGAAATAGAGCTAAATGCGCTTGAAAATTGCTCCGCGTTTTCATCTCGCCGCCGCCACCCGCTTGGTCGTTTAATTTCCAAACATTTTCAAAGAGCGACTTCCAAAAGCTTCAGATTCGATTTGTAAGCGCGCAGATGTGCAAAGCAAGCCGAAACGGCATTTTAGCAGGCTTTAATTCAATTTGATGGAATAAATCTGGTGACAGATCGAAAAACTTGTTACGCAGTGATAAATCGTCCTTGCAGCTTGAAAGGGGGCATACGGAAGATCCTTGTTGTCCTCGTGGGCCAGTAATCTGGGCTTTTCGGGCTGAACAAATAAAGCATTATCTACTTTTGTAACTGATGTGGACCCACCTTTGTAAAAGTTGTACGGTTGGGAGGTGGAGTTTAAAAACTACGGAGTGACAGGGCTCTAATATATTCTACATGAATTATTACATCTTATGAATTGCACCTAGAGCTAAGTGTATACAATGTTATAGTTGGTTAAAACTTGAAAATCGTTTAATGCTGTCAATAACAGCCTTATTTTTAGCTTAAAAATTAATTACTTTGTTAATTAGGTAGAACTTGAACAAATAGTATGCTTATAAATACAACAAAATAAAACAATGAATTGTTTTTGTTAGATAATATTTTCAGGATTTATTAAGTGGTTATTAATAATTAGAATTACAATGAATTTATTCAAAATAGCTACTTTCAGCCTCTACACCAGCTTTCAGACGTCAAGGCCACTCGTCAATGACAGCACGCAATATTGCCTGTAGCCGCTTCAAAGAATCAATATTAGGGTGTCTTTTTGAGCGAACCATATTCTCTAAAACTATGCATTATTTATAATCTAATGAATTCAGATCTGGACTACCAGGAGATCAATTCTTTATTGTTAAAAAATTAGGCACATTGTTGCTCAACTAAGTTTGAGTTGATCGTGCTTTGTGATCACATGTATAGTCTTGGTGAAAGATCTAAGGTTCATCTCTAAAAGCGTGTGATTCAGAGGTTTTACTGCCCTTTTCAAATATTCTGTTGATTCAGAGCGGTCATTATTTTGACTTTTTTTACAAAAATAAATGTTAATCACTTGCATCATAACACACTCCCCACCAAACCATTACAACTGCTGGATGATAGTCTCTTTAAATCCTTGTCACTAGCTGATATGCCTTTTTGGATGGCCTAGCGTATACTCTTTCGTTCTGTTTATTAAAAGATTTCTCCACTGTAAAAATATATTTATCCGCAAACAAAATTTTTCTCTAAGCATCATATGCACTTAGTTAACAACCTTTTTACTTTATCTTTCCTACCACTTTAGAGCATGTGCTAACAAATATCCCCAAAGTCTTTTGTAAACAGCTAGTCCTAGGTCGATACATTGATGTTTTGGAAATTTGCGTCTTCCAAAACTTAATTTTCTGCTTACGAAGATGATTTCATTTAATTCAGTTACTTACGCCTTTAGTTGCCTGAACAATCCGTCAGAACCTAACGTGGTGTTCCAGATCTTGAACTATTCTCGGCACCTCCAGTTTTATAGAGCACTTTTATATCCCGACTTTTATACATATGGCCAATGCAAAGAGAACACAGGACCTTAAGGATTGCACTTTCTTAGTTTCACACGTATGTAATACTATTACAATACGATTTTCTTTGTTAACCCTTTCCAATAGTAAATAACCAAATTTGACAAGAAACTCCCCCTGCAATTTATGGTAGGTATTTTATATAATTCACTGAATTTCTAAAAATTCAAGCAATTTAAATACACTCCTCCTAAAAACTGTAAGTGTAGTTTGACAAATAACTTGGTTTGATATTCAAAACAATTTAAATTTTGTAAATACTTTATCTTGTTACATAATCCTGTACAAGTTTAACGAATTTACTTATCCAAGTTTGTGATTTCTTTGCAGAAGTAGATTAATTCCTAATTCTTAAAGTTCTATCATTTTTGATTTGACTAAAATGTTTGTCTAATCAAGACAGTTTTAAGTTTTGAAAGTAGCAAAATCTGTCAACTTGAATGCACCGGTACGAGTTGCAGTGTAAAATACGGTTATTCCCAGATCACTTGACCATGACTGACGCCTTCAGTATTTTTTCAAAAGTGTTGCAAAGTATTGGTCAATAATAGTTTTTTCCTTATTAAGAAAGTCAACCAGAATTTTTTTTTACTTCCAAAAAGACATCATTGACTTTGTAGTGGATGGAACGTCTTTTACAGTTTATTGTATAGATTACTATTTGCTTTTTGTTATAAATTTTCAACTAATATTTGCGTATGAATTTGCTTTTGTTTTAGAGTGAGCATCTCGCATAAAGATTTTTCATAGCTGTATATTAATGGCCTATGCAATTTCGTGGATTCACTCGTTTGCCGATAAAAACCGTACTATAAACTTGATCGATGTTTTTGTTTTATAACAACATTAGAATCAATTTAATGTAATTTGTATTCTTTTTCAAAGGCAAATCTTGAATTACACTGGGCTCATGTTTTTTATATCTAACGTGGCCACAAATTTACCTATGCCGCCATTCGCATTACTACAAGATTTGGAAAAACCACGAAAACCTGAATCAAGGTAGGCAACTCAAAACCCCTGATGGCTCCAAGTCTTTCAAACGGTTAACAATTCTATGTAAAAACAAACTAATCTACCTTAATCTAGGCGTAGTTTTTATCTGTTTAATCTTTAACTTCGAGCGTTTGCGTCACACACCCGCGCGCCCCTTACAAGTGTGCATCAACGCGTAATCTCGCAACCGCTCACCATTTGTGCACTCTCGAAATTCTTTTAATCTCCTCCCGCTTTTGTCGCTATCTTTTACGACTAGTGATAAGAGACTTTCTGCTCTGTCCCTGGTCTCCTTCTCCGAGTTGCAGGTCAGTAGAACGTGCATGGCGTCGTCAACTTCTCCACATGCACATACGATTTGATTCTCCGTCAGGTTTCGGATTCCTACTAGGTATGACCGGTAGTTTCCATGTTCAGTGAGAAGCTAGATGGACTCGCGGTTAAAGCACACTGCAGCGTGTCGTGTCGCGTCGTGTCAACCGTGCATGTCGCTTTATTTCTGCTCCCATCTTGCTCTCGTTGTAGCTCGTAATCGGTTCTTTACGATCCCCATTGGTAACGTCTCAAATATTGGTAGTCTTGGTCCTACCGCTGTTTTGTTGTCTGGCGTCCAGACGTGCGCATTGGGCCAATAAAATAAAATTTTGATCTCGGGTGATAACATATTTGCAAGGCTTTTCTCCTCGACTTGCAAATTTGTCGGCGCCCTCATAGTCCTCAGAGCAAGTAGCGCAGACCTGCTCTCAGATATTATCGCCTTCGCTCTCCTGCCGTTCGCCTGCAATCCGTTCACGTAGAAGCATAGTTGTCGCCCCTAGGGTTCCTCTATGCCAACGGATACTATCTTGCTTGACCGGGTGCTTTCTCAGGTACCTGCCTAAAAAAGACAAAATGGATAGGAAGTAAAAAATCTAGACACTGCTAAAGGACTTAAAACACGACAGCGCTAGCATTTTGAAATTTTTGTCGGGCGAAATCTAAAGCACCTACCGTCATGCATCCGAAGTTTTCCGTTTCTGTAAGGGTACTGGAGCTTTTGAGTAGCGAATAGGATGTCATGGCACCCCATTTCTTAAGAAAAGCCTGAAGGTGGCTATCTACAGATATATCAACCTGTTGAAGACAGTCATCAAACCCTGGATAGAGGAGATGGGCGTTGTGCAGGAATATGTGTTTCCGCAAGACATCGCTTCAGCCCACAAAACAAAAAAGACTCAGGAATGGCTTCCCAACAATTTATATTACCACTGGCCCCCAATTTGTGGCCACTCTCCAATCCCGACTGCAGTCCCCTTAACTGCTACGTGAAATACGTGGTCGAGGCAAAGGTCAACAAAAGGTATCATAGCACCATCATAAATGTAATGACACATATGGACAAAAAGAAAGTCGCGTTAGCCAACAGTAGGTATATATCTCGCCTCAAGAAGGTTGTGGTCGCCGACGGGAGCTACATTACATAATAATTATGTTTCATGCAAATAAATTTAATTTTCCTTTTATGCCAATGTTCTTTTCATTGTTTATTTATTTTCCAAGTTTATCTTGACAACTCTGTATAATATTTTAAACGCAGCTGTAGGGCTATATGTGATATCTACCTTTAAAGTAAAGTGATCTATAATTTCACTTTTTCAACAACTTTCAGGAACTTTCTATTCCGCTTAACAAAGCCATCAAAATTGCTTCAGACGGAAGTCCTCCTTTCATCCAAGAGGACCAGGCCGCCTCTGCTCATCGTTATAATCTGGCCTCATAACGTGCTTGGAATTGAAGCGAAGACGGAAACTCAAATAACCACGCAAAAAATGGAAATGAACGCTCTGGCACCACAAGTTTCCAGATTATTGACACACCAGCCAAATTTTGTTTTTTTATAACTTATTTTAATGGCTATTTGTAAGCAATTATAAAAGTTGTTAATAACTTAGCACATCAAGAGTTTGAACGCGTAGCTATTTTAAATGTGCACGGTGAAACATCGGCACTTACAATTAAATAAGCCGTGTCGTAAATGGTAATGACAACGGTTCGTGCTCGGATTTTTTGTCTCAAATTTAATACCGCAAAGGATCAATAGTGAACGCATCATCTTGCAAATTAAACTTATTATTATTAAATATTGATGAACAATTTTGCATTTGAAAATATTTTATCTTCTTTATAGAATTTATATTAAATACTTTATATTTCAATTCCATTTATATTTTATCTGCTTTGTACAGAATAAAATTTAGTTCAATAACATTGACTGCAGTTTATGCTAAAAATAAATTTGTTTATATAAGAATGTAACGCTTAAAATTTCTGACATTTGACTAAACAAAATGGGTGGCAAAAATAGTTATTATTGTTGCTTTTCAAAATAATCGCCGCTAAAAGCAATGCGTGTAAGCTTTCGATAAAACCAGTTGTTAAACTATAAATTTACTCTTTTAAAGAGTAAAGCTCTTCTTAGCATCTTCGGAAATAAAGAATCGTAAATAATGTATTTTATTATTTTCTTCCTAAAATTTCGATACTATTTACTTTGACTGTAATAGAATCCGGTGGAGAACCCACATGTAGTGACAAACAATTCAATTCTGATGCAAATGCACACATCCAGTTTTTAACTGCACTAATGGTATCTTAAATTTCTTTGAACTTATGTAGATCACACGATTTAAGGGTTGTTTAGTACTTTTTCACAGGTTTCTTGAGAGCTTGTTAAATTTATAGATCTTTTTTTGGGCTCAGGGTATGTCTTCCTTAATGGATCCATATTCACTGCAGCCCATGGCTTATTGTGATTACCCTAATTAAAGAAATTCACAACCAATCTGTAATTGATGTCCTCTGAATTAGCAGATACAGGTCTTTTACAGGGTGTGTCTGGAAATATTCCGGTTCCAGGATTGGTTTCCCGAATATATGTTGCCTTTTTCTGCACAGCGCATCGCACTTGCATAGGATGTGTAATGCTGATTCTGGTTCCTTGCTACACAGTCTGTATGCAAGGTCACCATTGAATTTACCAATTTTCCAGAGGTGTTCTTTAACAGTCGCATGTCCTGTAAGAAACCCTGTGGTTATCTTTAGCTGTGGCCTACTTAGGTTAAGGAGTTCTGCAGCTCTCTTTTAACAAGTTCCCTTATTGAAGGTTTTGCTAAAATTATGTCCTGGTCGATTCTTCCAGTACATTCGATGATGAGTGCGTGTCCTCTCCTTAATAAAGCTTCGGGCAGCACTTCGTGAAATTCCTAAAGCAGATTCTGGGCCGATATAAGCCTCACTTGATCCCTGCATAGCCAATTCATTGGCTTTCTCATTGCCGTAGATACCACAATGCGCTGGTGCCCATAACAGTTTCACTGTGTTGTGGACTGCCAGTGCATTGAGTTTGTTGATGCATTCCCGTACCAGTCTAGATAATGCTTTTGTGCTTGATAAAGCCTTTAAAGCTGCCTGGCTCTCTGATATAATATAGATCCGCTTGCTCTTGTAAACCCTTTTACGATTTTATTATCACCTCCAATAGAGAGTCGTCACATATTTTTGAGGTCATGTGGTCCGTCCTCATTTCAAGCAGAGGGCTACCCAGGCTGTCAATTATTCTTGTATGACCTGTACCCGTGTGTGTCTTGTACAGTGAATGATACACCCTGTAGTGACCTAATCTTGCCTCCCCCTGAATTACTATGTGCAGAGGTGGGAGGTCTAGAAGAGCCTCCATTGCTGCAGTGGGCGTGGTTCTTATCGCCCCTGTAATGCCCAAACAGGCAAGTCTTTATAACCTTGCCTAGTTTTAGTTTGGTGGTTTCTTGTGTTACTTTGGGCCACCAGACCAAAACTGAGTATGTAAGAGAGGGTCTAACCATTCTGGTGTACAACCAGTGCATCATACCTGGTTTTAACCCCCACGACTTGTACATGCGCCTGACAACTGCTAAATTTATAGATATTTTCTAATAACATTTTTCTATTATACATAAATTCAAGAAGCCACGTACATTTTTTAAAGAATAGTTTATATTTTAAATAATAAATTATTTTAAATCGAATTGTTTGCTAGTTGGGTGGTGCTGGATATCCAAATTATATTTAATCAACCGGAAAAGTGTTAGCATTAGTATTTGTAGTGGTGGAAGGATTTTCTAATTATTTTAGATTAGTCCTAAGGATGGGCAATTCAAGCTAAATCTTTGGTTCAGAGTTTCGTTGACTATTAAAGAAAAATGAGCCTATTCTCTATCAGCCATATCTAAGCATAATGACATTTTCAACGAACTTAAAAAGTTCGTTACTGAATTCTATGTCTGTCAGTCGGTCTGTCAGTCCGTCACAAAATTTGAGATTTTTTAAAATTTGAAAATGGATTCTTATAGGAAATTTCACGCTGAATTCGAAAATGAAGTCGAAAAAATTCTGTGTCGAATAATTTTCGAAATATTTGATTTCGAATTTTAAGTTCGTTCTGGGATTGCTTACAGAGCAATCTCTTCGCCGGCCCCATGTTTTTTGCTATAATCGATTTTACATAAATCAAAGTTGTGCCGCATGCGCCTACTAACGGCAATAATTGGCTACGTAGTGCATAAAACACCGAGAAGTGGCGCAAAATGTCTAATTATTTTATGATAATTTATGTTTTGTCCTATAACAGGTCAACCGTGACCTAAATCGAAAATCTGAAACCTTTATGCGAGCTTTAGCAACAAACTGGTTCAAATGAGGTAATGACCTTTGAAGTCGGTTCATAACTGTAAGAGAAGTTGCGATGTTAATTACAAATAAACAAATACACCTACATAGTTACATCTTTGCAGTTTTATAGAGTATATAATAAAAAGCCATTATAGGAAAATATTACATAGCACTTTTTTCGAGCTAGCTTATAATCTTCATTATAAAGTGTTTAAGAATTTTTATTAATAATTAAGTCTTGGCGAGGGCATTTTCTTCCAAGAAGTTTTTCTATAATGTTCATCGGGCGAAGTTGGTCTAATAAGATTTGGTATTGGCACTCTTCTTTCAATATTGTTTATAATTTGTACGTTGTGGGTAAGCGTGCATATGATTGCAGAAGCGAAAGTATTTTCCAGATGAGTAGCAAAGGCAACAGCTTTTTCTAAGTCTGAGGTGTAAATAACGTTACTGATTTCTGTCGATAGCGTGGGAAATTCTTTTTCTTTATGTAATATTTTTATAGTTGTTTTCCAAAGTCTACAGTTTCCTGAATTGAAATCAGCCATGTGTTTTTTTGTATTTATTGATTCTTAAGTGTTCCACTCTCTTTTGACTTAATGCGTTATATTGTTTAATCTGTATTTAAGTTGAGGATTCCTGGTTCTTTGCCAGTCGTGTCGAAGTTGACTTTTCTTTTTTACTAAGTCAATAATTTGTCAGAGGATAATTGCAGTCAGCCGGACAAGCTGGTCTTTGATGGTTAATGTATTGGTGAATGATACTAATGCCAGGAGGTGGTTAGAATTCAATTCAGATATAACGCTTTAGAAGGTGTTTGGAGGATAATATAAAGTATATCGGGCTGGTGATCTTCCCGATGCGGTGTTCCGGAATTTAGGAAAAATTAGTTGTGGCAAGATTTTCCAGTTTAATAGCTCAGGATTTGTGACGTTGCATCCCCATAGGGTATTTTTAGAATTTACATCACCTAGGACTAGTATAAGTTAAGTCGTGTCAAAGATTCTTTTAATGCTTTCATCAACTATCTTTGTATTTGGCTGTTTCTGGGCACTAACTATGATTAAATTTTTTTATCGAGTTTAGCCCTAATTAGTATCGAAGCAATTTTTTAATTAAGAATTTTAGAAAGTCTTTCGTTAAGCATTACTAAGAGAGTATCAATAATAAAAGTTTTAATTTAACTAAGATAGGGGGTAATAAGGTACAGAAAAGTCTAAATGAGGCTGTTAGCTATTGTTAGAGCACTGGATGAGGTTGTGCGTTACTTCTTTGATATGGTGCGCTTTTGAGGTCCGCTGCAAAGGTATGTCTGTTATTTACATACGAGTTTCTGGGTTGAGTTCATGTTTATTATTTTAGCAGAGCTATGTGCTGATCACGACAGCCGCAAGGTAAAGGCCTCAACCTGCCAAACTGGCGCACGGCGGCTCCGGGTTCGAACCCCGGCAATGACAAAAACATTTAATGCTCTCCGGCCGTCATACAAACACCTTTGGCGGTCATAAAAAGTACATTCACTATCCACTCGCCAACCCGCCCGGCAAGCGTGGCGTTTAATTGCCAAATCCCCCCCAAAAAGGGAGGCCTATGCTCAATACTGGAAAAAAAATGTGGCGAGTACAGCCAGTATAGTTTGGGCTGTGGTTGTTTCCGCAGCTGGGACACTTTGGTTGATAGTTGGGTCTCTTTTAGAAATCAGTATTTAGATATTCACCTGCATATTGGTTTTAAGCTGTGATAGTTTTTAGTATGGCCATACTTTTGGCATCTGTAGCGTTGATGTGTATTCTTGGATTTTCTTCTGGTTTTTACAGTAACTGTAGCGTTTTGCTTGCTCTTTATTAGTAAGTTCCAGTGGGGATGCTGGCAGAGGTTATCTATCTCTGGCATTGCTTTTGTTATGGATACTTTGCTAGTTAGTTCCGTTTTGATTTCTTCTGTGAGCTAAAGTAAAACATTTTTAAAAATTATGAAGATTGGTTTGTTATTTCGGTCTTGGTGCGTATGATATTGAATTTGTTTTCTATAAAGAATTTGGTTAGTGTTCTTAAGTTAATGCTTAATTCAGTTGTATTGTATGTTGTTGTGCAGGTTCCAGGTGCTACTATTTGTATGTATTCTACTAAGGCTTTGTAATTTACAGTATTAGGTAAGCAGATGGGTAGGGTTTTCATATTTGGTGTATATGTTTCCGACTGCGTTTCGTGTACTACTGAATCATTATTGTTGGGAGATTTGTCATTAGCTAATTTGTTTTCTAAATGTGCTGGTAGGTGGAATTTATTGCCGGCCAATAAATATTGAACGGTCCATGCGTACTGTTTTTGAACGTTATTAGCGGGCGGTTATAAACTATCCAATTTGCGGTTGTTAAGCGCTTAATAACGCAGATTTATTTTGTGAGAGCGTATTGTGTTGATTTTATTAAAAATAAGTCAAATAAAATTTACTTGCAATATTTGTTACTAATAGCTTACTAATAACAGGCGGCCAAAGAACCTCTGCACTGTTATACCACTCGTACTCGACTCGCAGACTCAAAAATTAAATAGACTTATCAAACAGATTAACTTAGATTTGGTTTAAGGTTATCTTTCGTTATTACAATTATAAGTTATTTGCTTGTTGTTACACTACTCAAGCGATTGTACCGCTAGGTACTCCTGTACAGGTTAATTATTTATGTTATTGTTGTCAGTTTTTTGATATATAATTTACTGTTTTTTTTAGTTTACATAATAAAAATAAACAGAAAAATTACTTATAGAAGATGCTTCCAATAAAGCTACCTTTTACTGCTGTAGTAGAAGATTGGTATTTTGCTGTATAATTGTCCGTCGCGTATTTTTATTGCAACAGATTTGCATTCTAGGGCTTTGAAAGAGATATAATTTTAACAAGCATTTATCATGAGAAATATTACGACATTTTTTGTTTCAATTTTACTACACTTGAAAAAAGCTTAAGAATGAAAAGGTAATCAAATTATCCTTATTTTCTCAATTGAATATTTTACCGCCTTTAACAATATCGTTGATAAACCCAAAAAATGTAATGTAATAAGTTAATTTCTCTGAAATATAAACCAAATGATTAATAAAGAAAATATACTTTTATACCACATAGTAAAATTACAACATTTAGAAAAGATAGTTTTATTGTTTTATCGTAGATATACAGATAAAATATCTAACAATAAGTCCTATACTCTTACGCACTTTAAGCAAATTTTACACAGAACTTTAGAAATTGTTTACCAACTTGAAACGAAGATCCACATTATTATTATTTACATAAACACCGCAGTTCGTTGTTTAAATCAATTACATTTCATGCAGAAAAGTTCGGAAGCAAAAGACGGCGCAAACTCCAGCAGCTAAGAGGTATACATTGAAGTATTTGCGTTTCACGTGCTAAGCTCGACTTTATAGCCGCAAATGTGATGTAACCCTCTCAGCTTCAACTAGTTTATTTGCCACATTTAGTATCTGTTACATACTTAATTATTTCTTTGTAGAAGTAGGTTTTAAATATACGAGGTTTGTCCCGAAAATACCTAGCCAAAATTATACACTGTACAGAATTTGCGCAATCTTAATATTATCTGATATCTCATTATTGATGAATTAAAGCGACTTCAGTGAATGAACGAGTAGAGCAACAAATTTCATACCAAAAAAATTTCAGACCTTAAACGAGATTCTAGCCAGCGAAAAACTTACGAGTAGTCGAAGTTTGCAAGATTTTAAGATACTTGTACTTTGAAGGGAACTAAGTCTGCGTACAATGTTTCTTGTGTCTTGTAACATTTTTCCTAAATATGTAGATTGTTGTAAATCTAATACAAATATTTTCCTGTAACATAAAAAACTATTTTAATTATAAAGAGTCCTTTAAGAATTTTCCTGTTTATATATCTCTGATATCATATCTTTACAACTTGAGTAATCTGGATATATATATATATATATATATATATATATATATATATATATATATATAGTATATATATATATATATATATTGTATATATATATATATATATATATATATATATTTTAAATATTAAAGATACTATATTTTTAAAAGGCATACAAAGCAATTTGTGCTTTTCTACATATTTATATTCCCTGTTTAGGAACAAAAAGAATGTAACCATCAGAATATCTTCCAAAGTTATCAGTAACATTTCGTCGTATACCAACTGTTGTTGAAATAATCAAATCATACCATCACATCTGGTTTTCGAAAGCGACACTCGATAGTACAGCAAACCCATAGAATTGTTATAAAAAGCATGGAATCACTGGAAACCAAGGAATTTTGCACCACAGCCTTTCTAGATATCAAGATGTTTTGACAAAGTATGGTATTTAGGTTTACTATGCAAAATCAAGTCAGTCTTCCTAAGCCAAATATTACCTGTGTGACAAAAACTTCCAAGTCAGAGTAAACAACTCATTTTCGAATTATCAGCATATCTCTGTTAGAGTATCGCAAGCAAGCGTGTTGGGTCTCCTATTGTACATAGTGTTTACTGTAACTGCAGCCAATGGAGATCGCCACCTTTGCTGACGATACATTGGTACTATCTATCAGTAATGCCTCTTTAGAGATATCTCAAAACCTTCAGAATCACCTCCAGAGTTGGCACAGCAAGCGCAGAATTTCCGTAAATAACGATAAATCTACGTCGCCTTTACCAACAAGCAAAGTACATGCCTACAAGTCACAGTTAACAACACACTTATACCAATAAAGTCAGAAGTGAAATATTTAGGAATGCACCTTGACCACCTGCAAGACTCACATAAAGACAAAAAGAAAACACCTTGACCTCAAAGTTAAAGAAATGACCTGGCTAATTAGAAGGCAATCGCAGTTATCTCTCGAAAATAAACTTCTTCTGTATAAAGCCATTTTGAAACTGATTTGGACTTTTGGAATTCAACTGTGAGGTTACACAAAACCGCCCAACACTAAAATCCTGGAGCGTTTCCAGTCGAAGACTCTGTATATTGGTAAACGTTCCTTGCTACGTTAATAATCAGACCTTCCACGAAGATCTAAGGATTCCATATGTATTTAGCAACTATCCACTACTACACTCTTGTGGGACACGAAAATGATCTCGTACATCAGCTAGACCAACAACCAGTCGCAGTAAAGAGGATTAAATTGACAATGGGCACATGACTTCATACGTCGGCTCAACTAGGCTTAAGTCTTTTAGTTGGGGGTAACATCAATGAATGGGCCTCTCTCAAGACATATACTATGTCATATGATTTACTTATTACTCACTTATGTTATATAAAAAGTAAGTGTATATTTCAGAATATTTTTTATCACATTCTACTTACGTTAGTTTACATCTATAAATGGTTTCTAACATGGTTAGTCTTCATGACTATCGGCCACGCCATAATCGATTACAAACACCACTCACCATCGCATATACTGCTATTCCTTCTGACATATTAATATCACTGCAATCTTTTTTATTTTATGTACTTTGTCTGTTCTTTTATTTATTGTCTAATCTCTACATATCTTAATCTACCCATTCTAATTACCTTTATACAATATTATAATCCTACGACGGTTATCCTAATTTTATTCTGTTTGTTTTTGGTTCTATGCATTATAAGGCATAATATTTCGTACTATGGCATAGTATACCAGACTTTTGTTTTTTATTGATGTATTTGTTTTTTATGATTAGATAGAATTGCCTTATACACTGTCTTGTCTGTTTTAATCTGCTTTTTATCTTTTATTCCTCGTGCTTTTATTTTAGTTATGACATACCATAAGTATTTTAAGGTTAATGATTTTTTATTTTGCTATTTTTCTCTATTTCTCTATTTCTTGTGATCAGATATTTAATTAATTTCTAATTTATTGTTGTGTTCCTTTCTTTAGATTTTGTAGTACAACATTAAGATTTGAAAGTTAAGGGTATATATGCATTTGCGAATTCTCAAGATGTAATAAAAGAATATTATAAATAAAGTCAGTGACCTAGACTAGCTTTAGAATAAGACTTCGGCAGTTTCAAAATTATTTGTAATTTTTTGTTTAGTTTTATTCTTATACAAATTTTGATTCTCTGTGATAAATTATATGGTACACCGATTGTTAAAGCCAATAGTTTGGTAGATTCTCTTTTCTCTTCTGTTATATTAATTGTGGTGTGTATCGATATTTGATTTTTCTGCTGAGAATCTTCTCTTTTCATCATAGATGTATTTCCTTATTTTATTTTATTTCATTTCTCATTGGTTTTTCCTAGTCTTGCCATTGTTAATTCAATGCTTATCTATATAATACTTTAATATTGATGTTATAAACGTTTATTTTTATTTGTTAGATATTTTTCCCCCATTTATTGTCTTTGGAACACATATATTATTAATTTGTCGTAATTTTTCGGATTCGTACTTTATTGTCTCCAGAGCCATACCTTCAAGTTTTTTCTTTTCTAGCTTTTTCTTGTTACAGTTATTCCGCTCATCTCCTATACTCAATTATTTTTTATTTTCATTTAGTAAGGCTTTATAGTACATTTCGCATTTCCTTTCCTCGTTGTAAGGTATATGTATTTTCTCTCAATTATTTGCCTCTGTTACAGTTGTTACTGCTCAGAACTTCGAACTTGCCCCCCTATATATTGGATAATTCTTCGGCATATTCTTTACCATTTCACATTTCTGTTTTTAACAGCTAATCTTATTACTATTTTTTCCTTAGTTTTTGTTTATTTTGGTACTTAAGATGTTTCTTTTTTAAATTCACTTCTCATAGTTTCTCAAACATTCTACTATTCTTTATATATATATATATATATATATATATATATATATATATATATATGTTTAAGTAGCCTCTACACTGTTCTATCTAAATCCACATAATTTTTGATCTAACTGTCTTTAATATAATTTTCTTACTGTTTCATTCTGTTTAAATTTATTAGTATTTTTTCTATTTGTCGTTATGTTGTTTCTCTTTACCTATCCGTTTTCCCTCTAAACTCTCCCGATTGCTAGGAATCTATAGTTATTGCCATATTTTGCCCCTCTCTTTACTCTTACACCTTTGTTATTATATTACTTGTCGTTAAAATTATGTATGTAGTGTATGACTGACTTAAAGTTTAGTAACTTTTGCATACAGATAAATATTGTCTTAAAACAAATATTGCACAATTTAACATACTTTGAGTATTTATTTTCTTCCTTAGGATATCTCCTTGATGGATCCATGTTTACTGCAACCCATGGCTTATTGTGATTATCCTAATAAAGTAAACTCACAACGAATTTGTAATTGATACCCCCTGAATCAACAGATACAGGTCCTTTACAGGGTGTGTCTGAAAATCTTCCGGTTCCAGGATTGGTCTCTCAAATGTGTTGCCTTTTCCTTCACAGCGCATCGCATTTGTACAGGATGTGTAAAGCTGTTTCTGGTTCCTTGCTACAGACTCTGCATGCAAGGTCACCATTAAATTTACCAATTTTTCAGAGGTGTTCTTTAACATTCGCAAGTCCTGTAAGAAACCCTATGGTTGTCTTTAGCTGTAGCCTACTTAGATTAGAAAGTTCTGCAGCTCTCTTTGGCAAGGTCCCGTATTAAAGGTTTTGACGAAATAATGTCCTGGTCGGTTCTTCCAGTACATTCGCACAGCACTTCGTGAGATTCGTATAGCAGGTTCTGGGCCGATATAAGCCTCACTAGATCCCTGCCTAGCCAATTCATCGACTTTCTCACTGGCGTGGATACCACAATGTCCAGGTACGCGCAGAAGTTTCACCGTGTTATGTTCTGTCAGTGCATTGAGTTTGTTGATGCATTCCATACCAGTCTAATTATGCTTTAGTGCTTGATAAAGCTTTTAAAGCTGCCTGGCTGTCTGATATACTTTGAATATTAAAACTATACTTAAAAGTAAAATGCAACGTGTGTAACCATAATATTAAGACTAATCTTACATATATAAATATGACAAACTCAAAATGCGTTATGATGGACTTCTGGTACGGATACGTAGGCAAACCAAATTTAAACACAAATTTCTGACGACTGTTAATATGGCAATTCTAGGATGCTTGGAAAGAGGTCATTGGTATCATGTGTGGGCTAAATTAACTATATAGTTTCGCTCCTACATTACTTTGTTAATTCGACAATGTGATAATTAAACAGCCAGCACTTATTGCACAATGCGTTATAGTAAATTTTTGATGAGACAAAATGTTAAAGCAATTGCTATAACGGCTTCCTCCATTTTCCAATAGATGACTTTAGATGGTAAGTGGTGGTGGAAATATATAGATGTAGACATCATACAATAAGCTTGGACATTTGTCAACGTAACTCCATCAAAACATTAATCGATTTGTGTCCGTATTGTAAAGTTATTTTCTATTGAAAATATCAGTTTACGAGCCAAATTCTCGGCATTTGCGGAAGGATTAAATTTTCTGCTTCTATATACAGAAATCTGCGATTGAGGCTTATCGAATGCTCTTAAATACTTATAGTGAGACCGTTGTTAGTAAAAGAACGTGTGGTGAGTGGTTTCAACGTTTTAAGTCCAGCATGGCGGTGGAAGAGAGAAGATTTTCAAAGATGCATAATTAGAGGCATTACTTCATGAAGACTCATGTCAGACGAGAACAATTGCAGAATCATTAGGAGTGACTTTACAAGCCATTTTAAAACGTCTCAAAGCCATGGCAATCATTCAGAAACAAGAAAATTGGGTGCCACATTAATTGAAGCCGAGAGGCGTTGAACGGCGTTTATTTGCTTGTGAACAGCTGCTTAAAAGGCAAAGACGGAAGGAATATCTGCATCGCATTGTAAATGGGAACGAAAAATGGGTTCATTACGATAACTCTAAACGCATAAAATCATAGGAACTTCCCGGTCATGCTTCCACGTCGATGGCCAAACCAAATATTCACAGCTCTAAAAGGTCATGCTCTGTATTTGGTAGTGTATTATGAGCTGCTAAAAGCATCTGAAACAATTACAGGCGATCTGTATGAAAACAATTAATCCGTTTAAACAGAGCATTGAAAAACAAACGGCCGCAACACAACGAGAGATACGATAAATGCAAATGAGCATTTATGGTAGATTAATTGTCGACTGGCGATTGTTGCTAGCTTTATTCTGAAAGATAAGCAAGTCGTTTCAATAAAAAATTAAGAGTATATGCATTCCATTTTAGCACCGCATTAGATTCTCTTTTCTTTAAAGAATACAAATAACAATAAAGTTTATAATTTATTTTATCGTACTGCCTTAAGTAGTTTTTCTATATAATCTTTGACTTGTAAATATATTTTTCCGACGGGTGTGTAGATTCCGCTACGGTAAAATGAAGACGCAAGAGCACTTTGAGAGCAATATGTTTGTTATTAAAATCTTCCTTTTAGTAGTTCAAACAAATGATAACCGCAAAGCCATAAGTTTGGACTTTAAGAAGAATGTTTCAGTGTAATCCATAATAATACAGTGTGGAGGTTAGCAATTTACTTATCTCAGTGCAAAGCTCGCTCTTTGTTAACATGTTTGGCGCTTTTAAATCTTATAAGCAGAACTTCAGCTGTTTCCTAGCATTAACGTGGCGGCATTTCTAAGTCGCTGCGAAGCGCCAGAGCTCACAGAATCAGAACGCTTTATTTTTGAGTACAAGGAAAGCGACGAAATCACTAGTGGCACCGACATGCGGGTACGTAGTCCATAAATGACAGTTCGGATATGCTTATGCTAAATGGAGCCGAACGCATGCGACGGCTGCGGGCTGGATTCGGGTCGTTTACATAAGAAATTGCGTTAGGAGAATGTGGACGCTTTAATGATTTAACTTTGCCAAATTACAGGTATACTAAATAAATTTTATTTTTACTAATAGATAGTACTAGCTTACGCACAATATAAAGAATTCAAACTTTTTGCTACTTCTAAGCAGTCGCCTAATATTTTGACCCGTAATGTCACCACCTATCTGTTTCTTTTAAAAAACTGTTCGACACCTTCACAAAATCAGTTTGTGTACCCAAAGAGACAGATGAGCAAATCAGATCGTATTGGAGCATACAGCACTTTGTAAAATTAGATGTTCCAAGCCGGAGACGCGCTAAAAAACAAAACAATTTATGGATGTTGGGAACGTGTAAACTCCCAAAATATACTTTTTTCTTAATTTGCCAAGACAAATTTATTGCAATGAAAAACACTTTATATAAGGGTTACTTCGAACTTTAAAAATTACAGACTGACAACACTATATAGTAAACTACTATGACCGAATTTAAAAATTAGTTAAAAATTAATACTGAGTATGATTTTGGTTACATTTATTTAGAGAGAATAAAGAATTTTGTGTATAGCATACAAATTATTTGACAAATACGCCTTTTTGAAATAAATGTATAATTTTTACAGACATTTTTATTATTTATTGTAATAACCATAGTCTTCCAGATGACACAAAGTACTTTACCAATTCTCTTATATGATAAATACCTTCATTGATTGTGTCAATTTATAAAATGATCTCCTTTTACTCTATCAAAAGATGTAAAAAAAATGCAAAAATGCCCACAGAATGACCATAGAATGGCCAAGTAAGGGAATCACTTTTATTATTATCTTCAATGCTATCTTGAGATTGCAGCACTGGGCCACAATGTTAAAACAGCTGAAATAATATTAATATCAAAACCAAAAAAGAACCCTGATGATGTGACGTTCTACTGCCAATCAGTTTGCTTCCTACAATTTCTAAACTACTAGAAGGATTAATGCTACAGAAAATCATTGCCGACATTCCACCAGGAGACTAGATTCCACTACACCAATTCAGATTCGGCGTAGCTCACCCATCTGTTTAGCAAACTCATTGACTAAGAGCAGAAATAATATTGTACTTCTATTCTCATAGATGTAAGTCAAGGCTTTGACAAGGTGTGGCAGAAGCGATTATTGCATAAAATCAAAGAAATTCTCCCGCTGCAGTACTATGGTATCTTAAACTCCTACCTAACAAACCGCAGATTTGAAACTAAAGTAAGCGACGTTCGCTTAATCAACCAATTCAGGCAACAGTTTCACAGGGAAACGCTCTGGAGCCAACCTTCTATGACTTGTACACACCAGATATCCCAACAAACATAGACACGACTATAGGAACTTTTGCTGACGACATTGCAATTTTAGCTGTCCCAAAGATCCTGCAGTAGCTTCTAATTTAGTTCAGACCCACTGAAACGTACTGCAAGAATGGTTACGTAAATAGAAAATTCAAATAAACCTAAATAAATCTCAACAAATCGACTTTACCTTAAGAAAAGGGAGATGTCCTATGACTTTCATAAATAATGTTAAAATTTCCCTAATGCCTACCATAAAATATTTCGGGTTCTATAGGGACAAAACATTGACATGGAAGGAACACATCTTTAAAAAAGGAAGCAGAAAGACCTGAAAATTGTAGACCTCAACTGGCTTTTAGGAAGGAATTCAAAATTGTTGTTATAAAACAAAATATTGCTCTAAAAAACAATCATAATTTTATTATGGACGTACGTAACAGGACTTTGCGGCTGCACAAGCAATTCCAACATTTCGTAAGAAACCAGGCATTATATAAAGAGCTCCAAATTCCTTATGTTCAAGATGTTATCAAGTTAAAAAGTAGAAAAATACTACTAGAACGACACCCTCCACGACGGCTACGTAGATTCTGGGCAGCTGACCTGATCGAGTACTAAGAAAAAACCTCTATGAGAAGCTTTCAACATATTAGCTTATAGAATACATTCAATTCCGATTGCAAATAATAATAATAAAAAATATTAGTAAAAATAAATAGCACAAAATCAAAATTAAAAAATTTGAAGTAGACAAAAACTAGATATAAAAAATCATATATGGACAATTAGGGGGTACTTTAGAATATCGTAACACTTGATCTTTAGGTATTACAAGTTTTTTATTCTACTGCCTATCCACTCTATTAGATGTTGGCGACAACATTGTGCCTAGCTTAATAGGTATGATTAGAAGTCTAAAGGCATTTTAAGATCATTTCTAAAAGGCCCTCGTATTTCAACGTGATCGACTCTAAATTCTCCTCGCCCCTAGTTTTGAACTCCTGAGAAAACCACTTGATATGAACACGTGTGACGATAAACTGATCCAGAGAGATTTTCTTGGCGCTGGGGTCGTTTCTGGTGATCAAGAATTTAATGAACTCGGTCAGGAAGCCTGACCTCCGTCGGTCGTAGAAATTGAAGACTTTGGCCCAGTTTTTAACGTAGAAGTAGAGCTGCTCGAATTCCCGAACGTTTAGGCCGCCGTTCTTGTCCAAATCAAACAGCCGCATTACGAATTTGCAGACTCCGCCAGAAAAGTGCTTGTCCTGGAAAGTCTCGAATTCCTGCTGCAGTTCCTAGGCGGTGATCTTGCCAGTGTTGCGCGTGTCCATGGTCTGAACCCACTTCGCGACCTCGACATATACCGGAGACAACCGCTTGATCTGCTTGGATGGCGAGCATGACGAGCAGCCGTACTGCGTGGTCATGGATTTGAAGCTCATCCTTTTCTACTAGAGTACTGTTGAAACGAGAACATATTACTGAAGCTTCGATGGGTGTTTTAGGTATACCAATAATATTTTTAGTTGTTTTCCGATACTAAAATTTAGTTACATCTTGCAATAAAAGATAAAACTGAAAGTCCTAAAATTCTTTACAAACTGGCTAAAATTGTTTAGTTTCCGTTTTAAACCATATTTATATAACAATCGCCTGTTAAAATTATATATATATATATATATATATATATATATATATATATATATATATATATATACAGGGTGTCTGGTGGCAGATTTATATTTTTAAATACGATTATTTCAAAAAGTAATAAACGGTGCGGGGTGAGGGTGGCGCCATTGGAATCACCGATCGTGCGGATTTGTCAGTCACGATGTCGCAGTGGTCAAGTGAGCATCGCGCGTTCGCTGTAGAGACATTTTTTAAGAGTAATGATTCTTACGTAATTGCCCGTCGACAATTTTGTTCAAAGTTCGGTATTCGGCGAATACGTGATGGACCAAGTGTAAATTTAATTCGTTCGTGGGTGCAGAGATTCCGCGCAACTGCCTCGGCTATGAATGCCCCACGGCCAGGGCCCAGTCGATCTTCAAGGACTCCCGAAAACATTGAACTGGTTGAAAGCAGTTTACGTGAAAATCCGCGACTTTCAATACGGAAAGAGCAGCCTTACTGGGACTTCAAGAGCGATTATTCATGAAATTTCAAGAAAGGATCTGAAGTTCCATCCTTTTAAAATTCAAATCGTTCAGGAACTGAAAGAAAGTGACTTTGATTTACGCAAAAATTTTTGTGAAACGATGTTGGAGCGTTTTCGCACTGTAAATCCCATTTTTTGGAGCGACGAGGCTCATTTTCACTTAAACGGCCACGTCAACAAGCAAAACTGCCGTTACTGGTCTCCAAGAACCCGCAACCCTCGATTGAAACATCAAAACCATTGCATTGCTCCAGGGTAACTGTTTGGTGTGCCTTATCCACGTATGGGATAATTGGACCATTTTTTCCAAAATTCTCAAGGTCAGGCGACGAATGTCAATAGGTGAAAATTATCGACGCATGATTACGGATTTCTTTTGCCAAACCTGCGAGCTCATCCATCGTACTCTTCACACGTGGTTTCAACAGGATGGGGCGACTGCACACAGCCAGAGCTTCGATGAATTTGATTCAGGAAAATTTCCCCCAAAAACTGATCAGTCGCTTTGGGGACATCCCATGGCCACCGAGGTCGCCCGATCTAACTCCCATGGATTTTTTTTATGCGGCTACCTCAAAGAGAGGGTTTATAATGACAATCCCCAATCTCTTGTGGCTTTAAAGGAAAATATTCGTCAAGAAATCAGCTCAATTGAACCAAGTTTACTGCAGCGTGTGGCGCAGAACACAAGGCTTCGTTTTGAACAGTATGTGCAACTCGACGGAAGACATTTGGATGACATACTCTTTAAAAAATGAAATCCGCATTTCTATTCTATCGTTCAATGCTCTTAATAAAACTTTGTGTCAATTATTACGTTTTTTATTTAAGTTTGAAAACGTAAATCTGCCACCAGACACTCTGTATATATATATATACCTATATATATATATATATATATATATATATATATATATATATATATATATATATATATATATATATATATATATATATATAATTTTAACAACTTAGTCCACGGGATGAAGCGCGTCTATTTTGGGTAAAATCTCGACGTTTCGGCATCGGCTTTGACGCCATTTGCAAGAGGTTAATTCTTCACTCGGGGTCTCAATCTGCCTACTCCCCAAGGAGAGCTATGAGTCTTTGAATAAGACTGACCTTTCGTGTGACCTGCTTGATCTTTTATAGGGCTGGAAGTAAATGTTTGGAGGGAGATGCGTTGGGTTGGGGAAAGTTTGTAGAATTAAGGGTGTTGCGTAATTGGCGGTACGGAGCAATAAGGGACTTCCACATGACAGGCAAACGCTGGCTGTCATCTCTTGTGTTGAGGCACTGTGGGCGTTTTTCTATTTCTATTTGCCTCACGTACTATTCTGCTGGTAAAATGGGAAGTAGGGGTAATGGTTTTAGCCCCAGAGAAATTATTTTTGTGGCCTGTTTCTTTGCTGTGTTTGGCAAGTGCCGAACCATTATCGCCTTTCCGTACCTCAACCAAATCCACACTAATATCAAATTTACCATAGAAACTGAACATAACAATTCCCTTCCCTTCCTAGATACTCTCATAACAAGAAATCCTTCTAATGACCTTCTAATGAGGCACACACACATAAAAACTAACCAACAAATATATTGTCTGCATAGTGTACATCCATAATGGCTTTTTACTTCTGAAATACAATTAAAGCTGCAGTATTAATTTTTTATTGCGTATAAATACTTTACCATTGTAACTTTGTTTCACAATTATTTTGTTTTTTTTCTTAATTTTGAACGGAAAGACGCATTACAAAAGTAACAAATTTTCTGTAACATGAAGCAAATAAATAGCAAAATGGATGCTGTCGTAGCGGAAATGCAACAAATAAAGAATGAGTATGTAAAGCTAAAAGAGAAGGTTAAAACTCAAGAAGAGAGAATGGATCATCCAGAGAGAGGGGGGAGAGGGGGGTTAGGAATAAAAATGTCGTAATAAAGAGAATAGAAGACAACGAGAAGGAAAACAATAGAGAAAAGGAAGACAAAATATGTAAGCGTTGAAGAAAAGGAAGATTGAATAACCTCTGATACCATATGTCATTCGCTCAGCGACTTATGGAGAAGGATTATCAGTCATCAATCCCCTCGCTAACATTCCCACAGGCATTAATATAGAGGACGATGGAAGTGAACTTGCTGGATTAGAAAGTGTTTCAAAAACACCAGTGATACAGGTCCAATATTTCAACCGGCAAGTACCTCCTGTGACATACACCTAATAACACAATGACCTGATTAGGGATTTAGAACTGCCACCAAATAAAGCTGAACATCTCCAATGCAGCAGTGTAACCTCCTGACGTATAAAGTTAAAGTATCTACTCTTTGCGATCATCAGAAAAAACTGTCAACATTTTTCAGCAGTGATGACGACTTAATAATATTTTGCAATGATATTGAAGGTTAGATGTTGAAACTGAATATTCTGTACAAAGCTGACGATTGGAGACTGTTTATAGACGCTTCAAAAGCAAGCCTGAAGGCTGTGGTATTGCATAATAGTAATGAAACATTATCATCAATCCCTGTTGCTTATTCAGCCCTAGGTAAAGAAAGTTATTACATGTAAAGGCCTTCTGGATCTTATAAATTATAATCAACATAAGTGGTTAGTATGTGATTTCAAAATGATAGCTTTGTCTACAAGGTGGTAGGTACACAAAGTACTGTTGCTGTATATGTGAGTGGGATAGCCGAGTAAGGCATGCCCATTATAAGCATAAGGAATTACCTCTATGAATAGCTTTGTTGCCTGGCACTAAAAACCTTTCATACGAACCTCTAGTGAACTCTAACAACATTGTCCTACCACTGATACATATCAAACTAGGATTTATGGAGGAATTTACGACGACGGTTAACAAAACTGAACGTGCATTTGAATACTTATGTCAATAGTTTTACGTCGGAAAAGGTAATACAGGGAGTATTTTTAATGTCCCAAAATACGCTAGCTTTTCAAAACAAAGAGTTTAAATATAATTTCTTGGATAGCCTTCTTGCTGAAAATTACAAAAACCTAGTGGAAGAACTTATATCTGTCTACAATTGATTGGATCTAACATCTCACTAAAATTGCACTTCCTGCATTCACATATTGATATCTTCTCAGTGGGTTGTGGCGCTTTCAGTAACGAAGAAAAAAGAGGGATTCCATCAGGACATGAAATAACATTACAAAGAAATGTAGTCAGTTTCAATTTTAACAGATTTCTGCTGGATGATCCAAAGATATGCTTTAGACGTTCTCTACAAGCGACAACCAAAAAGACGCTATGTATAAAAAGAAAAGTTTGTTAACTAATATTAGTACTATTATATTTCAATAGCGTTATATGCAAAATGTAAACAGTAATGTTGCTCAGAAATATGAGTCAGGAGGCAATTTTAAGTGTAATTTTTGTGTTTAGCGACCAGAACTCTATAAAGGATGGATGTTTTCATTTCTGTAAAATTTTATTGAACAGTGTTATTGATAGTAATTCTCCAGTTTGTTAGTAATATTTCTTGAACTTTCTGAATCTTCTTGTGAGTGGTGGATATTGACGCAAATGTTGCTTTCTCTTCTTGTGCTACACTTGTCTGAACGGTTTTAAACTTCTCAGTCTACTCATACACATGTTTGTGTGCAAACAGTGCAACCATATTTATATCTAAAAAGAAATAAGATATATGTCGCTATCCGGGTTACACTGTAATAACGTAACAACAGTAGCATCATCTTTAATAAAATATTTTTTAACTGTCTCATGTATATGACTTTTGGACGGACCACGTATACACGCACATATTGTTTGCTTTTTATTAACTAAAATTCTAGCTTCCATTTGATTACATTAAAAAATTTATTGGGTATGTTATTTTTATAGACAAATAAAAACAAAATAATAAGATCTGCTACAATGTAATAAAATGTTTTATGCGTTCATATTAAAACATACACACAAATTCAAAGAGCAACTTGTTAAGCAAAAAAATGAAAAACCAAACTAGAGTTTCAAATTAACTCATAAAATTTTGGGGACATAAATTTTGAAACTGTAATTTACGCATTTCGTATATTCATATTATTAGAAAAGTTAGTAATTTGAATTTAAGATTTAAGAAGAAAATAAAAATGTTTTTAGAAGCAGTAGAAAAGGGATTACGTCTAGACCTCGGGTGAACTTGAAAAACTCAGATCATAACCAAACGGAAACAATCTGGTAAACTTAGTAAATCATACTAAACGATAGGAAGAAAATCGAAAACTATTTATAGATAATAAACTATTAATATATAAAGTCGTTTTAAACCAATATAGGTACATGGAGTCTCTTTTTAAGAAACAGCCAGTAACTCCAACGTAGAAATTTCGGAACGTTTTCAAAGTAAAGTACTTAGAATTATAGTGAAAGTGCCTTAAACCGTGCAAAACATAGTTATATAAAATGACGTTTATATGCCAATAATATGAAATACAAAACTTCAGTAAAAAATACAGACTATTCATCCTAATCATCTTATCTATAAACTAATCGACAAGGCCTACGAACCAAGACAGTTGAAGCGGTTCCAAATGACTTATTGACTCGATTTAACTAGTTTAATATACAGAACTAACCATTTATTTATTTATTAGATTGAGTGAAATAAGAAAGAGGACTCACTAGAGACCCTATTTTACAAGCTTATGAAAAAAGGTAAATGTAAACAAAAAAAATGCCGATTGTTCTTCGAATAGGCCAGATTGTATGTAAGAGGGTTTATTAGATTTCACTATTGTTATTGTGTTAATAGAAAAACTTAAAAATCCTGTTAACTTTAAATGAAATGACCTTACATGTACCAAATTATAAAAAATGTGCATCTGCAATAGCGCACAAAATTAAAAAAACTAAGATAATTTAATCAAGAACACAAGCATACATGTAATAATAAAATTAAAATAATGAAAATATTAGAAAAAGTAGCTACAAGCCAGTCGCAAGCGTTAACCCAATTTTTTTGATCTCAACCACACAAAAAGTTTCGGGGTTATGCATCATTACGGCAACCGAAGCAAAACGGATTGAGATAAAACTTTTTGCGCAAGCGTTAATATATATCTCTACAAGCCACGGGAGAATCAAGGATCCATGTTGACTTTCTATCTAGCACAGCCGGCTTATCAAAAAAGTAAAGTCGCGAAGCGATTAGAAAAAGTTTAGAACGCGTCGGCATCTTTTCCCAAGAGCAGCACTAATTAACTTCAAATTGGTTATTACTTAAATTTGCACAACAGCTGTACTAGAGCTTTATATTTACTATTTAAATAAAGTTAACGACAGAATACTTTAAGTCAGCGAAAGCGTCAACTACAAGCGCTTTCATTACTAATGGTTCCAATATCAGAAAACAGCTTTCGTTCAATGTGAAACTTGAGCAAACTTCTAGTTTAGTTTCTAATAAGTCGCAGTTTTAGTATTTTAACTTAACTTTTAGCTTGCAGTCGTTTAATTTATCTATCATACAAAGTAACAACATTAACATTTTTTAATTTAAAGTCAATCTATATGTAAGTAAGCTTAATAATAAATATTAATTTGTTTTGTTTTAATTTTTATATTATAGAAATATTTGTAAGGCAATTATGTAATCAAGCAACATATATGTTATTTTGTTTTAAAAAACAGTCAACCACAGCGGCAGCCAACGCTGCCATGTTAAATTTAAGATTAAAATTGATAAATAAAATGGGGTTGGCCTTGAGGAGGGTCATAATCCGGAAACTACCGAAAATATTCCGTTCGCATTTCTTTTTGTTTTGCTCGAGAATATTTCTAGTTTCAGAAGCTGTATATTCTTCTACTTTATAAACATCCTTAAAATATTCCACCCATCTGTTTAGACTTTTTCTTAAACCACCTACTAAATTTCTTTGTTTATCTTTACAAAATAGCAATTTTTCTTTGGATTTTCCACTTTGATTTTTTACATTTTGGTAAAATTCTCTGGCCTGTTTTTTAACATAGTTTTTTTCCATCTGTTCCATTTGCTTTTCTAGGAATTCTCTCTTCTTGTTCCTATATGTTTTCTTTGCTTCTTTTCTACATTGTTCATAACACTTTTTTCTCTCTACCGTGTTCTGTTTCAGCATTTCTATTCTTCCTTGTTCCCTTCTTTTTATTGCTTTTCTACATTCATTTTCGTTCCACATTTTGGTTTTCTGTATTGTGTCTTCTTTTAGTATCTGCACTCTTTCTTTTAATCTTTTTTGTCAAATTTATTCTATTTTTGTTCTAAAATCACACTATCGTTTATCGCTTTATTTATACTTTCTTGGAAGTCTGTTCTTTTATTTTCCTCATTCAAATTACTTATATTGTATTTAACCCTTAGTTTTTCCTTCTTTCCCGCTTTTGGTGGTTTTCTGTATTTTATTTTTGCTCTAACTAACATATGATCACTATCTGCATTCGCCCCACGATAACTTCTCACATCCGTTATGTAACGTATATGCTTACTTTCTATAAGCAGATGGTCTATTTGGTTTATCGATTTCTTATCTGCTGAAATCCAGGTTCCTTTGTGTACTTCTCAATGTTCAAAATAAGTTGTCATTACTCTAAGGTCTTTTTCTATCACCAATTCTATCATTCTTCTTCCGTTTTCGTTACTTTCTTGATGTTTACTGTGTATTCCAATATATGGTCTATACATTTTTTCTTTTCCCACATTTGCATTATAGTCCCCGATAATTATTTTCACATCGTAATTTGGTATCTTGCCTATCAATTTCTCAATTTCCTTATAGAAGCTTTCTTTCTCTTCCCTTTCTGTTTCCTCGCTTGGGCAATGCACATTAATGATGCTAATTTTTCTGTACTTACTTTTAACTCTCAGCATACTGATTCTTTTTGATATTGGGCAAAAATTTACTATTTCTTCCTTAATCTTTTTGTGTACCAAAAACTCTGTACCCAGCATTCTGTCTTTACTTCCACTATTAAAAAATATGTAATCCCCTATTTGGTTAGTGCTATTTCCATCCTATTTTGTTTCCTGCAGGGCCATGATCTCTATTTTGTACTTCTCCATTGTGTTAATTAGTCCAATTAGCGCTCCTTCTACATATGTTCCCCTAACATTGCTATGTACATTTGATCAGTTTTGTTTTCTTTTACCCCATCTATCCCATTTTTTTGTTGGTTTTTAGCTTTTCCATTTATAATATTTTTCCTATAATCGTTAGCCTTTTCTCTTGCCGTTTTCGTCTTCCATTTTCCATCCTTTTGTGCTGCTACATTTAGTTTTTTGAAGTTTGAAGTTGCTGTTCACTTTTGTTCCATTTATATACCGTGTCATTAATTATTAGCTTCTGGTAACCTATTTTAACCCTGTTTTCCGTCATTTTTTCTTCTTTGGCACTTTCTTTTATTTTTGCTTGAATTTGTCTTTCTTCCAAAGTTATAAAAATCGTGCTTCCACGCAGTCTGCCTTTCCGCTTCATTATTTCGTCTTTCTGTTCCTGGTTTTCTAATTTTGCTATTATGCATTTTCTTGGCTCTTATTTCCCCACTACATATGCTTCTTTAACTTTCACTTCTATTCCTATCTTGTCTCGTATTAAATTTTTGACTCCTTCTTCCAATTTGTGATTATTAATTTGCGAACCCATAATTACTATGTTATTCCTTCTTTTTCCTTTCTCCTGTTTTTCTATATAGTCTTCTAACTTGTACTCTCGTTTCTAAGACTTCTCGTTCTCTTATCCATTGTTCTTCCATCTGCTGTAACTGTAGCTTTAAATGTTTAACTTCCTCTTGATTCTTCTTAAATTCCGCTTTTAAGTCTTCTTGTCCTTGTTTCAGCTCTTCCTTCATACTTCCTATCAATTTTATTATTTCATCCATATTTTCTTCAATTTCTGTGTTCTGGCTATCAATATTTCTTCTTTTTTCTTCGGTATAACTAGCTTTGGTATTTTCATAAGTTCTCCGGGTCTTTAAGTTTCGCTTCCGAGTTAGATTCTCTTGTCGCACTCGTTCTCTATTGTTGACACTGTTTGAATCTCCTGTGTTGTATTTCTTGGGCTCCTTGTTAGTTTTCTACTTTTCTGGAATGCTTTTAATCTCTATTCTCTTCTGTGAGTGCACCTTCTCGTTTTCGCTTTAAAAACTCTTTTATTGATGTCAAACTGTTCGCCCTTTCTATTTAGCATTCCTTCTTCATTTTTATAAATATTAACTTCTGATACAATTTTCCGGCACTTGATTTTACGTGTGGAGTGTTTAGCTTGTTTACACTTTCTAAAATGCACGAATCACGGCTTGACTGTTATCACAGCAGCTGCGTCAAAAAGCGGCCGCGATTATCACCTTTATTGCCGAAAATTTCCTGTTCGTTTTTGATGGATTTGCACATTAACCTTTGTTTTGATGCAATCGATTTTTTTCACTTGCATGCCGCTTCATTTTATTTATCTCACTATACACTTTTCACAATTTTAACTTAACTTTATGTTTAATTTGTACTTAATTTTTCACTACGAGTCAGGGCCGCTTATTTGACAGCTGACTGACATCGTTCAGACCTAGAAAAAATTAGACTCAACTTATAAATGAAGGGGTTCAAAACATGATCGCTTTGCAACTTTTAAGATTTTTTTGTACCTTAATTACTAATTCTTTGAGATACAAAACCCTGCATCTTTATTATATATTTAAGAATATTCGATAAAAATTTTAAAACGGTTGGAAACAATTATTTGAATAAATATAACTTTTCTGAAAAACTGATTTTATCTATTGAGACTTCACTGTCGGTGAATTAGATCCAGTTTTGTTGTCTTTAGGTACCTGTAAGTGCCCGTTTTTTATTTTTTCGAGTATAAAAATAATTTTTAGAAGACATCGTATTGGACCTAGAAGAAAAAAAGAGCCATAGAAGAGATGGTCATGTCATCGTGTTCAGATCCAAAGCTTTCTACAGGATTTCTACTGATTTAAATAAATTGATTTTTTGGCCATTTTTTGGCAGAGATTCTCCCTAAGCAAGGCTGTGATTTCTGGAACTGTGGTAACTCTGGTATAGCCGTTTACAATCGTTATTTGCAAGCTAAACTTTTATAAAACCTATCAAAAAAAATTTTATTATCGTAAAAATTCCGACCTTGAAAATTTTCCCTCTACCAAAAAAAAATAGAATTAACTTGTAAATATTCTCGTGCAATGATTCTCAACAACATTATGTTGATCAACTCACTTCGACTTTTGCCCATGAAGCCTCACACAAAACCACTATATACCGTTAGTTCAATTAATTTAATCGTGGTCGTAGTTTGTTGACGGATGATTTTAAAGAAAGTCATCTAAAATCGGCTGTCGTGTCAAACATCGATGCGGTGCATGAACTGGTAAAGCAGATCATCATGTGACTTATCGTGAAATTTAGCATACATTTGATATTGCATAAACATTTAACGGTAAAAAGAACTATGGCCGCATATGTCCCGTATAAGTTAACGATTTCTCAAAAAGGCTCGTGTTGATTAATCAAAATAAATGCTCAAAAAATACATTCGCGATACATCCAAAACCGTTCACGACATCGTCACAGATGACGAATCTTGGATTTATGCGTGTAAACCCAAAAATGAACAGCAGTCGACTGTATGGGTCTTTCAAGATGAACCGAACCTAGCAAAAGTCGTTCTCATTCGAAGCACTCCGAACCAAATGGTCGCTGGTTTTTTTTAGAAGGGGGGTGAGGAACTGTACATGTCGCAACCGTGACTTTAAAGGATTGTAAAACGGTCAATTCTAAATAGTATAACACCATTTGTTTGCCAGAAGTCTTCAGAAAAATAAGAAAAATCGGCGCACGACCCCGGATTATTTTTCACCGTGGCATAATGCGAGCTCACACAATGGAGCAAACAACTAGCTTTTTAAACACTCAAAACGTAGAATTGGTGGGTGATTTACCGTGCAGTCTTGATTTAGCCCTTGATGATTTCTTTTCACACGCAAAAAACAAACTGCGTGAACACTTTTTGAAACCAGAAGAAGTGTTTGATGCGTTCAAAACCCATGTTTTGGAGATGCCTAATTTGCTATAGAAAAAAATGCTATGAAAATTGGTTTCAACGCATACAACAATGTATTGATCGTCAGAGAAAACATTTTTAAGAACAATAAATTAATTTCTAACATTAAACATTTATTTTTCTTAATTTTGCGTAATAGATATCGAATTGCTCACGTACAAGTTGGTTCAAAAACAACTGGAACTAATTTGTGTATAAACAAGCCGCACTGCACGACTTTGGGAGAATGGAACCGCAGCCTCTACCCTCCCTCCTGCTTGGGTTAGAACCTGTCCAGGGGTGTTTTTCAAAATTGCTAGAGTAATAAACGAATATAAGGTATTGCTGAGCGTGGAACAACATTGTGATCAAATTACTCGTTTGAGAAAACTCCCCGTACGCTAAAATTCACCACAGACTCCAACAACAGTAAGGAGAAGAGTGGCCCTAGCAGACCCGTGTGTTCGAGTTATGTAACTACGTGAAAAAAGAATAATCGCTCTTTTTTTAGCACACTTACCGGCACTGCAGCCTCAAGGGCTTATTGTGCCTACTAATGCATTTAATTTTAGGACAACACACGCACTCATAGGTTGAGCGACACTCGAACTCGCCCGTGCCGGCTCGAGGATAGTGGAACGATAATCTTGACCAGCGCGGCTTATTTGTAAGAATAAGCGCAGCACTATCGAGAAACTTGGAGCAATGCTGTCCATCAGTGTTGCTAGTGTAAAAGATATCGTGAAAAACCACCTACACTGGCGCAAGCTGAATGCACGGCACAAGCTGCCAGTCGTCTCCTACAGCAGTTTGAAGACGAAGGGGATGCATTTTTGAAGTCTCTAGTGACCACCGATGAAACTTGGGTGCAATACTTCATTCCCCAGTTCCAGCAGTCATCGCGAGAATGACGGCATACCAGTTCTCCCAAACTCGAGAAAACGCGGAGGAGCTATTCGACAGGAAAAGTGGTGGCGACATTCTTTTGGGACTGACAGGGGGTTATTTATTTGACGGATGCAACTTATTACTCAAGCCTTCTGGCAATAGACGTGAAGGAAAAGATCCGATGCAAGCCGAAGACAGATGGAAAGCGGATAGTCTTTCTTCAAGAAATTGAAATGGAACCTTCTGCCGCATCCGCCGAACAGTCCCGATTTGGCTTTAAATTAGATCTACCTGTTCGGAAACCTGAAATCAGACTTACGAGGCATGCGGTTTACGGACAACAACGCCGTCGTTCCAAATACGCCGCCAACCAAAAATGTTTTTGAAAAGGGCATCAAGATGCTTCCACAACGTTGGAAAAAAACATGTTGACTCCGGAGAGAAGTACATTGAGTACTGACATGTGTTAGTAAGTGTTTGGCAATTTGTTTTTTTTTTTAAATCAGTCTCGGTTATATTTGAACCACCTTGTAGTAGGTTAGGGTAAAATAAGTTTACATTTAATTTATCCTAATTTAAATTTTAATTTAAAAAGCATTTAAATGTTTTTTCTCAAAAATATGGAGAAGTAACTAATGTTGAAACGGATTTTTGAAATAAAAAAATAATGTATTCTAGATTGTGTCCTAATAGATTTCCGGGCTTCACTTAAACTCGTGCCTTAAAAACAAAAAATGACACGAATTTATAACTTATTCATCGGCATGCTACAATTTAAACATCATTTTAACTTTATCTTTGTTACCTTTTGCTAGTAGCTATTTGTATATATGTAAGTAGTTATATTTTACAACGACATAAACTAGAAAGTGTTGTTATGTTGTGAAACAGCTTGTGGTTAACATTTTCAGAAACTCATTCCGGCCAACAACGCCGGATATACGAGTATTACCGTAAGAAAGTTTTGTATTTGCTTACTTTTTATATTGCCCGTTTTCCACTAGCAACCATGATATTTCTCTTAATTTGCAAAGTCAAGATTACCTCCAGCTGAGAGCTACAGTGTAAACCTCCAAAATTGTTGGTTGCGACTTCGTTCTTGAAGCTCCCGGCGAAATCTTGATTAATTCTTAACACCCTCGGATTCATGAATAATACGCCTATTACACCAATTTGCAGAACGCAAATACTCGGCGCGAAAGCGCTGGTGGGACGCCGTCACGCCATTCAGCCTAACGAGAATCATTTGTCTAGCGTCCTAAGGCGCCGGTGTGTTGCACGCTTGTCGCGATGTTTCGCGTGAAATTCCATTAAGTGTCTCCGCATCCAGATTCACGGCTTAACCTAGCAGATGACGGGATGATTAACGAACTATTTCAAAAATTCGGACGGCTACGTGGGCGGGCGCTGATAATATATTTTTGCGTGCCTAGGTTGGCTGCGATTTCGGGGATAATACGCCAGCTTCTATAGATGTTGAAAAGGGCCGTTTTAAAATTGATGTTTTCAGAATTTTTAAGTCTGATGCTTATGCCATTTGCTATCAATATAATGATTAATATTGATCTAAATATTAGTGTGCATAAACGAAACAAATAAATTTTTATGAGGACAGATAAAGAAATATTTAACTGTTTTCCGTTCTAGTGGATGAGCTTTTCTTTTTGCATTATGAATTACATTTACTGATGCCGTGCAAGAAAACACTTTCAGTTCAATTTAAGGAAAATTTTAGAAAATGTTCAATTTACTTGTAAGCTCTTACTTCTTTTATTAGCACTTTTTTTTTTAGCAACTATTTCACTATTGTGACCCGTGACATCGCAATTTCAGCGTGCAACTCAATAATTTGACAGCGAAATCTTGGCAGTTATAGTTTAGTACCAGTGTTAAATTAAAAAATCAAGATACAGAATTAGGCGAGCATAAGCAAATTTTATTTATACAGGGACATCGACTAATTGTGACACCGATTAAGGTAAGATGCAGTTTCCAGCCCATATTTATCAGCAGACTGTCCAGAAAAATAAGGAAATTTAGAAAATATTTTTCTAGTATTCTACTGTGGATAACAAATACCGATTTACCAATAAAAGCAGATTTTACGACGGGTTGACTGAGACCTATCTTTTGCGTGATTGTCGTTAGAATGCGTTGATAATAGATGAACAAAGAACAATTTAGATTTAAAGCAAAGAATTAAGTCGGAAATTATAATAGCGAAAAGAAATAATCAACATGATGAATTACTGAATATGAAAAAATAGGCAGTAAATGATATAAAAGGTATAAAACAAGGGCAAAAAATAATCAGCGATTTAATGGACCTCGTAGAAAAACTTAAAAATCAAAATCAAGAATAAAAAAGGAGAATAGACTAACTGGTAAATAGAATGGTGAAAATGGAAAACAAGGCAGACTATAGGAACAAAATAACAGAAAAAAATTATTAAGCAAGAGGAATAAAATAGAAAAAATAATATCGCCACAGATTGATTACAATAGACACTACAGTGGCCCAACATGTAAAAAAATGATCGACGGAGATTTGCAGATCGGATTACCTCAATGCAAATTCTAAAATTTAATACAAAAAGGGAAACTAACTCTCAACGAGAGATACACTATTGGGATAAATTTCTTTACAAAAAACTAAAATCAAAAGTTCGGAAATAAATACTGGGCAAATAATGTATGGTTCGGGAGAGAAAAATGAGAATGACAAAGGCAAGTAGATAGTATACAATAGAAACATGGAATATAAGAAGTATAAATTAATTGATACATGTAATGAAAAAACTAAATTGGAAATGTCGACTATTGTAAAAACAAAAAATAAAGACTGTGGAAAAATGATAATAGAGCATTATGACATAGAAATAGATAAAAGAGCTGAAGCAGGGGTAGGCTGTATGCTAAGTCTAAATCATATAAAAAATAGCTGACTGGAAAGCCAAATAAGTAATAATAAAGGTAACAATTTATGAGAGGATAGAAAGAATAGTAGTATATGAACTAGGATAATAACCTTCACATGGTATATGACGAAATTAATAACCCTGTCACAATTGACCGGACAACTAAGGAAGTAAATAAAAAATCAGATGTAACAGTATATAGAAGTGCAGGGTTATCAATAAATCATTATCTCCTAGCAACAATAAACGAATAATAATAAAAATAGTGTGATATGACAACAGTATGACATTAGAACAAAAATGGGAAAAATTTAAAGAAGTTCTATACAAGGCCGGCACTACATCATGCAATACAACAGTAATCGGAAGATCCAAGAAAAGAACGAGTTGGTGGAATTAAGAAATTAGAAATACTAGAAAAACGGCATGGAAAATACTTAAAAACGAAAGCTAATGAAATTTATAATAATTATAAAACAATTAAACAAATGTTAAAAAAAAGGTTAAAGGAATGGTAAGATTTTGAACAAATATCAGAAAAGACAGTAGATACAATATGAGAAAGACATAACAAAATGAGACAAGAAGGGAGTGTAGTTACTAGAGATAGTAAAATACACTTTCAAAGTGTACTAGAGATGTTGGACATCGAATAAGACGAAAATACCCGAAGAAGTAGAAGAAGCTGCAAAAAAGCTAAAGAACGGTAAAACACATAAGAATAGACGGCATAAAAGCAGAGTTACTTAAATGCATGAGTAAAAAAGGATTTGAGCTACTACAAAGAAATATTAATGAAGTATGGAGGTTCAGTTATAGTCCCGATTGCTAAAAAGAAAAATTAAAAGGAATATACTAATTATAAAAGAACTTTGGACTAAACTGTATGATGAGTTTTATAGGCATATACACCATTCAAGACCATATATTACAATTAGAAATAAAACCACGAAATTTCTACCACATAATAATGAAATACACATGTAATTTAATAACTTAGAGAAGACATTCGTCAACAAACAAAAAATATGGATCACATTGGAGAGCACTGGCGTAGCAAGAGGATTTATAGAAAAAATAAAATCATTTTATGAGAAAACGGATAATATAATTTAATCAAGCATCATAGCCTGAAATATTCTGAACTACAGAGAGAGTTAAACAAAGAAAAAACCTCAGCTAATCGCTGTTCATTATATTTATAAATAAAATAATAAAAAATATTAGCCAAAGCAAGATAATTAATATTGGTTATTATAAAATAAAGGCTATGACGATCGTGTGCTTTTGGATGATATAATAATGGTAAACACAGAGAAATATCCACAATTCAATGTAGACCTATGAGTTAAGGATCTGGAAGGTAATGAAGTGAGAATCAATATTAACAAAACAAAATCAGTGGTGATAACAGATAACAAAGAGCTTAGAAATTAACAGTCTAATAGTGGACTATTTAGAATCAGTTATTGACAATACTAGGAAACCATACTCTTCTCCTAATTATCCAACTAACAAAAAAGGCCCTGTTGTATGTTTTAACCTCTTAGGAAATCGCTCCTCAACAGGTGGTGACTACAATTTTAAGCACACACTCTAAGGTTCTCGCCTCTTCCTACTTGGCAGAGGAAGGGTTTTACACTAGATAATGCAAGAGCTAATACCTCTAGGTTACTTATCAATCTACGAACACACATAACTGTTCTACCGACCAAAATAAGTCGCCAGATCCTCCTTGACTTTTTTGTTACACACACGGTGACTGTCTTCAAATAACATCATGCTGCGACTTATCGTCAGATCACACCCCGATGATTGTAACTGTAAGTTCTACGATAATAAAAACAGAAAAGCCGCTACGACTATATAACAAAGATAAAAGACTGATGCCACTTCAGACACATAGTTCACTACAACCTGGACATGGAAATCCTTTTAAAAACAAATGAGAAATTTGAAATGGCTGTTTAAAATTTACCACATTACTTCAACATGCAATTTGGAAAGCCCCAACCAGCAAACAAGAGTGTACAAGTAAGTATATTACCCCACAGCAGTTAAAAGAAAAATCAATTAAAAGTGACGACTTAGGATCTGGCAACGCTCCAAATATCCCTCTGACAGGCGTCACTATAACCAAGCGGAATTAAAAAAACTCATCACAAGGTTGAAAAACGCGGTAAGGAATACCTTACAAATATGGGTACATCATAAGGCATAAATTACGCACTGTGGAAAGCGACTAAAAATATAAAATCCCAAAATAAACCAATTCTTCGTCTAAGAAAAGAAAATGGCTCATGGGCACGAACAGAGCACGAGGAAGGCAATCTCTTTGCAAAATATTTAGAAAAAGTATTTCAACGAAACCCACTAGAGATTCTTATAGATTAAACACTTGAAATACTATAAGCCCTGCAAGTGCCACACCAGCTTACTCCACCTACAGACCTGTTTTCTGTGTCAGAAGTCAAAAATGCAATCTAATCCAATTTAAGATCCAAAAAGTCCCACCTTCTGCGCAAAGATTTTATAATGTAGAAGGATTTTATAATGGAAGGTTGCGCAGGTAATCATGATCCTTGAATCTGGAAAATCTTCATAAAATATCAGTTTCTACAGTCTAATTAGTTTACTTCCTGTATTAGGCAAATTGCTAGAACTGTTACTTAAGCGAGTAATGCCATTATTAGAGGAAAAAGCTACTATTCTGGATCATTCGGGTTTTATAGAGTTGTAGATATTAGCAAACAAGCTTTTAGGAAAAGAAATATTGTACAGCCGTTTTTCTCTGTGAGAGTCAAACTTTTGACAAAATGTGGTATACAAGCCTGCTCTTTAAACTAAAGAGTTATCTTCTGCGTATCAGAAACTCATCATCCTTGAGTTGTGACTTGTGAGAACGTTATTTCTAAGTAAAATTTGATCAATACTTGGTTCACTCCTCTATAAACCTACACAGCTGATATGCCCACCAGTCAACATCTCCTCGCTGCAACTTTTACTAATGACAAAATCCTTATGGTAACAAACAACGATCCGATGTTAGCAGAAAACCGCCTCTAACAAAGTCTGAACTCAGTCCAGTACATAAAATTAAACGAAACTAAGTCTTTTCATATCACTTTTACAATACGCAAGGACAATACGCCGCTAGTATTTATGGAGAATTTCTCATTGACATAAGTAACGGAGGTAAAATACCTTGATAATTACCTTGACCAGCACCTGACGTGGAGAAGCCACATTTCGAAAAAGCACAAACATCTTGGCAAATTGCTTAAAAAACATTATTAGCTATTTGGCAGAACTTCCAACTTATCATCCTTCTCTAATAAACTTCTCGTCTACGACAGTGTTTAAACTAGTTTGGTCGGAAGGTGCCCAATTATAACTCTAACTCTATAACTCTAACATACAGATAATTGAAATATTTTAGCCTAAAGCCCTACGTGTAATGTATAATTCTCTCTATTTAGTGAGCTAAAAGTAGAATCAGTGAAAGAAGTTACTAAGTACAGTGCAAAATGTACTAGACAATAGTGCTCATATACAAAGACTAAATAAACATAAACAATTAAACTTGCCATATAGATTTTAAATGTTTTAAATGATTTTTAAATGTTAAATAGGCGATCCCCTCATGAAAGGTCTCATATACAACAATGGGTTTAAAGAGAGATGGAAGTCAAATTTTACCACCACTAATTCAAAACAAAAAATATTGCTTTAAACCAGGTAACCCAATTACAGCAAATAAGTTCGTCTTAACAAACGATAACACATTAAACGCAGAAAACATAATTTATGAGGGAAAACACGTCGGGGCAATTTCCCAGATGGACACAAGTGAACAACCTAGTCCTCCGCCCTCTAGTTCAATAAAAAAAAATAATACAAAAATGTCACTTATATTCCTGCATTATGCAGGATCACTGAAGTAACAGGAAATATCATAATAAAAGATCTTAAAGAGCAAGTCAATGGGGAATTCAAGACCGCACAGAAAGGAGATAAGATACGAATTAATTTAAATGCTACTAAAGATTACAGAAAAATGAGAAACATTTTATAGTGATAATAAATTAAGTTACCGTGCAATTAAAAATCCGGAAATGAATATTTTATCAGTTATCATCAAAACTATCCCGGTATTTATCACGGACGAAGAATTGCGAATGCAGCTAAAAACGTTAAAATACTATGTGTTAAAAGTAGTAAGACTTCATAACAAAGATAAAAAACCGATGGCGCTGTGTGCTGTAGATCTTGAAAATACTGATATTGCTAAAGATATTCTTAAGTTAACAAAAATCCAATATAATATAACAGAAGTAGAACCTAGAAAAAAAGCTAAAGATATTCCGCAATGTAAAAGGTGCTAGCGATATGGTCACATTCAGAACTATTGCCAATTGAAATCCATAGGTATAAAATGTACAGGAAGCAATGACCACACTAACTGTCCGAAAAATTTGGAAGTACCTCCACAATGTGTTAATTGTAGAAAATTGCGCAGTGAAAAACTATAAAAGTTGCAGTTACTATAAAAGAATTAGTCCCCAGACAAAGCAAACAGACAAACTAGACCACAAGCACGTACAACACCAACTACTACAGAAATCATCATAAAAATGATCAACAGAGCCAGCAGTTAAAATAAAATTATAACAGGAAATTCTCGAGACTTTCAGTAAACCATAATAGAGATAGCTCGGCAAACAACCAAGAAACTCCAGATTCTATAACTACACTCGTAACAAAGATAATAGAATTAATTATTCTACATCTAAATAAAATAATGCCATTCCTTACAATAATAATTCTATTATTATTATCTAATCATGGATCCAAATAAAGGGCACATAATCAATAATATAACAATGCTAAATTGGAATGCTGACGGCGTGAAGAGACAGTGCGCAATCTTACGAGAATTTATGACAAAACATAAGCTCCTGGATACATAGTTTACAGAAAAGACAGAGCAGTCCAAACAGCGTCAGGAGAAGTAGCGATATTAATTAAACACCGATTACCACACCACGCATTACACGATTTCAACCTAGAAAGCCTGGAATCTGTGGCAGTTAAACTGACTTCATATATCAATACTAAAGTTACCCTTCATGCTGCATACAAGCAGCCAAATAAAAGGATTTTGGAAGAGGATATTACCAAAATATTTTACAGTAACGAACCAACCTTTCTAATAGGAGATTTGAACTGCAAGCTCACTGATTGGGGCTGCAGAGTTAACAACCCGAATGGTCTCAGCCTAAATAACTTATGACAAATCATGGCATACAAATTGTAACCCTCAAGGATTGAACATATACATATAGACCTGATTATAAGCCAGATTTACTAGATGTACACAAGACTTTACGCAAACATTTCAGCAAATCTACCTACCAAACAGTTCTAATGGAGCTCGACTCAGATCACGTGCCAGTGATAATTTCATTTTTCACCGAACTCCAGTAATTCTAAAATTAATTAAAGGAAAAATAGATTGATATATCTATCATATTGTGCTAGAAATAATATGAAAACTCAAGGCCAGATTCAACAACTAAAAATTTAGACAAGGCGATGCAATAATTTACAGAAGCAGTAAAAACTAGTATTTTCCCAGCAGTCACATCTTGGAGACAAAAAAGCGTAATAAATCACAAACACCAATAAAAATACTAAACCTGCAAAGCTTGCAACGCATAGCGAAGTGGGGAAGCAGTCTCCCAAATTTGAGAACCCTCTAGTCTAGCTGACCTTTGACCAATCAGTTTCAAAATCACTAGCAAACAAGCCTTTTTGGTCCCCTGTTCCCGAGTTTTTGCTCGGACGGACGGACAGACGGACAACATGAAGTTAGTAAATGACTCCGCTTCGCTTCGCCACTTAATAATAAACAGGAAATCGCACCTTAAAACATAGTGTGCATTGCTAATTTATAAGTTAATCCTAACATCTAACGCGATCATGTATAACATAAATAAATGCTCAGTTGATTTTATTAATAACAAAATTATGTATGGATTTTTGCTTGTCTACACCAACCCAAATGTGGCTCATCCTTAGTCTTTTTCTTCTCACTGCAAAAACGTTTGCTGCAATTGTAAACACACAATCGTAAACCTACAGGTTCCGTTCCGTGAATATGCGCCAAAATTGTATGTGTTTCTGTCGTCTCTTTTTCCAAGTTGTACCAAAACCTGTTCACTAATTAGTCCGTTACACACACTGACTATATTTGAGGGTTCGTAACGGGTTTATGCTAACGATCACATGTACTTCATGTTAATCATTGAGAGATCGAACCAAACTTTTTAGACACACTCTTTATATTATGTTTATAGCTGGATCACCAATTTCTTTCAAAATTTAATGTGAATAAGTCTTATCCAATGTAAAATGCAAGTAAAACAATATATATACGAATATGTATTTGTTTATAGTTACAAATGAAACATAAAATGTAATATATGCGTATGCATCTAAAGATTTTTTAAATTACACGTTTTATGTACGTCAAGTCAAATCTCTGCCCATTTTTGGCTTTTACAACAGCTTACACTTTTATGTATGCAAAAAACTATACAACCATCATTCTTCTTTTACACCTTTGCAGTATTCGCCTAGACTACATAATCATAAAATACACTTTAGCTACTATCAAATATATGAATACACATTTTAGTATAAAAGGAGAATTACTCCTTACTGAATTACTACATTTTTATTTTCAACGTCAATAAGAAAGCTGCGAATAGTTCCATGTTTAATATTAAAAAAAAATTTAGCTTGAATTTCGTATAATAATTTCATTACTATCATTCTCTTTATTATTTTAAGGGAATTTAAAAAGCTTAAAACTTTCATAATGTTACGTTAATGTTTAGTCGAGGCGAATTAGTAAAAATGCTCCAAATTTTTAGCAGGTACACGTATCGAAACGTTCCAAGGTGCATTCGATTCGTAAGATATATATGTTACCACATATTTTTCGTTATAATGCGAAAATGCATTTGTGCATACAAAAAATTCATTTATTTGATGAGCTTTTTGCAGACCCCAAAGAATATTTTATTTCTCGCTTAATTCGCTCATTCCCGTTACTTGGAGGTTTTTGAGGTCGCTAATCATGAATACGATGCTTAGAAAGTACCTTGATGTACTTGGGGGGCATAATTCTGGGGATGGAGGTGATTTTAGAGAAGCTGCTGAAAGTCATTTGTTTTTTGCGTTTAAACTGCCTATATAGGGTTTTTGGGGTTGCTGATTACGAATATGATGTTTAAGAAGTGCCCCGATGCACTTGGAGGGGAGACATAATTCTGAGGATGGGGGCGATTTTGGGAAACCAGCTCGAAGCTATATTTGATAGCATTTTTCTTAAAATTTACCAGTTTGCGATTCAGCACACGGTAAATATTTTATTTTTTAGCTGATGGAAAATTAATATATATATTTGGAAGATTATTATTGCAACAAAGAAGATTGATTGTGAAAATTAATTATTGTAACGTTTTTGTTTCTAAATATGTTGCTCAAAATTGCTTTATGAAAATTTCAATTTGATAAAAGAGAAAGGCTAAGAAAACCATATGAAATTCAAATTTGAAGATATTTTATTACTTATGATTTTTTACTTAAATAGAACCTTGAAAACCAATTTTGAAACCTTGAAAATCTTTATTTATTTAATACTGTTAAAACGTGAACACTGCATATGGAATGCATAGGTTGTGTGCCTTCAAAATTTATTTTATACAAAAGTTTAAAATAATTCAATTATCTAAAAAAATCGTTTTAAAGCAGGATCTTCCAAATCTAGGCAATTGACATTATACTTGGATTAATTGAAACAAATCTCCATGTGCGTAAACCTTATCAACCTTTAGGGTATCCTTTCCCAAAATGCCCTCCAGGGCATTTCCTTAAGTGCATTGGGAGTTTAATTTGAGAACCAATTCGTTATCCGAGATCTCAAAACTCACTTTATTCAAAACAACTTTGAGCTGGTTTCCCAAAATAGCCCCATCTCCAGGATTATGCTTCCCAAGTGCATTGGGACACTTTTAAACATCATATTCGTGATCAGCACCCCAAAACCCTTATATAGACAGTTTAAACTCGAAAACAAACAATTTGAGCTTTTTTAAAATTACCTCCATCCCTAGAATTATGCCCCCAAGTGCTTCGGAGCACTTTCTAAGCATTATATTCGTGATAAGCAAACCAAAAACCCTTATATAGACAGTTTAAACTCAAAAAACAAACTACTTGGAAGTTCTTCTCAAATTCGCCCCCATACCCAGGATTATGCTGCCCTCCAAGTGCATTGGGACACTTCTTAAACATCATGTTCAACGACCCCCAAAAACTTTTATTCGGACAACTTAAACTCGGAAAACAAACAAATTTGAGGTAATTTTCTAAAATCACCCCCATCCCCAGAATTATGCCAGAACTGCATCAAGGCACTTTCTAAGCATCGTATTTGTAATCAGCGACCCAAAAAACCCCAAGTAACGGAATTGAGCTTATTTTGATTAATATTAAGCGAGAAATAAAATATTCTTTTGGGTCTGCAAAAAAGCTCATCAAATAAATGTATTTTTTGTGAGCACAAATGCATTTTCGCATTATAACAAAAAAATATGTGATATCATTTTTTCTGATGTTTTTACGAATCGAATGCGCCTTGGAACGTCTCGATACGTGTACCCGCTAACACTAATAATTAAATTTCACTATTGGTATTTGTAATACTTGACCCGTTATTTATTAAGAACAAGGAAAAACCAGATTTTTCAGCATATCAAGTTTTTTCATTATAATTTATTTTAAAGCAGCGATTCTCCAAGTGTGGGTCGCAACTCCTTGAGAGAAGGGATTGCAAAAGGATATTAAAAATAAATAAAAAGCTCCTTATTTAAATGTTTATTTCCGTTTACAGATATACAAAACATAAAAAACAAATTACAAAGATAAAGAATATTAGTGGAATTCTATTGTCACCTAGTCCTTTTTCGAATATGATGTATAATTCTGGAAACACCAAGAAAGACATCGCGTTACTTGATAAAAAAATTGAGCAAGTAAGAAAAAAAAATATTTACTACTTGGGGATAAGTAACGCCAGTTACAAATTAGCAAGAAATGTTCCCAGTCATTTGGCCGTACACTTACTGTTTTGTTATGAATGAAGGGGATTTGCTGACAAAATTCTTGTCGAAAGTGAATTCTGTTTTAGAAAAGTTTGGGAATCACTGTTTTAGAGTATTCAAACCTCTATTGGAGCTGTCGTATATTACGCTTATCCTTTGGATTTCTCTATTTCTGTTTACCCAGTAATATTACGAATAGTTTAATTACGTTAAAAATGTATTTGTTCTTGAAAAATAAAATTCAGTTGTTGTTAAATGTATCGCTTTTTAAAACAACTACATTTTATGATCTGATGATAATTGAAAATATTTAATCTGCATTTTATTGTTTCTTTAAATTTTTCTTTCTTCGGTACTATCGACACCTGCAATTTAGGTTCAAGTAGTGATTGCATTTTGGTCCTATTAAATAAATATAGAACTTATTTACTCAAATGCCACAACCAGTTGTTTTGTGACCTTGCTGTGATCGAATTACAAGAAGTAAACGTGTGCCTATAAGCTTGTTTCCTTTCCGCGTCGAAATAGCACTTGCATGTTTACTGCTGTTTAGATTAATTAAACATTAATTTAAAAGCTGTGATAGTGAGCTTTTTACCCCTTGTCTTGTTTCAAGGGTGCTATCCTAGTTGTTGGAATTGTTGGCTACATTAATATAACTTTTATATTATTGACAAATATTGAATGAACATAGTAACCGAGTTGTTTCCGCAAAATGGCCTTTGGCAATGTTTGTATCTTTTGCATTTTGCTGAATAGTCCCTTACGCGTAATGTCTATATAGCTGGAGCGCCCTTGTCTTTTTCACTTGGTTTGTACTCTATCGTATTTAACGCGTACAGAAGATCTGTTACAATAGGCTTTCGATAATATTTTGGGGCATTTTAATTTTATACACGTCTTTATGTTACTTGCTCATTATATTTACTGATTCCTTTATTATTTTGTGCTTTGAACTTAAAATGTTTCTAACTTCATGTTTTTGTATTAGTTCTAACATAATGTCTAATTCATCATGTTTGTTGTTGAGAGTTTTGTTCGAGCATTTAATGAGTGCATATGTTTAGAATGTGCGCTGTTTTATCACGGTTTGAACGTCGAACTGCGATTACAATTGAACTTTTAAACTAAATAAGTATAAATTCGTATACAAAATTGCAAGTTTCTGTGTAAATTATTGTTATTACTGATTACTACCTAAACATAAATTCTTTTCGCTAGTTTTTACGGTGGAGCCATAACAACAAATTTAAATCCAAATAATATTATATATAATGTAAATGTTATGCCGAATTGCCTACATTACGAAAATCTTTATCGACAACAATTAATTGTAGCAACTTACTCCCTAAATACAACCACACTACGTTTAAAATAATGGGCACACTTTGTCAGGTCTGACGCGTCTGTACAAAACACGAACTCTCAGATTATAAATCCATATCCGATACAAGCGCAACATTTCTCAACATCCATCTCCCGTATGTAGAGAAGTACAACCAGACACAGATTCAGAGTTATTATCAAATAAAATATTTTGGCAAAAAGTGGGAAAAATGAGAGAAAAATGATATACCAAAAAAAACCTAAACAAATCAAATTGTAACAATGGTTGAAGTACACGATACAAATACATATACACCACTAGTTACACAAGAAAATAAATTTTAATGGCAACAGTTTGAAATAAAGCAACTAATAATCAAAAATAAAATATTCTCACTACCACTATAACGGATTAATTAATCAATTAAAAGCAAAGTTAAAGAAATTCTGAAATGAAAAATTTAATGCATACGTCTCTGGTATATCTAAAAACAACATCACAATTTGGCGAAAAACTGAAGACTTTAAAAAACCTCAAACTGCTATTCCTCCAATTCGAACTCAAGCAAGAGAATGGGTCAGATCTAACGAAGAAAAAGTAAACACTTTTGCACGTTATTTTACAAAAGTTTTTCTCCGTATTCTACAGACTACCTAAATTCAGTATTACAGCTTAACTTCTAAATTTCATCTGTTTCGCAATATGAAAATGAAAAAAATAAGCACCTCGAATAGACAAAATAACAGGACAAATATTGAAGAGATTTCTAAAAAATCTGGTGTGAACATCACACGACTTTTCTTATCCTATTATTATATATTATACCGAGTCCATCGTCTCGGCCCTGCGCTGCTATTGTCCCGGAACTTGTTATTTTAAAAAAGGACGAGGCGCGAGTCCAACACTCGAAAGCTGATTAAAATAAACAGTACAAGACAATAATTGACTCGTAGTTAAAATTTTGCTACGTCACTGAAGGTAACCGTGCGCGCTCGGCCGCGCGGCCTTCCCCATTATCGCCTGCGTGCTCCTTCCTAGCGTCCAAGCGCTCCACCCCCACCCCCCTCCCGTCCTCCCGCAGTCGACCAGAAAGCTCTCCGAGCGCGCTGTGATTGCTCCGTTTAATTAATTTGTAATCAGCTATAACTTATTTATTTGACTTCGGATCAAAAAATTTCATTATAATTTTTTGTTCGTCTCGGTCTGACCTTTCCGGTAATATAAATTTTCCGAAACATTTTATGAACACCCGGTATATTAAAAATCCTGAGCTTCAATTTTTTTTCGAGTTCCTATTTTACCAACTTTTATTTTAAATTCATGTTTATCTCATGATAACAAACCATTTTATTCTCATAAATTTTTTGTATCTTCAGCCGTTTAGATTCGCGACCGCTTTGCGACCGATTTTGCGACCTTGCGACCAAACGACTGTGCCGAATTTTACCAAAAGCTTCGCACTACGTCCCCTACCTACAAGTAACTTGCATACCAAATTTCAAGTCTCTAGCTCTTACGGTTCTCGAGATATCCTGAGTACTGACAGACCGACACACACACACATAACACACATGCACGCACGCACGCACGCACGCACGCACGCACGCACGTGGTTGGTTGGTTGGTAGCCAACCAATTTTTTCAGAGACATACCTATTTATTTACTTACTTAAAGATTGGCTTCAAAAATAGAAGATTAAAGTGAACGAGGCAAAGTCAGTGAATGTAACATTTTCATTGGGGACGCGATGGTTCAAATGATTCAACCACTTGGCTCTGTCCTCTAGCTGGCGCGCGCGAGTTCGAATCTCGCTCAACCTATGGGTGTGTGTGAATGTCTTAGCATTAAGTTCATGTTAGGAGGCACAATAAGTTCTTGAAGCCTGTAAGTGCGCAAAAAAAAACATTTTCATTAAGACGACAGCAATGCCCCTCAGGTCACAATTAATAATTCACTAGTACCACAGGCCAAAGTCGCCAAATATTTCGGGATGCACTTATATTCCAGATTAACTTGTTAGACACACATGTTGGAACAGAAGGAAGAAATGAACTTTAAGATCAAGAAAATCTATTGGCTATTAGGCAAAAAAACATCGTTATCCATTAAAAACAAAGTCGTCATTTACAAAGTGATTATAAAACCTGTCCACATTGGTCAGGCATTGAGCTACGGGGATGTTCATATAAATTAAATATAGACATTATTCACCCATTCCAATCGAAGGCACTATGCACTATATTCAAAGCTCTCTGGTTCGTGTCAAATCAGACAATACATACAGATTTAAACATACCCTTCGTTAAAGAGGTCATTGGGCAAATGGCAGCCAAACACCAAAGTAAATTGGAAGCACATCCAAATAAAATTGTCCAACTTGTACTGGAAACCAGACAGGCCAAAAGGTTAAAGACGAATTGACCACGTAATGTAGCAGCTCCAACCTCATTAGTTTCTGTGAATTACGTTCATCATAAATAATTATTATTTTATATTAATACAAATGCTTTGTGTTTTATTATATAATATATTATTAATATGAGGGCAAGTACTATGGGTGTCATCCTCCACTTGTCAACACTAGTCCTACTATTAGCTCATAGAACAAATTATGTGCAAACTGTTCTGATTGGTAATAAATTATCCAAAAAAATGTTTGTAGTTGTAATATAATTACTGCATGTTGTTGGTAAGATGGATCACCGGAGTGTTACATAAAATAAGTTCCACATATATGTCTCGCTTAGACTGATCACTTTTGCACTTAGTTTTTGTAAGTACCTAATTAAAATGAATGATATAAGTTTAATTTTAAGTTATTAACACTGAACTTGGTGGGTAGGTCAGCCATGCGGCATATCCCACTTATTCACTCAACGCGGAAAGAGCTCTCACGTTCTTACTCTCAGAAAGTTAAACGCAAACTCAAAACTCAACAACTTCTTTCCTCAACTCATGTAGGCCTACCTACTATTGTTTTCAGTGTACTTAAACCATCCCTTCATCAAAATTGTTTCAGTTTATTTGTCACGTTCGAGTAGTGAGTTTTATGTTCGTTCGGCTATAAATTGAATCAGTGTGTTTTTTTAAATTTCCAAAACATTAACTACATTCACAATAAAGTGTAAGAAGAACTTGTTGGACTATTTATATACAGATAAAAGTTACAATTTTAACAGTTTCCCACATAAAAAAAGTAGAGCAAAATTGCTTTTGAAAGCAATTTTAATGAAGAGAGAAGAAAAAAATTAAAAAAATAAGTAACGAACAGGTAAATAAAAAAGATACTAAATTTTTTAACAAATGTAATGGTAAAAATGTACCGCCGAATAGATATTTTTCGTCTTATATTGGTAATATTCCGCGCTAGTGTTTTGGAGCAGACGGACGTGTGCCCCGCTACGATATATAAGTGCCCGAAACGCTCTACCTGCTATTAAGGAAACGGACTTATCTACGAGCCAGCCCGTGCCTGCTTTATCAACGCGACAGCGACCGCCGTCTTGCTTAAGAAGATACGCGCCGCTGCTGTCAGTGTTGTGCTTCGAGTGTGCCTTACCATCACTGCCGCTTTGGGCCCGCCAGAGAGACCGCTCTGCGGGGCCCACACTTCATGGAGATCATAAACGCGCAAAAATTGTGTCAAACTGCGAGCAGAGTCACGTAATAAAGAGTGGGTGAATCAAATAGTAAGTAGTTAAACAATGGCCTACTACTATAATCAAACCGCACCTGCATCAAATACTCAACAAAAACAGTTACAATATAATCCCCAAAATTATCAATACACACAACAAGCAGTCGCAAACAATGTACATGCAAGATTTAATGTACAGGATATAATGCAAGCCCCAAATGCAACTGTATCTTCAATCATGCATCCGCAAAATAACATGATCGTTCAACCATCACACTTAAAGCAGCACTCTCAAGAAACGGAATGGCAATTAGTAGAAAGTAAAAAACGAGGACGTAAAGGCATTAACGATAAACTCCAATCTAAACAACCTAAAACGACAAACTACTGGTTGAATCCAATAAATCGCTTTAAGCCATTGCATACCGACGACGCAGATGCAAATCATAAAGATAATCTGGATAACAAAACCCCCAATTCACCGCCAATATTCTTATCTGGTGTAAAGTGTATTGAACCACTTATAAAACTATTAGAAGGTATAGCCAAAGACGAATATGATCTAAAAATACCGAACAAAGATGAAGTCTAAAACTTCTATCAAATATTCTCTTATAATCAATGCCTTAGCAGAAAAGAAAACTGAATTTCATACCTATAAGAGAAAAGAAGAACGAAGTTTTAGAATAGTCCTTCGAAACATACATCCTTCATCTAACCTAGAAGAACTGAAAGAAGAACTTCAAACGCTTAGGCATACTGTTACTAATATAGCTAATATTAGGAATAGAGTAACTATGATAGGACTACCACTATTTTTTTATTGAATTAAAACCAGCAGATAACAACAAAGATATCTACGAAATTGACAAGCTCTAGCACATTCCATAGTTAAATTAGAAACACCAATTGTAAAACGCCAAATACCACAATGTGCTAAATGTCAAAGATTTGGCCACACTAAAAATTATTGCAACAGAAGTCCAAAATGCGTAAAATGCTTACGCGATCACGCAATGTCAACGTAAAGAAAAAAGTAAAGATGTCGCATGCGTCAACTGTAAAGGCAACCATCCTGCAAATTATAAAGGTTGTCTGGTTTACAAGGAATTACAACGAAAATTGTTTCAACCACCAAGAAGCAGACAATCTGACCACATACAGTCACACCCGACCCATCAGACTCAGCAAAATCATTTTAGTCATGCCCAAATAGTTAGAGGTGTTGACGAACAAAATATATTACAACAACAACAAATATCGACAGTAAATGAAATGGACGAATTGAAGAAGATGCTAAAAACGCTCATGGAACAAATGGGAACCATGTTAAACTTATTAACCACTCTCGTCTCTAAAAACAACAATGGCGCAAGTTCTTAAACTAGCGGTTTGGAATGCCAATGACTTGACAAACCATAAAGACGAAGTAATATCATTTATCTCAAATCACTGCATTGATATTATGCTGATTTTTGAATCACATCATAGAGATAGAAGTCATTTAAAAATACCTAAATATACAATATATGCCACTCAACATTCAGACGGTACAGCACATGCAGGTACGGCTGTTATTATCAAAAGCGCAATAAGGCACTACGAACTTTCTAAATACAAAGTACAACATCTTCAAGCTACATCGATTGTCATTGAAGACTAGAATGGTCCATTAACTATTTCAGCGGTATATTTCCCACCTAGACACAATAACAAGCAAGAGCACTATGAACATTACTTACATACACTAGGAAACAGATTTATCTCCGGCGGTGACTACAACGCTAAGCATGTGCACTAGGGCTCAAGGCTAAGTACGACCAAAGGAAAAGAACTTCTAAAAGCAATAAACAACACTAGGTCACAGTCTATATCCACGGGTGAAACAACAAACTGGCCTACAGACCCGACAAAAATGCCTGATCTACTTGATTTTTGCATCGTAAAAGCAATTCACTCAAACTACATTAGTTTTTAGGATCTTGTTTATATCTTACAGGCGAGCACTCTCCAATTACAGTAACAGTATGCTCACAAGTGTTAGTCAAATAAAACCCACACAACAAGCGCACAAACTGGGAACTATTCCGAGAATTAGTCAATGAATCTCTCACCCTGGATGTGTCACTGAAAACAGAACAGAAACTTGTGGAAGCAGTTGAAACCTTCAATGAAATAGTCCAACAAGATGCATAGCAGGCTACACCAAAAAATAAACATAAAAATAACGATAATCTAGACTGTCTTGTTATAGTAAAACAAATCGCAGGAAAGCGCAAATTGTGCAGGAAATGGCAAACCACGCGACATCCAGCCGACAAACGGACACTTAACCGAGCAACAAGTGATCTTAAGAATCTTCTTAGTTCCATTAAAAATCAAACAATACAAAATTACCTATCACATCTAACACCAACTGAGGCTACGGACTATTCACTTTGGAAAGCCACTAAGAGGTTAAAACGCCCACAGCAGCATATTACTCTCATTCGATTAAACTTTTTAAGTTCGTTGCATATTTATAACGGCTGACAAGCTTACACCGAGCGTCAGATACGTTTTTTAACTTTTTCAGTATCAATTCTTCATTTTCACCTCTGCCAATTTACATACAGTTTTTACATTACCTAACAAGTAAATATGCAAATTGAGAGATGTGTACCGTATTACGTATTTTTTTGACCTTTGATGACTTCTGCCAACCGTTTAGTCACCACCTACACTTCTGCCATTTTTTTTCCTTTATTACATTTGCAAAAACCATGTAAATACCAATTTCCACCCTTGTACCTTGTCACGTTTTTTTCCTTCAAAATTTGCATATTTGATTTCCCACCCACGCTTTCAGACAACAAACTAACTTCTGCTAATCGAGATTTTGCTTAATTTAGAATAATACTAACATTTTAGGCATAAATTACCTTTGTACCTTATCACGTTGATTTTTGGTCGCTAGCTCTTAGACTAATACTGCAGGACAAGTTTCTTTTCGTAAGGTGAAGGTTACATGTCTTGATTTGGTCTCATTTGCTTTGATGCGCCACTTTTTGAGCCAGGTTTAGATTTGATTTAAGTGGTATTGAAGATAACGTGATTCTTGTTATGAGATGTCATAATAGCCGTCATCGGTAAATGTAGTTGTTATTGTCAGATTTGTGGTTGGAAGATCAGAAGTTGCAAATACAGCGTTGGTCCTAACACGTTTCCTTGAGGCACCCCTGAACTGACTTAGTAAAGTGACGTGTATTCATGTTTTATCTTTACGAAAAAATATCTGTTTGATAGGTAAAACTGTGTAGTAAGGATGAGGTAGATCAGTTTGTATTTTGAACAGTAACTCCTCGCGCCAAATATTGTCGAGTGCTTGCGTAATATCTAAAAAATCCACAGAACAATATCTTTTATTATCTTGATCTCAGTGAATTTGGTCAATCAATCTGTCTACCTGCTTTATAGTAGCGTGTTGCTCTCTAAATTAAAATTGGTGTTTTGGTATTATATTTTGTAGGAGACTAATGAGCCGGTAAGAAGATACTTCCTCAGATGATTTTCCAGGTTTTAGAATTGGTATTATTTGTGCGACCTTCCAATGGTCAGGAAAGAATCCTGTTTTTAATATATATAGCCTCCCTAAGTTGAACAATTTTAGGTGAAAAGAGCCGCATTCAACAGAAGAAAATTTTACCGTATTGTGGGATTTCGAAGCTACTAAACGAATTAGCATTAAATAACTCCAATATTTTAATTTTAAATGTAGTCTTAAATTTCTAAAATTTTTTGTTTAGGACTAAAGTTTAAGTCATAAGTAACTCTATTCATATTTTTGCGAACAACATGCTAATGTATGCGATGAACAACGAATTTGTACCACTGATTCAGAGGACTGAAACTTTAAAGATACGTTTAACCACATAATGCCTTATAATTATATAATAATACAAATATATCTGATTTTGCTAGGGATGCGTACTAAATAATATTTTGTCGGGCGTTATTTTGAGCATAAAAAGCGAAAGTAAAAGCTACTTGCTGCATCAGCTGCAATTTAAACATTCTCTAGATAAAAAATGTGATTTTTTTTTCAAACGAAAGCTAAATATACAAACAAGATAGAACACGAAATTTATGCCCCGCGGGTCTAATAACATTCGTACATTTATTTGAGTTGGTTGCGGTAAAATTAATATTATTCTTCAATTTTGGAAGTCCGATAGTGCATCAAAAAGTTATATAAGAGATAAACTTTTCCACGTTCCATTCAGTCACGGACGTAATTCTTATCGTGCCTTCGTTTTTGAAATATACTGTTCTCGTGTAATACTTATTACATTTAAAAATTATTTATAGCGTCCAGATTACACTGGCGCAGAGATTTACTGCCTTATATTTTCTTATGTCATAAAGCTTGTTATCTGAAAATATTGTCACTGCGTATATAAATAACACTAACCTCTTTGAACGTAAAAGTCTAGTAACTGTTATATTCTCCTCCATCGTAAACTTACATTGAAATACTTTTATAGAATATTTTTTTGATTATTGTTTAATAAATACTTCACTATCTGTGTTAAAAGGGACATTCATATTATAATCATACTCACTTTCGTCATTATTATTTTTATCCTGATCCAATACAACAAAATTGACTGTAGATGGAAATTGCTGTTTCTCGAACCACTTAACTTCATATTTATTTTTATTTTCAATCCATCCGTAGTCTTCTAGATCAAGATCGCTACATACTCTTTTTATTGCGATTTTCCATAGGTTTGTTATATAATAAGCTTTTAAGCGGTGCTGTTTTAACTCAGAATGACATGGTGGCAAGCATGAAGCATCAAGATTTTATAATTGTTTTTTTATTAAAAGGCTCATTGACGTTTTTTATTTTATAATTTCTTATGAATAATTTGAAATGAGCACTATTAACTGTGGGAACATCGTTTTCTTTCTCTTAAATAATATTATACAAATAGCAAACAAATTTCTCTAATTTCGCATAAACAGCATTGACATTTGCATTGTTTTCGCCAAGATCCGAGAACGCTTTGCGATATTTATCAGATTGACTCAATATTTTCAGAGGTCGTTTTTTTCTGCAGAAAGATGCATAGTGCGCGAAACCCCGAAAGAGCATTACATAATTACTCTCTAAAAATTTAATGCAATTTCGGATCATAATTTTTTTCCTACAGCACAATATTTCATCTAAATCTTTGATTTACTTTTTATATGCGGCAGGTTGCCTAACATTATGATGAATATGTCGGTATCAGAACGTTTAATCAAAATTTTAGAATCTGTAGGAGTTTGATAAATATAATAAATTATTTTTGTATCCGCTTTCCCATGTTCAGGTGCTCTTGGAGCAAATCAAGGAGAAGGCTAAATCATGCATTGTAGAATTGCGAGGCCGTCTATTTTCAACTGTAGAAAATCTAAGAAATAACTCTTTGCGAACAAAAAAAAACCCAAAAAAACATTACAAAGGTGCTAAAGTTAGAACACAAAATAAACTCACAGTTGGACATATTAAAAGACAATCTTCGGGAATCTGGCGAGGGTTCCATGGGACTCTCGCCTGATTCAAAAATAGCATCGCCACCTCATGAAACATCTGTATAAAATTGTTATCAATGATGAAAGTACGAATGAATCTTGCATACGCCGAGAAGATCTCACGCATGGGCGGCCCACAGACTCTATCTGTTATAAAAAAGGCGTTAGATGCCAGTTCAGTAACATCAATTCCCTTGCACAGCATGCCAACCAAAACAAATTTTAGTCTACCAATAAGCAACTGTTCTTTAAAGCGGCGCAAAAAGAGTTTCGGTTACTAAAAGAATCTTTGTCACCTGGTGCGTGGGTGCGTCGCTACGCCAATCTCATGGATTTATTTTCTGTCATGATTCGGGGTCTCAACAAAACCCCTTGTGGGAACGGTCTATTTCTATCTAATCTGCAGAACATGAGAAGTTTGAAGGTAACGTGAGTGCTTCTTGTCTCATTGACCTTGACTCTTCATTTGGCAAACCAGGTCTGGAGAAGGGTTAGATGGGTTTGTAGGTTAGAGGATGCTACATGAGGATTGGTATAACTGGAGAGAAGAACAGTGTTATCTACGTATCTACCTAAGTGTGTATCCTTTGTTGTGGGAACATCCTCAGATGTATATAGTAGATAGGTCAAAGTATTGTTGGCCATATTTGATTTGGAAGTAGCGATCATTCATGTACGATTTTAGCAAAAGGTAGTATTCATTTGACAGTAGTTCTCTCCTAAGATCGTGATTTGTGTGTTTAAGTGTTTGTATGATTCCTGATTACATCTTTCCATTTCTCTCTATTTTGTGCGTTTCTAGTATTTTCTTCTAACTTTGCTTTAGTTAATTCTCTTATTTCGTCTATCCATCTTCTTGGCACTCTACCTCTAGACTTTATATAAATAACATTAAATCAAAATTAAGTAATATTTTCTTATTCTTAATAAATGAGACAAGTTCTTTATCACGCTAATCTTGAATAATGAGATTCACAAAAGCCTTTTTGAAATTGCTCTTTCTTTGATAAAACTAGTTGGCCGTGTTTGATTCGCTCCAGTAATATGAAAGTTTTTCTTACTTATCGCTCCTATCCTTTAATAGATGGCTACCAGAAATAATGTGGACTTCAGATGCACTATCCTTAGTTATAACTTGCAATAATTTTTTGAAAATATCATAACACTTTGGAAAATCTTTAGTGCATTGTAAAAGGCATCAATAATTACTATATCTGCACGCCCAGGGATATCACTTTAATTTCAAACATTTTATCAAAACATATTTTTCGGTTTTGCAAATGATCCCGTCTAAATGACAAAATTACATAGGAACCGAAGTAATCGAAAAAGTAAGGACTTTCTCGATAGGCATTAATGCGAATAAATCTCTCTATAGACGTACCTCTTTATACCTTAATGTTTGTATGTACTTTTTTTTCATTATAAATTGCAAAATTTAAAATTTTATTTTGCTTTATCAGCGCTTTAAAGCGTGTACTTGAAATTGGACATTCAGTAACAAATCGAAAACGCATTGCATTACCACTTTTTCAACATTTAAAAAAAGTCGATTACGATATCTGTCGTTAAACGCCCAGTAGCGCCCATTATCATTCACATTTTTATTTTAAAAATGATTTATTTTAATTTTTTTAACTACTTATATAAAATAATTTCAAGATTCCTAGATCAAATGACATGTCTTGTGTTTTTTTATACCACTTTCGTTTAATACATGACAAATAATAAATAATTGTTGACCTAATACCGCGGCTTCAACATGACCGTTGCCGTGCAAATATAGAATTTGTAAAATGTGGAACGCGTGTCAATTTTTTCGCAGCGTCCACATTGATAGTTCGTTCCAGTGTTAGGTTTGGTATTCTTTAAAAAAGTTTTGTTGTTCTTTTTACCCTAAACGTACCTTTTCAAAATTAATATATAACTTTAGATGAATATCTTCAACTTTTAGTAGATTGTCATGATATTTAAGAACCCAGCGGAAATAATTATTATTAAAAACAAAAAATATGTTGCATAATTTAATTATAACCAATTTAAACAGAAAACATAAGATAATAGTTTATAAGTTGAACGTATGTTATGTAAAATTACGTTGTTTCGTCATATTTACCTTTAATAGTGTCATTTTCGTACTCAAAATATTTATCTAATATTATTGAAAGCTTTAAATCTTCAAATGTAGCAGTTGAAACTTTTTCTGCTTGAACTTTTTAATATACTTTGTTAAACTATTTTCAATTGGTTTTTAAATTTTTCAAAATGATGTATCTGTAGAGCCAGAACAACCATTAGATAAAGTCGTTTGCATCTGTTAAAATGCTTGCCACTTATAAATCCATTAACGAAACTATTAGAAACATCAAACTTTAGACCATCGCATGCATTAAACCGCAGTCATCAAATAAATATACCAAGGACTTTAAAATATGGTATAATAATATGAAAACCATCCCTTCGGAGCAATGAACCAAGATTTAGGTAGATTGAATCCGTCGTCTCTGTTAAAAGTATTTTTATATTTATAAATCTCTACCGCCTCTCTATATAATCTGGGGTAACAATTCCTACAACTGGATAAAACTTGTGTTTGCCTGAATTATATCTCGTGACCAGAATTTTCCAAAGCATGTTCAGCAATTGATGATTTATTGGATTGATTAAGGCGTAGATGACGTTTGTGTTTCTTTTATCCTAGTGGTAGTCGTTCAAATCATAGTCCTAATGTGGACTTGCTCACATAAACAAGGTATGCAATATCTTGTGGGTTTCTTGTATTTTTGGCTGGTCTAAGCAAATTCCGTATCTTGGTGGTAGTAGCATAGGTAGTTTCCACCCTGTATTTATTGAGAATTTTTTCTATCTGATCCGCAACCCTGTTGATGTAAGGTAAAAAGGATTTTCCTACCGTATCCGATTTTGGTTGTGTTTTTCTTGCGCATTTGTTAGGTTTAGTTGTTCTCTTTATATGCGCCCTCGAGTAGCCATTTTCTTGTAAGACTTGTTCCAAATGTTTTAATTCCTTATCCAAAAACTGTGGTTGACATACACATCGTGCTTGATCTACCAATGTTTTCAAAACCGTCCTTTTCTGACTTGGGTGGTGATTTGACTGCTTATGAAGGTCTGTATACAAGGGTTTTCTGTACACGGTGTGTTATAAATGTTTATTCTCCTATCTCAACACCTGTACGTCTAAAAAAGCAATATTATCGTTCGATTGGGTTCCATAACTGTGTATTTGGGTGTATAGAATTCAAGTGTATAAAAAATTGTGGTAGGGTCTTTTTTCCATGTCTCCATATTACAAACGTATGATCAACGTATATTAACCGTATCGCGGGTTTTAACGGTGCTGTATTGATGGCGATTCTTTCAAATTTCTCTATATAGTAATTACGATTACAGGACTAAGTGGACTACCCATGATTTGATACTCTGTCTTTTTGTTTGTAATATACGCCCTGCCATACAAAGTAACTGGACGTAAAACACTGCTGAAATATCGTTATCAAGAGGCTTTTAATAATTCTATATGTGACTCAATTGTCTTCTTTTTCATATGGTGATTACATTTCTTTCGTTAAACTGTTGAAGTTGATCTTTCTTCTCAAAAATCATTATAAAGTGACGTTTAGTCGCCAAATTTAAAATTAAATGTAATAATGTTCACTTTGAGTGTTAAATGTCTATCATCGTAAAATCAATTTGCGGCATAAAAATGCCTCTCCTTAAATTAAATTAATTTTCACTGCAAAATACTTTATAAAATGACTTGCAGTTACCAACACTAAATTTAACTGGAAAATCAGAATACAAGAACCATTTGTTCCATGGCTGCTTAATTTTTTGGCGCATTTGATGTGTTAGTTTGCAGATATGTTTAGTGTTACCCTCGTCATATCAGGTCTTAACGTCATTTCGTTCCACAGTAAGCTGCTTTAAAATTTAATGCACAAGATTTATTAATTTAGACCGTTTTCGTACAAACATAAAACATATAGCTATCTAAGTACGGATAAAGATAAAAACATATACAAATGTCTAAAATTGTTATTAAATTTTTAAGAGTTGTTCGACTAAAATGTTATTTCATCGTTTAAATATTCCTGCCTAAGCGCTTTTAAATACGCGTAGTTTTTAATAGAGAATTTAAAAGCAATTTACAAAAAAATCCGAACAAAATGAATAGCAGAAAGTTAACGTTTAAAACGAGCTTGAAAATGTCCTATATATCCAGTTACATGCTGAAACGTTAACGATTATGTACTTGAAAGAGAATAATATTAAAGTAAGTAAGAAGTTCTTTAAGTGTTATATTCCACATTCTGTATTAAAATATTAATAGGACATAATATTTAAATCATGTATTAAGCAAATAATTGATCTAGGGTAATTCAAATTGAAGTATAGGATATTTCTTCTGATTAAAACAAAATATTGGAGCAATTCAACTTTTACAGCTGCCAGTATAAAGTATAGACTTATCAGTTACGTATTCTTTTATCGAAGTTTTTTTAATGCTTTCCCATAAACGTGACTCTATTTCAGCAATTACATGTCTGATATTTTAATAAATTATAAAAGATTTGTAAACATAAACCCTTTTCTTTAAATTATTCAAGAGGAAAAAGCCTGCAGTGGGCAATCAATGTCACCCTTCTGAGAAAAGACGACCAGGAAACTTGGTTTCAAGTAAGGTAAGTGTTTAACATGCTGATCACATCACGTAATTTAAGTATAAAAACCTTTAAAAGCATTGATATTAACAGCATTGTTAGCTTCGTGTTCAAAAATTTACGCACCAATGATTTTATCAAACTCATAATGTACACCAAACTATGAATTTTTAGGAATACACTAGTTTTTTGTAATAGCACTTCAATTTTTACTACCCAAAATGCGACAATTTTAATGTTTTGCAAAGCTATTTAAAGAAAAATGATTTTTACCGGTCAACATGAGTTTTTCCAAAATCAACTTCTGTGTTCTCTAAAACCAGTTTTACAATTGTACAGTGGTTTTGATGGTCATTTTCTTTATGTTTTCGAGTCAGTATAATTGTATATCCCTGTAAAAGTACCAAACGAAATATTCAATTGCTTTGAATGGATCCTAATTGGCGTATTTACTTCTATATACACACTATCACTTACTCGAATCCTCTATTTGTTAATAAGTAAACCACTAATAAAGCTTCGGGAAGTGACGAGATAATAACTGAGATAATCAAAGAAACATCAGATATAATCGTTCCTAAGCTAAAAATACTAACAGGTAACTAATTCTGCAGAATTATAAATCAATCAGTCTATTATCAGACTTATAAATTGTTTACAAGAGTAATTGCAAAAAGGATAAATAAAAAGTTTGAAGACTACCTGTAGGACAGGCGGCATTTTGTAAAAGGTTCAGTACATGTGATCATCTTCTAACTGTAAAAGTTTTAATAAAAAAAATATTAGAATGCTCTTAGAATATGCTCTTAAATATAGCCTTTATTGATTACGAAAATGCATTTGACTCGGTTGAACACTGGGCCATACTACATGAACTAGTAGAAGCCCGTGTGGATCATAGATATATAAACATAATAAATACCATACACCAGAATGCTAAAGTTGTAGTAAAAATCCATGACACTACAGAGTACTTTGAGATGCGGAGAGGAGTAACACAAGATGATACAATATCACCCCAACTTTTTACCTTAGTATTGGAAGGAGCGTTTAAGATGTTAAATTAGGAGAACCAAGGAATAAATCTTGTTGGCAGAAAATGGTCCAAAAATAGAAATAACCAAAAATTGAAAAACGCAAGCGACTATACATATCTAGGACAAAGAGTGACACTAAACAAAGAAAACAGGGATATCGAAATTAAAAGACGAATAAGGCTCGAATGGACAGCTTTTATAAAATTAAAGAGAAATTCAAAACAAACAAAAGATACCCTTATACATGAGAGTAAGGTTATATAATCAGTGTATTTTTCCAGTAATTACATATGATGCACAAACTTGGACAATTACCAAACAAATTATAAATATACTTAGAGCATCTCAAAGAGCTATGAAAATGGGGATGCTGGTTTTGCAACGAATATATAAGAAATAAGACTATAGCAATAGACGTAGTAGAGAGGGTCTTATGTTTTAAGTGGAACTATAAACACATTAACCGGATGTAAAACGAGGAACAACAAAGTGATGAAAGTGAGATCGTAGACTTGAAAGCGATAGAGAGAAAGACCGAGAATACGTTGGTATGATAATATTAAGAAAGCGGGGTTAACCTGGACAAGAACCATTCAAAATCAAACATAATGAAGAGAACTAAGGGCGACCTATGCTCAATTCTGGGCGCATTAAGGACTAAAACAGAAGAAAACCACACTCCAGCGTCTAAACGAAGGTTGAAGTTTTCATATGCATTGCTGCATAGTATACTACATTATGATAACTTTGACAAGCTTTTTAAATGAGCTTCTTATACACTTGAAGTCCACTTCATTGGTATGGGATTATTTGTGGTTAATGTAATTTGAGATAATTTGTTAGCATTAAAGTTGATTTTTACAGTTTAAATAAGTTTTGAGAGAGCACGACAACTGCGAGGAAAAGGCCTCGACCGCCCACACTAGCGCACTACAAGCCCTGGGTTCGACCCCGAGGTCAAAAGCAACGACAAACATCAAATGCTCTTCGGTCGTCATACAAACACCTTTGGCGAGCGTAAAGCATATTCTCTCCCCTTTCTCTAACGTGTCAGACTAGCCACCTGCCCGGAGTGCGTCTAACATGGATTATAGTACTGCACAAAGTGTGTAGTAGAAACAAGCTAATAGCTTTAGTGGAAGAAGAATAAGACAATTAATAAAAGCAAAGGTGCCATAAAACTTTACTCTAGGATTTTGCTTATACCCTTCATGCTCCCGAAGCAGATAATATCCATCTAGAACAATATTGCTGAAACTTTACTATACCTACAAGTTTATCTAAACAACCTAAGCCAATGAACTAACTTTTGACGAATGCTAATAAACAAACATAAGTCTAAACAAGCAACATTAACAACAAGAACCCTCGTATCCTCTGGTAACAATAAAAAGCAAACCAATTTCAGTTACTATAGAAACCAAATACCTTCGACTTTGCATTGACAGACAGTTAATTTGGCTCCGGCATCTTAAAAAGGAAATAATGCAGATAGATACAGAATTTCGACAAATATACTTGGAACAAAATCGAAACTCGCAATAGAAAATAAAGTTTTATTGTGTAAGACAATTCTTGAACCTATCTGAACTTCTGGTATAGCTCAATCTAAAATAAATAAACTCCAATACGTTAATATTTAAAGTTCACATAATAACAATCTTAATATACCATTTGTATAAGAAAAATTGGACAAGGAAATAACTTCGTTGAGCAACTATTTAATCTATTGCTAACGAAGAGGCATCAGACATAATGGCCCATAGATCTGAAGTAATAAAGATTACAATCCTACTAAAACAATATTATTCCCTGGGACATCATTTCTGGATAAGAAATCCTACATAACAAAACTAACATCATAATTAATTAAAATCTTCTATTATTATAAATAGAATGTAAATTAGTAGCTGAAATTAATCAAAGTTCAAAGGTGAAAAATGCAAATTCGACTTGACAAAGGCAAATAGGCAAATCACATTTAATGCACTGGTGGGTGTAACAGAAATTTTACATATCATTATTAATTAGGACTTGAAGATGACAAAACAAATCTCTGTAGTACAATCAGTAGTACCTTGCACTTTCAACGCTCAGTAGAAGCAAAGTATGTGAAGATATGCCAACAATTGCTACTGTTGGACCCGTAGACGCGCTTTGAGTGTCGTCACAGCTGACGAATTGAATTTCTAATATGAGACCCCGAAAAAGAAACATTAGTTTGTGGAATCGCAATATGCTGGCTAAGATTGTTTGCTCTTTTTGAGATTAAGGCAGAGGGTCTTGCTGATGTCTTGAGTACCGCCTTATGAGACTACTGTCAGAAAGTGGCACCGCAACTCACTGAGGCGATTCCGTTGTCTTAACACCGTTACGGGAAGTGAAAGCACGTTGCTCTGCAATGAGAAAAGCATTTAGCGTTGATAAGACCTTCTCCAACAACAAACTCCATTCGGTTGTCCACACGTGGTGCCGTACTATACCCAAAACTGGACGAGCCATGGTAACATTGAAGGAGCATACGTCTAATGAAATGTGTACAAATTATTTCCTAACAAAACATTAGAAGAGAGAAAACAATTGTAATGCCAATTATTTTTAAACGCCATATGTTTTAGATTATATTTAAAAATGATTACTAAAGTAGTAAAGTATTAAGATAAACATTTTAGTATTAAAAAATATCAGTAAAATGCAGTTTATTATAAATAAAAAATTTGAATTCTTTTGTTGCTTCTAAGTAAGTTCCATTTTTATTTTAAGAATAAGTCACAAAGATTGGGCATGTAAAAAAAAGTAAATTCAATTTCAAAACTACACTTTTTGCTCTTTGAGATCCATTACCTCAATAATCGCAAAACACTACAACCATTATATAAATAAATAAAATTTTCTATATCGCCTTCGTTTTAAGCTTCTAAAGTAATAGGTAACATTCTGTATAAACAAAGTTAGTACGAAATAAGATTATCCATAACATTTTTGAATAATACCTGAAAAAATAATTTTTGGGTAGTTTTAATGGTAAAATGTACAAATTAGTGTTCATTTTAAAAACTGTATTACTTGTATTATTGCAATATTATAATTATGCTCTATAACCGTATATTTTGATGAATTTAGATGGAAGTTAATTGCAACACATGCCTCTTATTCATTGTTTGAGTCAACACGTGTTTGTAGCAGAACAATATTGACGGATTTGTTCATTTGCAAATCATTTCAAATAAGAGTAAGCTTCGTTAAACACAACTAGATCTAATTTGAAAAGTTGCTGTCCAGTTTCCACTATGTTATTGGTGACTTCAGCAAAATGAGTTTCAAAACCATTTAAATCATTTGCACAATGTAGTATGACATGTTTCCATATTGCTTGCCGTTAATTCATGCCTACATTTTTGATAACGTTATAGAAGTTGTAACTTTTCCAAATTTCCGCTAAAGTAAACGCATTTTTTCTAATGTAGCCTTTACGTCTTGTAAAAAAACGCGGAGCAAATAATAGGCCTTAAATATTTCAATGACATTTTAATCCAGTAGTTAAATCAATGTCGTGTTTAGTGAAAGAAAAGTTATTTGTACATTTTCGTTTAGATGATTGACCAGGGAAATTATTTAAAATCAACAAAATCTTAAAATCTAGCCCATTTTCTCTGCAACGACGTTTTGTTGTAGACAAAAATAGATGGTGAACCAATTTTCAAATAAAACTTTCTTGACCCATCCCACAAAACTGGGAGACTATTTCTTCATAAATTTTTAAAAACTCTATTATCTTCTACACGGTACACGAGCATTGATTTTCTTTTGGAACCCTCTGCTGCATTTCTACCTAATAATCGCGTGAAAATGACTTTTCGTTGGCTACTACAGCGCCTTTATTAGGTTACGCAAAAGAGTTTTTTATTACCATGGTCATACTTTTTAGAAATTTTATGTTTAACGTTAGTTATAGCTACCTGAATGTTTAGAGTTTTGTTTACACTCTAGTTCAACACTGAATATGGCGTCAGATAACACTAGCTATTCAACCGAAGAAAAGGTTTTAATTCTGACCGCCTTTTACGAGAGGGGCCACACAGTGCTAGTGGAGCATTAACTGCTTTCAAGACAAAATCTTGACAAGCACATTGCTTTGTCTATCTTTGTAATAGGAAGGTACAAAAAATACCATAATAAAATAATTAAATTGTCTATTTTACTATGTTATAATAGGCTGATTTGAAAGTTTGAGAAGACAGAAAGTGTACTAGATGACAATTTGTCAAGAACGGGCAGATCAGTCACTGTGACCATTCCCAAGACCGTATGAGAGCCTACAACTTCAGTCTTTAAAGGCGCAGCTCAACTCGGTGCAAGTGTGGCTCTGACCAAACGCCTCTGGCCGAGGTCAATGTTAGCAAAAGATTCATTTTTTCAAAAGTGATCATGGAAATAGTTATGACCAAAAAGTTAGACATAAAGCACTAGCTCTGTTAACAAACAAAATTACCTACAGTGGGGTACCAAAAACCCACATTTAAACAAAGTTTGTCAATTGCACCCAGAAAACGTTAGTATATAGCGTGCAATTTTTTATTATGGAATTAGTCTACTGTTTCTCGCAAACTATGTGAATGAAGAAGTATATTGCACAAAAGTTTTCGAGTAATTTTTTCCAATTGTGGGAGGCAATCAATATTGGTTTCAGCAATATGGAGCCCCCATCGGATTCAAACATCTTTGACATTCTCACAGAAGTCTTTGGAAAGAGGATCCTAATTTTGGACGCTCTCCGTAATATAGAAGGTGGCATCGAGTGACCCTCAAGTCTTCCCGACTTAAAGCCATGCGGTTTATTCTTATGAGGTTATGTTAAGGCTAGGGTTATTGAAATAAACCCCAGTCCATCAACAAACTCGAGAATCGCGTCACAAAAGAGCTTCTCGTTATTTCTGCAGGTATCGGAAAAGCCGCAATTGAGAGTTTCGGCTTCAAATGACTCTAGTGAAAGCAGTCATTTTCAAAACATAAGGCACTAAACTCTATTTGTTTATCATCAAAATATTAAGAGAATTGGAATTTTATGTTAAGTAGTTTTTTTTTTATTTTTTATCGTTTGCGTCACATGAGGGCTCTGTATAAAGGCGTGTAAAACTTATTTTTAATGTAAGTTGTCGATTCATATGGGTAATAGCCGTTCTATATTTACTATGTAAGTGCTTCTTATTTTAGTCATCATTTTTTATAAGTAAGAAGCTGTAGCCCATGCCTCACGATTTGTGTTTACTTTAGTAAATGACGCACCTGCTTCATGAAGTTTGATTACATCGAGCTTTTGTTCTCAATTTTTTTGCACCCATTATTATTATTATTTTAAATGGATATTAAAATTTAATTACCAAAAATAGACTTACTGTATTTTTACGTACCGAAAATTGATAAATGAAAGTTAATTCAACGTTAAAGTTCAGAAACGTACATTGCTTACTCGTGCTACGTAGCTTACACATTAAGGACAACAGTTGTGATCACACTGAACTGCAATAATGGTAATATTTCTCACGTTAATAATCACTTGGCAGTGTCACGCGATTTTAGACAAAAACATCGATGATTAATAGCACAACATGTGTATACAGTAGCGTTTCTTCGTCATAGCTTTTTACAGACTCAACATATCCAAATGAATCTTCCCAGGTATTTGAGCATGGGCTCCACTATTATTGAGACAACGTTTTCTAAATTCCAGTCAACAGGAAAAAAAAATTTGACCGATTTTTAAAAATTGATACAAAGGGCCATTTTTATTCAATGAACTTTTCGCTTATTTTCTCCCATTTTTATAGCTTCGCCTGCGGTTTTTCAGTAATGTTTATTTCAAGGTAATGTCTGATACTGACAAGCATTGTTGGTTGACAGATGAGGGGAGGGCCATCTCTAAGGACACTCTCACCAGCACCTTGCGGATCAGTTTGGTGTTCAAAAGTCTACTGTTACGAAGCTGTGAAAGATAATTAATTGTTCTGGAGTGGTTTCTCGTCAATCTGTGACTGGACAACCCACGAAGATCGTTGCTATAGAGTTGGCAAACCAAAACCGGAATTTGAGCCCTATAGAGAAATTATGGGAGAAACTGGAAATTGGCAAAGTAAAAGCGAATAATTCAACTGAGATGTTCGAATAATTAAAGAAGTGCCAGAAGATCCCGCAGTCAGTCATCGACATCCTTCTCGACTCTACGCCCCATCGTTGCCAAGGATTTGCTACTCGTTATTACGTATTTTTGAATTAATACAGCTGATTTTTTTTCATTTGACCCGGATGTTGCTATGGTATAATTCGTTTGTTATGATGTATATTTCAGACGGTTTTTTTGATTTCAATAAATATGCTAATTTTGTAAAATTGTTAAACAGCAACGTGTTTGAAATTTGAAGAAAATTTGTTGAGTTTGAAAAACGCTGTGGCGAAAAAACGCACCGGTAAAATTCTTTTGAGCGCTACTGTGTATGATTAAAGATTGCGTAATTACCCGGCAGTTTAAAATAACATTTTCAATGACTGGACTAAAATATTATAAGACAAAAGTCATAAACTTTAAATGTGAATATAATATTTTTTCAAATTGATGCTGCATACGTGAATAACTCTCGTTTTAAAGTTACCATAATAATTTTAACGGTCAAATCTGTGCTACATACTATACACAAAATGCTGTTGTATGATTTCCTAGAACTTCCTATTTAACTTTGCAGTGAGAACAAAGTGATTTATTCCAGCTCCGCAGTTTTGTTCCGGATGAGTTATGGCGCAACATCACTCGCTAATGATTTAATTCCCGGAAACTTTACTCTAATCGTCCACTTCTTCCATATTTCCCGTTTTGAGTTCTCAAGCCTAATTGCGACTTTCAGCCTCAATCGCGCAACTCGCAATGCTTCCCTTCACGCTTATGAGCTGATTTATGGAAGACCAGCTCGAGCAGAATAAATCGCGCAAAATTGCGGCGGCTCAAACTTATCGCGTCCCGACGGTGACGCAATTGCATGGGAAATCCGGCAAAAAAATCGGCTGATAAACGGGCGGGAACAGAAACTTTTTTAAATTAAGAGCCTTCGGGAGAAATCTAAGCGTAATGGGACGCGTGTGCGCGGTTCGGCCAAGGATCGCTGCAGAATTAAGGATCGAAGTTTAAGCGGCAGTCAAGGTCGCGAAATCAATCAGCCAGATTGGACATGTTCAACTTTCTGGAAGACATACCGGGCTTTAATTTAGGTTCGTTCCATCCAGATTGAATTGTTCTCAATAAAATTAATTAAGGAGCTGATCCTCCTTAAATCGGAGAATGCCATTTAAATTAATTGTAATAAAAATAATTTATACTACACTGTTTATTGAAGTAAATATTCTTATTACATTTCAACTCATCATATAACAAGTACAGGGTCATTAAAATTAACTTTGGAATTTAAATTACCTGCTGCTTTCGTTAAGTGAACGTTTCAAATTTATATTTATATAGTTGGTATCTAAACACATGTAAAAGTTATTACAGCGCCGTATGCTATGCAGAAATGTATCAAAATCATTCATGTTTATTAAGCGATCGTACAAGCGAACGTACATTTGTGATCTAGTAAAAAGTTTAAAACAAGCGATATGCTTATCGATAAATTTATCATTGAGCTGACTATATTGTTCAAGTAAGAAAAGATCCGCTTTCACAAGCATATAAAATTCAATTGACTTAATAACTTAAAGAAACGCACCATAATTTGTAAACTGGGTTTTAGAGAACACAGCGTAATCAAGGATGAAGCTTATTTTCTTTAAGTTTTGTAAATCGTAAAATTATCGCATTTGGGTTATTAAAAATCCACGTCATATTCACAAAAATCAATCTACAAAAATACACTGCTTAGTATGCATTGTAGGCTAGAAAAACCATTGGATCGTACTTTTTTGAGGACGAAGCTGGCAATGCTGTTGCTGTCACTAGTATGCGCTAATATGGAGATTATTTTAATGAAACCCACAATTTCAACTTATATGACATAATTTCAACAAGATGGAGCCATATGTTACGCATAACGTCACAATTATCCTGCAGATTTTCCTAACCACCAATACCTACCTACATTTGTACCAGTTCCTGATCATAGTCAAACTTTAAATTCTCAAAAAACAAAAGTGAGGAAGAAGAAACAGAAAACCCGAAACACAAGTGCCAACAAGTCAAACAAGGCCGAATACGTAAATGAGTAACTCAAGATCACACCAAACAAGAAAATCAGAACTTGTTAAACAATAATAATAGATATAATTTACTGTTAAAGAAAACTTTAATGACAAAGCACCCAATACAAGTAGTAACAATAAGAAAAGTAGCTAAACCTCATTTTCATATATATTAGTGACTGTGAAGGAATGATCAAAAATGTCACTAATGTATTGGAAAGAGACCAAAGCGTTAACAAATAAGACAGTAAAAATTTATACTCATACCTCCGACTCCTACAGAAAATTAGTCACACACCTTAAAACTGAAAATATCGTTCATCTACCAACTGAAGGAAGGCAAAGCACATTGAATCATTATAAGAAATCCGCACTATTTTGTGGATATCCAAGATTTAAAGAAACAATTAACTACTCTGGCTCATAAAGTACTTAACAATATCAAAATTAGAGATAGAGTTGCAAAAGCACCCTTATCAATGTTCTTCGTTGATGTAGAATCTGCTGTACATAATAAAAAATACATAAAATAAAATTCCTACAAAATCATCAAATATTGATAGAACCTAGACGAAAGGAAAATATAATTATGCAATGTATGCGATGTTAGGCTTATGGATACAACAAAAGCTACTGCACGAGATCTTACTTGTGTGTTAAATGTGGAGATGAGTACAACACTTTACATTGCAAGAAGACAAAAAGTACCCCTGCCAAATGCGCATTATGCCAAGGCCCACAACTAACCAATTATAAAGGCTACCAGGTGTATCACCAATTACAACGTAATAAATGAAGACCCATAGTTATGAGTAGGTATACCAAATGCTATCTTACCAATTGCTACAACAACAGTTCCAAATACCTACAATGCAAATCCAAACAACAGAAGCTACGCAAATATTGTATCAGATCAACAAAACAGTCCAACGCAAAGAAACAACATTAGGGACATTACACTATCCCAAGTTCTAACCAAATTTGAAAAAATTTTCACTCAACTTATGAATCAGAATAGTATGATGTTAAATCTGCTCAACACGCTGATTAACAAGTCCCAATAATGGATGCTCCCTGAATAGCAACTTAGAATGCCAATGGACTTGTTCAGTAGCACACAGAAATCAAGCTATAATATTTCTTCATGAACAATAAATTGACATTTTATTGATTTTCAAAACAGATTTTACGGACATTAGGTACTTTAATATCAACAGATATAAAACATACCACAAAAATTATCACTGCTAATGTTGCCTCTGCTTTAATAATTAATGACAAATTGTGCCATTGTAAAATAAAAAAGTTTATAACAAATTATCTAAGTAGCATCGAAACTATAGAGGTAGCAGCACTCTACTGCCCATCTAGACACCCGTTGCGCAAAACCAATATGAAACATTGTTTTGATAATTAGGCAACCGATTTATAGTCGGTGGGAATTTCAATGCAAAACATCCAGTATGGGGTTCCAAACTAACCCCGCCAAAAGGAAGAAAACTGTACATGTTAGCAAATAACTACAACCAACTATCTACCGGTGAGCTTACTTGCTGACCATCTGATATAAGGGGCGATCAAAAAGTTTCCATTCGGAGCCCGTACAGTCCAGAATCAGTACGCCAATTAAACATATTGGCCGTGAGCATTGAGATAACCATCCCACAGGCACACCAGGTCTGGTGTCTTGCTGCGTGAAGAAGTCCGTAACTGCCTGCTGCACATCCACATCCTATAGGAATTGTCAACCCTTTAAGGCCTTTTTTAAAGTTCCGAAGGCGTGATAATCGCATGGGGAGAGATTAGGACTGTAAAGTGAGTGATCGAATATCTCCCACTTGAGTTGGCGTACCTTCTGCGTTACGACATTTGCGGTATGGGGACATGCGTTATCATGAAGCAGCAGCACCCTTGTCGCAGTTTTCCCGGACATTTTGCCTTAATTTCACGCCGTATTTTCTCCAGCGTTTCGCAGTACCGTACCCCAGTGATGGAAACATCAAGATCTTTGAAATCAATAAGCAATGGCTGGCTCTTAAACTTCCTAAGACAAGGGGACGGTGGACGACACCACTGCATCGTCGACGCTTTCGACTCTGGTTCCCAGTGGTGGCACCAGCTTTCGTCGCCTGCAACAATTCGCTCAAGGAACGTATTGCCTTCATCATTGAGACGCATCAGGTGCTTCAGGCAAACAGCCATCCGGTTGGCTGCAGAGCCTAACTCCTGTCGGATAATGTGTTGCACGCTACCGAAGCTGATGTCGAGATTATTTACTAGCGCACGAATGGTTATGCAACGTTACGCCCTAATTGCATCATCAACCGCTCGCTTCTTGTTGTCCGTAGTGGATGAGGTTGGCCTCCCAGATCGACTGGCGTCTTGTGTCGAATCGCAACCGGCACGTAACTTTGAGCACCATTCCACAACGGTGGTTTTCAACAGACATGTTGCCCCATACACATTTTTCATTCTCCGAAGGATGTCTACCGGTGTTTGTCCTTCGGCAGACAAGAAAAGAATAACAGCACGTTGGTTCTGTTTGGATGCATTTGGTAATAACGTTGCCATAGTTCACGTTTTCTCATTTAAGACACGAATGCCACACTAATCCCTTGCCTTGATGTCGGTGCTTATATACCCGCATCGGAGTCGTGCTACTTTGCATATACGCTGCAGCAACGCCCTTAAACGGAAACTTTTTCATCGCGCCTTATTTAAACAAAATATTTTATACTTAACTGCCAAATTTGTATTTTATACTAATAACAATAAAATTCGGGTTGTTTTAATATTTTTTATTTTATTTAAGAAAAACACCTAGAAATTCAATTCAGATCACTCTTTACTTAATGAATGCTATTTGTATTGCCATATAGATTAATCCCAAATACCTTATCAAGTTTTAAAGTATAAAACATACAAAAATAGATAAAACAAGAAAATTTTGCATTGAATCGTAACAAACAGTTGTTTGTAGCATTTTCAATTCATATTATGCGCACCGGGTTTATTAAAACCTGAAAACGTCATGGTCAATCATGGATTAGGATAGGCATTACTTTTGTATTTGAATTTGACACCTCCCGAAGAGGTAATCTTCTCTAAAGAACAAAATTTAAGAAACATGCAGAGTGAAACTTTTTTCTGCATAGAAATTGATTTTAACTCTTAAAGCTAAGCTTAAAAAAATATTTACGAGGCTTGTTGCACTTACAACATTTTGACCAGTAAGTACAGTTAGTTATACAGCTCACTACTGTATGGTACGCTTTTGATCTTTGTCGTTAATATTAGCTTTACTACATTTGTCACTTTTTAATGTTTTATACACGTAGGTCCTAGTTTTAACATCTTTTATGGGCCCCGTGGCCTTGCGGTTAAGAGTTTGCTCTACTGCCCGCGACCCAGTGTAGGCGAGTTCGAGTCTCGCTCAACCAATGGGTATATATGACATTCTAGTGTTAGTTGGTTAAATACATATTGAGCCACCCCAACAAAAAAGATACTTTATACAAAAATGCACCCTATATATAATAATATTTTCCAATTTATATCTTGAAAAAAGAGTAATAATGGCCACTCTAAACTTGAGAAACTTGATTATAACTGTAACGTTATGTGCATACTACTTGCGTGCTTTCAATTTTGGCAAAATAAAGTTTTTGTTTCATAAAATATATGGCTCAATGTTAACATATTTTCCTGATAGCTGCTTCTCTTTAATCTTATAGCTTTTAAACAAACAATAAGAAAATTGCGTGTTGCTTATTTAAAAATATTGTAGCTTCAGGCCTTAATAAACATATTTTCATATCAGAAGTCTTCAATTTTTACTCGCAGTTATGTAGAAATATCGAATTGCTACAACGTTGAAAGATTACAACCGAACTATGACCTAGAAGATTTTATTAAATATTTTAATATTTCAATTACTTAAAAATAATTATTGGTGTAGACTTGTATTAAAGAAAAACAGACATTTCTTTCAACTCTCACATCATGTTTATTTGACAACTGACGAAAATCTATTTTAACATTTTTAACAAGGTTGCATCAATAAAAAGCTGGTCTGTGCTTTAGTTTGATATTTTATAGTTTCTATTGCGCATGTCATTCATTGTACTTTATGCACTTTAACTGCATCCACCTATTAAGCATTTTAAAACAAGTGAAGTCAAAACCACAATTCTAACGAATTTAAATACACATAAATCCCCAAGTTACAAGCTAATAACGGGAAATGTTCTCAAAGAGTTACCAGAAAAAGTATATTACCCAACTGTTTAACGTGGTGCTAAGATTACCATGTGTATCAGAGCATTAGAAAGTTGCCGCAATAATTTTGATCCATAATTCTGGTAAACCTAAAAGAGAACTATTTTTGTATAGACCAATCAAGCTTGCTACCCATCCTATCCAAAGTTGTTGAAAAGTTGCTATTTCAGAAACTAACACCAATAATTACGAAAAGTAGTGTGATACTCAATCATCAATTTGAATTTTGCAAATGCCATTGTACAATAGAGCAAATCTATAGAGTAGCAGATAGAATTAATATAAATTTTCAAGGTAAACAATATTGTTCAGCTATGTTTCTCGACGTCGTGCAAGCCTTTGACAAGGTCTGGCACGGCTGCTTGTTGTTCAAAATCAAAAAGTTTTTGTCATATAAATGAAAGTTCTATGGTCACAAATCATTTTGTTGTTTTACGGTTGCTAATAAAAAAGCTTTAAATGAAATGCAAAAAATTAAAATTGAAATTTGTTGTGTTTACGTGAATTAAAATTTGTGAAAATTTGACCAACATCGGATAATTTATTTTTTCCTAATAATACATTAAATCAACATATTTAAGAATGGTAGAACAACTATAAAAAAACGGCTGTCGCACCAAAATTATTGACAAAATCCGTGATATGGTTTTAGCTGACAAAAGAATGGAAGCGCGTGAGTTGGTCACGAACAGAACTGAACGGGTTTGCTCTATTTTAAATAATAAATTACATATGCAGAAACTTTGTGCAATTTAGGTGCCATATTTTTTTACTCCACATCAAAAGCCAATTTATATGTGAACACCAATTAGCTGCATGTAATGGTTCAATAAGAACCAACAAATATTTAGTGGCGTTTTGTGATCATTGAAAAAAGTTGGACTCACTATTATATACCCGAACCAAACTAGTAAATCAAGCACTGGACTGCAAAAGTGAGTTAACTCAAAAAAAAAATGAAAAAACGTATCGTCTGCATAAAATATAATGACATCAGTCTTTTAGAATGCAAAAAAAATTATTTTACTTGCCTACTTCGAGAAGACAATAACCATTACTGACGAACGCTATGCGACTTTTTAAAGAGATTAAAAATAGCTGTCTCTGAAATACGCCCTAAAGTTGCTGAACATGATGCTGCACTTTATTTGATTGATATAACTCACACGCATTATCGACCCGACTACAGATGTGATAGAAATAAAACAATAGAGTTATTTTTCAATATAATCTACATTGTATTTTAGCAAATTTATTACATCTCAAAATTGGCATTTCAATACTCTTGTAAAAATTCTTTGCAGTTTTATTGACAAAATTATCCAAAACAGGCGTTTTCATCATTATTAAATTTCCTAATTAAAAGGTTTTCTTTCAGTTTTGAAGATAAATGGTAGTAATTGGGGGCTGTCCCTTAGCTGTAGGGTAGGTAAGAAAACTGTCAAATCAATAGTCGTTTACACTAGCTTAGATAATTACAGACTATAGAGAGATCTCTTCTTCTAGATAATGTCGCGTCATTTATGCAGTAAGCTGGCATAATATTTTTCTTAAAATCAATTAGCAAAGTTTTTTTGAATCTTAAATAATCGTTGGCATAACCTATTTCGTTGATTAAATCATTTTTACCTTCCTTGGCCGTTTCTTCCACTTTGCGCCATTCAATTCTCTCTAGAAGATTATAATACAAAATCATGGCTTTAGCCCCTACAACAATAGATTGAAGAACGTCTTCTTTGTTGTTGCGACAGAGGTTTACAAATCGTTTATCGCAGGTCCCACGTTACTACTTTTGAACCGTTGACAAAAATCTCCTATCTTGCAGCACTTCGCACTAGACGAGTCCTTCAATTGGCTTACCTGTACGTTGTTCATATTTGATGTTTTCTCGACCCTAAAATTAAAAATTGGGGTACCAATTTCGTTAGAAAACCCCAAATGAACTCAAATAGAAGCATACATTGTCATACTCATCTACTTAATGATTCATTGAATAATAATTCTAAAGCCATTTGTGTTTTATTTATAAAGGACGCGCATTGAGAAGAAATTGATAATCGCAAGCTACTTTACTAAATTAGTAGAACCAATGTGCACATTCTTTTTTTAGACGTTTAGGTATGCACTTGCTTCGATGTCCTGGAGGCACTAAAGAAAAAATAGAAAGTACTGTCTAAATTCAAATTGAATTTTGTCTTTAAAAGAGGCACAAAAATAAAGAACGAGATTTTTTTAGATAAATGGGATAAAGTAAAATATTTTTATAAACAGAGAAAATATTTATGTGCATAATTTACAAATAGTTAGTATAATAATAAGTAAATAATAGAGGGAAGTGTATTTAACATATGCACTAGTCTCTTAGATCAAAAATTGCTGTAATGAAGCAAAAAAAATACATTTTTGTTATAAAACAGACACACAATGATAAAGCTCCGTAGCAGTGCTTGATAAAGAAAAATATATATAGTGAAATGGTAACAACAATTTTTAGATATAAGTAGGTCAATCATATGTAAGTTGAAATTTGTTTTTTATAGGCAGTGAGGTGAACGGAGAAGGCTGCAAGTTCTGAATATGATAGATAAAGATACCTAAGTGGGGCTCCCCTCGTAGAGTGCTTTGAACTACTCTTTCTTTAGTCAACATCACTACGGCAAAGGGATGTCAAACCGTCTAGAATTTTAAGACATAGTTCAAAAACAACACCTTTAACCCTTTAACTACGGCTGTCGTCAATAGACGACAGAGCGAAATTTTCGTGTGATACGGGTGTCGTCAATAAGCGATTTGATGAATTAATTATACAGGGAACGGGCCTCGCTTTTTGACTTTTATTTATTTTGTCTATATTTCCTCGATGAAGCATATGCGTTTGGTGTTTATTTTCGTTCTTGCGGTATCAGACCCACAATAAATACCAATTTGTATTTGTTTACATTTATTAGTCATTTGGTAGTTTTACCTGGAAAATTTACCAGGAGTTTTAAAAATGGGTAATATTATAGATTACGATATGCTCTTTCCGAATTTCAACTTTGCCACCTCGTATTTTTGCCACTCGCGCCGCCATATTAGAAAATGGCGCCTAAAAGCAGTTTTTTGACAATATCGCCTTTCCGACTCGTTTCACGATAATAACATTTATATGTAAAATGAAACTAGAGAAAATTTCCTACAATTTATGTCATAACCTTTTTTTCTGTAAAATCAATAGTTTTGCCATATTGGCGCCGCAAAGTAAAAATACGATGTATATCATCTTCGCCGACAACTATTTCAAAATAAAATGCTGATGAAATGCTTATTGCGGCATTGATTACTAGCGAATCTGCATCTTCCGTGGCTTGTTTGATTATGAAGTTCTCAGCTTCAAATTCTGTCTTCTGTTCTTGTTTGCATCACTGCCCAGGAATTTATTTTGTGATACAGTTGGGATAATTGTCTCATCAAAAAGTATGTCCACTAAAGCAGTTCTTCGTGATCGTCGGGATTGCTCCGCATATTTGGTACCACGGTTTGCTACATCTTCCCGATATCCATCAAATACGATAATGGCATTGGATATAAGTATAGTTCGATTGAACATAGGTATTGATTGCAAATGGATGAAAACGATGGACAGCGATGCCAAATGACCTGCAAAGCTTGCAACGCATAGCGAAGTGGCGAAGCAGTCTCCCAAATTTGAGAACTCTCTAGTTGATCTTTGACCAATCAGTTTCAAAATCACTAATAAATAAGCCTTTTTGGTCACCTGTCGATTGGTGAAAAAAGAATTTGGAAATTCCCAGCTGTTCTCGAGTTATTGCTCGGACGGACAACATGAAGTTAGTAAGTGACTCCGCTTCTCTTCGCCACTTAATAAGTATCCTTTGTCAATGATATACATCGTATTTTCAATTTGCGGCGCTCGTACGCCAGAACTATTACGGAAAAAATTTTACGGATAAAGAAAATTTTCCCTAGTTTCATTTTGTATATACATGTTTTTATTGTGAAATGAGTCGCAAAGGCGATATTGTCAAAAAACTGCTTTTAGGCGCCATTTTCTAATATGGCAGCGCGAGTGGCAAAAATACGAGGTGGCAAAGTTCAAATTCGGAAAGAGCATATCGTAATCTATAATATTACCCATTTTTAAAACTCCCGGAAAACTTTCCAGGTGACCACTTTTTTAGTAGTATTTTCGACAGCGCACACGAAATGTCAGTTTGGAAGTAATATTTGAAGTGTCGAGTTGTTATTGCACTAAAAATATTTTTTATTTGCCTCATTATAATATCGAAAATGGATTTACCGTCAACATCTCGGGGTACGCGTGGTTCAAAGCGTCCAACGACCGAATTGATTGATAATGATATTTACAGTGATGAAGAAGAAATTCCTTCACTTAGAAACCTGGATAGTGGAAGCGAGTTTAGTGAAATGGATAACGACTCAATTAGTGACAGTGATGAAGAGACTGTTGCAGGAGACTTACGTTGGCAAAATTGCGATATTTTTAATCCCACAATACACAATTTTGACGAAGAAAATTGTGGCATCTCGGAGGCGTTTGAAATAGAAAATGAAGATAACGAGTACGAGTGCTTTGTAAAGTATTTTGATGAGGATATGATGACGACAATTGTAAATGAAACTAATAGATACCATGAGTACAGTGCCGTAGATGATTCGGCCTCAAAAAGAAAACCATGGGTGCCCACCAATGTACATGAAATGTATAGCTTTTTAGCAATAATTTTATCGATTCCGCACAAAAAAAAACATAAATTTCGGATTATGGGTCAACAGATCCAATTATAGCCAGTAATTTTATTAGCAAGTATATGACAAGAGGCAGATTCACGCAACTGTTGCGTTATATACATTTCGCTGATAATAATAACCCTCCGCCCCCGGACCACAATGACAAATTGTGGAAAATACGAACTATATTTGAAGAATGGAATAGAAGATGTTCAACATTTTTCAAACCTTTTCAAAAACTTGTCATCGATGAATCCCTGATAGTATTCAAAGGCAGGTTGCATTTCATGCAATTTATTCCATCCAAGAAACATCGATTCGGAATTAAAATTTGTGTGTTGTGTGATTGTGCGACGGGAATTGTTCTAAAGTTATAAGTGTACACCGGATCTGAAATTGACATTCCTCGAAATGATCCGTTGGGTGTTTCAGGTGCAGTAATAAAAAAAAACTAATGGTGAACTTTGAACAAAAAGGGCATCTATTATACACAGATAACTGGTATACTAGTCCCAAACTTGCAATTTACTTGGACCAGCAGAACACCGGTTTTTATGGCACAATAAAAAAAAATCGAAAACATTTTCCAAAATTTTTACAAAGGGTGGAACGTGGAATGTGTGAACGCAAAAAGTGCGAAAATGTGTTGGCTCTTAGGTGGAAAGACAAACGTGTGTGCTAATGCTTTCCACATTTCATCAAGGAGTGATGAAAAATAGCGGAAAATTGGACCTTCGAACTGGCGAACATATCTGGAAACTGGACTGTGTGATACATTACACTCAAAACATGCGCATGATTGATAAATGTGACATGCAGTCATAATAGAGGGTGTCCGAAAATCAATAAAGTCGTACAAAAAACTATTTTTTCACCTAGTTGATGTTGCCATGCTAAATGCGTATAATATGTTCCTCGTAAAAACAGGAAAAACTTCAATACGCTTGAACATCTTCATAAGAAAAGTTGTGCAACAAATTTTAAAAAAACACGGAACTCTGACTGCTGCTAGACGGGGAAGACAGAGTATGGAAGCTATAGATCGCCTAGCTGCAGTGAATTTCATGGAAAGACATTACCCCGCAAATATTCCACCTACTGGAAGTAGACTAAAGGGGCAAATAATTTGCCATGTATGTTCTAATACTGACCGAGGCGAAAAAAAGCGGAAGTATGTTACAACTTGGTGCGCTGAATGTAAAGTAGGACTTTGTATCGGTGAATGTTACAAAATATATCACACCAGAACATCTTTTTGATGTAATAAAACTGTTACATAAATTGATTTCAATTTGCTATTTTGTAATTATAAGTTTATTTAAATACGAGTTTTAGTGTGCTTACTTATATGGATATTTTGTAAAATAAAATTTTTTTATATATTTATTTTTGACAAACATGTATATTTTCATATTTTTTGCATTTCTATAGCCCCACTATAATTTTTAGGTCGTAAGCTAAATAAATAAATCTTCTCTAAACGTTTCGACGGACATGAGAGTCATCTTCAGGAGAAATCCAGAAAACATGTTTCCAATGTATATAATTATCTTATTTTTTATTGTATTATGTGTAATTCGCCGAAATATATGAGAATGGAGGGAAAGTGGGAATAGAAGGTGGAGATAGCGAGAGCAAGTTGTGGATCGGAGGAGAGATCTATATACGCATAGCTTGAATGTTGTACTCAAAATTATATTTTTTTACCTTTGCCTCCGTGTTACAAACCCCTATTTATAAAAAAGGGTGTTCATATTGCAATAAATAAATATATATGTACCAAGGGGGGACCCAGATAACAAGGTTGGAGAGACTAAGTTTCTAAGCAAAGCATTTTTTTATATAATGTGGAAGTGTAACTATATCAAAAGGGGGATTTAATTACCTCGTTTAGCCCCACCAATTTTGTCATTCTTGTATAAATAAATAATCACATATAGATAAAAAATGAAAGAAAAGGCATTTGTAGAACTTTTCTTTTTCTTTTGTTTTGCGTTCAAACAGACAAATTTGTGAATACATACCAATAGCTAAAGTCGATTGAAATATATACGTGTCACAAACAGTTTTTAGGAATCAGTGTGAGTACCAAGAACATCCACATTGTTCGCTACCTTCTCGAGAACTGACTGTCAATTAATTTTATCTAAAGTTCTATCAACTTTTGAACTCATATTCTGTCAAAAAGAAACGCAAACATCCACTAAAAGATTTTAGTTTTACCTAACCTCATACAACTACCACAACTTGACAAAACATTGAAGATTTCTCCTAAAGTACATTGAAACATTATCTTTACAAACCAGACCCATCGCCTGCACCTATAATTACAGGAGTTGAACTACCAAAAGATGCACTTGGAGGACAGAGATTTGAAGACAATGTTGCTGTCGAAGCGTTCTTGCATGATGAGCTGATTGCATATCTACGGGAAAATTTTTCTTTTAAATCATAAGATTGTGTAGAAAAGTAACTTTGTAGGTATGTTTGCATTTTTGCGATGTTTAAAAATAATTTTTAAAAAACTTTGATTTATATCTGATTCACCCCTCGTAATTTTATGTTGCTTACAAGGAATGCTTTAGGTGCATTAAGTATTGATTCTGTTGAATAAAACACGTGTACGTAGGACCTTTACACGTTAGTACACATTAAAGTAAATAAAGCACTTAATTATGGTGTATTTTAGCATTATAATTATATCTATATCAAAACAAATTTGACATTGTATATGATAGATCACAATATTATAGTACTACTATTTTTATTTGGCAATCTATTTAAATTATAACATAAAAATGCCACAAAGACGTTGCCTCACAGAAAACTGTTTTAGATAATAAATGAACGTCTAAGTAAACTAACCAACAAACTTTATTTAGGTTTACAGCTTACTAATTGAGTTTAATTACAAGTGCTGGCTACACAAACATAGTCATTAATTTTAATTATGACACAGTAGAGTGAAGCAAAAAATAAGACGAAATTGTATAGTTATACTTTCACTGCTATATTCTGGTTTCACGTGCGTAAATCAAAATTAAACGAGAGTTTTTGTTATTATGCTTTATTCAAAAAGAAACCATACAAAGAGCAGTTCATTGTCGTCTAACGTATTTTTTTATTAGGCTTGTGTGACAACGGGCATCGTTTCGTAAAAGAACACTTCTTAATTAGATTTTCTTAATTAGATGTATTTACTTCTGTTAGGAAATCCCCGAACACTACATCTTTGTGATACCAATCATTTTTAGCTTTGTTTGAGTGCAGGTCTGTTTTCCATTGGCTGTTTTATACTTGCTCGTCTAAATTCCAGAGTGCATAACGAAATTAAGATTCGTCATATGTTAGTATCACATGCTTTCCGCCCAATCTTAAAGAGGAAATATTCTTTGAATTATTTCAAGCTGCACAACCTTTAATTGAATATTAAATATGCAGAAACGAAAATCTTGCGCACATTTCTCAAAATATCAACTCACTTTTAATTATTTCATTAATGTTCATCTGTTAATTGCCCTTAAAAAGCTCATGAACAGGGTTTGCACTGCTGTTGCTGATGTACGAGTAAAGCGCGTGCATTACATTTTCGTTCTCGGTTCGTCTCCTAACCAACAGCTTATGATATTTGAACACCTAAACTAGCACATTAAACTAACTTATTTTTAAATAGCAAAACACTGGATAAGCAATGCAGGCAAGCAGCGATGGTCTCTTTACCAATAACTGCCCCCCAATTATATATTCAAGTACATCGGCAACACAGATCGGCTAACACGCGAAAAATCGCCAACAACTAAACTAAGTGACTTTCAGGTATACAAACTAAAAAGATTTAAACGTAAAAGACTAAACAATAGTCCTCCAACTAGTAAGAGTAAGTCGAAGCACAAAATACTCCCTACAACTGCAACAAAAAATAAATTCCAAATATTAGCGGCATGTGCAAAAGAAACGGAAAAAGACGCACCCAATAAAAATTAAACCACTACCATAAAATCTGGAAAGGTACCACCATTCATTTTATACAACAACTATTAGTTTTAATCCAAACACACATCAATAAATAATGTTTCTATTACCAAGTTCTACCAGGCGATTAAATTAAACTGCAAGTAAACAGGGCCGACCATTATAGAATTCTAAAAAAAGTGCTTGATGCTAATAAAATAGTTCGGCACACATACGTACTACCTGAATATAAATTATTCAGAGTAATACTAAGAAACATACAGAGAAACAAATAGAATAGGAGCTAAAGGAACATAAACCCAAAAACATCATAAACATTATAAATATAAAAAGCAGAAAACCACGTCACCTATTTTTTATCGATCTTCTCTCATAGAAAAATAATAAGAACATATACAGGGATTGTACGAAAAGTAATGAAATTAAATTTGTAAAAAAAATTATTTTAGATATCGTTACAAACGTTTAAAATTCTTCAAAGTACTCCCCTTGTGCACACTTTTCCATGCACGGTACGCATTCTGGAAGGCGTAGGTGAAGACCTCGTTTAGAGTCTTTGTCACGGTGGTTTGGGTCGCTTAAATGGTTCCCAAACAGGTTTCTTTAAGGGCGTACTTAATCCTCGGGAACAAAATGAAGTCTGCCGGATTCTCCTGAACGAGAAAAGCTGTGTGACTTTCGTTCACAGTGCTTTCCGGAATACTGAGAGTCTCTGCTATAATTCAAACACTCATTTGACAATCGGTATTTAAAAGATCACAAACACAAGACACATTTTTGTCATATTTGGAAGAGGGCGTCTATTAAAAGAAGTAATAGAACAAAAACAACTTAGGTACCTAACCACTTTCCAACCAACGAATTGGCCAACTGATCCATAGAAACTCCCAGATCTGCTCAATTTTTGTATCATAAGAGAGATTGTACGTAGTTATCTCAGCATTAAAGCATTCTTGGACCTGACTTCTGATCGCACACCCTTAATAACAACAGTTAGCACAACCTTGATCGAAAAGAAAAAACCTCCATTCCTATCCAGCAATAAAACCGATTGGGAAATGTTTCTTGGCATAATAAATGCCAAACTAATCTTTAGAATACCACTGAAAAATCTAGAAGATTGATATAAAGTACGCACTGTGGAAAGCAATCAACCGCTTAGGTAAACCCAAACAACTTTTACCACTGATAAGAAAAGAAGATCGATCTTGGGTCACTTAGAGCAAGTTTTCCAGCCATTTCCTGCCGAAATCGATTAATCAGCCTTCTACCAGTGTTATCAAAACATGGGAAAATGCTAGCAGGTAGACTGATGGAAATTATCGAAATCATCCAATCATATACCGGGCTATCAGTTCGGCTTTAGAGTCTGGCATACAGGCCTGTTATATAAACTAAAATAACTATTAAGCCGTTAAACATTCGAAACTAACACAAATTTTTCTTATCGCAAATCTTCAGACAAAATTTTATTCTCTACTGTTTTTAGTAAATTCAACTACTGTGTTATCAACTGAACACTTAAACGCCAATGAGAGTCCCAAAATTGCAAGCGGCGTTTACTACAACTTTAAAGTACTAAATTTGTTTTTCGCTTAAAACAATTACACAGAGCGGCGAGAAAATACTCTTTCTGACAGCTCGAAAATTGCAATTGCAGAAATAATAGCATTAATTAAAATTCTCCCCTTATAACGGTGCAGGAAGCATAAAATAACTTTTTCCTGTGCCATCATTTATTTTAATTTTGTTATGAAATACGCACTTGTGGTAGTATTATACAGCTTATTGTGGGGTAACAAATCGATTGCTTGAAGCGATACTCCGATTTGACCACGTTTTTTTATAAAAATAATAAAAAAGTATTGCGTTACTTAAAAAGTATTGGCCCTGAAGCATTTTAGTAAAATGTTAAATTATATTTACTGAACAATTTTGATTACAAGATAAATATAATAAATTAAATTTTTGTACATTTTGATTTCGTTATTTTTAAAAAAGTTTACAAAACTATAAATTAGTCTTCATCAAAATGAATGTTAATTGATTATTGCATAAAAACCTGTTCTACTAATATGGCGCTTGAGTAATTTTTTATAATAAACATTAAATACATCAAGAAAACTATGTTAGAAAATAGGCCAAACGTGAGTATCAGTAGCATTTAATGGTGGTGGGTTATTTTTAAAATATGTGAAATGAAAAATTTATCTGATTTTCAATTAGAAAAAAACTTTAAAATTATGTTTAACAAGAGTAATGGAGACAAAAGCTATCGCAATAACGCAGTCGACACGTAGAAAAAATTTTCAACACTATAAAACCACCTTCCTTGGAAAAGCGAAAATACCTAAAGGAACTAAGTGGAAGTAGTGAAAAAAGTAGTGTACGCGATTCTAATTTAAAGAAGAAAATTGTGGGTGATCTCAGATAAGCAACAAAGTAGACTGACGAGCACACAAAGAAGTTCTGGTGAAAAAAAAGAAAAACTACGTATATGGAGCATAGGTGTAAAGGTAGGAAACAAAGTGATCCAAGATGGACAATTGGAATGGCTAAGACATGTATAGAATGGATGAAAGTCGCGTAATAGAGGGGATTAGAATAAAATACAACAAAGCAAAAAGCCCAAAATATAAAAGTGCCGAAAAATTCCAACTAATGAAGAGTGACACCAACCGACACCAAGCCTTACAACTTACGCTAGAAAGGGTCAGGATTATGTATGTAAATATCTAAGAAGTGTTTCCATCATTTTTATTATCAGAATAAATTATTCTTCTAGAAAATGCCTATGCAATAGATTTGTTATAAAGATTGCTACAAACCTATCTCTCTAGGATTGTCATTTCTGAGTAAAAAATTTACCAAAAACAACCAAACATATACAAAAATTTGTTTGCTAATATTGTGAAAAAACTACGTTGTCCTCAAAATTCAAAATATTGCTATCTGGAAAAGGCAGTGGACTTTAAATAGTTATTTAAATGATTTTAAAAAAGTTATATTAAAAAAAAGATCGGAAAGAGTTGCGGTTCAGGGAGATTAATAAAGAAAATTTCGGCATTTTTAAAATTTATCTTTGTAAATTGGACACAGATAATGGACAAAAACTTATGCATAGGGTGCTAGGAAATTTTTACATTATACCTTCAGAATCTTTCATAAGTTGTTCATCACAATCCATGCAATTTTGTGTCTCTTAAAATTAAGCGTCCAATTAACACTTCCAAGTTTCCTTAGTGATTTGGCCATACTCATCATTTCACATCATTGGACAACAGCGTACGTTCATATTTAAAGTCTCAAACTGTTTTGGATTTTAATGGACACGCCAGGTTTTGTTACCTGTTAGAATACTGTCGACATATCCAAGTATTTCATTTTCAAGATTTTTGGGCATCGCGAATCACGATTTGCAATTTGGTAGTCAAGACATGAAGTACCCAAGTAAAACAATTTTTTTTATTTGAAGGTGGTCTTGAAGAATGAAAATACCGATTCAGGAATGTACACATTCTTCTATTTGCCTATAGATCACATGCTTGGGCTCAACCACCTTTCTAGTAGCAGCAATGTAACAGACTAAGGTGTGCGCCTGATCTCTGGGAATAAAAATTCTTCTCTAAAATTTCCATTACTGGAGAGGCAGACGTGTAAATAGCCGTGCCCTCCTGGTGCGGTATGGGGAACTAAGTACGGCCCGTTTTGAAAAGTAAAACGTTGAGGCCCAAATCGTCCCTTAAATTGCTCACCTGTAATCGGCTTCGGCTTCGGCGGCGTTGGTTTCACGATGGCCACCTTGTTGCGATGTCTTCGTGCCTGGAACGCGACCGCACTGACTGGGATGCGATACGAAAGTCTTGCGGGGTGGTTAAATGTGGGTAAAATAAACACGACCGAATTGGCCGCGATGCGGATTGAATCTATCTCTTGCGGGTTGGTTAAACACGACCGAATTGGCCGCGTTGCGGATCGAGTATATCTCTTGCGGGTTGGTTAAACACGACCGAATTGGCCGCGTTGGGGGTCGAAATGTTTCCGGGCTTCGCGCCTGGCTTAGCGGTAGGTCATTTGCGGGAAATCTTAATTCGACAGCACTTTTCGTCTCAAAGGGTGCCGCCGACGGCGTATGCAGACTCACAGGCCGAGAAAAAAATCCCATATGCCGTTTTGTGTCCGATAGCAAAACGTGGCAGCAGATATCAAAGCCACCAGCATGCCGCCACGATACACAGGTGGTTCAAGGGTGAAAAGGCCACCACACCAAGTACCATTCAAATATAGTAGTACAATAAAGATAATTATCTTTCAGCACAAAAATCAATTTCTTCATACACTGATCAAAATTTAAACCGAATGGAACGATGCAGTGCAAAATTGTCTCGTATTCAATTTCGATCCGGATGACGTTATGATCTGTTTCATTGTCACATTTCTAAATAAATTAACTATGGAGTTCCTATTTCCAGCTACAGTGTAAATTTTAACCGTTTCTAACAGACTTGAACTTCTCATAACGTGCCACCATCGCTTGCACCATATTGCAAAACGTTCGTAGTATTCTACGAATAAAGTAAAGGTTTATGGCAACTTGACCTTTTAAATAATTTTAAATAAATTTCGATGGATGAAGGAATTTATGTTAAAATCTGCTTCGCAAACTTGTTGTCGAAAATTCTTTCCTAAAAAGTTCAATGATGAATTAGATAAAAGAAAGGATCATGCTATGAAAACTTAAAAACAATTACGTCTGAACTATGAGTTTGGCGAATTTCTTTTTAACTTCTATGTAACACATATTTTTCATATGATATTTGGATATTCTTATTAGTCTACTAAAGCGTTTATCATTTACAACACTTTTTCAATTTATATCAGACCCTTTAATATAAGTTTCTTATCATTATCACTTACTTCTACATATATTTTAAATAGTACAGAGCACACCTAGCTTTAAATTAGAGAAAGCCTGTAAGTCGCTTTAGTTGCTTCAATTTAATAGTGTTTGGTGAATCTGGTTACCTAAACGTTTGCTCTAAGTCAATATCGTAGAACTTAATTGGAGCAAGCTGTACAAGGTATGTTATGTAAATCGGGGAGCGTTTGCAGGTCTTGATTTACATCGTTGTTAGCTTTCAAGTTTTTGAATTAATAAAACAAAAGCAACATATTTCCCTTATTCTTTGACTTTCTATGACTTTGATTTTAGAATTAGATTAAGCTAATTTGTTGAATTATTCAAAGAGGCTCAATTTAAAGTAAATACATAAAATTAGTATTTCAAATTATATTAAATCTTTCATAAGCACCACACTAACATAATAACCTGAATCAGAACCGACCAGGTGCACAGAATTGGATTATAAACCTATATAATGCAACATATGCACTTTTGCCGATTCATCCGGCAATTATAGCCAAATGCCGTTTAAGCTTAAGTGCATTCCAAAAAGCAGATTTACACAAGTACGACATACCTTTATTCTGACTGATATTACATCTAATTGACTAATATAAAGTAAAACTTTGCCTATTTTTTGTTCTGACATTACTGATATAAAAAAAATAGCTCTAAGATTTATTTACACTAAATATTGCGGCATTACGTCAACATTAGGCGGTTGCTTGAAAGTCGCTAAAAAGTCATATTATTTGCTTTGAGTACAGCCGCTATTTACGCAATTGGACATAAATATAAAATAGACGCCAAAAATATATGTCACATCGCCAACGTATTTACAATTTATGCAATGGTTGGAAAACGCAAAGTAAATAACATGACCTTTTCTCTGCTTTCGCAGAATTTGAGTGATCATATACTGTCGTCGTGGTGCCACACCTTATATATTTTTAAATACCATAACCAAGTTTTTTTTTAATTAGTCATATTTGTTCTTTATTTTCAATTTCATTCTTGCAAAATAACTAGAAAAATTATTATCATTAAATAGGGAATCTAATCAACTCCCTCGCGTCGTAGTACCCTGTGCCCCAAGTCGCTTCAGTCGTTTCTAGCTTGGTAAAAGCTTAGACGTGTTTAGTGTTTTCTGAACACGCCAAAAATGGCATTGATATCTTTTATGCAGGATATTAGCCCTAAAACAGCCTCTAAGAAGTTAAATACCTTTTGGATGGCCGCCACAATGTTTTGAAACGCTATTAGAGGAATAAAGGGGTTCACTTTCTGAAAACAATTGACAATAGTGGCCCAGTCCTCATGTTCGGACTCTGGTGGATTTTACTGCCACAGTCGCGGGAAGTTAGTTAGGGTCGTTACGTAGCGGGTGCAATATAGTGCAGTCAGTGACTTCTTAACAGAGTATCGGCTTTGAGAACGCAGTACATCCTCTGAAACTAGTTGAATAAGGATGTTAACAGTTAACTCAGATGGCGGATTCTCGACGAGGCTTTTTGCAGTTCTCAGAGTAATGGTAATCACCCCACTTCGGTCTGGTGCGACAGCACTGGCAACTTTCCTTTTCTTAGCTGCTCCACCGTCACAGAAAAATCGTGAACACTTCCTAGGTTGAAAATGATTTTGTCTCTATCGCTTCGCTCAAGTACTAAAAACGTTTGCTTTAAGCCAATAATAATCGTGCTGAATATGAGCTTCTGTTAGAAAACGAGTTAGTCGCGAGGTGAACAGAAATTTCACCCGCTATATTTTTACCATTTAAGACGTCTACGTGGTTGCCATATAGGACCTTCTTGAAGGTCAGTTAGGCCTGCTTTTACGGAAGGGATTTATTCAGGGGGAAGGACTTCTGTTGCATAGGTTAATGTATTCGATTAGATCTGGAGACGGCGGACATCTCAACAACTTCGAAGTCATTAACAGGCGACATCAGTAAATAACGTGACGCACCATTGTCACTTTTAAGCAGGTTCGAAACTCCCCTGCTCGCTAAAGCTGACCCTCACAGATACGTTAAACATACAAACTAAGTATTAGTAAGAAATTCCAAAGCCAAAATTAACTAAAACTAAATATTATAGTGTGGCGAGAAAAATATTGAAAATAAATTTATCAAAGGGATTTTATTACTTTTAACATAAATAAGACATGATGTTCAGAGTAGTATTATGGTCAAATTAAATTAATTAGTGACCAGACTCTAGGAAGAAGTTAAAATGAATCCAGAACAAGATATTTTTACAAACCCGAAATTATAAAAAAACAAGCTGATGATCAAAATCCCAAGTAGCCCCCGAAAAAAACTGAAATTGTAGCAACTTGAGTAAATATCAACTGTACAATTACTGTAATACCAAAGAATCCAAAAAATATATATGTAAATAAATGAGGAAAAACAGTTTTAAATGTACTTTTTGATGGAAAAGCCACGATGTCTTCTTTAGAATGTCGTGTCTTCAGATTTAAATAAATCTGTAGTATGCACACCATATTTGTTCAAACCAGCTGTTTCCCATAGAATATTGCCAAAAATGTTTGAGTGACCTTAAGCAAAAGCATTACAGAAAATAGATACAACTCTCCAGGCTTCAATTCCTCATATAAAGAACAGAAATAATATTGACATAGTAAAAAGAAGCGACTTCGCTGAAAAATGTACAAAATTAAGCTACATACTCTAGTTACGCAAAGTTATCTTTGGTTGGACCTTAAATGGAAAAGTTAACACGGAAATGACTAATGCTTCAAGTCTTATGTTTAACTTTTATTGTGGTAAAGGAGTTTCTAAGCCTGGATGTATTGAATCATTAAGTATCTTCGTCAACAGCTAAAGAAGAACTTGCACCTTCCAATGAACTATGGAGAGAAGTAGAGGTAAATAAAAAAGTGTAGGTCTACAGTGGAAACTTGCACAGAAAATTTTTAAGAATTCACTTGCTGTAGATATCACTAAATCTGAGGAAAATAACAGTGGTTACTTTCTTTCTCATTGCCTTGTCTTTAAGGATAGCTAAGCTAATTGATGATTTTAGTAACCCACAATTTCCTTTATGTTCCTTTTTAAATGGCTGTTTAAAATAGCGAATTTATCCTTTCAGTCCTGTGACACTTCCATAAACACATAGAAAGCGTGATTATAAATTTTAGAATTGTCTACCAAATGATAGAGGTTCAAGTACATAGTCATAAAAACACAAAATATTGATCGAAAAACAACAATAAAACAGAATAATTGTTTATTGCCATCGAAAAGTAATGTTAATTGAAACCGTTTTATTCTTACCATGGTCTCTCTCTTCTCTTCTTCAGCCCATTTGTATACTCCATTGTTGGATATAGGCCTCTCCCAATGTTTTCCAATTTTCTCTGTCATATGTTTGTTGTATCCAGTTTCTGCCCGCTACTTTTACAATGTCGTCCTTCCATCTAGTTTTGGGTCTTCCAACACTCCTGCGTCCTGTGCGGGGTCTCCGTTCTATTAACTTCTTGGTCCATCGGTTGTCTTGCCTTTGCATTACATGTCCCGCCCATTGCCACTTTAGTTTTAGGATCTTATGCATAACATCTTGTACTTTCGTTCGGCTTCTTATATAATCGTTTCTCTTTCTATCTTTGAGAGTTATACCTAACATTGCCCTTTCCATGGACCTTTGGGTTACTTGCAGCTTGTGAAGTAGTGCTTTTGTTAGTGACCACGTTTCTGAAGCATATGTCATTATGGGCAAAACACATTCATTGTATACTTTAGTTTTTAGTATTTGGGGTATTTTTGATTTAAATACTTCTTTTAGTTCACCAAATGCTGCCCAACTCAGTCTGATTCGTCTATTCACCTCCTCGTCCTGTCCATCTTTATTAGGTGTTATTCGCTGGCCTAAATATATATATTCCTGAACGTTTTCTACTGTAAAGTTTTCTATCATTATTGTTCTATTTCCTAAATTAAAGTTTGCCATGACTTTGGTTTTGTTTATGTTTATTTTTAGTCCGACTGTTTTTGATACTTTATTTAGTTCTCTGATCATGTTTTGTAGTTCATCCAGGTCATTGGCAAACACTACTATATCGTCTGCGTATCGGAGGTGCGAAAGCTTCTCTCCGTCGATGTTCAAGCCCTTTTGGTTCCATATTAATGTTTTGAAGATATCTTCGAGTGCTGCTGTAAAAAGCTTGGGTGAGAGAGTATCTCCCTGTCTGACTCCTCTCTTTATTTCAATCGGATCCGTACATTCGTGGAGCTGTACTTTGAAGGTGCTTGATTTGTAAAGGTCTTCAATTAAAGCTATGTAACGTTGATCTATCCTTACTCTTCGTAGAGCTTCTATTACGGCCCAGTGTTCAATAGTGTCGAACGCCTTCTCATAGTCCACGAAAGCCATTACTACGTCAATGTTATATTCTCTAGTTTTTTGTACAATTTCTCTGACCGATTGGATGTAGTCTACGGTCCCGAATCCTTTCCTAAATCCGCTTGTTCCGGGGTTGGGCTTCGTCCAATTTATTTTCAATTCGATTTGTTAATATAGTAAAGAACAAGTTTGTGGATATGAGAGAGTAGTGATATGGGTCTATAGTTCTGGAGTTCTGAACCATCGCCCTTTTTGTAAATTATAACTACTTTTGCTATTTTCCATGCTTGGGGAATTATACCTTCGATTAAACACTTATTGAACAATTTTTGAAACATTGTTAAGGTTTCTCTTCCGCTATTCTTTAGTAGTTCAATTACTACTCCGTTCTCGCATGGTGATTTATTGTTCTTCATTTTCCCTAAAGCTAACTTTATTCGTATTTACTAATATCAGGGAGATCTTCAGTAAGATGTTTAGATAGTCTCGCGCGTGGGTCTTGATTAACTATTGGTTTTTGCTTCATTGAATTATATAGTTCCTGGTAAAATTCTTTCACTATTGTTAACAACGAATTTCTATCATTTATTACTTGTCCGTTCGCGTCTTTAATTTTATTTATTTGGCTAGTAGCGTTGGATATTTTTGGCCTGAACACTTTGCTACCTCTATTCTGATCAATGGTCTCTTCTATTATTTTAGTATTGTACTATCTTATGTCATTTCGTATTTTCTTTTTTATAGTTTTATTTAGTTCAGTTCTTTTAAGTCTTAACCTGAAATTGTCTGTGTTGTTACTTTGTCTCTGTAATTCTTTTCTTCTTGCTATAAGGTTTCTGGTGTCCAATGATAGTTTATTATTCTCTTGTTTCCTCCTTTTCCCCAGTATTTCTTGGTAATTTCTTGTTGAAGTTGATCTACGTTTTCATTGTGTATTTCCGTCATTTTTTTGTCTAGTCTATCGTTAAACTTCTCCTTTATTTCACTGTCTTGCAATTTTTCGATGTTGAACCTGGCAGTTCCCTTTGATTATTAGTTTAAATCTATCTAATTTTGTTTGAATACATACTTTTGCGCGAACCATCCGATGGTTACTACCTGTGTTTACCTGATTTAAGACTGTTGCGTCTTGTATAATATTCTTATTATTTGTCATAATGAAATCGATTTGGTTTTTAGTAGCGCCGTTTGGGCTTTGCCATGTCCATCTTCTGTGATATTTTTTATAGAAGTGAGTATTCATGCAGAACAGTTTTTCTTTTTCCATATAGTTGATCAACATTTGTCCTCTGGGGTTTCTTTGCCCATATCCATAATATCCGATATATTCTTCGCCCTGCTGTCTCTGGCCCAGTTTGGCATTGAAGTCTCCCATTAGGATTACGTATTTTGTCGGTTCTATTTGTAGTGCTTTATTGATGTCTTCGTACATTTCTTCAACTTCCTCGTCTTCGTGAGCAGTTGGTGCATATACTTAGATGACTTTTAGACTGTATCTTTTGTTAATTTGTAGTATCATATAGATAACTCTTGATGATATGGAGTCTACTTTTTTTTAAGTTTGTTTTTAATTTCTTATTAATTATAAATCCATTTCCATGTAGGCTGTTATCTTTATTACCTTTATAGTACAGCATGTGTCCTGTTTTCAGTATTAGTAAATTTTCTCCTCTTTTTCTTCTTACCATGGTAATTAAACCATACTTAAAAAATATTGCTAAAAAATCTGCAAAGAAGATCCTTCAATGCTTTTAGTGCTTGGATTGAAGTAAATGACGACTAAAGTAGATTTTTGGACAACAAGATAGAAACTACACTAAGCAATGAGATCATGTTTCTTCTACACTTAACCATACAGATTTTTCCATCTCATAGCAGTTAGGTAAGTTCGTATAGCAAATCAACATAATAAAGGGATAAAGCACAATGGGCAATAAATTTATATGAAAACCATGAATCGCAGAAAAATTAAGAGCCATAACATAATCATAAGTGAAAATTATGAGATGTAGAAGATGTATGTGATTATCAAAAACTTACAACGCGGTAGTTAAATTTAGTTAGTAGTCCTATTCATATGTAAAAAAATTCTATTGAAAATGACTGTTCACGTGTGTGGAACAACAACGGAAATACGTATATCCTTGCCTTTTAATTTTTTTAATTACTTCTTTCCATTTACTATCCTTTATTTCTATCGATTTTTTTATTATATTTTTTTTTCAATTTACAATATACATTTAACCTAGAGTAATAAGTAAATGAGTGACATGGTAGTTATTTAACACGAGTAGCGTACCATCCCCTGAGAGGTCTTCACGATTTACTCAATGAGGTCTTCTGGCCATTGTCTATTCAATCGTCTATCCACAGGCTGACAGGAGTAGAAGTTGGTAATGAGTTGATTAGTATAATTTAAGGTGCGCATCGTGCTTCTGGGGGCATAACTTTTGATGACTTTGGTGATAAAGGAAATTTTGAGGTCGTCGTTGCTGACGTACCATAGCGCATTGGTTAGAATAACTAATGTCTTTGATTGGAAGGACTGCAAGATTTTGGTGTTCGATGGCTTACTGCAACCCCACAGATTAATCCCGTAGAGCCATACAAGTGTTAGGATAACTTTATATAGCAACAGCTTGCTTTCTATAGTCAGTTGGGATTTACGTCCAATTAGCCAGTGCATATTTTTTGTTTTTAGATTAAGTTGCCGTCGTTTAGCTTTTATATGAGATTTTCAAGTTAATCTTTGGCCAATGCAAAGTCCTAATTATTTTACCTCAGTTTTTATTAGGATGGGCTGATTGTAAATGGTGACTTGGGGGCAAGTAGATTGTTTAATGGTAAAAGTGATTTGAGTTGATTTAATGCTGTTTACATTAATCCGCCACCGATCGAGCCAGCTTTGCAAAAAAATTAGCTGTGACTGGAGCTTTTTAGATGCGTAATCAACATCTGCAAAAGTAGCAGTGAAGGTATTGTCTGTGGTAGCATTGTCTTCAGTATAGAGAAAAGAACCGAAGCCACTTTCCTGCGGAACACCGAAACTGATAGCATGTTAGTTTGATAGCGTACCCTTGAACTAAACTTAGAAATGTCTTTAAGTTAGATATTTTAAAAAAAATAATTTTATATAAGAACATCAAAAGGCATATCTTATTGAAAGTCTGTTGGATATCCAAAAATACCGAGGCATACATTTTATTCTTTCTGAATATTTCCTTAATGTAGCTGACTGTTATATGACATTGCTGGATGGTTGAATGTCTTTCGTGAAAGCCAAACTGGAGAGTGGGTATTAACTCTGCTAAAGAGGTTATTTATTTTATTCTCTATAACAATAAGCGTTCAAAAATTTTAGATAGCAGAGGCTTATCAGTCGATAGGAGGCTTTTCCAGATTTCGCGGTCATGGTTATTAATGCAGATTTTCATTGAGTGGAGAAGTGAGGAATATCAAGTATACAATTGTGTATTGTTGTGATGAGTATTATTGCTTTTTTAGGAAGATACTTTAGTATATTTCCCATTATAAGATCATACTCAGGGCCTTCATATGAGCTTTATATACTTCTGCAGGTGAGACTGGCTTCAGATGTAGAGGTAATTGCCCAGGCGAGCTGAGATATTTCTTTATCTCTATGTCAAAATTTAGATTATTGGGTGGAAATGGAATGAAGACTTGTGCGAGATGTTCTCCTGCTTTATTTAAACGAGTTCCGCTTCTATCTGATGCCCTTAGGAGTGGTATTTGAGTAATAGGACTTTTAACCATTTTGGTCGCTCTCCAGATCGCGTGGTCTAAATCTGGATCAAAGTTGCTTTAAGTTTTGCTGTATATGTCGGAAATCTCCTTAATAACCACCAGTCGACATGTAACTTAGGTAATGCTGTTGTGTGATAAGGAATAGTGCTTGACCTTTAGGTGAAATTAGTCTGAAACCCCAGGTATTACGCTTGACGTTCCAGTCTTTTTCCAATAGAAAGCAAAGTTCAACTGGGAGGAGAAAATTCATCGGCTATAATGGAATGCCTGGGTAGACAGTACAGAGCTCCAACAATTAGTGGCCAGAGAAATAAGTTAACTTTTACTAACACACTTTAGATTTTGTTAGTTGTATAAGATGGTAATTGATAGTGGTCTATTGCAGATCTGATTATTATTTCCGAGCTTGCATATGCTGTTTCTGTCCGGCTGATTTCCATAGAATAACTTCTAGTGTGCTGTTTTTATTGCTATATAAGATGTAGAATGACTTTGAGAAAGAAATAGTATATCAATTTTATTTTGATTTAAAAATAGGGTTACTTTATGAATATGATTTTTAAGTCCGTTTGAGTTCTATGCCGATTCTTATCGAGTTGGCCGTTATTGCGTTCTTTTATTAGTGACTGTGGTGAGCATAGTTGGAATAATGCTATTTTGATTTGCTAAAGAAAGTGATAAGTTTGTCTATGATTTAATCATTGTTGTTAGTTCTTCTGGCTGGTGAGTAGTTAGGGAAATTTTGAGAGGAGTCATACAAGGTCTGATGGCCAATTGTTGTGACTGTTGGTGGGTTGATTTTGTTGGATATTCTGATAACTGACTGTGTCCGTATATTTCTAGCTTTTAAGTCTTTACGTACAGTACATCCTTTGTATTTTGCGGGTTGGTTGCCATTGGATAGGGTTCATTTGGCTGGAGTTTTTTTAGACTTTTTACAGATTTTACTGTAGCGGGGTCTTCCACATTTACGTAGTTGTAGGACTTTGTGCAGTAGGTTTTGAAGTAACCATAAGCTTGGCAACGTGTACATTGTATTATATTGTCCTTGATTCAAGGTGCTTCTATTCGGACTTTTGTATTTTTTGTAAATTCTACTTTGTAGATATCTTTATTGTTTGGATGGGCTCGAGGTCAACAAAAAAACAATGGCAATTGGTCTGAGTGGTGTAGCTCGTGTATAACGATTCTGTAAGCTCTTTCTTGTTTTATTTAATATGTATGGTATACAATGCTTTCTTGACTTAAATGAGAAATTATTTACCGTTTGAGAGTTACGCTCAGTTTTAGTGAGTACCTAAAGTCTGCTAGATATATTAATTGAAGACACGTTTTTAGTTGACGTTTTCTTTTTTTAATAATAATTTTCCAGAGATGTCTGCTGTCGTTGTGTTCTTGATCTGCGTTAATACCTTCACCGTCATCGCTAATTTGTATAGGTTGAGAGAAAACTGTCTTAAAAGTATTACTATAGTTGGGTGTGCTTGTAGGTGGAATTTGAGTTTAACATTGTTGATGAGGTTGGGGTATTGGAATTTGATTTTGGTATATTTACGATAGCTGACAATTTAGTTGTGTTTAAACTTATCTGATTTACGTAGTTTGGTATTGGCGGTGGCTGGTTTTGCGTTGTTGTCGTCAGTTGAAAATTATTCCAATTGTTTCAGAAGTTGTTGGACGAACCGGGTATGATTCCGGCTAGAAAAATTTCACTACAAAAATGTTTATATATATTTTTACAGTAAGATTAAAGGAAGGAAAGAGAGCGTCGATCGACAAGTCTTTATTCTGTGAATGTCAACAGAGAACTCCATTTCTATGTATGTCACATAATATTTGTACAAATCTTTAAAAACGTTTCTATTTTTGTAGTCTAGTTTTTCTTATTTAATTGTAAACTTTTCTGTATATCATGTTTTAAAAGTCAAATTAATTTTTTACCGACTTTTGTTGTCTATTCACCCTAAAAAAAATTAGTTAGTATTTTAGAAATTTTGGTAGAAGGAGATAATTATAGTTTAGTGTTTTGTACATTTATTAATTATTTTATTTAGTAACATTGCTTTGCTTAAAATCAGCTAAAATTTTTCTATTGTGTATGTATAATTAATAGACTTTTTGTTTAACTTTTTCATCAAGCTGTTTCAATCATTCTGCCGTGTGCTTTTTATATTTCAAATCATTCATTGTTCTCTCGTATTTTGTTTTTAAGTGAATGGGGTGAATGGGGGACCTGCTATTTCATCATTTTTATCAAAGTTTTTTCATTCTTCTTTTTAATTAGATTACTCTTAATTTTATCTGTCCCAAAAAGTTTTAATTATGCTATCTTCTTCTTAAAGTTCCGATCCGTTTCGGATGTTGGAAACCATGATGGCAATAATTGCCATCTTGATTTTTTCTTGGAAATGCACTTTGTGCCTCTAATCAGGTGGTTTTCCGTTGCCTTCCTGATCCCAATGCCGTTGATCTTCTTATCGATTCCTCCGCCTTCGAGGGCGATTTCTCACCCCCAGGACAATAGGGTTTGTTTGCTTATACCGGCGCACATTCGGTCTCCAGAGCTACGTTTGCCACCAATCCTTAGGTGTTCCTATCCTTTACCACGGGGAGGTGTAGTTGGAGTTTCTCTATCATCGAGCTTAAGACCTTACGGCATTTCTTAAACTCTCCAGATCTTATAAAGGACAAATTATGCTATATGATTTTATATTTCCTATATTAAATAGTACTTCAATTTTTGCAATGTTGCCTCAGCCATTCTTTTCCCTATTTCTTAACTTTCCTACTAATAAGATTGTTAATATATTATATTCACTTTATTTTAATCTTTATGTATTTTATAATATTGCTTTACTTATTCGAGATCTTTATTACACCTTTTATTAATGTATACTTTATAATTATTTTACTACATGTTTTTATCTGATTTAGGTGTTATTAGTCGTAGATTTTGCTTCTCTTTTTTATTGCTTGTCTTGTTTCAGTTTATTTCCTTTAGTTTAACAATCACAACTACATAACAATCAATGTATACATTGATTCTAGAGTGAGTATTGCTTTGTCACACTTGTGCTGATTTTTAATCTATTAAATATCTCCTGATTTCCTGATCTTTGTTTTGGGTGGTTCTAAAATATATTGGAATTATTTTGTAGAGTACTTGATTTGCCCACTTTATATTTAGTAACTTTTCTCCTTCTTGCTCTTTGACCACTACATTATTTTAATGACCTTTGTATTATGTTATTATTATTTTACATTTTTCATTGTTTCTTCAGCTGTTCGTAGGTTCTTTTCACCTAAATAGCCAGTTGTTGCCATGTAGGTCTGTATACTCACTAAACCATTTTCATTTATCTAGAGTTTTAAAACCATGATTCCATCACTGCAATAGAGTAATACATTTCTAACCTCTACAGTGCCATTTTTACTTACCTCCTGAATAGATGACTTGTCACTCTAGAAGTCCGTCGGTTAATCTCATTTTTTATGAGGAATCGGCGATTACTCGTCTTATTTTTATTATTATGTTTTAAATTTCATTGCATGCTCCTAATGACTTCACGTTTTAAATTTCAATTTTTTAACTTTAACTTTAGCTGTCTTATGTTTATCTTTGTATACAAATTGTTTGCTGATGATTCTGCTTCAGCTTTAAGACTCGATTTCAGAATTATTTCATCTTCAGAAAATGTAGCATCAGACGGCTTCACCAATAACATATAATTTATTGTTTTGAATAAAATGTAGTAAATTATCTTTTCCCTCTATATCACAGTGCGACAACCTATATAATATGAATCTTATCTCTGCTTATTTTCCATAGCACAACTATTTTTACGTACGTTATTTCCACCTGCAGTCAGTTCTTCAAATACAGTTGCGCTATTAACCCCTTCTGAGTAGTCTACAGTAAGTCAGCTTGCTCTGGGTATTTTATTTTTCCAGCACCCTCTATATCTAGAGAGGCTCTCCTACCTGCTACTTAAGGAGGCGCACGATGGGGAATAACCGACAACCCTATACTACATTAAGCAGTATAAATTGACGGTTAATAACCGCACATCACGTGAGTATTAGAATCGATCTCCGAAACTCAGCAACGAGGTCACTGGAGCCGCTCCAGTGTTAATTATCGTTAAGCGTGCGTCGCTAACACAATTTCCAAGTTAATCTCTAGCATATGCAAAGCCAGCGCCCTCCGCAAGCAGCGGTTGCAGCGGACCTGTTTGCATAAACTCAGTCTAATCGAGGCGTCAGTTTCTCGGGCTGCGTTTCAAATTTAGTCCGGAAGTCTCAGCCTCATGCATTATTCAGCAATGCGTGGGTCAAAAGAGCTTTCAATATTCTTTGCGGGTAGAGTCTTGATGGTGCAGTAAAATATATTAAGAGGACAGTTATAGCACTTTGTAAGTGGTTTTAAATTTAAACTATCGGCAAAGGTTTAATGGGCCTCGGGCTCCGGAAAAATGGTGGTGATAACGAATGTTTGTGTAAACGGCGTTGATTTCTAAGGTTTTTAGGTTCTTCCTCTTCCTCTTGTATAGAATGATATTCAGTTATGCAAGATTGAAATATGTCTACTTTATGAAATTATGTATTACTGATTTAACCAATGATTAATAATTAAACAATTAATAAAACAAGTGCAGATATATAACAAAAAGAAAAATCTGACTCTAATTTACAAAGAAACGTTTGTGTGTACATACAAATGGCAAAGTGTTTTAGGCATGTTGTTGTCATGGCAATACAACGTACCAGGAGTTGTAAATTGTTTATAGTTTATTTTATTTAAAACTAGGCATGTATAATGTGTGTATGTGTGTACGGGCAACGATAATATGTCTAAAAACTTATTAATGCACTTTTAGTCATATGTGACATATAGCATCAGAGGTTCTGCAAACTGAACTCAATTAATAAAGTAGTTTCTTCTTTCTCCAAATTACTACTGTTGAAAAGTGAACCTTCGTAATCCAAACATTAGAGCAATGGTTAAGTGAAGTCCAGCTGTAGAGTTTTGAGGCCAAATGTATTCTATGCGTTTGATCTGTATCTCGGTAGCGCTGCAGCTTTATAGACTTATTGTGCTTCTCTCATTTTCTTTATATAACTTTTCCCCGTACATTTGACCCTTATACCAGTTTGTATAAATTCCTTACCGGATAATTCAAAATTCAATATTGGCTTTCTATAAATAGTGTTACCTGGCCCGATTTCGCCGGGGCTGATATTACCTGACCCGGAATTTTTCGTGTAACACAAAGCCCTCCTTTGAAATTTGTAATCACAAAGGAATGCTACCTGAGGCCGACCTGGTGGCGCCGTGTGCAAGAATGTTACCTGAGGCCGACTTTGTGACGCCGTGTGCAACACCGGGTTAGTTGACCTGCCGTACCCCGTCGCGCTAAGCGAACCCGAGTCGACCCGAACGTCACCGACCATAGCCGCCACGGCATTTTCCAATCAGAGCAAAGGCGCCCCCGGCGTCCACCATTCCTGGGCAAGCCCTGCATTTCCCAGCGGGCTCAGCGTGCTTCCACCCTGAACTCTGCACCCTACTAGCAGAGTGAAGCACGGCTGAGCCCTTAAAACCTGAGCAACCGAAGAACTTGCGCTCAGTCGTCAGCCCCTTAAGAAGTAACCATTAAGTGTCACCAGGTGAGTCCCTTTTGGCTTCTTTTGCTGCTCGCCGCCCGGATCTGCTGCTCGCTGCCCGAACCTGCTGCTCGCTTTCCGGGCCTGCTGCCCACTGCCTAGCTGCGCTACCGCCCCTGCTGCTCGCTGCCTGGTTCCGCCACCGGCCCCGCTGCTGCACCTAGCTCGCAGCCCTTTTCAGCGCATACATTACGCAGTAGGTTAAGTTCTTGTAAATTAGCTAAGTAGGTTAGGTTAGCGTAAGGTAGGTTACGTTTGTAAGATTGTAAATATAATATATAATCGTAAGTTGGAGCCGACGCTTCGTTTTTTAGCCTTCCGTGCCCCACGCGTTGCCGGTCGTAGCGTCCCGACGCCCGATTTATCACCGCCCGGGTCCGACCTGGTAACAATAGCTTGCCTTCTGTCAGTTAAAACCTCACACTTATACAAGTTTTCCTGCCCCATTGTCTGCAGCTCAAGTTTCTATTGTACAACCCTATTTTGTTAAAGTACTTTAGTTTGTTTACGGGATTGTTTTCCAAGATTTTTGCCCCGGTACATTTCCCCAGTATGTTTTATGTTCTTTTCTGACTCATTCTTTCACCTGGCTTTGTATTGTACCTTTAGGTACTTTTTTTATTGTCTGCAAATCCAGTCATCTAGTACCCACAATAAAGTTAACTTGTTGTTATCCGCCAAAGCACTGAATTCTTCGCTTCATTCCCATATCACTCTGTATATTATCTTCGGCTTTTTAATTCTTTCAAAGATGACTGACTGTGTGAATATGTTGATTGGTCTATTTTGATCAGCTCTTAAATTATTACCACTAAAGTATAGCAAATATCTCCCCTTGAAAAACGGATATGTATCTTCCCAGTGACAAGCTTAATTACAGTTTCTGTTCCAAAACTGGAGTTTTGAGTCTAAAATAACTCCAAAATACTTTACCTCACATAACTTTACTTCTACATTTCGGAGTCTATGAGGTCCCAATCCCTCTAAAGTTCTCCTTCTTGTGAATGCTACTACGGTAGATTTTGAGAAGCAAAGTTCCACAGCATAGGAGACAGAACTCCTCCTCGCAGACATCCGTTGCAACAGAAGGCACCGATGTTTCACCGATCAGAAATACTAATTTTTCTCTAAGCATACAGTCTACCCACTTGCACCTTGCTTCGTCGAATTCTTTAATTCTCAACTTTGTAATGATTGAATGTAGGGATATGTTATATCATACGCTCCCTGAAAATCCAAAAAGTACCTCTTTGTTTTTTACAGCAATTTCCACTCTGAGAACAATTCGATACAATATTAAAGTATTTTTGTAGTTACGTCTGCTTTACATAAATGCTAGTCTTGATATAGAGGTTGAGTAACTAATACACCATAGCTTATATGCTTGTCAAGCAGTTTTTTAAAGTTTTAAATGCAAAGGTATCTCCTTAGCCTCATCGTATCCTATTCTTCCAAATTTTGGTATAAAAGTAACTCTGATTAGTCTCCAGGATTTCGGTATATACCTCAAAGCAAGACTTGCCTTGAGTATATCGCACATCTCTATGCAACAAAATAAGATAAACGACGTCAGATGCTGGCGATTTATGAGGTAGAAATGAGTTAAGAGCCCACTTTACTTCGTTTATATCTATCACTGTTTTGTGTGCTGCTAATTCCCCCTAGACACTCACTTCGAGGATTGCCAGTCACTCGGTGATATATTACCAATCTGAGATCCTGGAAATGTCACGTATCTCTTTTGAATTTCCTCAAAGCCTTGTTATATTTAGTCAGGGTCTTCTTATAATTATTTCTTGCTCCAGAATTCTTTGCTGCATTAAAAAGCCTACATATTGATTCATTCGAGCTTTGTCTTGATTCCACCAGGGCACATTCCTATTCGAATCCATTTTCACCTGAGGACACTTCTCTTCATACACTGAGTTTACAGCACCTTGCCATTGTCCTGCTGCAGCCTCTGACTACGTAATATTACTGATCGTTCTATTCACCCCTTTAAGAATGTGCTCTGGGTTTTTCTCGTTTGCCTTTTGAGGGTTACGATAAGTTTCTTGTATGGGACTGATACTCCCTATACCAAAAAAGATGTGTCTGTATCAGAACAACTTACCTTTTCAAAGATATGCCAATTTCTGAAAAAAACTACTAGCATATATAGTACCTATTGTTATGTCATGTCTATAAACCTCTTTTATTCGTATATTAATGAAGATAAGTTTATTGCTTACATTCAATATGTAAAAATTATTTGCCCTAATGAATTGTAATAAAGACTCGCCTCGTTAATTGGTGCTTCTCCAGGTAACGTGGTGTAAGTTTGCATCACAGTCAATGATAAGTTACAAGCTAGTTTCTCTGCACCAGCTCTGGTTGGCCGTAGAGTAGTCATCGTGAGGAAGATAAGCCGATACAAAAACATTAGCTTTCTAGGCCCATCCTCAGGGCAGTATTTTGAAACTTTTTTTGTTTATATTGCAAATCCTAGAACCTCTAAGAATGGACTGTAAATTAATTCTCCTATTTCCCTTCGACCTCTAATTTTGCTTTTGGTTACCTAGGGTTCTTGAACAAGGACCACATCAAACATATATATATATATATATATATATATATATATATATATATATATATATATATATATATATATATATATATTACTATACTGTACCATTTTTTAGAACCCTAAAGGTAAGCCTGCAGCAAGTTCTTCCTTCTTTTCTACTTTTTTACTTATCAAAAGCCAATTTTTCACTCTTAGTTCAGGATTTTGTTTGCCTAAACGTATTTTTTCGTGTTTTTTCTATACCTGCAAACCAGGTAAGAAGACCAGCACCTTGGGTTTTTTCGGAAAGTTCTCAGACTCAACAAAAGTCAAATCCGCGCGTTCCCAAAGTTTACTTAAGTCTTTTGTGTCCGAATTAAGGCAAGTCATCCACAAAACCCCTCCGCTAAAAGTTACTTTTTTTAATTTCAACGGACTGCGGCTTCTAGTAGGAGTTTTTATCTAAACTAGGTTGCGGTTTTTAGATCGCTCAGGTATGACCACTTACTTTTAAACTACTCAAGTCTCTCCAGGTTATTACAAGTGGTAGGTTTATGATTAATCTTCCCAAAGTAGTTAAATGCGTCAGAACACTGAATAATACCTTGAAATTTGCCTATTTGTCACCTAGCACGTACTTGACAGATAACTAACTTGCAAGTTTCTTGAAGATTAGACTTAATAGAATGTCTTAATAGAACAACGATAACTAGGTATGGTGAAGTCGAGTGTTGTTGCAAATAGAGAATACCAAAACAAATATGGCTTAAAGGATAAGGCAGAAACTATAGAAACTTCAACGGAATCGAACTATTGCCCCATCCGATTTGACACTATAGAATTACTACAAGTTCCGATCTATGGTTTACTTTTTAATCGGACGCCACTTTTCCAACTATTAGAGACTATAAGAATGAATTCAGTTTATTCATTTCAAACTGCTAGAGTGGTACCAACAAGACATGGAAAATTTAGTTTGTAAATGGATGAATACTATTTAAGAATATGGCACATATTTTTGATTTTAATTTTATATCTTCTTCAAAATGTGAATAAACAATTTCGATATTAAAAAACAAAAACACTATCACACCACTCAATATTAAAAGTTTAAAGCCAATTTTAAATAAAAAGAAAATTTTAATTATTATTGAAAATAATTTTTTTTAAGCTCCATGGAGCACCTTTGCTATTATACAACTAATTGTACCTTCTTAAAGTGCTATTGTTTATTAAATTCAGTGTGAATGGTTCTGTTACTAAAACAATAAATAAAGGAATAAACAAACAGTAAAATAAACAGACAAATACAGAAAGAGAAACTGAAAGATACAAAAATTTTTTTTCTATATTATATTATATTATTATTTTTTCTGTTTTCCTCTGTTTTCTTCTCTGTATTATAATCCCTCTAATAGATCTTTAAAATATTGTCTTCATCTCCCCAAGATTTCTTCTTTTTATATAACTTTTTTTTTTTTGCTATTCCAAAGTGTAGCAATTCTTATCTTTCTTGCACTTTTAACGACTCCAAAAACAATTTTTGATCTTCTTTGAATGCAGCTTTTATTTTGTTTCTAAGTTTTATACAAGTTTTTTATTTATCTTCTCTTATTGGTTTTTTAGTTCCTCCTGTCTTCTTTATATTTTTCATAGTTTGTATGTTTTTTTAATGTTAGATAGTTTTTTAGATCTGGTTTTTTGAGTGCCGTTTTTATCTCCTTAAACTACCAATCTATACTTTTGACTTGAATGTTTACAGTTCAAGTGAATCCCCATATTTCTTCTGCTGATATTATGATGTTTCTTTGAAGTTCAACATGTGTTCAACTGCTGCTTGCGTATTTCTGTCTATAATTTTTTGTTCTAAAAGCTCATGGTATCTATTTTTAAATTATATTTCTTTTAATTTACAGCGTCTGATTCTGCCATTTTCGATTTTTCTTTTCTTGCGTTCTTCTTTTTTTTTGTTTTTAGTTTTCTAATTTATTTCCAATAAGTAGTGGCCGTTTCCAATTTCTGAACTTATTCTAACTTTTACATCTTTTATATTTCTCCAGAATATATCTTTATTAACTAAAAGCAGTCTATTTTTGATCTCTCATTTCTACTCTTGTAATTTTATGCTGAAAATGTGTATTTAAAATTATTATTTTATTATCTACTTATAAATTTAATATGGTTTTCCTACTGGTATTTTTATATTTTTTCTTCCTGTTTTCCTAAATACTATTCGATTTTTTTTTGTTTTCGGTACTTATCCTTCAATAAAAATCTCTTATCACATTGCATTTGCTACCAAATATTTGCTGTTGAATGTAGAGCTTAAAAAATCATATATTTTTCTTCATTTGTGGTGTAGACTATCACAAACATATATTCTTCTTTTGTTTTTTCTTTTCTTATGTTTACAGCCAGATTTTTTTGCTAGAAAACCTTTTTGTTTTCATGTTTTGTATTCTTTCTTTTACTATTAAGACAACACCAGCACTTGTATGTTCATCCTTTCTGGGTCCCCAACCATATCATCCAAAAATGATTTACCATTTTTTCCGTTTTCTTTTTTTTTTATTTTAATTTCTGTAATCCAGGAATATTCTACATATGTCTTCTGAATTTCATTGATTAATTCTTCTCCTTTTCCCGTGTAGCTTTTATGTTTCATATTCCTACTTTATATTTTCTTTTCTTTATCGTTTAACTATTTTCTTATTGGGATCTTTTTAATTGTAACTATAGTTTTTTTTGCTTTTCCTATTTGTTTTGTTAACCAATTTTATTGTATTAGTGGTCCACATAATCTGTCCATTTAGATATGTTTCTACTATTTTGGGCTGAGAAGTCTAATAGTATTTCGTCATAATCCCATTTCCGTATTGGTTCATTTATTCTTATTTTTCTATATCCTATATCCCTTTCTTCTAGAAAATTCTTTATCACCGTTTCCAGGTTTAGATTATCTTTGGTGCCAAACTTTAATCCAATTACAAAAATATTATTTTTTTGCATTTTTTCTGTTTAGAGTTTTGGTCAGATTTATAGTTTTTTAATTAATTTGTTCTTTTTTATTTAATTTTTTTATTTTCTTTTTTAATTTTCAACATATACCTTTTCTTGTTTGAAATTTATTATCTCTTCGTTGCATGTTTTTTCTTCATTTTCTTTAGTAAATAATTCATTATTATCATAATTTCTACCAAAACACTCATTTTTCTTAGTCGGCATCCTTGATACTTTCTGAAAAATCTCCTAGAAATATTTCTACCCTCCTTATTTTGTTTATTATTTTTTGATTAATAAAACGAGCATTATGTATCTACCATGTTATAAAATATTTGCTAGTTTACTTTCCTATACCAATAAAATGCCTTGGCTCTGAGCGGCCCCGTTGTTTACTCCACGAAAATCAGCGCTTATCTCCCGCACACATTTCACACACTCTAACATTATATGCAGTTTCTGAGGTTTATAATGTTTACCCATCCTCTTCCGTATTATAAAATACGTTGACTTTGCACACTGTTAACTAATAAGTAGCTAACATTAAATTTCCGCAAATTAAAACCACTAGATGCCGTCCAACTTCGCATAAAATACTGCTTTAGTATTTAAAGATGCTTAGGCAGCTAATGAAAGACAGTACACAACGCAAAAATATATAAACACCCTTTTATGAGGGTAAGGTGTGATTTTGTTTTATTTCAAAATCACTTTCACCGTGAACTACTACAAAAACAAAATTTTGAAACTTTTGAGGTAGATTAACACACGCAGGGAAACAGGCTAAACAATAATGAGGGAAGTATCACTTAATAAAAAATGTAAGAAATTAAAAACCTTTTGAACTAAACAAATTATATTGACTAATACATCTACTACGTAGGGTGAACATCTAGGTAAATGTCATGGAACACTTTGTGATGTATAAGGAATTGTCGAACAGGAGACTGCATTATTATTAACAGATCGTTAATATTGAAAAATTAAATTTACTAGTTTTCTCATATTTTAAATAAATTTCGTAAGTGTGCTTCCCTACTGCATAAGCCTTCATGTCACACTTTTCAAAAAATTTACCTAATGTTTTGTTTAAAGACTAGATCTCAAAACTATACACACACATACGTAGGCAGCTTAAAAAGTTCTGAGCCTAACAAACAAATATTTTTTTTGTTAAATTTGACTTTATTTTTCAACATAATCGATACACTTTTCTAGCGATACTTCAACCTTTTTAACCCGTTCAAATAGTAGATGGCATCTAAATCTGCAAAAATGATGAAAATATTTGTCCTCCGAGCCAAACTTTATCTTAAAAAACAGGAAGTAGTCACTGGGAGCCATATTTGGTGCATATGCTACGTGGTCACTTAATTAAAAATGCAATTTGTAAATTTTGGCCACGGCGACCGCCAAAGTGTGAGTCTTCATAGAAGAGCATATTTTCCATTTCAAATAAGGCCATTTTTCAGCAATTGCTGCCTTTAAAAATGCATAGTACAAACCCGTTATTGACAAACTGAAAACGATATTTAAAACTCACTTGAACGTTTAACCACAACCATCCAACAAGCTGCGTGACAAGCAAAGTCTGTTTCATCGGAATCTGATAACTGGGAAGTTTTTCCTTTATCAATAAAAACAAAAAATTGCTGAGAAGTGCAGTTAAGAAGAATATAACAAAATTAAAGAGCACCAAATGAGCGTACAGATTTAAAAATACTCTTACGTAACATAAAGGTGCAAGCAATCTGAGACTACCCAAGCACATTATTTGCCATAGAGAATAGCAAAGAGATTCAACAATTAAAAAAAATGTATTTTTTCACGTAGGCTATTAAATGGTAGCTCGGCAAAAACGATCAAGATCATTTAAAAGAAGTAAATCATAAACGATTGTTGAATAGATTTTTGCTACAGAACACTTTACACAATATATATGAAAAAGTAATTATGACTTTTAGATATGAATTAGGTAGAGATACCATAAAACGTACAGTACCGCTCATTGAACTATAAACACTAAATAAAAAATGAATTTATACACTTTCAGTTCTATCTAGCTAAACCCTTAGCAACTCTATGGGATTCAGGTCTGGACTCTGTGCTGACTATGTCATCATTTTAAGTAATTTTGTTTTTTTTTGGTTTTGCTAATTAGTCCTTACAAAGCTTTAAAGTATGCTTAGGATTGATGTGTTGCATCATCAGGAATCCTTCAAGATTAATCGCAACCCAGGTGATATGACGTTTTTCGTTACAAGTTTCTTATACTGTTCTTTCCTCATAATGTTATCGACAAGATAATGACTAACACAAATGACCCAAAAAGAAATCTCATCAATACCAACTTAGGTACAGTAAATGAACATACCTATATTGGACAACTATTTAAAATAAATAAAGAAAACCAAACGTTAAAAATCATACCAACAGTTAGATTAGCATGGGTAAGTCTTGGAAAATTAAAAATAGTGTTACCAAACAGAAAAATACCTCAATATCTTAGAACGAGAATATTTTACTAACGCGTACTTCCGATTATGACGTACGGATCACAAAATGGCTAGAGTAAGTATAGTTAAAAAAAAAAGCAAATAGCCATATAACCAGGCCAAAAATGAAATATAGAAATACGACAACGAAGGCTATGATTAAGACAAAATCCAGAGGCCACGGACAAGTAGGATGGGGCAATTTAAAGATGGTAGGAGGCTTATACTAGAAAAAGCAGCCACAGGACAGAAACATATAGAAAACTTAAAGGAAGTTTTACGTACAAAATTGGATTAGTAAAAGCGAAAGAAAAAGAAGAAGTTCTAAGGTAATGGAGTAATGAATGAAATGATGTTGTCTTTCTTAACTTATATGTACGTGCTAACATATATAGGTATGAGAAAAAATGCCGACATATGTGCGTCTTGCAGTCTATATGTTAAAATGACAAAGACAATAAAACGCTTCTCAAGCAATACTTATGGACACAGAATCAAGAAATCTTAAACAAAACTTCCTTTAAAAATGTTCTGAACAAACAACTAAATCCTCAATTATAATGGTAAGCTTTAGACCCATCGGCTTATAGCCGGCAAACTGAGAGGTTAAGGTTCTCATATGTTCGCTTTCTTTGCCCGGTCGTCACGCATCATCTCTGGTGCGGGGCGATGTGGCAAGCACCGCGCCATAGACGACCGCCATTATTACCCCTTGTTCGACTTAACGCAGGTACTCAATTATTTATATTGACTGAGTAGGCCACCCTCCAGGCATCAGAGAGCTCCGGGAATAGAATCGCTTGGACCATTCTGGCAATAATCCTCAACTGGGTAAATTTATTTAAAAATCTATTAAAGAGAACGTTATCCATTTTAAATAATACAACTCTCAAATTTGCTGCCATAACTCAATTATTCAAAAATTATTTTTCTATTAAACATTTTTACGCAGTCAGTCTTTTAATTTGAGCTATCTTACTAAGCTAAATGATAACAATTCCTACACTACTTTGCTCTTGTTTATTTGGCGCTCTTGCAATTTTCCTAAAGGAAAATTGCACTTTTAGCTTTGTAGCAAATCCAGCAACCTAAACTTTTTTGTAATAAGTAAACACATTAACTTATCTAAAAAAGCAATTTCTCGGAATACGTCTTAAAGAGGCGTCGCAATAAATGTATGCTAAAACTACAAATATTTGCGCAATCTGCCTGAGTATCTGCTTTTTGTATTCAGCCTTCGTGCACGCTTGTAAACCCCCTATTCACCCTCTGTTCGATGCGGGAGCAATAACTTTAATGCGCAAAAACACCACCTGAATTGAGGAGGAAACATGCCGAAAGCATGACTGCAAAATTATATGGGCATAAAATAAGGGCTGCTCACAGCTCATGAATCGCAATGCTATTATGCTGTAAAGCTGCATCGGTTTTTGCCTGCTGGTCACTATTCAGATCGATCCGTTTGTGTGGTAAATTTTCAATATAATGCTCTCCTTAAGGTTGCTATTCTTAGGGAAACAGCAAAAGAGATAAAATGTATTTTATACACTTATACTCGTTTGAGTAATATAAAGTCTGCCAATAAGGTGTTACAATTTTCGAAACATTCTAACAGATATTTTTGAACGAATTTTAGTTTTTATCTCTTTTAAATATTGCATATATAATGCCGCTTAAGAAACACAAAACACAAACAAAAATAATGCAATTCAGATGTAAATGACGCCATCCAAGTGGAAACTGTTTTTGTGCAGGCATTCTTGCAGGGGTAGAAAAATTGTCTATACCTTTCAAGCATAGCACGTGAAATTGCTCGAATTGTCGGATTATGGCTTCCAAAAGTTTCAAGAGTCTGTAGTTTTCCAATGTAAGCCTGAGCTTTCAGGCAGCCCGTAAAAAATAATTACATGCTAAAAGATGCAGGATCGAGGAGGCCACTCTACAGCAAATGTTTCCTTGAAAAAATTTGGATTCTTTTGCGGTATGGCAAGTAGCCCAATCCTGCTAAAACCAAATCCTATCGAAAGCAATCTGACGTCATAGCAATTCAGGCATCAAAAATTCTCGCAACCTTGTAAGATAACGCTGAGTTCACCGTCTCAGTGTGCCTGTTTTCTTGGAAAAAGTATGTCAAATCGGGTATTCCATACTACAGTTGCTCTTTTACTAAGTAGAGATCTTTGATAAACCTTCTAAAAATTATTTTTCGACTATTGAGTGTAGTGATCTTCGCTGTCTGCGCCACCGATCCGTCGGTAATAAATAATAATAAATAATAAAAGTGTCGTAAACCAATAGGCATTGTTTGATCGTCCACAGCTCTGTGGTTACTAAAGTGGTAACTAACAATTAATCAACCATTGCACGTGCACTAGTATCCCTATCACCAATGTTATACCCGTCTCAAAAACGTAACACCCCCTGCTGGACCCTGTACTATACAGCACTGTTATTAAAATTACAATTTTTATTAGACTTTCTTGTACAAACAGCAGTACAAGTAGTATTATAATAAACCTTACAAGTTCAAAAGATAAAATCGTCTCTTATATACCTATTGTTGTATTAGGACGGTGCGGAAATTGTCGAATATGAAATTATTTATTTTATATTTTAAAAGGGGTCCACCTAACTAAACGCCAAGTTTTGTATGCCTTGTTGATACCATTCTTGAGGTTTGAAATCAAAGAACTTATCTTCTACTTCCCGAAAGTTGGAGGTAATGCTAAGAAGTAAGACATACTTCAGAACAGATGGTAATCCAATAGTAGATGCGAAGGCTTTTACGGCCGGTGTTATGGTGCATAACCCGGGAACCAACCACACAATGCACCAATCCGATAGTATCACATCAGGGCTACAGACAGGACAGGGCAACAGTTGGATTCCACCGGGATCCTCTAATTTCTGGTAGGTTGTTTGAGGTGCATGTGACCTGGCATTATCCATCTTCGAATGACCATACCATCTTTACCCAATCACATCTTCGTATTTGACCAGATGCAAACTTTTCTCTTAGACCTCTTACGTTTTACAACAAATTCTGCAACTTTGCCTTTACCTATGCATTGATTTGACTCATTTGGATTACAAAAGTAGATCCATTTTCCGTTTTTGGAACATTTTGGCAGAAGAATAGATTCTGAAGGTTGCCATGCACTTATACGCACACATTAACTGACTCTTGCAATACTCTACATTTTATTGTTCAAACTTTTGTGATAATTGTAAGGTGCTTATAATCCAAGATATCTTGGCAACTTAAAGTAAAACTCTATTGTCATCATTAATGCATTTTTTAAACATATTTTGGAAAGTGCGATCTGATAGCGTGTCTTAATCTTCAATCCTTGCGGATTATTCAAATCGCATACACAACGATTCGCTCTAATTTCCAGTAATGCCAAATAACCTATCAAAATTTTAAAATTTATGTGAGCCTACGTATGTTGCCTACTTTCATAACTTCGAATTTTAAGAAAAATTAAAAAAATAAAACTTTTACACCAACTTGATAAATATGTATGAACGTATTGAAATTAACAAAAAAATATGTGTAATGGTTGTTTTTATCATATTTTGCAGAGTTGGATCTATAATCCACAGCTGTGAAAATAATGCCTGTACTTGGATGTTATAAACGAGAATCGTGTTGTTGTAATTGCTGTTTCCAAGTATTGGAAGCCATCATCCCAGATTTTTTAAATTTCCAAAACATTTTGTAACTTACAAATGAGGTACTTAGGCACGTCAGTGAAATTAAGGGGTAAATTTTACTTACAGCTATATTAATCTAACTTAGCGCTTCGCTATAAGATAAATATAAGAAATTAGTTACTCCTACTTTATACAACATTGAATGGTAGATAATTTCTGGGGGATGCATGTCATAAATATTTCTATTAAATTTTAATCCGGCTGTTTTAATACAGGCCTGGCTAACTACCGCATAATTTATTGGTAGAACATTATAAAAGCGTAATAAATAAACAACGTTATAGGCTTATATAATGTAAATAAAAAAATTATCTAAATATAAAATACCCTCGCTAAAATTAATAAAAAATAGAGGTAATAAAATGCACTTAATGTAACAATTATTGGATAATAGAACAAAACAAACTAAAATATAAATATTTACTTTTTGCTTCTATTATTCTTCTACTTGCCGCCCAGGGTTTTGTGCTCTTCCGTTATGTTTTCAATTATTTCAATTAATTATTTTATATTCTATACATTCTTCGTTACCAGGAAATGATGTACACGTATTGCAAGTATAAAAATATAAGAATTATAGGTCTAGTTTAATCATTAGACCCATATTACCTTTATAGACTTTACCACAGCGTTTGACAATGTAAAACGTAAAAAAGCTGTAGAATATCAGGAAGAACCCAGGTTATCTAGCACAAGTTATAGAATATTTTAAGTCCCTGTGCAATGGTACAGAAGTCGCAGTAGTCATTGCAATGAAATCTTGCTTATTAACAAAGGTGTACAAGAATGTAGTATTTTGTCACACTTTTAAATAGAAATATTGATAACGACCTTCGTAAATGGAAAGATCTATTTGAATGGAGAGCTACATATATATAAACTGTCTACTTTTAGCTATAATTCAGGAAAATAAAAATAACTTTCGGAAAGCCTGTGATAAGCAAAGAATATGATCTGATTATCTCACACTAGAGCTTCGGAGATGAAATTCTAAGCCATAGTAGGATATATCAAAGCCGATGGAGTAAAGAAACGACAATATAACAAATATGACTAGAAACTACACGTCAAAAGAACGGAAGATCATCAACTACCAAAGTTGGCATGCAAATGTTACCCTGGTGGAAAAAGGAACTTGGGTATACCGAGAAAAAGATAGCAATAGATAAGCCGGAATAGGTCCTGTGGCCTAGAAGAAGAAGAAAAAGACAAACTTTGTTCAATATTAATCTGACTTCTCAACTTCTTCCCATAAACGATTTTCTTCAAGATCATAAAAATAACATTTTACAGCTTCAATAATTTTATTTGGCCAAAATGTCTTCTCTAAAATTATTTTTAATAAGCATTGATGCTTAAATGGGATGATGTGCAGTTTTCTAGATCATTCGAAGACTTTTTAAAATAGCCGTTTTCAACTTATGTAATAGTGCAATATTACTTAAAAACCATTTTTCATTTTCAAAATAGTAATTTAACAAAATTGATGATAATACTTTTTCAACTGGTTCAATAGGTCTTTTTTGGCCGAATATGCCGTATCCAATATTTCCAATGTGACCCAATCGTTCTAAATACGCATTAAAGGGAGTACAAATAAGTCCCCGCCGTTTGACGAACGGCCCCACCAGTAAGTTATGGTTGAAATTTTCAGATGAAAAACGTTATATTGTAAGGTTGGGCATCTGGCAACACTATAATCTTAAAATATTAGCGATTTTGCATGTTTAATTTGAGGTACATGTATTGCTTGTAGAAGCATATGGTGAGGCTGCTTTAAGTGAGAGAAGTTGTGAGTGTTTTCATAAGTTTAAGAACGACGAGTTTGACTTCGAAGACAAAGAACGTAGCGGAAAGCCGATAGTGTACGAAGACGCGGAATTGAAAGCATTATTGGAGGAATATTCCTGATAAGCGCAAGAAAAATTGGCACTTAGATTAGGGGTGATTCAACAAGCAATTTTCTATCGTTTAAAATGATTGAGAATGATTTAAAAGCAAAGAAATTGGGTTCCATATGAACTGAAGCCGGAAAACGTTGAACGCCGATTTTACTCATGTGAAATGCTGCTTGCCAAGCATAAACAAAAGGTTTTTTTTACATCGTACGTATAATCACTGGTGATGAAAAATGGATTCACTACGATAACCCAAAGAAGATAAAATCATGGAGACCACATGGCCATGCTTCACCATTGACAGCCAAGCCAAATATTCAAGAAAAAAAACTCAAGTTGTGTATTTGACGGGGTCAGCTTGGTGTCGTGTATTATAAGTTGCTCAAACCGAACGAAACCATTACTAGCATTCTCTACCGAACAAAGTTGATTCTATTGAGCGAAGCACTCAAGAAAAAACGCGCCCGCTACTACTTCAGACACGACAAAAATAATCTCCTGTATGATAATGCTCGTCCACATATTGCATATTGTCTACTTTGAAACACCTAATTGGAAAGTTCTACCCCACCCGCCGTTATCACCTGACATTGCACCTTCTGATTATCACTTGTTCTGACCGATGGCACATGGCCTGCCTGAGCAGCACTTCACATCATATGAAAATACCGAAAATTGAGTCGATTCGTGGATAGCCTCAAAAGATGAAGCGTTCTTCTGACGCGGTATCCGTATACTGCCAGAAGGCTAGGAAAAAGTAGTGGCTAGCGATGGACAATACTTTGAATAAAACATAAGGTTTCGTTCTTTCACAATAAATGTCCAATTTTTGATAAAAGTGGCGGATTTGTACTCTTTTTAATATGAAGAAAATCGGCAATCATAAATATTTCAATAATTGCAAAAAATTCAACCCCACAACATTATCCACATTCCTTCTGCTTAGCCACCAGTGTTTCAACAACTTATGTTTTACATTTCTCCTAATATTTAGACACTAAATAATTATCAGCATTATAATGACACCCCTCCCCCCCATTCTGAAATTGCCAATATCCTTGCAACAGAAAACTTTATCGACAATGAACTTCATACAGTTGGTTACAACTCGCAAGTAAAAAAAAATATATTAAAAGATTAATAATATTACAGGAATACTTCAAGTACCCACCACAAATAAAATGGCACTACCAATTAATACAAATAACATACAATTATCATCCGAAATTTCTTATGACATCACGAGCAACCACAACATAAAATAAAATACAAGCTGCAAATGTTTAAATTACAGCACAATCATAGCCATTTGACATAACTGTATTTGTATTATCCACATAAGCTACACATTGAGACAAATGGATATTTCAAACAGCTAAGTGATAAATTCTTAATCGGCAAAGATAACAATGTCAAAAACACTAGCTGAGGATGAAACCTAATCACCGAAAAAGAAGCCGTTCACAGCAAGCTATAATTAATACCAGTTGTTCCTACTTATCTACAGGTGACCCAACATACTGGCCTCCAGTCGTAAATACGTCCCAAATAACCTTGTCAGACACCTATTATGGAAACTTTAAGTTCGCATATAATTAATCGAGATAAATCTCACAGGGTGAGCTTTTTAATTTTTAATTGGACATAATTTCACACTTCTATAGATTATCTTAATCTCGTTATTAAATTACAGAAATCTAATGATATTGCATATGACCATTTTATCAAAATAATACAAGAAGCACCATGGAAATCTACACCATCTAAAGACCTTGAAATAAAATCAGATAACACACGGTTATTCATTAGAAAATTAATCGCCAAAAAAAGAAGAAGCAGTTGCAGATGGCAAAGAAGCCAAAATTCTATTAACAAAATTGAGTATAATGGGCTTACAAGACAACTAAAAACAGCTCTGCAAAACATATGTAATACTAAATTTGAAACACCTTGTTGGCCTATCAACAAATAACTGTTCTCTTTAGAGGGCTAAAAATAAGTTTAAGACCCATTGTTCGCATTCCCTTTGTAAGAATAAAAGATGATACTTGGGCGAAAACAGGAAACAGAAAAGGTTGCACATTGTTGAAGTTTTCAACACGATAATACCGCATACCTGATTACATTCTGTTTCAATTATACTTCTAATCAATCCCTTCTCCCTATGAACAGTTAGATACGAGATAACAAGAACTACTTAAAGAAGCCATTTTAAAACTAACCACAGTTTACAATATTATGCTAAGATTAGCTTACTTACTTAAACCAAGTAAACCGCCTAACAACGTAACATTTTATCGGCCTATAAGTTTACTACTTATCATATCTAAAATATTTGAAGGTAAAAGAATACCTTCGCGCCAATTTCGAGTTTGTAAACATTATTTCAAAATTTCAAAAAATACAATAAGGCGGGTTGTTCAATAATGTGCTTTTGACTCTTGATCACTGTCAAGAAAGTACATAATAAAGAAGAATATTGAATATGATTCTAATAATTCAAAAAATACAGTTAGTGAAATACAATAAACTCAAACATTGTCTCTTTAGTCAAAATTATTAAGAATAGCAAAAAACAGACAATTGGAAGCATCTATTGGCATAAAAAACAAGGAGTATAGGTTCCATATTCCAATAATAGTGCGTAACATTTTATGACAGTAAACAGCATATTCTTTATTAAAATAAATTTAGAAGGGCTATATCGCGGAAATCTCTTCAAAATGGTAAGAATGCACATTACCTTAAAATCCCAACAAAATATTCTACATCATTGAAGAATAATTTGTCTATTTTTATTGTATCGATGTAGATGAAGCATATCAAAAGCATCATTATTCTAATGTTATAACATCTTTACCCAATTCTCTCAAACATTTCATTCCTATCGCACTACCATTTCGTTGTAATTCTTAAGGTTATATAAACATTCACATTTCTTTAACAATGCATGGCACTACTTTGGGTTGCTGTGGCCTACTTCTTTCTTTTTAGTATCAAGTCGAGCAATAAATGACTGGTGTCCTAATGGACTCTATCCCATTCATTATCGACCCCCTCTCATAATTCAGCCAGATTCTTTGTAAGTCGTGGATGCCGCTGTATCTTTCACGCGATGATATTCCAGACATTTTTGATCATTGAAAGGTTAAGTGATCGGACCGACTAAGAGAGAGTTCCCACTCTGTTTTGTTGAAGGAAGTTTAATGTGTTACATGCCGAGCCTTATCTTATCGAAAAATTGTTTGGGTCACTATCTGAAGAAAAAGAAGTATCACGGATTCTAAAGCCTCATCAACGTAAGTTTGATTAGTAATATTGCTTCTAACTCTAATTACTGTTGATTGGCTATCATAGTTGATAGCTCTTTATACCGTAACATCCGTAGTTGGTATTGTATGCCTTGTACGAAAGCGTTCTTCATGATTATTAACTGATCGCTGTTTTGGTTTAAAGAAAATTTAGATTTATAAAAAAAGATGATTTTAGCCACCCATGTGCTTTTTTCCGTTGGCTATTGTAAGCTTCCTTGCCGATTCAGCAATGTTAATCATAAAAGGACATCGTGGTGTTAATCGTCGTGAAACATAGGAGGTATTATGTAATGATCTACTATTGCTGTGCTTTATCACTTGAAGTTGCACTACGGTCTACAACCACAAACCTCTGAAGATGACGATCCTTCCGGTTGGTTCAAAACTTTTTCAACGCATTGGTTCTTTATTTGTCCCACAGTACTACAATGGGAACTAATTAATCGGCCCATTTGTTACAAAAAAATACCCTCTTCACATAGGTCAATAATACTTCTTCTTCTTCTTCTTTTCCTTATACCCCTTCAGGGTGTCGGATATGCGGTCCAGTCCTTCCACTCCTTCTGGTTCTTTGCCATTCTTTTCATAACTGCCAATGTTTTGCCCCTCTTGATACCGATTTCTTCGATCCTTTGTGTCCATCTCTTTCTGGGTCTACCCTCTTCCTCTTTCGTTCTCCTGTTGACTCTGTGATCTTTTTTAGTAGCGATTGTTCATCTTTTCTTATTATGTGGCCATACCATCTTAGTCGCTTTCTTTCTATAAAGTCCATTATTCCTTCTTGTCTTAGAGTGTGTCTAATTCTTTCGTTCGTCTCTCTATCCCATTTGGTTTTCCCCTCTAGGAACTGCATTTCACCAGCATTGATCTTGCTTTCGTGCTTTTTGTTTATGGTCCATGTCTCACTACCATATGTTAATGTTGGTCTTGCTATTGTGTTGTAAACTTTCAATTTCACTTGCTTGTCTATTTCTTGTTTTTGTAATATTGATTTGTTTATTGCGTAGTATATGTTCCTCGTCTTTTTCATCCTATTTGCTATGTCGACTTCTATTCTTCCGTCATCTGTTATTACGGAGCCAAGATATTCTACTGCTGTGACTACTTCTATTGTATTCCCGTTTATTTCTATTCTTCTTACCATCTCTGATTTTTGTTATTTATAATCATCATTTTGTTTTGTTAGTGTTTACTTCCATACCCATGTTCTCTATTTCTTCGCTCCATATTTTAACCAGTCCCTTCATTTTATTGTGGGTGTCTGCTATGAGTATTATGTTATCTGCGTACATTAAATTGTCTACTTTGATTGGTCTTAGTTGGTAATGTCCTATTTGTGTTTGCAGATGCTGTGTTTTTGTTCTTGTGTTTAATAAGATTTTGTCCATCAGTGTTATAAATAGCAGTGCACTAAGGCTATCTCCTTGTTTTATTCCTTTTGTCATGAGGAACGTGTCTGAAGATTCTCCGTTCATCTGCACTTTCCCTTTGACATTCTGGTACATGTTCCTGATATTTCTGATGAGTTTTCTTAGTGTTTGTAATTCTGCCAAATACCTCCATATGTGACTTCCCTTTATATTATCAAACGCTGCTTTTAAATCTATGAGTGTCACAAACAGCTCTCCCCCTCTTTCTATTGTTCTCTCCGTTATATTTCTTATTATGTGTATGTTGTCTGTTGTTTGTTTTCCTTGTATATATGCTGCTTGTTCATCGGCTAGCTTGTGTCCTATGTAGTGTATGAGTTTCTTTTGCAGAATCTAGGTCAATAATACATCCTTTTTAAAAATTCTTGTTGATAATGTGCTGTTTATCGATGCCGAGGAATTCTTACACTGTGTAAGTTATACATTACAAATCTGAATGACTCAGAACCCACGTTGCACCTTTTTATTTTCGGTAAACGCCCACTAAGTGGCTTATATTTTGGTTAATTGCCACACTCCCACGTTGGTTGCTCCCTTAGAGGTTGCACGCCATAGCGGGCCCTCTATTAGTTATCACATCCTTCAGAGGTCACTCTCTTAATTTGTACGCCTCCTCGGCGGTCCCATTAAGGTGCCGCGCCTATAATTGTTGATGCCTATGTTTGCAAGACTGGGTTTCGTTTACAAGTTTACTTACACGACCGCGCTCGAACGCGAAGACGCATAGAGGCCGCAGGCTTGCCATTGCGTTTTGCGGTTTCTGTGAGACCGCGCCAATTTGCTATTGCTGTAATAAAATTAGGATAATTCAATAAGAGCGTTTCAATTATGTGCATATCAAGTTGCGACAGTTAATGGAATCAAAGCTATTTTTCTTTATAAACATTATCGAGCATCTCCTTCCCCCAGATTTTGCTGCTTTGCTACTGCTGCTACTTTATGGAGTTAAAGAACACCGTAAAATCGTAGATACAGTTACAAGTAGATCACAGGGTCATTTAAAATCAATTACCTGTTTTGTGATGTTCACATAATTTAAAAATGCCACGTAAGATTTTAAAAATGAATATTAGCTGAGGTTTATTAGCGCTCATTATTATCGCTATAAAAATGTATTACTGTTGTATAGACAATAATGATAACAATAATAATATGACTAAAATTAAAATAATACAATTTTTACGTACGTATAGATATTTAAAGACAACTGAAAATAGACAAAGCACTTTAAATTACTCTAAAATTGTATTTGCGTTAGACAGTTTACGAGAATATTGCAAATTACCAATATATGGAGACCATGTTAACAGTAAAACATATAAATGATATATAAAATATGGTTAAATATTGCATTTAATCCGTTAAATAAAATAAGAATAATATAACTTTGACATTTCAGTGTATTTGGCGTGAATTGTTATATCTAGCTCAAAAACCGTTGAGTTTATGGGAGAATCATGTAAATACTAAATTCTAGACTGTGTATACCAATGTAATGCTGTAATTTCTTTCCAAAACAGGTGTCACACTATTATATCTACAACACGCTAATAAAAGCAAGATCTCTAACTTTTTATAACTTTTTTACTGCAATATCAAGCCGACGCGATTCGGGTAGGCTCCAAATAACCTAACGGCAAGCAGACAGTCTCTTTCAGCCTTAGCGCTGGTGTGCAGACGTTTAGCCAAACTCTGAAGTGGAAAGGGAGTACATCACCTGCAAGTTCAGACCTCAGGAGGAAAAAGCCAGTGAGAAGCGCAATACCTAATATAGGGGCCATTGTGGAGACGTAGCACTAATAGTAGCATCTGCCTTTTTACTCTTAATTTGTTCCACTATAAAGCTCTTTTCAGTTTTTGTGTTTTATTGCCAGTAAATATATTTTTAAATTATGTTTTGTACATCATTAAGGCTTATTTAAATTCCAAAAGCTCAAACAGTTAATAATGACTCCCCTAAGTGGAATAGAGACGCGAAGTTGAAAAATAAATGTGTAATAAACAATAAAAACAAACAAACGGTTAGTCAAGACGTTATATAAACTAAATTGTTCTAGTGTACAATACAAAAGACTATACTGCACAAGAAAATGGCGTAAAAAGGTACATCATCTAACGATTTCGCACCAGATTTATAAAAATCCTTTATAGTTGTCTGGTTTCTGGCTTCAAATCTAATAACTCTTCGTGTATGACTGTGTTTATGTTTAAAACTTTAAAGTAGTGTATGGTTGGTAGCTTAATTAAATTATGATTATGTAAGAGTTGCTGGTACAACTCCAGAGTTGAGTACCATATACCAATACATGGACTTGTAGACAATTTTTTTAAATAATTTGTTGATAATCGATTGCCAAGTTAAGTTTCTTTTTCAATTCGATCTGTTTTCTTTAGTATATATTGTTTCCAGTTCGGTTATAAGTATTTAACTACTTTTTGTTGTGGTATATTGACTTGATTCAGGTTGATGTTCAGGCAATTAATTTTACTAAGGATAACGGTTATGTGTATTGAGTTTAATTAGCTGACCTTTATTTTAATTCATTTAGCCACTTCCAATAATATTAAAATACAAGGTTTATTTAATAACTTAATATTTATATTATATATTAATATATATATTATATATTAATATATATAATATATATTAATTGTTATAACTAACACTTCCAATTTTTTTTCTGGGGTCTCGGAACAGATAGAAGCATGCGGTTTATTCAGTGGCGAAGCGAAGCGGAGTCGCTTACTAACTTCATGTTGTCCGTCCGTCCGAGCAATAACTCGAGAACGGCTGGAAATTTCCAAATTCTGTTTTCACCAATCGACAGGTGACCAAAAAGGCTTGTTTGCTAGTGATTTTGAAACTAATTGGTCAAAGGGTTCTCAAATTTGGGAAACTGCTTCGCCACTTCGATATGCGTTGCAAGCTTTGCAGGTTTATTTTAAAATAAACCTGCAAAGCTTGCAAATATTTGCTAAATTAATGTTACCTGGGGTATTACATGAAGTGTGATGGACACGTTACTGGCTGGGTGTCATTGCGTATTGGCTTGTTGATTATTTATAACGCTAATATTGTTCTCTCTACTTGTTCCCAAAGAGAGCATACTTTATACTATGCGTACCTGCTTATTGAAGCTTGTAGAATAAAAAGGTACTTTTAATAAAAATAAAGTATTTCTTTATTCTAGGCCAGCACAACACGAATATCTGATCGTGACGTCACATACTACGGGTTAGTATGACTGTTTACGTATAAATGTTCGTAACATGTGTAAATAAATAAATCTTATTATCGTTGTACTAACAATTACTTTGGGTTCAGTCACGAACTTGTAATTAAATTACACATAAAACTCACTATAATAATTTTAGGTAGCTAGACTATATCCTTACATGCATTTACACGGGACAAATTTAACCACATGCAACAAATTCCCCAAAAACCGATTAATCAATATAAGTATAATTTAAATGTAAATGTGCATTGATATCACTGAAATTAATGAAACAAATAAGTTTATACGATGATATATCATCAAATATATTATGCTAGCAGCATGTTAATCGAAAATCAATTTTTCCAAGCATTGTCTATGACTTCTTTTCCTAACAGCTACATTTTTCATAATTTCCGTAAATATTCCCTTAAACTGTTTTAACTTCTTAATGTAGTTTTTTTCTTGAAATGTTTCCTTTAATATGATGCCCAATAACGTTTAATTTCGGGAGTTTGAGAATCACTTGGAGCGTTTTTATTCTTTATAAAGTATAAAATCCAAATGCATCCAAAATACGCTATTGCTAAGTAAGGTCAAAATAGTGAATAATTTTTGTCGCTTTTCTGGGGAAAAAATCAATATACGCTTTAAGCACTCATCCAAATACACGCTGTAAAATTTGCTACTAATAATCAATTTTGAATTAATATTTAACTTTTTTCCTCATAACTTGCTTTGCTTTAGTCAAATGCATAACGAAATACTTGTTTTAAAATACTTAATAGAGCAATTCTTTATTTAATATTGTTTAACGGCTTTCTTATTTAATATTATAAAAAATAAACTTCTACAAATTTTTTCTTTGACAATAATTCAGCAAAATTAATTTCCTTATTTCCAATATGTTGAAAACTTACTTAATATTTTTGGAGCAGCTTTTGTAGTCGATTTATCTGAAGTTGCTTTATAAATAACGATTTGTGCATCCTTGTTATTATATATATTTTCTGAAATATATCTGCTGTTAATTATATTTGAACTTGGATGTAACTGTGTTGTTTTTGAGATAATTCTTGACGTTTCGGCGTCTAATTTGATGCCACATTAAAGAGACCTTAGCTATTTACTCGGGGCCTTAATTTACCTACTCTCAAAGAGAAGGTGTGAGTCTTTGGAGAAGACTGACCCTTTGTGTGTCCTACTTTACTAGTTATATGCTTGGAAGTGCACGTTTTGCAGGGGATGGACTGGGTCGGGGAAAGTTTGTTGTTGTCTTGTGAATAAGCGTTGGTTCTCTTGTATTTAATCAATAGTGATGTTTTCGGCAAAAATGAAAGTAATAGCATTTGCCCTTTCCGACCACTTTATACTGTTCTATGGAGAAGAAACTTTCTTCACTTAATTTGCTCATTACTCATTAGAGTAATGTAATAATACAAAAATGCAACTTAGTGCTTTACCTTATAATTTACTATACCACGTGATTTCTGTATATTAATGAAACACAATTTGTTTTTCTAATTTTTACATTTATGTTGACGTTTGCTTTGCCAAACGCATTAGTTTCATTATGGCCAGTTTATTACCATAATATTTGTAGGTGTAGTGCAATGCTCTTCTACGTAGCAGCTCGAAAATAGCAGCGGTAGTATAGCACCGGTACGCAAAGCTCATATTTGAGTTATTAAGTTCGTCGGCCGCTGATGTGTGGCTCAAATATTTACTCCGATATTTTATGGTAGATGCAAATATTTATGGACATTTATGGAGGCGCGCGAATCTGATAAGTAACAGAACAGTGATGTTATTGGTAAAACGAACAGGCACATTTATCGTGAAGCTTATTTTCTATCTCCCGTCGTTATCTGCTCATGTTTCTTGCGGGGCTAGGAAAATATTTCCCAATTCGAAGCTGCCACATTACAGAATCTTGCTGCATCAATCAGCTCCCATTAGACCCTTGCTTTGCCGAATGCTACGTAATTTGCTCTCTGAATTCCAGTTGGCTCATTCACCATCTTAGTTTGCATTTAAGCTTCTACGTGTATCCTCTTGCAGCCTTTACATTTAATAAAGCAGTTGAACTTTGTTAAATTATTGCAGTATAAAAAGCTTGAGCATCGTAAAAACTTTTATTATAAGTGAATGCACAAGTGAAAATTCCGTGTAAACGGCTTTTATCCCGTTTTAGGCTTTTATACATACGGTCTATTCGTCGCTTTTTTCCTATTTTTAATAACACGCGCCTATATTGTTGTTTAATTGATAGTAATAGATATGAATACATTTACAGTTATTTAAGAATGATTTACATTGTTCCACGTTTCCGATCCAGGGATAAAGCCCATTTAGGCAACACTTTATTTATTGATGCAATATAAGTTCAAAATTTTTTAGTTGAGATTACCCTAGATCGGAAGATAGGAGGTAATAATTCACTTAGTGGCTATCAAAATTGATTAAGACAGTAAGAAACGCTGGAAACGAATGATAACGACAAACAATACATTTAAGGCTAAAAACGAAATTATTAGAAGCATTTACTGAGACAGCATTATAAGAGAATACGATTGGAGAATAGTTACATCAAAGCCCAGAGAATCTCAGACAGCAAACACAACAGACGAGTTACCAGAATGGCCGAAAGAACATACTATAATAAAAAGCAACATCTGTAAGCATGAAAACTCCATAAATTAATAATAAATAGCTACAAAGCTTAATAATGAGTATACGAAAGTAATGACGAAACTTGTGCAGGGAAGCTAGTCGACAATGTCTGATGTGACACCTATAAGAAAGTTATCTAAAGATTAAAAGGATTAATTACTTATAATTATTCTAGAAAGAAAAATAATTAAATTGTTAGTCTCCTTCCTTTTCTCAGAGCAACGATAAATTAGATCGAGTAAGTTCGACTAACAAGGTGGAATTATTTACGTTGAATGAACTAAAAGGAATCGTGTAAAGTACAAAAACCACTAAATCACTAGAGGAACACAGTATACTAGTAAAGTCATATAGAAGACTATAAAGGTCATACCTGAGTGGTTATTAGAAACAATAAACGCACTATTGCAAATCGAGAATCTCCTTACAAACAGAAGATTGTTAGGCTCGTCCTTATCCTGAATAGAGGAAAAACACTAGAAAAATTTTAATAAAAATTAAATTAAAGACAAAATACAGAATATATGAGAGTATATAAAAACTAGTTTAAATTTTGCAAAAAAAATTCCACAATCCAAGCTCTAAGAAAGGTTTGCTATGACTTAAACAAATGTGCAAGGCAGTGTTGCGTATTCGTTACACTGGCAAACGCTAATAAACGCATTTAATTCTGCTTGACACGGTATAATAATGAACACTTTAAAAAACAACCATTCCAAAATACATCGCACAATTAATATTAAACAACCTAACAAATAGGTTTATAGAAAAAACGAGAACCCAAGATGAGATCAAAAGACTAAAGTCAGTACAAAAGTTCGGCACTAAAGCGTCTGCTACGAAATGCTCAATTTAATAAGGAACTGGGTTTGGACATACAAATGACCTGCCTACCGCTGTCAGTAGTCGCAGAATACAAAGGTTATGGTCGGCTGCTTTAAAAAAAATAAATTTATAAATAAAGAAGAATAATTAAATTAGCACCGAGGACAAAAATTACAAATCTAAGGAATAAGACAAAAATACATTACTATAACCGCGAAGTAACGCTGAATGGATAAGACAGCTACAGTCACCACATAAGAGATGTAGCGAACAAAAGAAGAGATAATAATACTGAATAGAATGATGCTAAAATTAAGGAACCGAGCGATATATTCAATTATTGTATTTTTCATACAAATTAAGAGATAAAACAAAATTCTAGTCGAGACGCAAAACATTTTTTTTTTTTGAGGGACGCCTGCTTGTGGAATAGTGACTATCGTGGCAATATCGTATGAGTTTTACCGATTGACCTGCTGGTGGTATATGGCTAAAGAAATATAAAATTAGTAACAAGAGGTACATTAACTAAAAAATATAGTTTGGTATGAGACAAAAATAACACTAAACGGTGATCGACCAAACGGCTAATCCCTAATATATAACTTAGTTGGAGTGTACACTTAGGCTTCAAAATATTGCTAAACTCAAGCTCTAAGTGGATACGTATCTTATAAAATAAGCCTAAAAAAGATTGAGAAAGACGAGAACAACACCTGTGTTTATTATGTAAACGTAGATACTTCAGAACATACTATAACAGTCTCGGCTGAACGAAACACTTAATTTTATTTAAAACTACTAATTTAATATCTTTTTAGAAATTAAATTAATGCTGTACAGGTATTTATTAATATCAAATCACACTTTTTAACTTTGTTTATTTACAACACAATTTATTTTACACTAGAAGAGTTCACTTCCATTGCTTGATACTCAACTCCCGTTATTGTGCCGCTACGTGTTATTTATATATTCAGCACCTGCTCTAGAGTATTCTATTCCTGTAACGTTAGAATTGTTCATGCATACTCTAGAATATGCCACACTGTTTTAGTCCTCGTACTTTTTTGAGCATCTTATATCTAAGACGGGATATTGCATGCGTTGCGCAATTGCACCGATACAAAGACAACAACGACGACGACCCCTGCATTAGCCACAAACTTATCAAGGTAACTGCGCCTTTTCGGCAGAGTTCAGAAGTTCATTATAATAATAATGGTAAGGCTCTAACGCCCCTCGTGGGAGCACGGCCTACGAACAGTTCGCCACTGCGCCCGCTTGTCGCGCACTATCTTACTTTAGTGACTGAGTAGACCACCCACCAAGCATCAAAAAGCTCCGAGGTGAACCTGCGCTTCAATCACAGGAGCACGCTGGTGCGTTCATTACAATACCCCGTTTAATTATTAGAGATGGGGTAGAGTATGGAAAACAATATACTCGAAGCTAGAATATACTCTAAATCCGGATAACCTATTAGATTGCACGATAACCACAAATCAAACTTAAACATCATACACCCTATTATTAAGAGTGTAATGAAATATAAATATAAATAAAGAGGAAAACATAAATGTAGGGCAGAGCTCAGTAAAAATGCGAAAATGATGTGACAATGGTTCCGCATGCGTTGCGAAAAAAGAGTGTTAGTGAGCATCCTTAACATATTTTCTCTCTGTTACAGCAACAATGGCTACATAATTATGAGCAAATGATAAAAAACCTAACTGCAATAGCGAAAATTGAACAGTATACAACAAAGTATCTAACTGATAACGTTATTAAAATTAATTAGCACATATGTACAAAAATAATATCATACATCAGATGAATCAAGACCAATCATATATTATGGTACTAATACATAAGACATTAAATCAACCCTTACCAAACTCGCTTATAAACATGAACATAGACATAGAAAGCAAACGTGTGGACGAGCCGCTCCCAATGGTTTGCATTGATTTCGAATCGGCTGAGAATAACCAAGAAGTACTCGTATATAAAATTTGATTTTTAAAAACATGGTAGCCAGTTTTGAGCCCGTAAGAAAAAATGCACAAAACGTAAAAACTACCGACATACACAAACATAATGTAATAGACCATATACGTGCAAGAAGTACGAAAGACCTCACGACACCAGAACCTGTAGTAGAACTAAGGGCACTTGTGCTACATGGGCTTATTCAAAGGGTTGAACTTGGATAACTACAAGGGGTGCTCAGTATATCAACCTAATCACCAACCAGTAATGATTAAGGAACAAATCAATATTCGTCCGCAGTTTTATTACTCATTATGAACAACCAGAACAAAAATAGACTTATTATAAGCTGCAACAATCTAGATTATTGAAAAGCGCACAATTCCACATATTGTCTCGGTTGTTTACTGTCCGCCAAAACACAACCTAACTTAACACTTTCTATAACTGTTTTTCGAGAGTCTAAGTCAAAAATTTATTGTCATAGGGTATTTTAATGCCAAGTATACACACTAGGGCTTAGACTTAACAATAGAGACAAAATGTTACTTAATCTTATTACAAACATCAACTATAACTTCCTATCAACTGGAAGCCTAACTTCCTGCTCTTCCAATCTAAATAATATCCTAAATTTGTTAGACTTTTTTGTTGAAAACGGCCTCTCATCCAGCTATATGGATGTCATCTTAATTATGCTGTCTAATCACTCACTGGTAATAGACATCGTTAGCACTACCACCAGATATAAAACAGCTAGTAATTCTCTTAGTAACAGAAAAACTAAAAACTACAGAAGAAATAGAAGCTACAGGAAACCAATTCATAAGTACAATACAGGAAGCGAATTTAAAAATAAACAGTCCCAATATACCAAAGACAGAAGGGAACTAGCTGGTAACATACCCATATTTAATCAATTAAATAACCATTTTCGAAATAAATTAAAGTCTAAGAATGCATCTTTTCAAACCTATCTTACTTCACTAAATGTTTATATCTATTCAATTATTCTCGCCACCAAGGACATAAGAAACAACAAACTCTATTCTACCAATACAAGACCAAGGTGTATCATGGTTAAAATCAAACAAAAAGAAGTCATAAGGATTGATAGATTATCTAGCCAAAGCTTTCTAAACAAATTCTATTATGATGGACTAGGAAGTAGAAGAGAAATTACAATCACCAATACAAATATTCCGTGTAGTATCTAAGTTGCCCGATAAACATATTAATGAAAACTTTATGCAAGAAGTATAATTGCCTAACCATCAATTTGGGTTTAGGCAGCAACCCTTAACTGTGTAGCAATCTCACCGTCTAAGAAACATCAGCAAAACTACACTACAAAACGAAACATTCCGCACTGACGTTAGATAGACATTCGACCAAATGTGGCACAAAAGGATTACAAAATAAAAAAAAAACATTTTCTTTCAACTATTATCTTTTATTGCAGTTGTCTTTTACAAACACAGCCTTCCAAGCGAGGCTAGACCATGATGTCTCCCAAATTAAAGAAATAAGAGCAGGCGTTCCATAGGGGAGTGTCATTGTGCCAATGTTGTATTTTCTATTTGCCCCTGACGTACCTATAACAGGTACATGCACTAACGGCACGACTGTGTTTGAGTTTAACGAAAGCCCGATAGTAACATCAGCAACATTACAAATTTATTTAAATCAAATTAAACGATGCTTATTTAAGTGAAGAATGAAAGTCAACGAGACTAAATCAATGCAAAATCACGTTCATAACAAAGCATAAGAAATCTTTTTCAAGTATCCTTAATGGTGCTCTTCCTCATTCTATTGAAGTCCAATACCGGATATTATATCTTGACAAAAGATTAACATGAAAAACTTATATCAATAAAAAGTGGAAAAAATGGATTGAAAACTAAAGCTGATATACTGATTTATAGGGAAAAACGTTTCATTATCCTTGAAGAACAAACTGTCGTTATACAAGTTATACACAGCTCAGAGGTCTTCAGAAGAAACGGACAGAAAATTCAAAAAAAGGATTACTCTATTGGGAATTCAGCAATTAAGCCTAGTTAACACAAAACTATTAGCATTAATATTCTGATTGCTAATTGAATAAATAACATTAACTTAAATTAACTTCTGCACTCTTCTTCCCAGTTCAAAAAATATCGATACAACACCAAAAACACAAAATTTACGAATCTCTGATCCAACAATTTTATTTGAAAAGGGAGTACAAAAAATAGTATAAGCCTTAGAGTAATGAATTAAGTAGACTGTGAATTTATAACCTGGAAATTGCAAAAAATAATTTCACAACATGTGTATTTACGAAGTTGCAGTGACTTCATTTATGGCAGATACCTCTAATAAAAAATATTAAAAATCATATTTGAAATACGCCAGTGTGGTCTCGTGGCTGAGGGGCGGGTTGCAGTGCGGACGGGCCCGGGTTCATTTCCGGAGCTTTTTGATGTCTGGCAGGTGGTCTACTCAGTCTACTCAGTTTTTTACCTTGTTTCTTTTACAGAAACCTAATTTTAGCGTGTTTAATACAATTCTAAATTGGAAATAAGCGGAATAGCCCTGCTTTGTAATTATTTAATATACAGAGTTATTACAAAAGAATCATGGAGATCTAAAAATATATATTTCATAATGTAATACAAACATAATATTGAATGAACGCCTAAATTTTAATACATACTATTAAAAATGATCGACTGAAGTCTTTATGTCGTACACATGTCTAAACAGTAGTCTCGTTTGGTAGTGCGTCACCGTTAATGCTCATCGCAACCGCAGCAATGCGGTCTCGAAGTTCATCTAATGTTATTGGTATTAGTGACACGTAAACCAGACCTTTAATTTGTCCCCAAAGAAAAAAACCACAAAAGGTAATATCTAGAAAGCTGGGGGAAAGAGTCAGTTGAAATAATCTTCTCTGGCACATCGCCCAATCCAGCGGTAGCCACGCGCTTTATCATACCAATGAGGTGAACCCCCATCTTGTTGAAATCTTTTGTTAGTTGCGGAAACATTCGTAACTGCAATATATCTAAGTACATTTTCCGTCTCAAACTGAATAAAAAAGTATTCGTACACTTTTATTCTGGATAATACACAAAAAACATTAGTTTTTTGCGCATTTTTTCCTTTTAAAGGCACGTTACACTGTAATAACCAATAAACTCCTCGCATACTCAAGAACACAATAAGCTTTCTTTTGTATCGTCGCCGTTTTTCAAATTAGATCCGTGCTGCCACCTGGATGCTAAAATTAAGTTTGTAAGACCACACATTTTAAACTTGGGCGTTTCATGTATCATTTAATATTATATTCATAATAATGGTGGTAATAATACTAAGACTGTAACGCTCCGCGTGGGAGTTCGGCCTGGGAACTAAGAGGTTATGGGCTCTCATATGTTCGCTGTCTTTGCCCGGTCGTCGCACACCATCTCTGATGCGGGGCGATATGGCAAGCACCGCGCCTTAGACGATCGCCATTGTTACCCCTTGTTCGAAATGTATACACTCAACTATTTTTAGTGACCGAGTAGGCCACCCGCCAGGCATCGGAGAGCTCCAGGAATGAACCTGGATCCGTCCGCACTGTAGCTTGCGCTTCAATCACGGGATCACGCTTGCACTTATATTTGTAATGGTTTGTACAATAACATATACCTTTCTAAACCCAATGATCCTTTTGTAGTGATCCAATATTAGTTTAAAAGTCCAATTTTCATTATATTCTTTACAAAAAAAAAAGTTTGTATTGACAAAATAATAAGGTGGCTATACGAACGACGCTGCTTTTCAAAAGCGTCGCTTTTTTACTAGTCTTGATTTCACTCTCAATTTCTACCCGATTTTTGCTTTTTCTTTTTGGGTGACGTTTCAGATATCCCATTAGTGCGCTATCTATATACAGTTATTGGGACGTTAAAATTGCCTCTACTGAAACTGACAAATGTAAAAAAACGTTTTGAGCCTTTGCTTCCTTTTTACTTTTATCTTAGCTTTTTGCCTCATTTGTTGAAGAAAATTTATAAAGACTGACTTTTATATTGTAGTGTATATGCATTATACGTATTATTATCATATATATATATATATATATATATATATATATATATATATATATATATATATATATACATATATATATATATATATATATAGCGTTTACCTTTATTCATAAAAAAGAATTTTCTGCACCTGAAAAATAACTAAAAGAGATAAATAAATGTAACCCAGATGCAACAAATTAAATTGGTACTGGAAATTTACGATTCTGAAATTATTAAGCTGCGTGTCGCTTGTAAAAAATATAACAAACATAAAACCAGATCTACATTATTAATCGAAAGCTTCGAACAAATTGTTATTTTAAATCCGTGCTACGCATAATACCGGTTAACAATGTAAGAGGATAATATAAAAGCACCGGCAAGGTTTGATAAATTGCGAAAGATTATTCTCGGCAACAGCGCATTATTTGTTGTATAAATTCGGCATGTGCGCCTAATTTTAATAACGTATACGGGTATTACATTTTTCAGATTGAAAAATGCAAACGCTTTAGTATTATCACATAAGGAAAGTGGCAAGGGATCAGTGATTTATTACATGAAATGAGGAGATTCTGCAGCACCCATAACGGTAATGATTCAAGGGGGATTTGCCTACATTAGCAATGCGCACTTTGATGCCAGGTAGCACTGGTTCCACTTTACTACAACGATTTACGGCCACACTTATTATAAACAATAGGTGCTACTATGATAAATATTTTATCACGTTTCCAATAATATTTTATCAACATGCAAATTAATCTATTCATACTAATTAGTATATACTACAAAGTCTGTCTATATATGATTTTTTACAGAAAAATGAGATACTGTGATACGCATTTGTTTTTCATTTATTTCACAAATTTTGACCAAGTAACAAAGGCAATGGCTCTACTTTATACGCGATATTGATTTATACTAATGCTATTGCCCGAAGAAAATTAAAAATCGAAAAATAAGAAATTCAAATAACTCTTTCCAAGGCACAAAAGAATAAAAAAGCCGCGGAAAAAGTATAATAAAACGGGATATCCTAAGAGTTTTGTATGTAAAACAGTGAGGTAAAATTTAAGGTCTAGCTTTTACTTTATTTTTAAGCCAATTCTTTGGATTGGGTTATCATAAAAATCAATAATATTACCTAATATTCAAATATTCTTCTTTCGCCCCTTCCGTCTACCCTTTCAGGTGTCGCATTTGGGTTAGCATATTTTTATCCATCCACCTATTTCTTCCAGTACTTTCTGTTTAATGCCAATTTCTTCTATCTTCTATTCCTTTGCCTCTCTAGTCTTATTGTAAACATGTTGTCTTAAACCTCCCTCTTCTCCTTTTCTTGTAATTTTTTTTCTCTCGAAACCCTTCTAGTCAATCTGTTTGGGCTCATCCTAATCATGTTTAGTTGCCTTCTTTGTATTCTGTTCATTATTAATTCTTGCTTAAGTCATGCCTCTGATTGCTTTGTTAATAATTCTATCCGATTTTGTTTTTCTTGCAATTTTTCTTAAATGAGTCAGCTCCATTGCATTAATCTATCCTGTTTCTTCTGTAAAGTCTAATTTCTGCTTGCGTATGTATAACAGCATTGGGATAGTTATGACATTATAGATTCTTAGTTTTGTTTTTCCTAGTAAATCATTTAATTCATAGTAGAGTTTAATTGATTTTTTACCCTATTTGTTATGTTCCTATCCTAATTTGTTACTTCCTTAAGTGTTGTGCCTTTACATTTTATTTTTGTTTTATTTAGTCACTTCTCATTTATCGCCGTTATTTTACTTTCCTGTATATATTATTTCGAATTTTTTCATCCATGTATTCGTTTGTTTCTGTGTATTCTTTTTTGAGTTTGATATTAGCACAATGTCGCCTGTGTACATTAATGTGTCCATTCTTATCGGCTCTAGTCTTTGGTATCCTATTGTTGTCTAAAGATTTTTCATTCTTTTTCTGGTGTTATTAACCAGTTTGTTTATTACTATTACAAATAGGAGGAGGCTAAGGCTATTCCCCTGCTTCATTCCTTCCTTTCGGACAAACTTCTCTAATTTAGCTTCTGCTTCTGAACCCACTTTATTGCAAGTACTTCGTACTATTTATATGAGTATTTTTGAGATATTTGATTTTTAGGCACCTCTACGCTATTTCTATTTCTATTAAATCAAACGCCGCTTTGAGGTCTAAAAACGACAAAATAAGTTCTTCGCCATTCTCTAAGCTTCTGTCTATTAAGTTTCTTATTAAAAAAATATTATTGTCTTCCCGGTACGAATGCTGCTTGTTCTTCTACAATCTCCTCTTCTACGAATTGTCCTACAGTTTTTTCTACTATTTTTGTATATATCTTATAGCTAATAGATGCTAGGCATATATGTAAACCGACTGAAAAATTTTGAGCCTCAACATGAAGATGATCTTACTGGTTAAAACCAATCTGCTGCTACAATCGTAGGTACTTATAAACATTTTAGCCATTTTGGGCACTTAGTTGTTGTCTGACAGTTGTTTGTATCAGTCAATGTCAGTCCTTTGCAAAAGTGGAAAAAATCAAATATTGTGCAGTAATTAAGTACTATCATTTTAAAGGTAATGCACTCACGAAAATTAAAGCCGAGTTAGACGCCGTTTACTAAATAAGTATTACTAGCTTTTTCCAGTCCAGTAATGCTTCCGTTTTCCACCGTTTTTGTTTATATTCTCCAAACTTTATCTATACCTTCTTCTTCTAGGTGCTTCTGTTTTGTCTTCTACTCCCACTCTGCCTATTTATATATTTTTTATCACTTGTTTTATTTTTTTTCTGCCTATGTTTTTCATGTGTAATTCTTCCTCTTCCTTTTTACTGTTTTCTTCCTGTTCTTCTGTTGTTTTGCTAAATTTGTCTTTATAATATTCTTGTAGTCGCTTCCAGGCGTGTACGCGGTTTGTTGCCGGTTGCTAGACAGGCACTGTCTGGGTGATGTTATTTATAGGACTTTCAGAAATTGTTATGTACTGACTTTTGTACTCTTGAATCCCGCCTGTCCTTGTAGAATTTGATACTCTAGAAAAATTTTGATGTAAACTGTAAATATTATTTTATTACTAGTGTTAGAAATGAAAACACACTCGTATATTTAAACTCGTATATTGTTCTCGTTATTACACACATATTAAAGCAGACGCCCTCAACAAAATTGCAGAATGCCATCGGTATTGCACTTACTACATTAAACCTAGCGTTTTCTTCAACTACCCTGTGAGATGGAGGCAGTGGTTCTGTAATCGTCTTTAGAAGCACGTCTCAGTTTTTAATTGCTGCCTAAACTGACAAAGGAAGATTGCGGATGCAATATCACCGATTTGGCTAAGACATTTTTCTTGTGGTCTACCCATCGTAAAGTTAAAAAGTAAAGCGGTATTTTTGTAAAAATTACTTGTTTGCAAAATATTGCTGTTCAAAGATACCAATCAGTCCAAGGTTTTAACATGAAGTAACATGATATTCACTAATATGCATATTTATTTCCTCTTTCCCTAATTATCTCTCCTAACATCTATAATTCTACATCTTGATTTTTTGTAATTATGACCAGGTGTCTGCATAGGCGCTCGTTTTCCTTGCTTTTGTTCTAATCGATCCCTTGTTTATTTTTCATGTAATGTATTCTACTACTAAATTAAACAGCGTTGTAGATAATGGATCACTCTATTTAACTCCTTTGGTTGTTACAAATTTCTTTGTTTCTTCTTTATGTGTTTTGACAGTAATCCTGATTAACCTCAAAGAAGAGAAAATAATTTTTTTGCTACACCCAGTTCTTTCATGATCTGCATTAATTTTCGTCTATTGAGAGAGGGTTTGTTGAAAGTCAACAAACTACTGCGCCTTTTCTCCTATTTGCTTTATTACATATATCACGTCTATTGTTAGCTTTCCTTTCCTGAAACGTAATTGGTATTTTCCTATCAACGTATTTGTATTTTTTCCGACTCTTTTTTGGATTATCGCTAACAATATTTTATAGGTTGTGCTTAATAGCGTAATTCTGTAATTTTTGCATTTTTTTAATCCCCCTTCTTATGTATGGTTATTATTTGGCCCATCTCGCACTCACTGGATATCTTTTTCTCTTTCTATATCTTTAATGTGACACTTTTTAATTCCTGCCTTCTTTATTTTATTAATTCCATATTGACTCCTATCTTCCCAGGTTCTTTTTTACTACGATTATTTCCTAGAATTTCTTATTTTTTTCTTATGACTTATGGCATACACTAAGCTTTACAAAAACAAATTAACGTAGGCTATTAGATATGCATGCTAAAACTAGAACCACATTATATACAGCCTTTTAGGTCTGAATAACTTCAATTTCTTTCTTTCCTTTGCTATTTCTTTAAAGTTATTTTCTCTACTTTCCTTTAAATCTTTCTTTACCACTTTTTCCTTGGTCTCCCTCTTTGTCCTTTTGTGATTCTTGACCGTAAATCCTTCACTAGTCTATTGTCTGTCAATCTTTCTAGATGTCCTAGCCATTGAAGTCTTCGGGCTTTAATTACCTTAATTATACTTGGTCCGTTATACAGTTCATATATCTCTGCGTTTATGCGTCTCTCCCATACGTCATCTACTTTCTTTCCCCCGTATATTCTTTGTAGCATTCTCCTTTTCCATATCTCTAAACTATATTAGGCTTTTTTTTCATAGCCCAAGTCTCGCAACCACATAATACTATTGGCTTCAATATGGTCTTAAAAATACAAAGTTTTGTGGTTCGTGAGATATTCTTTGATGCTATTACTCGACTTAAACTTCCTGCACATCTGTTACCTTTGACTGTACTTAAATCTATTTCTCTTTCTTTCCTACATTTGTTGTTTATTAATACCCCACGTACATGTATTCTCTCACCACTTCAAATTTCAGGACCTTCCCTTTTCCAATTTGCACACTTAATTTTCTTTGGTTATTTGCCTCTTGTTTGTTCTTAAATTCCGAATATTTAGTTTTACTGGCATTGATTTGTAATCTCATTTGTTTTGCAGCCTTAATCAGATTTCCTGCTAGTTCTTCTAATTCTCTCCTGCTTCTTCTTACAGTATATCATCAGCGTATGCGAGGCACTAGTGACTTTTATTCAGAAGTGTGTTCCGCTTCTATTTATCCCGCTTCTTCTAACTGTTTGTTCTAATGCTGCATTAAATAAGAAAGTAGGCAACGGATCACCCTGCCTCACACCTCTTTCCACTTCAAAACTCTTGTTATATCTCCGTTTATTTTAACTGCACATCTGGTGTTTTATAGCGTCATTTTTACCAATCTTATTAGCGTGTCTGGCATTATCACTGCTCTTAGTGCTTCAAAAAGCTTTTCGTTACTGAGAGAGTCATAAGATAATTTTAAGTGTATAAACAACATGTGAATTCGGATCTAATATTCGTATGCCCCTATTAAAATTTGCTTTAGTATGAAGATTTGGTCACTTGTAGATCTATTCCTACGAAATCCTGCTTAGTTTTCTTCCAATGCTGCTTCTATATATACTTCTAGTCTTTTCTTTATCGCTGTCGCCAAGACTTTGTATGTTGTGTCTAGTAATGCAATTTCCTTATAGTTGCTGCATTCAGCTCTGTCTCATTTTTTAATACTGGGATTAGTACTGCTTTCGTCCACTACTGCGACATTTTTTCTGTATACCATAATTTTTTACTAATTTGTACACTTTATTAACCACAGTTTCTCCTCTGCACTTCAGGTTTTCGGGTGCTGTGCCACTCTTCCCTGGACTTTTGTTGTTTTTTATTTTTAGCGGACCCAGCTTCCAAGCTAAAGACTAGCTTTACTTTTTGTCATATCAGTCGTCTGTCCTCCTTCATGTATTTACGTTTCCGTACCCTGCGCATCTGTTTTACTTTGTCTTTTTGTTCTTTATATAGGCATCTGTGTTGTTTTTTTTTGCAACATTCTCGTTTTTTTATTTATCTGGTCTTTACATATTTGTCCATCCAGTGGTTTTTTTAATCTTTCTATTTTTTGGTATATTGACTCTAGTAGCTTTTTTAGTTGTTTAGTTTTTCCCATTTATTCTCTACTTCTTCATTCTGTGCTTCATTGTCATTGTAATCTTCCTCTATACTTTTTTTATATCTTTGCAGTATTTCTGTATTCTAGAGTTCCTTTACATTATATTTTATTTTTCCTTTATATTTTCTCTCTTTATTTCTGTTTTACTTAGTTTTATATTTATACTTTACTTATATTTATATTTACTTAGTCTTGTTATAACGAGATAACATTAAAGCTAGTTTAATAGTATGGAGGCCTGACTGAAATTCAAATAAACATTACCTTTTATGACACAGCCAACTTAAATATACAAAAATACCGCTTATAGGAATAATATATACATTATTCATAAATAGATTTATTTAATTCGAAAGGATATTGGATCTTATTTTGCAACAAAATACACTTACAAGTATTTATAAATGTCATTTAAGAATAATTTATACTCGATTTGGTTTAAGGCAGAGGTTTACTCTTTCTTTCAAAATATTTCATGTGTACTTTAAAAAATACATAAGTTATGCTTGTTGTAATAAAAAAATATTGCACCACTAACCATCAGGCCTAAAGACTACGATTTCTAACCGTTCTGCTTATACCAAAAAGACCAGTGTCATTATTTTCCAAACGTACTTTGTATACCATAGACAAAATGTTGTTTAAGAGTGACGAAATAGGTCGGCAAAGTTTGAATCGTAAGCGAACAATACTTAACAAATTTAAGCTCTAAAATTTGTTTCCATTGTCTCTTAGATATATGTAATTTGATAAACAAAATATAAAAATGTGGTAAGCGTGAAAAAATAATGTATAAGTAAATGTGTTTATATAAAAACAAATTAACTTACTTAGCACTATATGAAAACTATTCTATAAAATAGTAATCATGGTAGTTGTTATTTAATGTATTGCTACAGAAACGTTATTTATTGTTATTATTTTATAAATAAATGTACCTGAATTTGAACACATGGTAAATAATATTTGATATTAATCTGTCACTCTTACTAATGAAAATACGAGTTACATGTATACGACATAGAAAATAAATATAAATCGTTAGAAGGATTTTGATAACAACAAAAGGTCAAGTGAGTAACTAAAACAATATGTTATATTACAGAATTAGAGCATGTAACAATAATTAAAACAAAAAACAAGCGTCTAATCACACACATAAAATGTCATATTTTTGTTCTTTGACACGTATGTAGTTATTAGTTCAACAACACTAAACACGTTGGCATTAGGTTCGATTACAAATCAATAGAAACCAGTGTATAATTTATAGAAAACCTTTTTAAATGTTTAATTTCAAAAATAAACAAAAAAGTGATATAAAAAGCTAGAATTCAACAATGAATTTGTAACAGTTATTCCATCGAATACTAGTGACCACAACATCATGAAAGTTGTTGCAACTGCATATTTAGGATTGCTTTGTGCGTCTATGACGGTGAGTTTGACTTTAACTGATACATTGTACATGAAATATTTTAAACATAGAACCAACAAAACGTTTATTTAATCTGAAATTTTATACACTTATATTTTTAATTTTATAATTATACAAGTTCTCCACATTAAGTGTTTTTAGGTCTGCTTTTATCTTCTCTAGCTATTTGTTTGTGAGTTTTTCTTTTACCTTTTTCTTTTTATTTCACATTTGAGAATTTTTTATGAGCTTACCTTCTTCCAGTCTTGCAATCATGTCCCAGCTATTGGATGTTTGAGTCTTGATTTTAATAGTTCTAGATATATAATTTATTTTAAATATTCTTAAAACACCACACTTTAACTTTTTGATGTGAAAACGTCTTTAAGTTCGGTGCGAATGCTGAGTGCATTCCAAAACTGTGAGCGGCAAGAAAAAGACCGAGTTTGAAACGATTAATACTCGAAGACTACTAGACAGAGGACAACGAGAAGGCATGTGTGTGACAGAGGCAGGTTTAAAGCGATAAGCAAACTAGCCAAAGTTTTCCAGCAAGGGAAGGGGATTTAGTCGGGTAACTAAACAAGTCAGTGCACGCCGAGTGGTCTTGGAGAGCGCGTGTCATTGTTTGTAGCGTAGTTTATATATATAAACAAATAACTATTTTGTGTAGAACCACGTACTGCGGATAATTTCAGGCTATTCAGAGTTATGTATTATTAAATTTTAAAAAGATATAATGAAATTGTAATTGAAAACGTCGCAGTGCATGAAAAAAAGTGGAAGCAGAATCAGCGTAACGTAGGTCGAATTAAAGCGGATCCGATCGGAAATGCGTAGAACTGTCGGCGCTACCGATTGAGGGAGAAAGCCGATCGAGAAAAGGCCATGCGGAGAATGAAGTTGGCACAACGGTATCACAATTTCGACGCGTCAACTTTGGCGGGATCCAGTGGTCTGGTGGAAGGATTTACAGCAATAGAACAGCCTCTAATTGACGAAGACTGTTCTGAGTTACTATTCGCATGTTTATTATTACCGGCCTATAGATTTCCTCTCTAACCACCATGGTATTGAAATCTCTAACCACCATTTTAATGTCATGGTTAGCTAATTTCCGATGCTGTTTTTTGATTTCTTCATGGTATTACTTTTTCGTCTTTAGTTCTGAGCTCGGTAAAATCATTATATACTTTAAAATGTTATTATTAAATGCTTCAAGTTTTATGTCACCAATAAGCACGACCAAAAAATTATTTGATCATTGTAGCTTTCGAGAAAAGTGTGGTTTTCTAATTTTACTACGCCATTTCATTTCTTCCTAGTAGCAAAGCTTATCCTACATATTTTTAAAACAACTTCAAAATTTTTAATATGTCCTCTTTGAAAGAACCTATTACATTCTATGCAACACAAATCATATCTTCTCTTTCCTTTAGCCAGTTTCGTACAACTGTGGTCTTTGAAAGTTTCTTCGTCTTATAACTTTTAGTTTTTTATTCCATGTCCGCCCGTCCGTTTTTAGTAGCCAGTTTTTGATAATTTACCGTGCATAGTGTTCTTTTTGCCTTTATTTTCTAGCTATTTTTCCAATTCTTACCTACTTCCTTCTCGGGTTAAATTATGGTCTATTGTTACCATCCTGTTATTACGATGTTATTTTTTCGTCCATTTTTATCTGTGATGTTTAATCTTTTCTTTAAGGCGCATAAACGTTCAGTCAATTTTTTATTTTTATTCGGTGCAAACGAGAGTAGGTTCAAAACTTTTTATTCCTTTCGCATAGTTTTATTAGAATAAAAATTTAATTAAGTGATTATGTTAAACAAATAATACCTGTTTACCACTGAAGTAATATATAAGCACAATTTACAATAATTGGGTAATCTGGTTGACTACAAGAAGTGTGTTTAGGCATCTCACTGTTTGCCATCTTGCGCACCACCACCGCCACCAGCACCATTGCCCTTAAGCATATGTTTACCATTACCTGCACCACCTCCACCACCACCAGCAGCAGCCTTGCCCCTCAGTATTTGCCTGCCAGCATCTCCACCACCACAGCCACCACCAGCATTACCTTTAAGTATCTGCTTACCAGCGCCGCCACCACCACCACCGCCAGCATTACCTTTGAGCATCTGCTTACCAGCACCCACACCACCACCACCAGCATTACCCCTAAGCATCTGCTTACCAGCTCCACCACCTCCTCCGCCGACGGCAGGACTGCCATTAAGCATATGTGCACCAGCACCGGCTCCGCCGCCAGCACTGCCTATTAGTTTATGTCCACCACCGCCACCAGCCATTTGCTTATAAAGAATTATAAATATTTAAATTATAGCTTTTTGTATTTAAGTAGAATTGTAATAAATTTATTTATTTTGCCATAATTTATAACTTCCTTTTATTTACCAGCAAAAATAACTTGGGCTACATTTTTTGCTTTTGCATATAACTTGAAATTTTCAAAATAGTCGCTAGCAAGAAGGTTAAAAATAAAATGAATTTAATAGTGACCTAAAAGACTACAAATGTTGCAAAGTCAAATATTATGTTTACTGTACACGTTTTAACTTTAAATAATAATAACATGCTCTACAAGAATTATATAAACATTAATTTGAATTTTTAAATCAATTCAAGACAAGTAAATAAACTAGTAGCTTCGTGTGGTTGGTTCTCGGGTTACAACCAGAAAAAGTACCTGTTCACTTGTCTTACTAAACAACTAGCAGGCTCCCCAAGCAAAGATATTTGGGAACTCATATTTGGGAATTCGTCTAAATGCGCAACAGAAAAAACATATTATAACAAAATACAAACAACTAGGTGAAATATATTGGAATATTCAATTGACTATAGGTTGCAAATCGCAACTGTCTTTAAAAAATAAAATATTGCTTTACAAAACCACCCTTAAAGCGAATTGGACCTATTGTATACAGCAAAATTTTGAGACGCTTTAATTTTTTTTAAATGGACCATGATATGTTGCCCAACAAAGATATGCGCCGTGATCAGTCAGTTAATGAAGAAATACAGTCATTCAGTGTGAGTTATCATAATCGCATTATCGCTCACCCTAATTTTCTGGACGAATGTTTATTAAAGAATGAAAAAGATGAGCTTTGTTTTAAGGAGTTTAAGATATCGGATCATTCCAACAGATTTAAGTGATTGTGAGGGTATTATGTTAAATCTTTTCTTTGTAATATGCGTATACATTATAAAACGTTCTGCTTCCTTATTAAAAAAGATGATAAATGGTTACAAACATTTTATTATATGATAGACATCAAGCTTTAACAATACTTTACATTTATTATAAATTAAAGAATTTCGAAAAGGTAAAACGAGTTTATTTTGTAAAACTTCTAAATGCCAGAGCAAGTGAATTAAATATTTCTTTCTTTTTAAAATATTATTTTGAATTTAAAACAAAAAAATTATATTTGAATCTCTTGGTGCTAATTTAAAAAAATAATTTACAACATACGTGAAACGCTTCAAATGAGTATAATATTTTCGCCACGTGATTATTTCCTCTATTTCTTCTTTCAAGCTCTATATGTATGCAAATAGGCAAAATCCCTATTATAGCTAAATTGGAAAGCCGACTCAACAAGGTAAACTCAAAATCATACCTAATATTTAAAAATCCTGTATGGCAAGGCATTGGAAAGACACGTAGATTTCGTTTCGATGTAAATCAAACCAGAATTTAATATTTACTTTCAAACATATTTCCTCTTTTTTTATCTAATTTTATCTATTTTTGGACAGTACCTAAGTTTAGGTCTAAGAAATATAATATTTAAAATTTAATTCAAATATAGCAAGGAATATAAAAATTACAAAAAATTGAAGAACAGTTGAAAGTCGGTTCCTTCATTTCTTTGACAAATATTTCCATTAGCTAATTTAGCTGATATATTTACCCAACTATTGTGTGTGTAAAGTGACGTTCAAACCCGATATAAATATATCTTGCCCAAAAGATTCCGCTATATATAGGGATGTGTACTAAGTCCATTATTATTCACACTAATTATGGACAAAGTACTTAAATAGTTTAAGAAGAATTTAAGGAAATGTAATATAGCAAGGTGAAGAATGGAAAATGTGCAAATTTCCAAATTACTATATGCAGACGACAAGGTGATTTTTGGAACAGAGAAAGAACTACAGGATAATCTAAATATATACTGTAGGGGACGCGGTGGCTCAGATGGTTCAACCAGTTAGCTCTGTCCATGAGTGTGTGTGAATGTCCTAGGATAAGTGCATGTTAGTGGGCACAATAAGCTCTTGAGGCTGCAGTGCCTGTAAGTGCGCCAAAAAAAATAATAGGGAAATGCAAAAAGCAAACATAAAAATTAATACAGAAAAGACAAAAGCAATGGTTATAGCAACAGAAGAAAGAAGGTACAACATAACAATAGAAGGAAAAGAAACAGAGCAAGTGAACAAATTCAAATACCTAGGGACATATATTAGTATTAACGAAAAGAATGAAAAGAATTTCTAACGCTATAAAAACCACCTTTCAGGGAAAAGCGAAAATACCTAAAGAAACTAAAATGGAAGAAGTAAAAAAAGGAGTGCATGTGGCTTTAGCTTACGGAAGGGAGTCGTGGGTGATCTCAGATAAGCAACAAAGTAGAATAGCAAGCACATAAATGAGATTCTGCAGAAAAATAGAGAGAAAAGCAAGAGAAGACAAGATTAGGAATATAACGTACAGAGAGCAGTCAACTGTCAACAAGTGTCTAAGAGATAAGATTTTAGGAGATGGAATTGATGGGATAGTTTTCTTTTTATTTTATAGAAGAGTCTTCTGTACCAGCCTTTGTCGAAGGCTTTTTGTATATTTACAAACAATAAAGCACATATTTTTTTCTTTGAGATGACCTGTGATATAATTAACTATTCTATGGTTGAGTGACTCTCGTGAAATACAAACTGATGCAAAGGAATTAGTTCGTCTATTTGTGTTATTTCTTTGATTTTTTATAGTAATAATCTCAAGCAGAGATGCTTACCATTTCCTCTATTTTTTATTTTGGCACTATAAGAAACTTATTTTGAAATACAATGGGACTGAAGCAGATGATTAAGCCACGTAAATTATACGGATACCTATAACAATACCAACAAAAAACCAACACTTAAACCAGAAAAGGCAGGGCTAACAATAAATACAAATAAAACAATGGATATAAGAATTGGAAGGACATTAAATGATAAATTAGTAATTGACAATAAAACTCTAAACACGGAAGTTAAGTTTTGTCATCTAGACTCTATGGTAACACCAGACAGTGGATGCAAAACAGATATAGAGACCCGCATAGATAATGCTAAAGGTGTATTTCTCACATTAATTCCGGTGCGAATTTCTACTTAGTAGTCCAGGAAAACCAAGCTCTGAATTTTCAATTAGAATATTAAATCGGCTCTCTTCTACGAATGTGAATCCTAGCTAAAAACCAAAGCCCCAAACAATAAAATACAGACCTTTATAAACAGATTCTTAAGACATATTCTGGGTATTAGATGGCCAGAAGTAATATCCAATGCAGATCTGCGGATATTTGCTGAGGAACAACCAGTACATATACAAATAAAAAGAAGAAAATGTAACTGGATAGGACACACACTCCGCAGAGAAAACAACAACATAACAGAGACAGCCTTAGACCGGAAACCGCAGGCAACATTAAGACCAGGCCAACCAAAGACCACGTGGCAAAGAACGATCACCAATAAAGCCAAGACAGCAGGGAAAGAATAGAGAGAACTAAAAACTCTGGCAAGCAATCGGACCCGCTGGAAATATACTATGAGAAGTCTATGTCCCTAACAGAGTTAAAGGACATACAAAAAAACATTTTTTGGTAAATGTTTTAGTACGTTCCTCACTACAAGATCATAGCCCGAGGCTTTATATGAGTTGGTTAATTTTATTTATCTGTAAATTTCAGCAGGAGAAACAGACCTTATAGACTTCTATTACTGCATCAAATAGTTTGTATTTAAATGGTAATGTTATGAAAATTTACGCAAGGTGTTCTCCGAAGGTGCTTGCTTTCTCTTCGTTAGATCTAGTTATTTGTCACGAGCTTTACGTTTTTCTACAAGTAACTGCCTTATGTGTAGTGGTATGTAGTAGACTTTTGTTACATATATATCCCAGTTGGTGTACTTGTTGTGTATTCTGGAGGCAATATCTCCATACACTATAGATGTATTAATCGTTGCAATTATTAGAGAGTTGTCTGAGGATAGATCAAAGCTGGGTATATGACAAAATCTCTTGGTGATGAAAAAGTCTAGGAGATCGGGTATTTTACTGGAATTGGAGTGCCAGTAGGTTGGAGTACCGGTCGATAAAAAGGAGTAATTCTTTGTTTTGGATCAAATGTGCCAGTTCCATCCCTTTGGTAGTTTTTAATTTAAAGCTCTTAAAGGTGCTTTTCCTATTGATGTCCCCTTTTGCTATGAACTTTGTTCCTAGAGTTTGAAAGAAATCCTCAAATTGTTCTTTCTTTATGTTGTGACGTGAAGGACAGTAAACGACAGCTACCGTTAGCTTGTAGGTCGTCAGTTTTACTTTGACTAATGTGGCCTTTAGAAAGTTTTAACATATTTTATCATTTCATAATGACTAATAGTGTTCCAGCATGGGAAGTATTATCAGGGTGATTGATGTAATAGGTGAAACATTGAGGTATATGAAAATATAATCTGTCTATAAAGTGGGTTTCACTGATAAGAAGAATATCTATAAAGTTGTAATGAAGGAATACATCTACTTCCTGTTTGTATCACAGAAGGCCATTGGCATTCCACAGGGTTATACGTAGAAAGGTAGCGAATTTTGTTTGTATTAAGTGTTGAAACATAGTCTCAAAGCAGTTGGTTGCATGCCACGTCTGGGAGAGTAGGTGGTACGGCCGGAATAAGTGGACTGTATAGGTAATTTTGAATTTTGAATAAAGAACTTCAAACAGTTCTAAAATTAAAAACACTAACTTGTGGAAACGGCGCTTCCCGCAGATATCGGTTCCCTGCTGTTAGTCCTGGGGCTTCCAGAAGAAAAGGAGAAGGATATGGATAAAAATTAGTACAAGTTACCCCAATCTTCACAGCAGACGAAACGGGGGCGTCTTTCTGCTATAAAGGTTCCCTCGTCAAGCTGATAATTTGTCGGCGAGAGCACAGCGAAGAAATGCCAAATGCAAAAGCGCGAACAAAGGCAAATGCGTGATGCCGCGAACAAAAATGCGAAATTCAGGTTTTAATAAAGCAAAAGTATAAAGACGCGTGAACTTAACGTAATTGAAATGGCCAGTTTAAAAATGAATAAAGCAAAGGCTTAATGTCGCGCGAACTAAACGAAACCAACGTGCCAAAGCAAGTGCTAAAATCCAATTGCACGAGCGCGGCCCGCGGCCCAGACCGCCCGGGCATATCGCCCGCGTGCTGGACAATTGGGCCGATAAAACAAATCTCACATATATGAGAGGGAATCCAATTATATCCGGCCCTAAATTAAAATTTCAAAAAATAAATATAATTAGGAGATTGGCGCGAACAGTAGGAATTTGGAGAATTATTTTTTGGCTGAAAATTGAGTCTGTTATTCAATCCGTTTAAGTTCCATTCCACTATTCTTATCTGAGTGGTCATTATTGGGGTTAACTTGTTAATAACAGCTGTAAGCATTAATAAAATTAAGTTGTTTTTATGTTTTTGTATTCGTCTAGGAAGATGGTAAGTTTATTAGTTAGTCATTGTTAGTTCTTCTCGCTGCTATTTAAGAATAGCTTGTAATGATCTGGAAGGAGTTATGTAAAATTTGGTAACTAGTTGTTGTAGTTATTAATAGGCTTATTTTATTTGTTGTTCTTGGTCATATTTCTAGGTTTAAATCTTTATAGACAGTGCATCATTTATAATTGGTAGGATGATTGCAAGTTCCAAAAAGTGCTTGTAGCAGAAATATTTTATTAAGTTTTCTAAAAGTTTCACTATCGTACGCTCATTCGCATTTAACGCAGTAATAAGGCTTTTCCCGGTAAGTTTTGGAGTAACCATATGCCTGGCAACGTGTACTTGATTATTAGCGCTTTTGTTCTTATTTTAGTATTTTATGGAATTTCGAATTTATATATTTGTTTGTTGGTGATTGTGATTCAAGATCCACGAAAAGCATTGGTAACGGCTCTTTACTTACTCTATGTCTGATATTTATGGTATTCCTTACAGAATGACCTAGCTCATGTATATTATCCTTTATGTCTTAAATGTCTTAAGTTGAATGGTATAGATTGTGTATGACAATTCTGTAGACTCCTTGTTTGATTTGATATATGTAACGTTTTAAGTTTTCTTCTTGTAAATGTAGGATCAGCTTCCTATATGCGTGGATGGTTTTGTTATGTATCTTTACCATGTTGTTAGATAAAGTTTTTGAGTAAAATTTTTCCTCTTGATGACTTTGTTTAGGTTATCAGTCATAACTTTAAAATCTTCTTCTTCTTCTTCTTCTTCTTCTTTAACCCTTTTTTTAATTTTAACCTAGACGGGTGTCGGGTTTGTCAGCTTTAAAATCTGCAATTCCATAAATATATACTGGGAGTTAAAGACTGAAGATTGTGTTTTAGGGTTTGTTTGGTTATTGCTTTCCCAGTTTGACCATTATTTTGTTTTAATTTATTAAATACTTAGAATATATTCTTTGTACTAGTTGGGAGTACGTTTTCAATTGCAGTTGTTTTATTTTTTTTGAAAATAAATTGCCAATGGTATTTATTATCAGTGTCGTCCGGATTTGCAATCATTCTCTGGTCTTCAGCAATTTTATTGTGACTAAGTTGTGCGAATTGTGATAAAGTTGTTAGACAGTTAGTGTTAGTGTTAGACATATTAGTAAATAGAACTTATTGGTATTGCTGGCAAATTTAAGGTATAGGTGTTTGAATTTGACACATTTGAAGTAGTTGAAAGTTTGATTATGTCGGACTTTATCTGATTTGTGTATATTTACTGTGATCGAATTTAGTGTTGCATTGTGGGAATTGGTTAAAAATTACTCCAGTTGTTTTACAGGACAGATATAATCCCGGCTAGAAACATTTGTATTTATACGATAAATTAGGCGCATTTTAGTATGTATACTGTGCGTCAATGACCTTGGTATCAGTCGCATGCACTAATCGTAACCACCTCGGCCGACTTTCAAAGATAATAGAGCGGTGATCGACAGATCTTTATTTTTGGCAAAGCTGCGATTTCTACGCTAACTATAATAAAATAGTTTGCCATAATTTTCGAACATTTAATAAAATTTTATATCAAAATGTTTAAATTTAAAATATGTTATAACTAATTATAAAATAAAACCATGTTACAGCAGACTGCCCTATATTTAATTAGATCAGTTTATATTTAGGACTACGATTACCTTTGCCAAAACATTTATAGCGAGATGCTATCAGTTTGTTGTTTTATACTGCGAGGTACTTCACACGTAAAGTGTTTCATAATGCAAACGGATGTAAACTATTAACTACCTTTTAAGAGTAATTACGTGATAATTAATTGTAAATATTTTTGCAGATGTGTAATAACTTAACTATATTCAATGTACCTTAAAATCACAAATTGCTTGACATCACTTATATAAAAGTCTGGCGTTATTTCGGCAACAGGCAAATACTGTCGTAAAATTGAATTGTTACATTTAAACACAACTGGTCCTAAAAGTTTCTACTGCCGATTAACGCAACATAACTTTGTATAAAGTTGCTAATTTTATTTATATTTTGAATGGTGCTTTAGTTAATGTGCAAAATTAACTATAACCATAATTCGCTCTCTCGCTTTTACTAAATAATAATACTGAAGTACACTATAAAACTTATTTTGGACAATCATTCAATTATTCGCATTCCATAACTACTTTTAGCTTTTAAACAAACATAAATAGTGGTCGATAATAACAATATTTATTTTATTATAATTTTCTTAGTTTCAAAGTAAACAATTCCGGTGCCCTTAAAGCGATGATTTCCAAACGAAAACCAAATCTACAACAGAAAAACTTGGACTAAACATTAACAAGAAAAATCTTAGCATATAAGCAAAGTAATCTATCAATTTGACATACAATCCTATAAATAAAATAAAAATATTTTGACCTGCTCATATAGTAATACTGATTTTGAGAAATAAAAGTTTATAAACATAATTTATCTCAAAAATATCAAACCAGTCTAAAATAACTTACGAAAGCAAATTGTAATGCTCACGCGTAAGTAAGGACGGCCTCTTTCCATCGTTGCATTTATAATTACTGAGCGAGTAGAGCAGCTAATTGGTTTCAAATTTTTAGCAGAGCTAAAATAATCGTCAGCTAAAACATTTTAGGTAATTCAATAAGCTTTCTGAAACACAAGAAATTAGTTCAACCTAATAAGAGATAGTACGAACGATTCAAAGATGATCAAAAATCTGGTAAAAATGATCCACAAACTGAAAGACATTGTGCTGTAACAAATGATTTCCTTCAAACTACTGGCAATAAACTAGATTTCCTCAAATAGGTTATATGCGGGAATAAAATGGGGCTCTACGGTTATAATCTAGAATCAAAGACTTGACAGAAGTGAGTGTGGTTTCTAGTATTTAATTTGAGGTAGGCTTAATGATTAACACAAACCACGCAATTAAATTAAATAATATGTGGTAAAGCCCGCGAGAATATTATTTTTATTGAAACATGTTGATAATACCAAAAAATTTGTATATTTTTAATTTATAGTTACAATATTTCGTCTAATCTAAATATAATACAAAAATATCTTTTTAGATAAACTACAATTATTATAATAAACCGGTCTGTTCTAAAAGTGATCATATGTAATAATACTCACTAATAGAAAATAAGATAAAAATAGTTTATAAATATAAATAGACAAGCAACAAATAAACTTGGTAGCTAGAAGAACCGAGTCTACAAAGCGTTGAGCAGGGTTTTTACCACGATGTTATAACTACAATCGAGCAAAAAGGCCGATATTGAAATAAAAGTGAAAAACAACAAATAAAGATATTTAAAATTGCAAATGTGACAAAAGTGAGCAGCAGCAAAAAAGAGGAAAGTGAAAGAAGAATGTATTCTTTTGAATATCTTTAAATTCTTCCAAAAAATAAGAAACATATGACTCCAGACAAACCAGTAAAAAAACGAAAAAATAAACTTGAAATAGCAGTAGGAATAGAAAAATTAAATTGAATGGGATAAAGCTGATTTCGACTTACTTTCGGGTTTAAACTAGGCTATTGTCAGCAAGCAGACAGTTTGTTGCGTTGAAAACAACCTAAAAGCGATCTAAAGCGGTTGAAAACCCTTTAAGGGCGCTTCCTATCGCTAAGGGTGCTTTAAACTGTTTTAAGGGCGCTTATAACTACAACAAACCATCAATTTGCTGTCATTTAATCAAGTTTCAAACCCGAAGGTGAGTCAAAACCAACTCTTGACAAAGAACTAAGAGCAGGCGTAGAAATAAAATTTACAAGATAATTAGAAAACCAAACCTAACTGAACCTGATTGTCCAAAATGATAAATGAAAAGAGCAAAGTAAATAATAAAAAGAAACAGCAATTTACCACAGCAACGACTTAACAAAATAAAAACATAAAAGCAAGAAACTTAAGGAAAAATTGCATAAAATTGAAATGAAGGAAACAAAATGAAAATAAAACTTTAAAAAGTAGTTTTGTACAACAGAAAATAAGAATTCAAAAGATAAAGAAGAAGTACAAATAGACGGTACGATAAAACCATTCTTGCATTATGTAGGTCCTTATAAACCGTACATGCTTTCTAATTAGCAGTATGATCTCCATTGGAATCGGCACATTTAACGCATTGATAGTGCAATATGTCTAAACAATCATCTGGTACACCGGATTTGTTTTTTTTTATGATGTGATGTTGAAAAGGCCGAATGTTTTCGAAATGGTTGATATCTACTCATTGACAGATGCCATTTCAGAAGCAATGAAGCCTTGGTCTACAGCACATCGTGTGTTTGTTTACAACACCTTCATTGAAATGAGGTGCTTACACAGCGACGATTTCGAAACGATTTTAATGTTGGTCGTCATGATCGCATTCCAACACGTAATACTATTATGAAGTAAGTGAATAGTTTTCAAACAACAAGATCTTTGAGACCGGGACCAAAAGAACATTGAAAGGATGCAACAAGCGGTGGACGTCAGCCCTCGTCGTTCAGCGGTACGCCACGCTCGCGCTTTCCGGATGTCAGACAGGTCAGTTCGCAGAATCTTACTCTTGGACCTCCATTTCAATCTCTACAAGGTTATGGTTGATTAAGAAGTGCGGCAAAAGGACTTCGTGAGACAACATAGGTTTGCAGAAACAATGATGGACTTGCTGACAGACGATATCGTTTTGATTATGAGTAACGAAGTTTACTTTTATTTATCGGAGACTGTAAGCAAACATAACTTTTGGTATTGGGCGCCCAAAAACCCGCAAGAATTGCATCAACAACCTCTGCACTACAAGAGAGTACGGTTTGGTGTGGCGTATCTTGAACTTGCATTATTGTGCCTTATTTTTTTGTAAAACAGACAAAGTGTCTGCTGACACAGATCGCTACTGTGATTATTTTCTGCCAGAATTAAGAAGACGACGCATTGACCTCAACATACTTTGGTTTCAACAAGGTGGGGCGACTTGCCTTGGTGACATAGGTTGTTTAGTTGATTTTTTAGCTTACATACTCTAGTCTACCATTGTCTTCTAGTTCGGCTTTTGTGTTTAATTAAGTCAATTACGTATAGGGACGAGACATTTGTATTGTTAATTTTTTTACATGGTTTTGATACAACTTGTATAGAGTCTTGTATTGCTTTTGAGAATGCCTCTATATGTTGATTAATATCTTGTGCTTGTGAATGGAACTGAGTTATGTAATTGTATGTCTAATATCTCCTAAAATTGACTCCAATCCTAAGAATTAGCAATTTAAATAATGGAATGTACACGGATAGATGATTGAAATTCAGTTTGGGTATTACTTTTTGTTGGATGGGCAAATGAAAAAGTTTGATGAGCACAATGTCTAGTACGTCACGTTGATGATCATCTTTATATGTGTACATTTATTTGGAGCTAATATATGTAATTGGTATTGCTAAATCGTTAAATTTTTTACCATTAGGGTTGCTTGCGCGATATCCCCACAAAGTATTCTTGCTATGTAAGATTCTGATGGCAGTTATATTAGTTGTGTTAATCATGACGGATATTGTTTCTAGGACAGGAACATTTACTGGTCGTTTGATAGAAATTGCGACCCCTCTCCATGCAGCTTCAGCCGGTTTATCTTGGCAATAGATTTGATAATCGTTTACTCTATATATTTTATCTTCTGATAAATGAGTCTCTGTGACACACGCCATACCTACGTTGTACCTTGCCAAGAAGGAAATGAAAGTTGGTCTGTGGCATTTCATGCAATTAGAAGCAATTTAGTATTATGAGTTTAAGAATAGTTTGAGGTAAATTATGTATTGAGAACGTTTGGTAGAATTCTTGAAAGAATGTGTGTAAGTATAAAGGATTTAATAAGTAATATTAAGGAAGTTATTAATTCACTAAGTAGCTATATAATTCCGTGGTTAAGAGTAAAAGGTTGTGGAGCTGATTCGTTATTTTGTTTACTTGGGTTTGTTTTAGGTTGTGTGACTTACGAAAATGTGACTAGAAAACGTGAACGCTTATCGATGAATGTTTTTTGGGTTTTTTATTGCCATCCGGTGTTTTTAAAGTTCAATGTGATGGCTGCATCCTTTGTAGCTAGTTAGTGGTTTTCACCACAGTTTACACGTTTTGAGAGGTTATTGGGGATTTTATTGCATTGATTAGGTAGATGCTCTACGTTGCATTTTACACAGCGTGGTTGAAGTGCACAATAATTTTTTGTGTGCCCATATCTAGCACTTGTGTCATTGAGGAATGTAATCGGTTTTTCTCTTCAACGGTAACGATTAAATGTTATATAGATTTTACATTATAGATCTTCTTATCTGCATTATTCGCTGTAAAAACAACTGCACAAATTGGGAATGGTTCTTTATCTATATTAATTAAGCGAGTTACACTTTTTATCGGTAAGTTTTTAGATGACAGTTCTTCTTTAACTTTGCGTTCTGATAATGACGTGGGCACGTTTTGATGACTACTGACAGTGGTTTTCGTTGGGATTTCGGAATGTATGAGACGAGGGGTGGCAAAAAGGTATTTTTGGCGTCCAAGGCTGACAATATTTAACCCGCCTTCCCTCAAATTTTTGCAACAGTGGGTGAAAGTAAAATTTGCCAAACGATCCTAAAGATAGACAACCAAACATACGCTTAGAGCTCAGCCAAGCCACATTTCATATCAGCTTTCTTTGCTTACTTTCTTTTCAAATATATAGATAGGTTATTCATATAAAATTTCATTAAATTTCGGTAATTATCGTAATATATCAGGTTAATTTTGAAGTATTGGTTGCATAAAATGTTGAGAATTCTCTGTTTTCTGTGATTTAAATACAGATAGGATATTTAACAGTGAAATCCTAGGAAACTAACAAATATATAAAAAATTCATGACAGCTATCGCGTTGTCAAAAAATATATACTAGACTACAAAAAATTATATTCAAAAAAAATTTAATGTCAGGGTAAATAAGATACATGAAATCCAACAGTTTTAACTGTGTGTACTATATTTCAGTATACCTCATAATTGTTGTTTGCTACGAAGCATTCTGCGATCCGTTCGTTACCAAAACATCGTTATTTTTGCAAGTAAATTTAAAATTACCCAGTTTTCAGAACTTCTAGAGCAACTGCCAAAAAAGATAAATCTATGCCCTTCGCGCTTTCTGGCAGTTGCGCCATTTGAGCCGTCATCTTCCGGTGCTCTGCAAATGAATCCGGAGCACCAAGTAATTAACGGCTGAAAACGTTTGGCGCAAACAGTTTGCTAAAAGAGCAAGCTCGATCGGGTAGCAAGCTGAGCTTTGCTCTCTTTATTTCAGGGCCGTGCAGACGAGAGCGCTCTTCTAAGCATGTTTTCAGACTCGGCCGCTCTGCTCGGTGCTATCTGCCGCGCCTCCGGTCATCTCTCTGCTTATCAAGGTTTATGCGTTAGATACATCAAAGTTTATCTGTATTTGCAGCGATCGCCGACAAACGGGACCGAACACACTTAATTTGAATGGAGAAGTTGAAAATCCCAGACAAGCGTTGGTGGGCGGCTGCTTCGCGTTATATTGTCCTGTAAATAACGTCCTTTGAAACTCTACCAAACGACCGCTAATGTGGACAGCACCGGAAGAAAAAAGAAAAATTAGGCCTGCACTATCGTTTTTGCGGAAAATTACGTAAATTGTTGTTAACCGCTTTCGGAATGTGGGATAATCGACTTGACTGAATTGCACATTGTTGCCGACCGCAATGCGGTGAGCTCTCACAAAGTGCGGGTAATAATGCAAGCTCTGGGCAATACAGAATCGTCACAAAAGAACTAATAGCCGTCATGGCATTGTTTTATAGTAAAAAGATACATATAACATAACTATCCTGTCCTAATATTTTATTATTCTATTTTTCCTTAACTAATTTTCCAGTAACTAATTATTTGTATTATTGGTTTCATAACAGCAGTTTACGCGACTTGTTTTAGTATTATTTTATTTTTTGCTAGTATTATATGTTTACAATTTTATAATATAACAATAATTTGAATTTAAATTCCGTTGTTATCCATTAAACCGTTTATAATTTATTTTTAACTAGAAAACACTACAGAGATGCGGACTAACAAACACCTAAAGTGTATTCTTGAAAGTAAAACTTAACTGGAACTCCAACGATGAGTTGTATCAACCGCGGCCTATTATAGCGATCAGTAAATCCACAATCAACTTAATCCGAAATTATTACAACTTCAATGCCGGAGTAATTTATCCAGTGACATATTTTCATAATGATGTATTTTCGTCTAATAATAGTTTAAAATGAGCTGACTAAAGTTCATAACCTTAATAACATTTACATTGCAAATGTTGAAACAAAATGGCAAAGAAATTTCAGTTTTATTAAAGAAAAAATATTTTTTAGTTAAATTAACAGCCTGCAAGCTTCTACGACCTGCATTACAAAAAATTTCAAAATACTGCTCTTAAATTATTTATATTCCATAGATCTAATATGAAATGAGGATGGGATAAAGAAGCTAAGGCTTGGATTGGAATACCTCCCTTGGGATGACCTCACCCTACCGTCAACCATAGATGAGGAGGAGCTGGTAATGGGATTGCAGAGAAAATAGCTTGTAACTCATCATCCACTGCAATGCAAACTCTTCTTCTTCTTCTTCTTCTTCTTCTTCTTCTTCTTTATCTTATCCCCTATGTGCCATTACAGCGTTGGAGTTTAGGCCTCGATTCATTTTCTATAGGTGTTCCTGTCCCTTGCCATACCTTTCACTTCTCTTATTGTTTTTCTCCGTCTTGACACTAGCTCGGTTAGGTTGTCGTCCCAAATTGTCCTCGACCTTCCATTTGGCCTCCTGCTTTCTGTTCTCTCTTCATATGTTCGCTTAGGTAGTCTATTACTTGTCATTCGTTGAACATGCCTCAGCCATTTCAATTAATTAGTTTCTATTGTGTGCATTAGAGGTTTTTGCTCTAGTTGTTCTCTTAACTGATATCTGATTATATCTCGATTTGTCTTTCATTGTATCTCTCTCAGGTATCGCATCTCCGTTGCTGTTATTTTTGATTTGTGTTTGTCAATTATGGTCCAGCTTTTAGCTCCATATGTAGACTGTTTTGTAAAGATGTAGATTTTTAACGACTTCTCTTTTCTCTACTAGTGTATGATTGATATGATAGCACACTGTGCTTGTTTTGCTTACTCTGTTTAATATTTCTCTAGCTATATTTTCATCTCTGGAAATAGTTGTTCCCAAATATTTGTAGATTTCCACTTGTTCTACTGTTAATCTGTTTAGTTTTACTCTCAAGTCTTCTCCTTGTTCTTGTCTTTTGGTTATGTTTATGATTTTTTTGTTTTTATTTATTTTCAGTCTCTTTGTTTCTATTAGTTACTGTAAGTCTCTTTCATTACTGGCGAATAGTATTATAGCATTGGCATAGACCAGGTTTTGTATCTGTACTGGTTACATGCTCCAGTTACCCACTTTGAACATTCTTGTATTTCTCCTGCGGTTTTTTTATTATATTGTCTATTACCAAAACAAACAAGAGTGGGCTCAAGCTGTTTCCTTGTTTTATTCCTTTCTTCATTTAAAAGATTTCGAATAAGTCCTATTCAATTTAACTGCACCTTCCAGTTTCTTATATACGCTCTCTATTGCTTAGTTTTTTCTTTGCGTTCAGTTAATTTAGTGTTTGTCATTTATAGTGTCTTGCTACCATATTAATCGCTGACTTTAAATCTACAAAGGCTAGGCATACATTTTTAATGTTTTCCATGTGCTTTTCCATTATTATGCGTAGGGTAAAAATGTGATCTTGTGTTTGCCTCTGTCCTTTGGTTTCTTTCTTTTATCTTTTTTCAGCGCTACTGATCTAAGGCATATTGCTCTATAGTTTGCTTGTTGTACAGTGTAATGAAATTTTTCTTCCAATCTTTTAGTATTTCTTCCGTATCTCAAGCTGGGCGGTATATTCTAGTGAGCAATTTTATTACACTGCCTCTCCCATGTTTCAGTAGTTCTGCGACCATTTCATCTTCTTATGGAGATTTTCCATTTCTTAAAAATTTTACGGCTAACTCCACTTCTTGCGTTATCTGGGTCTTTTCTCTTTCTGTTACTGAAAATTGGTGCTACACCACATAACCCGGAAAAACTCTAACTCCAATGAACTAGGTGCGTCTTTATTGCAATTTATTACGGAAAATAATTTAGACGTACTCTAAATAGACAAAATAAATCTACTTTCATTAATACACAAAGAAAGTAGGTCATAGATGCAATAATGGGTACTACTATGTTTGCTAGTAGGTTTACCAAAAATTGACATGTATGTAAAGGGGTAAGTTGTTCTGACAACAGGTACATTTACTTAAAAATAGGGAGTATCAGCCTTATACGAGAAAACTAAGAAGCCTACCAGGAAAATATAAAAGAATTTTAGAGGGTTAAATAGAACTATTAGGAACAATATAGGTTTAGAGATTATAGCAAGACAGTGGCAGGATAATGTGATCTTTATATATCAAGATAGCTATCCTCAGGTGAAATAGATATTTACGGAAATGCGCCCTGGTGGAACAAAAATCTTGCTCAAATGAGATCACAGGCAAAAAGCAACGCAGTAAAGAATTCGAAAGAATTGAACAATTATATAATCTCTAAATCTAAGGAAAATATGTGGAAGAGGAACTGTAAGTAGGTGGGAATTACTCGAGGTGTCAAGTTTCACAATATACTCTCAAAGTATTCGCAGAACTCAATAATTACACTGAAAATAAAGAGACAGGGGAATACACCAGCACTGGATAGGAAATAATGAAGTAATTATTTAGAATCGCAAATTTGCTGATATATCACCAAATGACGCAAAATTCAGAACTAGAACCCCAAAAATAAACATATATTTAGAATGGGTAAGACGCAAAGAAAGTGACAGATGTAGACAAAATAAAGTGAGTAATCAACTCATTCCAATCTTATAAATCGCCGAAATCTACCCTATTCTGTTGCAGAACGTAAGTGAGTTCCTGTAATACAGGATGTGCGATATACTCAGATCAAGTTATGCTTTGGGGTATATACCGAAATGCTGAAGACTGGTTAAAGTTACTTTTATACCAATACTTAGAAAAATAGGACACGATTGGGCTAAGGCTCTAATAATAATTAGTTTGAGGTTTAGAGATTGACAGATGTATCAACTATAGTATATTAGTAACTCAATTTCTAAATCACGACCCGTATGCATACAAGGACTATCTATAGAAACAGAATTGCATTTATTTATAACCATAGTGGCAAATACTACAGAAAACAAAAAGGTCCATTGATTCAATTTCTAGATCATAGAGAAGTAAATAATTTAGCTAAACAAACTGTATGTATGGTTAAAGAAAAACTTTTACATATATCCCTGATGACCCCCAACATGCCTAATCAAATGTATTGGCAACAACAAGGTGTACCCATGCATAATGCCCCACAACTACAGCAATCATTTCAGCTGCAACAGTCTCCCAATAACCCACTAGCTACTCATCAGGGTATTAATCCTTCAATTAATTTCCAACTACAACCCCCACAACAGCTCATGTCACAACCTACAGTCTTAAACCCACACAATAAGCCTGTTGAACGCATAGTAATGACACTAGCAACGAAGAACCCGAAACAGACAACAAACACTCGTGGCAAGTTGTTAAAAAGCGCAAACGAGAAAGACAAAATAATGAATCAAGTGTTCCCGCCACTTATCACACAGATATCGAAAATCGTTATAATCCGTTATCTACAATAAACCCAAACGAATTAGCCGAAACAGAAGATCGTAATAATAAATTGAACACTGAAAGAACTCCTAAACCACCCCCTATATTTATCTACGTTGTAAAAAACTTTAAAGACATGATCACCAATCTCGCCTTAGTAGCAGAGGAAGAAACCTACTATAGTAAAACCCTAGCTAATGAAACAGTCAAAATCACTGCACATACAATTGAAACGTACAGAAAACTTGTAGGCCACCTAAGAGAAGAAAACATCGTACGCCATACATACCAAATTAAAGAAGAGCGTGCATATCGCATAGTAATTAGAAATTTACACTACTCCATTCCAATTGAAGACATTAAAGCAGATCTAGAAAACGTAGGTCACAGAATGAGTAAAGAACCATTATCTCTGTTCTTCGTTGATTTGGAACCTCAGTCAAACAATAAAGAAATATTAAAAAAGTATTTTTATGTAACACCAAAATAACAATAGAACCACCCAGAAGGAACAGAGACATAATACAATGCATGAGATGCCAAGCATACGGCCATTTGAAATCTTATTGCACCAAACCATATAACTGCGTAAAGTGTGGAGAACAGCACGATTTTAAAACTTGTAAGAAACTCAAAATCACACCAGCAAAATGTGCATTGTATGGAGAAGATCACCCCACCAACTACAAGGGTTGTGCCGTTTATAAGAACCTAGTGGCAACAAGAAATAAACCTAACAATATAACTCGCATAAATCAACATCAAGTATTTATCCCAAATGGAAATACACAAACTATCAACTTGCCAACCAACACAAGGATGCCACAAAGTGGCTCTACACAAAATACACAATCAACATATGCAAACGTCGCTGCTAAAGGCAACCTCACCCAAGCTCCTCAAACACCCACCTTAGGTGAACAACTAACAACTTTCTTTAATGAATTCAAAACAATGTTTTCACAATTAATAAACCAAAATGGTATAATATTAAACCTATTAACATCAATTATTGCTAAACTGAATCCATAATGGCTCGTATTCTCAGAATTGCTACTTGGAACGCTAATGGACTGCTCAATCACAAGCAAGAAATAATATCATTTTTAAATTTAAACAAAATTGACATTCTGCTCATATCAGAAACCCATTTCACCAATCGTACAACTTTTAATATACCACAATTCACGACATATAATACTCCCCACCCTGATAATACAACCCATGCAGGTTCAGCTGTAATTATACGTAGTTCGATTTCTCATCATGAACTACCCTCGTACCAAACTGACAAAATTCAAGCAACAAATATAGTAATAAAGACTCTTCCATGGCACTTTACGGTTTCTGCTATCTATAGCCCCCCAAGACATACTATATCGTCAGGCGAATATAAAGACTTTCTCAGTACCTTTGGTAACAAATTCATCGTAGGGGGCGATTAGAATGCCAAGCACACCCATTTCGGCTCGAGAATTAGCAAACCACAAGGTCGAAACCTTCTGCGAACCATGATTGATAACAATTATGACCATCTCACCAACGAGATACCTATCCACTGGCCAACCGACCCAAATAGACTACCTGATCTTTTAGACTACTTCATCAGTTGCGGTTTTTCAAGAAATAATAGCCTAATTGAGTCAAACTTTGATTTATCTACCGATCACACACCGTTCATATGCAGTATAAGTACCAGTGTCATTAATATACCACTACCTCCTAAACTAACCTCTAAAAATACTGATTGAGCGCAATTCTACCTTATACTCTGCAACTACTACTGTAAGCTTATTAGAAAAAATATTTGAAAGTTGTATATGTACAGGAATTTTTTAAAAGCTATTATTGGTGACAATTTTTAAAAATTTCAATTGCGCCACAAATGGTCTAGACATTAAAAAGTATCTTATAAATAAATCGATGTATGCAAATAGTCAAGTTCTCTGCGCAATCCTGAAAAATTATCAATAAGTATTATGAGTCTCTTACTTTATCTTCTGTTAGCTGGAATGGCATTTCAATAACTTTGATGGAAACATCCTTAGTACCTTTAGTCGTTTTAAAATGAATTTATTATGTTACTTCCTCAATACATAATAACTAAAGTGTGTTACATCTTGAAAATTACTTTTTCTTAAAAAAACATTTTATCAATTGTCGTATATCATCAGTTATTTTTAAAATGAACTAATAAATCAACAATTAAACGATTAGTGATGTAACACCAAACTAAGAGGTACCTGCATAATAAGAGTTTAATACAAGAAAACAATAAAAATATACAAAAGCAATGCGAAAGGAACCCTCATTTGTGCATCCGCGAAAAATAAGCGATGGTAGGAAGGTTCTCCCTGTAACGATATACACAGTAATGCGTCTACGGCATTACGAGAAGTGGAAGAAGAAGAGTATATTGCGATTTACTTGTCCGCTAGATCAATTGAGAATGAACAGTGCCACAAAAAATCTCGTCAAATGTGAAATTATATATAATACTATTTCTGTGTACAAAAGACTTTTGGGAACATAGCAAGCTGTATAATGTTTACGGGCCAAATAAGATGAGTGAAGGTGTCGTACATCAATAGCATCGCATGTTTAAAGATAAATGCATTAACGTTTACAATGGGGCAAAAAGTGATCGCTTATCTTAGGCCAGCGATGAACTTGTGCAGGAAATTGACAAAAATGTCTGTTATGCTCATAAAACAGTGACTTGCGTCGCACCTCCTTGACAATAACACTATGCTTCAAGATGCAGTTACAGGGGGACTCAAACCTTGTAAGACATTATGACAAGTGCCTCAATTTGCATGGTGATTATGTCGAAATATAATGTAATGTTGTAGATTTCTATGTGTATAATAAAGGTTCTGTATCTACGCGACCGCCATTGATAACCAAGCACAGGACTCTTTCTGATTCGCCCTCGTAAAATTGTTTTTTTCTCTAATCAGTCGAAATGCAAAAAATAGACCCCACACATTACAGAATTAAAAAGAAATTCTCTTTTACATCGTGTAACTAATTATAATGTCCATTTAAATAATTACCAATTTATTATATAACTGAAATTTAGAAAAACTTTTGAAAAAGCCACATATGCTGTTACATTGTCATCAAAAAAGTAGTTAAAAAATGTAAAAGTTATTTTTACTTTATTTTCATAAATAAAGCAGATAACTATGTAACATAAGTCATTTTTTTCATATATGTCGTAAATATCTATGAAAACTTGATAGTATAAGCAAAGGACTTCAAATTTGGCCTCGGAAAACATATAGAAGCTTAAATTTAGTTAATAATAGTCCACAAATTCCTTTAAAAGAAATATTATTCTGGCCGGAACGCTGTAGAAAGAGCGCCGCTTGCTTTTAAGTGAAATAAAAGTTTTCTATTAAAACAGCTCTCCCTATTGCTCTTTGAGCATCTTCAAGGAATATACGCCCCAAAGGCTACGTCCTGATGAAAATGGTTAAAAACTTTTATGTTTGACGGATTGCAGCTTTAATTCTCTCCGTTCCCCCTTATGCGTTTCAAAGAGCTATTGTAGCGGACGGCTGCATAAAAACTCAAGTTTTCAACTGAAGGAAGTAAAAGCCCAAAACCTTCTATCGTATTTTTGTAAATTCACTTTATTATATAATTTGATGGAATTTTATTTGAATATTAAGCTACGCCCTTATTTCAATAAAAGAAATAATCAATAAAATGGGAAATTCTGTTTGGGTTTCACGTTGTCCTGTATTCTTTAAATTAAACTTATCTATTTGCTACAATGTTCAACTTTCTTTCATAAATAATAGGTAGTTTTACACAAAATGTCAGTTTGATCATTCGTATCTGTAAAATTACAAAAAATATTTCGACTGATATCTTATAGCCAACAGATATTTTATTTTTCTCTTGTTTCTTCTCTTTTACAGAAATGTTCTCAACAATAGATATTCTAATACAACAGCAGAAAGATTAATCCAGTTTATGGGAGAATTTTAAAGTCGAAACTTTAAATTAGGAAATAAATCCCGTGGACAAGCAAATCTATCAACTGCTGTTTAGTGTAATACAAAGAGTTTCAAGAGTATCAAATACCACCTTTAATCGTCATGTTTTTAATATGAACGCAACAAAATGCATAGACTAAATGTTATCTTTTTCTTGCTATTCAGACATACCTAAAAACAAATTTTTTTTAAAACAAATTGTGATCTGCGACGAAACGTGGATTTTGAACGATAATAGTAAATAAAGTGGAAAATTGTCGGGCCTCAAAGAAGCCCCACCATATTTGATACGACATAAAATGCAGCAGATTATCTTAACCGGTACGCCATCCAACTTATGACTGAGCATGCCATCTGGTTAGGATTCAAAAACTGGCGAAGGACCAAGACAGATATGCATGTGAGGAAGTCGACGGCATCTTACACGTTCTACTAATTTGCGACTCTGGTGAGGAAGCAAAATAAAGATAATTCTTACCAAGGCGAGTAAAAATTGCTATAAGCGATGGGGGGGAGATAAAGGAAATTTTAAAGGTACGTGAATGATGGTAGCTTTTGTGAAATTTTCCAACCGCTGCATAAAATTACTGAACATATGATGGACGCGTGGAAAATATTTGCTAGTGCGAGATGCAAACTCTTAATCAAAGACTAAAGAGAGAGAGACTGTAGCGTATTTTAAGTTAATTATTTCGTTATGTAAGACACTATTATAACTATTAGGACTCGAAGCCATCAATAGTTTTGAGCTGCCTGCCCTAACTCGGATTTTTGTAGTTTTTCTAAATCCTACACTAAGACTACGTACCCGATATCGTTTAAGGAATGAACTTAATATGACGGATTTAAAGAACTAAAAGACTAATGCGATTTGGGAAGTGTCTGTGTAGTGCCATAAAACAAAATAGTGGCCACAGGAGTTAAGCATGTACATGTAATATTTTGTGTATATTTGTTTTTCTCATTTAACAATTGACAGTTCCTCAAAACAGAAAAAGGAAAAACTTTAGTACCAGTGACCATATGCTAACGATTACAACGCTTATTGAGAAAGCCACGGAATATAATCTAACGCTTTATTTAATATTCATAGACTATCAGAAGGAATTTGATAGTATTGAAACCTGGGCGGTAGAAAAAGCTCTGAACAACAATATAATAGGCTATAGATATACACAGCTAATAAGATCGATCTATAATAATACGAAAATGACAATAGAAGTGCATGAAACAACGAAACTCATACCTATAAAACGAGGAGTACGCCAAGGCGATCCAATGAGTCCTAAACTATTTAATGCCGCATTGGAAGAGATCTCTAAAGAGCTGGATTGGAATAAGACAGGAATAAACATAAACGGAGAGAGACTACATCACTTAAGATACGCCGACGATGTTGTTTTAATATCAGACAATATAAAAGACATCCAAAAAATGTTAAACGATCTCAAGGAAAAATCCGAAAGAATGGGACTACAACTAAATGAAAAGAAAACAAAAGCCATGACAAATGATCATAACCCACTTGACATAAGGATAGGGAACAAAACACTTGACTATGTAGAAGAATATATATATATATCTAGGACAAGTGATACAATGCGGAAAACCTAATGAAACTGCAAAAATAGAAAGAAGAATTAAACTGGCATGGGCGGCATTTGGAAAACAACGAAACATTCTAACTAACAAAAAATTCCTCTAAGAAGAAATGTATATAATCAATGCGTATTACCCGTTCTTACATACGCAGGACAAACCTGGACATTGACAAAGGGCACAGTGGATAAATTAGCCAAAACGCAGAGGGTAATGGAGCGCCAGATGTTACATATAAAGATAAAGGATAAGATACGGAATGAATACATTAGAGAAAAAACAAAAGTAATTGATGTAAAAGAACATATAGCAAGCCTAAAATGGAGATGGGCCGGACATACTATGCGGCAATCTGACGACCGATGGAATAAGAAGATACAAGAATGGAGACCCTGGCTGGGAAAAAGATCAAGAGGTAGACCTCAGACCAGGTGGAAAGACGACCTAAAGCATACAGCCGGGCTCACATGGGCAAGAGAGACACAAAACCGAGAAGAATGGAAAATGAGAGGGAGGCCTATATCCGACACTGGATGTAAAGAGGGCTAAGAAGAAGAAGAAGAAGAAGTTCCTCAAAACATGTAGTACAGGTCCTGGTGCACTAACCATCTATCTCACGTCAATTTCTTTTGTCAAGTCAGTTATGCTCCGCTTAAGATCTTAATCGAATTCATCACTTCTCTTGAGATCCGATGACTTGCTGTCAGTTGACCTGTCAGCAGATACTCTTTCCCAATAATCAGGTTTCCTATATTTCTTGGTTATGTTGAGAACTTAGGGTTTTTGTACCGTAAAGGTAGCTATGCGGTCATATTTAATTGTGGGCTATTAATTACGTGAAGCTTAAAAACAACTAAAATGGTAAAGTATATAGTGAAAGAGTAGTAATTGGGCACCTCTTCGCTCCATCGTCCGTACACAGCTATATTTGCATTTTTAAATATTTGTTTTATTCTGGTTGTATCCTATATAATTTGAACTAAGTATTGTTATACTATTTGATTGTCTTCGTATACCAATAAAAGTCATGAAATCTTGTTTATGGTACCGGTGTGGTAAAAACTATATGATTTAAAATGCTATGAGTTCATATATATGGTCTGTTCCAAAATTATCTAGCTATATAATACAAAAAATTTTAACCAAAACAAAAACACATTTTTATATTTAGTAAAAACTGTAGAAGATAGAAAAACATTGTACATAGTCTTAATTCTCTTTAAAGTAACCACTTTGCAATCTCATAGACTACTTGTAGCCCGTACCTATTCAACATTTTCACCATTCTGCTTGTTGATGGTCTTCCAAAAATTGGTTCACTTTCAACGGATTCGCTTCCATATCGGAATCGTTTGAATCATTCATTTTATAGTTCACGAAAGTCCTTTTTTTGCTCAGAAATATATTACAAAGCAACTATTATATAATACATGTAATTACCGGCTTCTAAATGCCAACTGACATGCTCATTGCAGTCCATTCTCATCGGCTTCCCGATTAAATCTCAGTCGCATATAATCAAAACTGATTGTATTAACTTTGTCTCGGTACTTTCCGGGTACACCACATACAACTGAATTAGAAAAGAATATTTTGAATTAGAAAATTGATGTCGATGATTTCGTTATCGATCGAAACTAACATATGAATCGGCTGCAAAATGCATAAGAAAGTCGGAGATATTTGTTAAAAAGTAGGTAAAACAATATTTGGAGGTTGGAAATATAGACAATTTGCCGAAGATGAAATAGCCCGCGTCACAACAACGAGGTATGATAAAGCTATCTTGCGACTCTTTTAATGCAAGTCAGATCTTTTGCAACACTGTACCCAAGTAAAACTTCACAATAAAGGAATTTAGTTTTATCTAAATACGATTCGGAGTCTCCTGCGTGAAATAAACGCATTTTTCAGTCAACTTGAACAAACCTTTATTATTTATAATTACCTGGAAAAACGACTGGCGTAGGCAAAGAAAATTTATATAGAGATTAAGACAACGTTATCTTTATGGACAAATCTTTATGGACAAATCTTTATGGACAAATCTTTTGGGCATGGTCTTCAACCCACAGTAAAACATCCTGTAAAAGTGCATATTTGGGAATCCTTCTGCACAAGCAGTTTTGGTTGCCTCTTTTTGTTTACAAACAATTTAAATGCCGAAAAATGTGCACTATCTACCAAAAATACTTTCTTAAGTTTGCTGAAAAGTTCTTTGTTTCTGACAGAACAAGTCGGGTGCTGTAAGAAGAGAATGACCCTAAGCATCGTAGCAAACTATGCAGTACGTGGAAACAATAAAATAACGTCACTGTGATAGGAATGGTCAATAATGTCCCCAAACAATAATCCTATTGAAAATTTGCGGTCGTACTTAAAAATAAAGCTAAGAGAAAGCCATTGTAAAGTGTGAAGTAGCTTTCATTGCAAATTAAGAAGATATGGCAATGTATGTTAAATAATAATTTATTTTTTTAATTAGAACGCTCACTTTATTATTGAACAGACTGTACATACAGATACATATATAATACAGACAAGATGAATTAGCCACCAATATGGTTAAATCAGCACTCAAAAGACTACAACAGACCATTTCATATATAAAGCAAAACAAAACGAGAAAATAATTATTGATCGTTTTTCGATGCATTCACAGATTTGTACGGTGTGTCTTTCTACATGCAAATGGCTAACTACTACACTAATGGGGAAAACACAAATACTTCGAACATTTATCTAAGAAATAGCACAGGAGACGTTTGCTTATGTTGGATTATAGTTAGGCGTTATTAATTAATTATAATGAAGAAAGTTCAGTAACTATTAAGTAGCAGATAGAAGAGTTTAAAGAATTCCTTTAGAATTTGCTGACTACCAAATTTAATTATTATAAGATATTGGAACGCTTCATTATATTTTTAAAGTTATCTTAAACTCGAATGCGCAAGTTGAATCTGCAAATATATAAAAAGCAAATAAATGATTGTCAATTTCAAATAAGTTTTTTACGTCATGCTTCTAAATTTTTAATACAATTCTTTTTTATATTAATTACTTATTACCTAACCGTAGCTAGTTTAATAACGTTCAACAGTTTTCTAGTTACTAACAATTACGTTCTTTATTAAAGCTTTCATTACCAGCTTCACTTTCATATTTCTTTCTAAATATCTAATTAAGGGAATCGTTAGAGCAAGTTGGCAATTTCAAGCAAATGAAAGTACTTTGAAATTAAAGCCCTCTTAAATCATTTTTAAGTTTAAGAAAGTTCTTTAATTATTTAAGTAAAACTGATATCTAGTTTCAGTGCAGCAAAGCTTTCTACACACTAAAAAAATGCCTCCTTTCCGCTCTCTACATAATCTGAGTGCGTGTCAGGGAAATATAGCTAATATTGTGCTCTCCTGCGAGCGAGGAAAAGCAATTCCATCAAAAATATAACTTTTCTTCTTCCCATCCTTCACTTGTAGGTGTTCTCCTGCAATTTATTTCTCGCAAAGCAAACTTTCACTTATCAATCTTATCGCAGCATTTGCAAGAGAAATGTATTTCAAAGAGAAAAGTTCGCTTTATCATCCTTGAAGTAACTTGTCCTGCGTCGCTTCTGCGGAGTTCCTTTAACGCTCGTATTGAAATCAGCACTTGCTTCCACAATTTCTTTTCTGATGGAACGTGCCGAGTACTTTTTCTGATAAACTTTGTGTACAAAATGCATCGAGTCAGGAGCGCAGCTTCTGAACTATTAAGATGTGGCTTGGAACAGCACCAACACCTTTGCAGGCGAGTCGTACTGCAATCAGGACAGCATTTTCTAGTTACACAAACGATTATGACAGCGATTTCGTGTAACGCTCCCACATATAACGTCCTGTATAATTAGTTAATGGAACGCATTTGCGAAACATAACCCACGATCAATCTGCTGTCCTCGCCAGCTTCCTCTAATTTTCGAATTAAATGCGATCAACCTCATTTCCACGGGTCATTAAAAATGTTACAGTATTTATAAACATTACCAGAAATCAGTCTCAGCACTCTGCTAGTAATATTTTTGTATTTGTACGCAATTAAATAAATGTGCATTTACCCCAAAATAAGCAGTTAACAGTGATTTATCTGAATAGTCAAATTTAAGTTTACTATGCCTTTACTAAACCTTTCGCAAAAGAAAATTTATGGCAAGCAAAAATAATATAAGAATAAGAATTAATGTGACGTTAAAAGAAAATACAGATAACGTTCCCACGTTGTACTTCCAAACTAATGCACTGAGTTAGATACGGGCGAGAACGTAATTCATCAGTAATAATTCGTAGACGAAAACTTATATCATTAAGTAAAGTAATAGCATTCTCACAGCAAGGACCGAAAGTCTCAACAGCAAAAGGGATGAATAGATAACCTTGATCGATGATGGTTTTGTACTTATTCCTCTTCTTTGTAGCTAGTTCGGCAGCAGAACCAGTTTTGTTTAAAGAAATGTCCAAGTATGAAGAGGCCATTGTATTACTGTATGTGAAATGCCAAACTAAAAATTTTCCTTTATTTCACAGTACTAAAGTCAAAAGGTGAACCAGTAGAAGAAGTTGCACGTTTTAAAACTTCATTAAATTTTTTATGTCTGTAGTGTCTTCCTGCGCTCTTCTCACAACCGTGATAACCAAAACTATCCACTTCTGCTCCGCAGACGCATTTGTGGAAAAAGTAGATGTTTAATCCAAGGCAAAAACCAATAACAATCCTGAGTTGTCATTAAGAAATGTGTCTAGGGCCAATGAAGCTAGTACGTTGTGTTAAGCGGAGGATTCATGGCGATTAATAGATTCAACACAGATCTTCTGTTAATCACTTCCAAAAGTAATTAAATCAATTATTCATTTCAAGTTAATATCCCAATCCTTTTGAAAAGTGAGACATTTCGGAATTAGTTTTCCATTTAACTCTTCCCACATTTTTAAAGCATCTTGATAAGCATCAACACTAGCCAAGTTTTGAGAAAAAGGTAATACTGAATTGACGAGAGCTAGAGTTGAGTTTAAAGAAAAAAGAAAGGAGAGTAGAGAAAGATCAATTGTCTTCCTTATAACTAGACTCCCATAACAAACAGGTAACGATGCTTGCAGCAATTAATCATTAATAAGAGAAACATTAAGAATAGTTTCTAATCCAGATTTGAATAAAGTATCCATAATATCTAGGAGCCCCAAAACATTAAAGCCAAAAACAGTACGAAGAAGGTATACTAATTTTGGTACAAGTAGACAATTCTGAAGCATATAATATGCAAAGTGAGATTTGATGATCTTCAGACGAAAGATAAGTAAGTCTGTCTTCGATAATTTTTTCTAAAATTGACAAAATTGCACTTTATTAATCTGTAGTTTTAAGTAAAGAAGACCTTCCTTGATTATTGTTAACCCTAATGAGATAGCATTTAATTCGCTTACTATAGATGGGTTAACCTCAACAAGAGAAAACAACACATTTGTTTGGGTTGATGACAAATCCCAAAGATTCAAAATGTTTTTGTAAAAACCTTGTAAAACAGTATTGGGGCCTCCTGCTATTGTTCTGTCATCCAGCTGTCACGTGTTGATCTTTGATTCAAGTTTTGTGATTATAGGATGTATGCACAAACTAAAGAGTAGAGGTCCGGAAGGATCACCTTGTTGTACACCAGTCCTTGAGTCAACAGATTGCGAGCCATGAAAAAGTAAGTCTGGACCGTAACATCGCAGGGAAAAGAAAGAAGCCGATGGAATTTTATCTTTAATAGTTTCCAACATATCCACATGCACGAGAGTATTAAAGTCATTCTTGACGTCGACTTTAAGAATAACTTTCCGAGTCATCGAATAACGGGTAACGCAATTTCTTAGAGGATATACAGTGGCTTCACATCTACCCATAAAAGCAAAGCCCAGTAGCTGAGGTCTTAAACAATCGCTCAATGGGGGTTATTGACAAAAAAATTTTACCACCAAACATTATATTGCACAATTTCGTGACAGCCAGAAATACTTTGTTGAACAGAAACGCATAAATCCATAAAGTGTTGAGGAGTGAATCCGTCTAACCGCCCTGCAGATCCCCTTTTAAAAGTTAATGGGATAAAGCTGAAATCAGGCTTTGGTGCATCAGTAAAGTATTTCTTCGAAAGGGGGTGTGTTTCGAGTAATTTTATACAAGTAGACGAATTTTCTGGAGCTAACTCTTTGAAAAAGAAAGGAACCCGACTGGCTCCGGAGATATCTCCATCAGATACCTTGCTTTCCACACGTCTCAGGATGTTGATACTAGGCTTAATTTTTTTGGATAACGATGAAAAGTCTTCATTTTGATGTTATTTTTTACGTTATATGCAAGGGACTTTTTGTAATTTTCCAAAATTTGAACAGCATAAAGTGTAAAATTAGATAGGGATCGCCAAGATTTTGGGTCATTTTTGCCACGCAGTCATTTTTAGATTATCAAGTGTGTAAGCTGTGACAATTACAAATTTGGAATATTAGCTTGAGGTGCAAGATCCTTGTGCTTCTTTAAGAGGTGAATTCGTAATCCTATCATCTTAAGTATTTGTGACAATGTTAACATTCAATTATAGCGTTTGAGGATTCTGGTTTTTGGGTGGCTCCATTGGTCACTGACAAAATCAGAAACAGGACAATTGTCCCAACTTTACGTCAATATCAGTTAAGAACGCGCATTTAGCATGAAGCTAATGAGAACACAAATTACAGAAAAAAAAATAAACAAAACCGTAATTTGTTCTTTTTACTTATTATTTGAAGTTTTTTTTTTCTATACATCCTCAATCCATCAACAAACAAAATAACAGATTTTGTGTTGACACAGGTTACTAGTTTCTTGCATCTTCATGCAATCCTCAAGCAATTAGTATTTTATAGTAAAAATACTATTAGTGTCCTTTGTTAATTATGCAAAGATGCATTACGTTAATATTACAAGTTACGGATTTATTGGAAAAAAGCGTCCTAAAATTTATGGACGCTAGTGTATGTCATATGCACAACATTCCCCTGTTATTTTGACCAGACTTAACATGTGCTTTTGGATGCAAAAAATCTTCATTTTGTGAAAAAAGAGGACAATCCGCCAAACTGCTCTGAGCTTTGTACTATTGGACTATTCTAAAGAAACACTTAAGACAAAATGGCCAAAAAGCTAAAACAATTCAAAAATCAACAAATATGACGTGTAGCTAACCGAAAAGTTTCAGTGGAGTATGTGCGGATGTTTATGGAGGGTGTTCGACCAAAAGTTAGAAATTTCTATCGTTCTTTCATGTTTATAACTTTTATATCACTGGTAGATTTTGATTATGTTGTTTTGTAATTTCAAAATAAAATCACCGCAATGTTTTAAAAAGTTCATTATTTGCAACAATAATTTACTGCCCATTAAGTAAAAGTCCTTACTTGTCCTGTGGTACACCCTAGTATAGTTTGAGTTGGGAAAAGGCACAACATTTGATAAATAATACTGGAACTCACAACACATTACTAATATTTATATATAAAATTACCATCAGCCTGGACAGTAGCGGTTTGCATAAAATCGAAAACTACATCATTAAGAGTCAAACTTTCTGAAGTGAGCCACTAAAAATCAACATGTTGAATTTTTCTATTTTTTCTTCGTTATTATTAACTGTATGTCGAAATTAATGCTCTAAAATATTTTTTAAAAATTTTTATTTTTGCATAAATTATAAACAATATATATATATATATATATATATATATATATATATATATATATATATATATATATATATATATATATTTGATGATAATTCAAGGTTTTCCCTTTTCTATATAAATATGCGCAAATCTAATTTGCCTACGTGCTAGTACAAATAATTTTCTACAAGAGTGTCGTTAGCAATAATATGAGCTGTTACACCAAATTAGTTCTTATTATTTTTGACTATATCTCAGTTGTTGTACATATGAGTTCTGAAAACATCTATAGCTTTAGACTTACATTTTTTATGCGAGCTAAAATTTGTTTACCAAGAGTCTGACGACAAACAGGAATAAAGGTGCTGTTAGAAACACCTTCTAACATATTTCGAAACGAAGGCTTATCGACTGTACATAACAGACGCCAATGGCAATTTTCCTGTTGTTCATCCTGATTTCTCAAGTTCACGAACTTTTAGAAAATGAAATACTTACCATTTTAAAGATAAGACAACTTTTTAATCTTTGTTTTATGTTTTTATCTTCTAAATTTTTAGATGTTGGATTAACTATTCGGTAAACTTAGTAATAGTAGAGTAATTTTGGCTAAAACCAAATTGATATTTGAGTATTATTCTTGACAATTTTATTTCATCTTTCCATTTAGAAACAGTTTATAAACAATTAACTTGGTAATGATAAGAGATTTATAGGCTTATAAGATTGGGCTAAGAGCGATAATTTACCCGGTTTAAGTACCATTATGATCTAAATGTAGGTATTTCTATTGTATGGGAAAATACGCTAGATTTATTATCCGATTGAATGTGGTAGTTAGCAACACAGTAGCTTTATTAGCTAATTTTTTCATTACTTGTGTTTTTATGAGGTCGTAGCCTAGAATTTTTTAGAACTTTTATGCCGGACCTTATTTCAGCAGAGGTGAAAGTTATTGATAATGGCGACTGACTTGGAATTTCCAAGAAATCAGCTATTTCATTGTTAATTGAAATTAATACAGTATCAAATGGTTTAAATACTATTAAGAGATGTTTTACAAATTTAATAGTTTCTTCATGGTCATGTTTTAATGTGGAGGTGTGCTGATTTGTGGCCTCTTAAATTTTTTCGTTGCTCTCCATACAGAATGATTATTATAGGTACGCTCGTCATCAAGGCTGCACGATCTATTCCATCTTTTCTTCTGCAGTTAGTTCTCAAATCTGCAATGGTATATTAGTTTCTCTTTGTAATAAGTTGGAATTTTGGATAGAACACCATGTTACTTCCTGTATTGGTTTTGTTAAATATTGTACTGTATCAGATAATAATCACATGTTTTTTTATACCAAGTCATAGATCAATATTGTCTTTTAAAAAATTAGTGATTATTAATGAAAAATAATCAAAGAAGGAATCATAATTGTCTTCAACTAGGAGGTAATTACCAGAGATGTCTGGTACTAAAATAACTGATGAACTTTTAAAAAGGGAAGTACAAACTCCAAAATTTATTTAGAAATAAAACCTAGCTTATTTGAAAGAGAACCAAAACTAAGGGGCAGTTTGACCTCAGGGTTAAGATATGGAGAGTTAAAAATTTGGCTATTTTCTTTACCTGAAAAATAGCCAAACAGGGTTTCAAGTGAGGAGCTAGTCTAGTGGGTACCCTGACAAATAAAAAAAAAAGTTATTTTGCTTTATCAATTTTTTTCTTTTAAATTAATGTCAATTAAAATACATCCTTCCCAACCTCGACCTGGACCACAAAGGTGACCTTTCAAACCTAATTCTCATTAAATCGTATTATAAAATAAATATATATATAATATAAATATTTTAAATAGAAATAAAATTACAAAAAGTTATATTTTTAAAACATTTATTGCACAACTTTAAAATGCAGTTACAAACATTAATAGAGTTGAACATAACCTGTTCATTTTATTTTATTTAGGTTTATTAAAGTAATAGACATTTTATAAGCTATGAGATCTTTATACAAAACATATCAGAGGACTGACTAAGGTAAATTAAATTTGAGATAATTAATAGATATAATAATAATTAAATAGACAAGATCAGCTAATTTTTGCAAGCTTATAATTACAATAAATTAAAAGAAATAATTTGGCCAAGGTGAGAGGCAACACCTTACCACTAGACCAGTTGCCTAATTGAAAACGTGTTTGGCTATTTTTTAGATAAAGAAAATAGTCAAATTTTTAACTCGCCATATCTTGACTTTGAGGTCAAACTACCCCTTAGGTTTGGCTTACACCGTCCTTTTCAATTCTGCTCTTTCAAATGCGCTTGGCTTTATTTCAAAATAAATTTTGGAGATTTGTACTTCTCTTTTTAAAAGGTTCACCAGTTATTTTAGTACCAGACATGGATTTAGTTATGTTTTGTCTCTTGATTACAAGTCCACAAAGAAAAACATTAACGTTTTTTGTTTTTTCTGCATTTTATGTACATAATATGATAGACCTCGTCACCAGCAGATTTAAGTTCTTCTTTTATAATATCAATTGGTACCGAGTAATGTAGGTTTCTTATGCACTATAAACTATTTCTTGTTTTTTATTCCTATTTTAATTACATCATTAAGTAAAGATCTACTGAGGTAGGTTTAATCTTCAGTAACGGTTGTGAGGTTATTTACTACACCTTTACAATTTGTGATGCCGTTTATAAATATCAAAGGCCGTTTTGGTTCCCTTACTGCTGCGTTACAGTTTTTTGTTTGTTTAAGTGTATTCATTGCCATCATCTTCTTGACTATTTGCCATTGGTATTTAGTTTTTGTATTTTATCATTATTAAGATATAAGAGAAATGTATGTAGCTGGTTCAGTATCACAGTTGCAGCGTTATGAGTTATTAATGTGGGCATATAATAATGATAAAGATCTAACGTCCTGCACAGCAGCACTACCTGCAAACTGAGAAGTTAAGGCTCCCATATATTTTCCACTGTGCCCAGTCGTCGCGTATCATCTCTGATGCGGGGCAGTGTAGCAAGCACCACACCTTAAACAGCCGCCATCAATTACTTTTGGTGACTAAGTAGGCCATCCCTTAGACATCAGAGAGATTGGAATTGAACACAGATCTGCCCGCACCGCTACACACGCCTCAACCGCGCAACCACGCTAGCGATCGATAAGTATTTGGTTTTTGTATTTTATCATCATTATTAAGATATAACAGATGTATGTAGGTGGTTCAATATCACAGGTGCAGCGTTTTGAGTTAATAATGTGGGTATGTGTAGTAAAATAATTGTCGATTAGCGACCTTGGTTAGCTTTATTTTGTTAAAAGGTAAACGGGATTTGTCATGATTTTGGAACAAGTTGGTAGTGGCTAAAATAATTAAATAAATTGCTTATTTGACTTGTTGGCTTGTATGACAATCACTAATTTAAGTAATTTTAATGATTTATTAAATAAATGTTAAATTTATAAATTTTATAAATTATAGACCATAGTCTCGTGTTTATGCACCCGATAAAAAGCACATTTAAACATTCGCTCGGGGTAGCGATTTAAACACGTATTCATGGTTTGAAAGTTAAATGTCCAATCTCTTATCAAATTATGCACTAAAGCTAAGAAGTTCCGATTTAAATTATTACTTGTCCCCAATTCCGCTAAGATATTTTAATAGTGATTTTTATTATATAAAGTGATTCCTCCATTGCCATCTGCTGAGGCTCAATTTTATAAATAGAAAACGATGTTGAATATTATTTCAGACAAAATACAATCAGCAGCCGTTTTCGATACGAATGAAATTTATTGCAGTTTTGTCTCTGAAATTCGATATTCAAATTGAAATGAGCAGCCATTAGCATCATTCTTCTTCGATTAGGTTGCGCGAGGGCTTTAAACCTTTTCGTACTCGCTTGCATTTTAAACCTCAAACAGCTGCATTCAGACCATATAGTAAATTTTATATAATCGCGATAATTATATTCTATGTTTAATTTTTATCGCCTATCATTTTGATTGCGCTTTATAACTACAGAATTAGGTCTCTGATTTGCATTTAAAACTCTTAAACTACTGAACTGAATTTATTGAAACAGAATAAACGTGGACGGATCTCGATGTCTAAAAAACATTATTACAGAAGGACACAAGTAGTGTAGCTACTTTCTAACCTTCGTATCGATCCCGCTCTGAGTGAAATTTAATTGCGTTTTAGCTAGCTTCAACAGATGGTGCGACGTAATCCACTGTACTATTGTTATTGTAACTTAAACAATTATTATATCTTTATATTGTAAGCAATGCAATAGGTGAGTAAATATCGAACAATAAAAAAGAGACAGTAACCTTAATTTGTTTTAGCAACTTGTCAATGTACATTAAAATATTAATCTACACATGTATCTTCGAACAAGCGTGGCACAATACTAGTATTTTAAATAGTAAAAATTCACAAGCCATGCATATTTTAATCAAAAAAAAAAACATGGTGAAATATAATCTGTTGCGGCACCACAATGTTGTCAAATTTTCCATACAACATTAGACACGAAAATTTTGACAAAAAAACTTTCCCGACTTTGTAAATTAGGATAACGACAAGAAACTCCTTGCTGGCTATATTCGGATGGATGGTACCACCAGTCACGCTTCCAATGTTATTTTTAAAAATTTAACCATTTCTAATCACAATTTTGTATCAATTATATATAAATTTGCCCCACAATTTTTTTAGTATTGAATATGCTGACAGGGAAAATATATCGTGTTAATGAAATTTATAAAACGACAAAAAATAATCTATAAAGGAGATGGTGTAAAGGAATGGTTTAATGCCAATAAAGACCACTTTAAAATTTTGCCCTTAAGATCAACATACTTCTCACGCATGAAAATATATCTAAGAATATGAAATATTAAAATCCGGGAAAAATTCGGAAAAACTTCTATTTGAGCATGCGTAGAAATTATATATAATACTTAGTAGTTCAAGAGACAGTGCTGAGTGGAAGAAAAAGTTACAGTATACTCTTCTGCGAGATCAATTGAAAATATATAGTGACATAGAAAATCCTGATAAATGTGAAGTGCTAAGTTTGTAGACTTCCATATTTAAACTTTCTGTACAAAATAGCAACACAAAATTTAGTATGCCGCAATTTGGATACCGAAATTCCTGCCAAGTGGATTTTGCGTTGGACTTTTTTCCATTATTAGTTATTAGTTTAGACCTGGCGCTATTTTAAAAAACTAGAAAGTCGTGGGCAAGTAGTAATAAATATAAACATTTGCCAAAAAAGAACAAAAATACTTCTTTATTTATTTCATGTTGAACTAAAGTAAAACCTTATTAATAATATAAGGAAACTGTTAAATATAATTGTAAAATCCAAACCTCCCCAACCTGAGAAGCTCATACCACAATGCACAAAATATCAGAGATACGGACATATCCAAAGATACCGTTGTAGATAACAGAAATAAAAAATTATCTAAAAACAGACTAAACATAATCAACAAAAATTCATACCTACAATCAAATATTTCAAATGCGTACAAATGCAACAATAATCAACACCTTTATCTAATTTAGTAATATTTATAATCTATTCTTCCCTTTTCTGAACAACAGCCAGCTACTAACAGTTTGGAAACATATTAGCAAAGTGATGAGAAGAAGTAAATCCTTATAAATTTCTTCGCCGCTTTGATCACTAAAATACCATAATGGATAGTACATTTAAGATGACAGAATGAAACGCCAATGGTTTAGGTGGTCATATGCAAAAAGTAAAGTACATGCTGATAAACTATCGTCTGTTCATCTTAGAAACTCAAATTACATTGAAAAATCACTTCAATGTAGAAATTTCAAAAGTAGTAGTATTATAACTATTAACAACAATATAGTGACATTATAAAATGTAAAAGTATTCTCTGCCTTATCTACAAGCAACATAATTTTCTTGAGTTACTTAAACAGGACACTCTTCTTCTTCCTACATCCCTTTTTCCTCTTATCATACTTTGGATTATAAAGCTAAAAGTAATTATTTTTCTCCACGCACTATATATCCAAGGTAATCCATCTTTTTCCTTTTAATGGTATTAGTTATTTTACGTATTTTGTTTATTTGTCGTAATACTTTCTCATTTTGAATTTTATTTATAGAATTCTTTGGTAACACCAATGCGACCAGGCATTTCACATCTGTTTGTTTTAAGATCCATGACTTTGTACCGTATAATAAGATGGAGACATTTGTAACAGCAAAATATTTATAATTACAGAGTATTTTGTTTATTTAATTAATGGGGCACTTCATTTCCAGCGATTGGCCATTTGGTTTATTCAACCAAGCCCAGGTATTTATACCAATTAACTCTTTCTCCTCTAAAAGCTTTGTCTAAGGTAATTTTGCGTTGTAATCTATATTATTAAATAGCCAAGGAAAAGTACACACTGTGAATCAAAGAAACAACCGATTTTAATAATTGAGGGCTTTTTAGATTTGTCTTGAAGAGACGGGGTGCGAGTTATAGTTTTGAATGCGATCTGAATTAACCATGGTCAGATAATAGCAGAAAAAGGGTGATCTTTTGACCTAAAATGGTATTGCGAGGGAAGCGCGCGCAAAATGGCGCTAAGTTCGATGTTTATTTCATTTGCAACATTTTATTCAATTTTTCGGTTAAAAAAATAAGTGATGTGTGGAATTCATTAAGTTAATAAATTGTTTGACTTTAAATAGATCGCAATTTGCATCATACGGTCTTCCTTGTATTGAATAAAAGAAGAAATAGCTCGCAGGCTCGCCGTACTCCTGTCGGTATCTGTACCTTTTATATGTATTTATTTTCACTTTTTTACTCTGTTCCCATTTTACTTTCGAAGTGTTAAGACGTACTGGATTCGCTAAACGTAAGACAGTGCAAGTGTGGTCGCTTATCGGACGCGATAAATGCGAGGTCGAAAATATCTATTTTTAAAGAGGTCAATCTTCAAAACAAGCCTACTATTTAGACTACAATCAAATAATTTTATTAATGGGTAAGCATGTATCTTTCTCAATTTCAGCCAAATCAAATACCTGGATTTCCGCCAAACCTAATTAACTCTCAAAATCCAATATCCTTCCAACAACCGTACAACAAGACGTACCTTACGGTAATCCGCAATCCATGCCAGCAAATGCAGCGCTTCAAAATAATCATATTCCCTTCCAACCTAGCCCCCTGATAAATTCAAATAACTTTAATTCAAATCCTGGCGCTACCATAACTTTAGTCAGAAACGACGAATTGAACGACAGCCCAGCGGTAGCCCCTAAACATGATTGGCAAACTGTCAATTCCAAAAAACGTAAAATCAATCATCAACTAACAATACAATCCCCTGCTTTTATTCCCACTTCTGTGCATAACCGATTTAAATCGCTTGAAACTGTAACTGTAAATGACGACCCCAGCCTAAATCCATCTGCCACGCCAGCTAGACCGAAACCACCACCAATATTTATACAAAAATTATCAAAATATGATTACTAACCTAGCGAAAATTACGGAATATGAAACATACCATACCAAAGCTCTAGCTAATAACACAACAAAAATCAATGCGCACATCATTGAAACCTACCAAAAATTAGTAAAACACCTACGAGAGGAACAAATCATTCATCACACACACCAAGCGAAAGAAGACCGCGCTTATAGAGTGGTGTTCAGGAACTTAGACCAATCAGTACCAATTGAAGGCATCAAAGACGAATTAACAAAAGCAGGACACAAAGTGCACAACGCAGTGAACGTCAAGCACAGGATCACTAAAGAACTACTTTCCTTGTTCTTCATCGATCTCGAACCACAAATAAACAATAAAGAAATATTTGACCTAAGATACATCAACAATACCAAAATAACAGTAAAGCATCGAAGAAAAGACGCGATATAGTCCAATGTATGCGCTGCCAAGAATATGGTCACTCCAAAATCTACTGCAATCGACCACCCAACTGTATCAAGTGTAGGAGCCACCACGACTCCAAAACCTGCCAAAAAACTAGAGATACGCCTGCAAATTGCGCCCTTTGCTCAAGCGACCACCCGGCAAACTATAAGGGATTTAGAGTTCACAAAGACTTAATCGCTCAGAGACACGGCATCAGACGATTTCCTAACAACTCCACACATAGCAATTACCCTACTACACCAACCCAACCCACAATCCCCAAATCAAACAACACGCTCACGATTCAAAATAAACCTCTGTCCTACGCTCAAGCAACCAGCAGAACTACACTCTCCCCCCAGCAGCCAGCAGACACAGAAGAACATCTAACTTCATTCTTAAATGAATTTAAAACCATGTTCACCCAAATATTAAACCAAAACAGCATGATTTTGAATCTGCTTACCACTGTCATCATTGAACTCCCATAATAGTTAATATCCCTAGAATTGCATCGTGGAATGCCAATAGGCTCCTCAATCACAAACAAGAGGTAATAGTCTTTTTACATTAAAAACAAAATTGACATTCTCCTTACATCTGAAACCCACTTCACCGAACGCACTGCCTTCCACATATCACATTACTCATTCTACCACTGTATCCACCCCGATGGCACGGTTCATGACGGATCAGAAATCCTAATTGAAAATACCATCTCCCACCATGGATTAGCTAACTACCAAACACATGACATCCAAGCTACCAATGTCCGGGTAAAGACTGATAGTGGGATTTGAATGTATCAGCTGTCTACTGTCCACCACGCCACACCATTCCCTCTGATGAATACGCAATCTTCTTTTACTCCCTTGGTAATCGTTTTATCTCAGGAGGAGACTGAAACGCAAAGCATACCCACTGGGGCTCCAGTCACTACTAAGGGTCGCAACCTCCTAAGAGCCATAACTGCTAATAACTATACCCACCTTTCCAGCGGAGAGCCCACCTACTGGCCGACAGATCCAAGGAAACTTCCAGATCTCCTAGACTTCTACATAACTAGAGGTATATCAACGCAAAACTACGTAATTATCTCGAATTACGACCTGTCATCAGACCACACGCCTGTTATCCACAGGCTATGCACCACCATCATAAACAAATCTACGAATCTAATACTGACTACAAGTCATACCGATTGGGACCAATTCACAGAATACGTTACTCAAAACATAATTTTCTTTACGACTCTCTTGCAACAAGCCGCGTAGCAATCGACTCCCAGTTCTGAACTTCTAAAGGCTTGTACCAAAAACACCCCGCTACACATCCGCCAACTTATTAGCGAAAAAAGAAGAGCTAAAGGGCAATGGCAGAGATCACGCCATATGGGAAACTTACACTGCTACAGGAGGTTATCTAGACAGCTTACTGCTGCACTAAAAGAAAATCAAAACTCCACCTTTGCAGCATAAATTCAAAATCTATCTCCTGATGATCATAGGCTATAGAAAGCTACTGTACAATTTATTGAGGAAATATTACAAAAAAATATTTACAGTCAGCCGGTGCTCCGCCGGCACTACACCGGCATTGCTTCTTCCTTTACATGTCTTTTGAACATTATTCGTATTTATCATTGTCGTGGTATGAGCAAAAAAACTCCTCCGGCATTTGCCTTTGTGCAGGACTCGGGGAAAACCACGAAAAACCCGAGTCAGGGCAGGTGACTTCAAGCAGTCTACTGCTCTTTGTCTCCTTCGTTACAATTCTAAATCTACTACCTATTTATACGATCGTCTGCTCATAAATTGCATTTTGAGTCCATATCTGTTAGCATATTCTAACGAGCCGCCTATTATTATAACATATTTTATATTCTTGCGAGTGAGCGGTTATTAGTCTCTATCTCTTATGCCATCTCAAGCAAGTCGTGAATTATTAGTCCAGGCTGTTATGCTAGCTGCCGCAATTTTGAGTCCCGGCTGTTATGCCTTATTTTACGCAATTTTAAGTCCGAGCTTTTATGCATGCCAGCCGCAATTGTGAGTCCCGACTCTAATGTGTTTACACTTTTCATATAGAAAGCTACTAAAAAATTTAAAAGACCTACTCCACCTGTCACTGATAAGAAACCCCAACGATGAATGGGCCCGCTCCGACCAAGAAAAGGCGGACGCTTTTGCAACCCACCTATCCCACGTATTTCGAGCAACAAAACCACCTCCTGGTGCCCCAAATGACGATATTGAAGCATTCCTCGACATCCCATGCCAAATGTCGCTGCCAATAAAATCCATTAGCCCCTCAAAAGTTAAATCAGAAATTACCAAACTAAAACATCACAAAGCTCCGAGATACGACCTAATCACCGACCAAATCTTAAAAATGCTGCCACATAAAGCTGTACACAAAGTTGTACTCCTAACAACAATCTATAACCGAATCTTAAGCCTCTGCTACTTTCCTACTGTATGCAAATACGCAGAAATCATCATGGTACATAAACCTGGTAAACCTTCACATGAAATATCTTTATACAGACTCATAAGCCTACCCATCCCGTCTAAACTATTTGAGAAACTTCTACTTAAACGAATTCAAGCAGACCATGACCTAACAACCTTGCTTCCTGACTATCAGTTTGGTTTTCGCGAAAGCATGTCAACGCTCCACCAAGTTCACCAAATGTGAATTAGATCTCCAAAAGTCTAAAAGCTAAACAATACTGTAACGGGGTATTTTTGGACGTCTCCCAAGCGTTTGTTAAAGTGTGACACATAGGTCTCCTTTGCAAACTTAAAAAATTGGTTAGTAGTAACTACTACCTCCTTCTTAAATCTTACCTCACTGACGGAATTTCTCTGTCAAACATAATGGTTCTGTCTCTCCCCACTACCTTATACACTCTGGTGTCCCTCAGGGTAGCGTGCTCGGCCCGCTCCTTTACCTAATGTACACTGCCGACTTACCCGTCCTGCACAACACTATCATTGCGGCATTTGCGGACGACATTGCTATCCTCTCCTCCTACCATAATCCGGTTACCTCCTCCCATAACATGCAAACCCAACTGAACATGCTCAGCGAATGGTACTCCAAATGGCGAATCATTATTAATCAAACTAAATCTGTTCATATAACTTTTACCAATCGTAGGGAAATCTGCCCAGCTGTATCAATCAATGGTACTTCTACACCTGTAAAAACCGAAGTAAAATACTTAGGACTGCATTTAGATCAACAATTAACGTGGCAGAAAGACATTCAAACGAAAAGGAATCAACTTTCCATCAGAAATAAACTCCTCCTGTACAAAACCATTCTGAAACCCATATGGTCTTACGGCATCTAGCTTTGGGACTGTGCCAAGTCCACTCGTTTAAAACCAATCCACGCGTTCCAAAACAAAACACTCCATGCAATTGTTAACGCTCCATAGTACGTCAGCAACTTCATGCTCCACCAAGACCTCCAAATTCCACACATCACGGACTTAATCACTACTGTCTCTGCCAATTACCGACACCGGATTACAGGAAATCCAAACAATCTCACAAATAACCTCTACGGGGATGGACCGCCCATTAGAAGACTCGACAAAACCTGGCCTGCCGACCTACTCCCACACCACTAAGTGCTAGTGAACCATAAGGAGAATTGTCAGTGGACACTTTCCCTTCCAAGTCAAAGACATACATCCTATTTACTTAATACTTTTAAAGAAATGGATTGTCAATTTTCAATAAAAGTTAGAAAAAATTTTACTCTGGTTGATTGTTTCATTACAACAGAATTGTAATAGACGTTGAGGCCTGGTTATCGTACAAAATGCTGTTACAGGTTGGATTAATCTCCATGCGAGAGAGTTTTTTTGTAGGACTTTCAAAGCTTATAAGGCATTATGACAAGTGTCTTAATTTGCATGGAGATTATGACGAGAGATAATGTACAATTATAGGATTGTTAATGTGTATAATAAAGTTTCTATATTTACACGTGTCTGTCATTGATAACCAAACGGAGGTTTCTTTCCAGATTGCTCTTGTATGTTTGTTACATTGACATATTACTAGGCTATTTCTTAAAATACAGCCTATCATTAGCAATGATTTTTTTCCAATGATCTGTAAGTTGTTGCATTTGTCCACAGACTCAATCTCCCAAATCCCATATCTTTTGACCCAAAACTCAAAGGAATCAAAACAGCGCAGATAATAAGCTATAAATCTACACAGATCAAATTCAGTAATTGTGTCTGTGGTCTTTATGGTAAGATGGCCGGGCGCGTTGCCTTCTGAAAAAGAACGCGTTTGCAGTTGATCAAAGTCGAATACGTTTACTTTCAAAGTTTGTAAACAAAACCCAGTTGCTTGCTGTACAGCTCAGTTAACGTATGAATGTGGCCTTCTTACTCATTTTTAATATCCGACCTTCGTTTTTGTTTAAGCGAAATTAAGATTTATCAGAATAATTTTGTACCATTCATATGTTTGCAGGCGCCTTTCCGTTGCCAATTTTAACCTTCAATCCCGGTGTAGATAAGTTAGTCGCAAAAAGGACGTCATGTTGTGCTATTGCAAGTAATCTTCTAATCCTCACGATTGATTAGTGCCCCAAAACGCGATCGTCGTCAATGACTACCATTCTTGATCCTGTACTACTATTGCGATCAGTTGCTCATAAAGAACAATCTCTTCACATTCTTCAAATTAGTTAACTTGTTGATAACGTATCCATTATCGACGACCAGGCATTCTTACACCATATAGGTTACATGTGCCAGATGTGAATGACTGATAACACTTTTATGTCTATTCTGCACGTGATATCACTACTTCGCCCAAACCTAAAAAATAAACTACTTTTATATAAATTGACAAAAAATTCAAAGGCCTTAAAGTAAAAAGTGGAACTACGGTTCCACAGATGTCCGGGACTACTATACATAAACAAAAATTTGCGGCCACTTCCGGTCAAACCGATCGGCGTTTGGACTTGACTTATGGTCCTTAGTTGAATACTGAAAACGTTGTCTCTATCACAGATAAAAATTATAAGGCTGACAGATGTCAGAAATGACAGAAATAGGAACTTGTCTCCAGCTTGGAAGCTGCTTTGATCAAAAGTTGAAAAAAAAACAGGACGGACAGATAGGCGACATTACTCTCTACATAAGGCTTCTCATTTTAATGTATAGAAGCCTAAAAAACACAACGTTGTAATGTATTACATTTTTTTTTATTAATTACTCTATTCCATTTAAATAAAATCATTTGCTTTTTTATCTTTCCAAGGTGCATCTACAATAACGCTAAATTTTATGCTAAAATAGTTTTTGCACACGACAGTTAAATAGGTTTGCCCGATTTTTCAGTATAACAGCGGCATTATTAAGAAGTGAGCTACGGAAATTCCTATCGGTAAAAAAGATTTATGTGCTAAAACGTTGGGCTTATGTTTAATTTACTTTTGCCAATTTCGCAGCATTTAATACGCTTTTAAAGCTATAAACGAAACTACTGTCGAATAAAAATCGACTCAATAAGCATTAGGCAATTTATTTGCTACTAACTTTGAAACTTAATTTCCCCGAACAGTTATTTTCGCTTAAATCCAAACCCGTAATTTCATTGAACTCGTATGCACGTTTAGATTAGTTGCTAAGTCTCGTCCACATCATTGCATCTAAATTGAAGAGAAAACCACACGTTATTAAAGGACACCGATCATTATCTCACTAATTTAAACATACATACATAGGCAACAAAGTTTAATTAAAATTTAGAGTAAGGTTATATATAAGAGGGCTAAATTTATAATTAAAATTTCGTATTTAGGGCACAGTCGATATTTGGGTTATTAACATATAGTTTTCTTCTCGCTGCGATTGTGCTAACCGAAAAACAATATTTTTGGCAGACACGTATGGTTTTTTTTGATAAACCAACATTTTTAAGGTATGGTAAATAGGTAAAAGGTGTTTACATTACTTTTATATACCTTATGTGGCTGTCTACTAATTTTTATTCTTCTATTTGATTTGTCTTTAAACTAAATATACAAGAGTAGCACACACTTTTGATAACACAAAAACTTCGCTCTTTCTGAATACACTTAAAAATAACCTGTTGCAAGATTTTGAAATTAAAAAACTTTAAATTATAATAAAGCGTGGGCCATAGTTTTACTTAGATAATTGTTAAAAAAAATATTTATTTTACAAGTGCAACAAACACACGATATCTTGATATCTCTTGAGATTAGCTAGACATAAGCTAACAACAGATTACATATTTTGATTTCCAACACTCAATTAGGAATGCTGACAATAACTATCTGCACCTATAAATAACTTATCTCAGCTTCAACTAAAATAGTGTTATTTTAATTATTTTTCTGTTTGATTTCCATAATGCAAGGAAAGTGTGCTGATACTCGGTCGTTTGGTTCGTTTATGTATAACTTGTCACAGTATTTTCGCCATACCTCCATTACGTCACCTACCTCAGTAACGACTTTCCCCTCTTTGTCTTATATTTTTTATGTTCTTGGTTTAAATGTCCTTGCGATTTCTATGATGCGCCGAAAGAGGTTTTGGGTTTCATTGGTACTAGTTTGCATTTGAATTTCTTTACACACGTTTTGTATGTGATGATTTTTGTGACGTCTACATAACCGTTGTATTTCTCGGCTTAGATTCCTATATTCAATTCTTCGTTTTTCTGTGTTTATGACTGTTTATCTGAAAGTCTTCCTTTCTTTTACTACGCTGCAGGCTTCGTCGGTCGTCCATTTTATGTTTTTCGTTTTTTTTTTGTTCTGTTGTAACACTTGTTCTTTGGTAGTTAATAAAGCTGGGTTTGTCTCACTTAAGTTATCCAAATTGTTCCATGTTTCAGGTTTCGAGGAGAAAGTTGTTTTTCATTTACCACTTCCACATTAGATTCCCGGGAAACTTTTTACATTATTGACGCTTGATTTCCATCTGGCAGCTATAAGGAAAAAATCAATTTTATTCTTGTATTATCCTCCGAGAAAGAAATAGGTATAGAGTCGTATTGGATGTTGATAGAATAGACTATTTGTGATCGCTAAATTTTCTATGTAAAATACTACGAGTTTTTGAACAGAATCATTCCTCGTGCTTGCAACTAATTGCCTTATTTGCTCGGCTTCTTGTTTTTGTTTAATTTTTGCACTAAAATCGCCTTGTACGAATGTTATTTCTTTATTAGGAATTTTTCTAATAGTTCTTTTCAATTACCGGTAGAATTCAGGAATGTTATCTTCACTTCTGGATGCTGTTTAAGTTGCATGGTTAAGCATTAATCCCGTACACTTGGTTGTATTTTTTTGGAAATGATCATCGCCACTCCTTGTATTGAGTCTATCTGGTGTCCAAAGAAGTATATGGTCTTGTCGTTTTTGGTGTTAAAATGTTCTTGGCTTGTACAATATGTTTTGCACAGACCAACTATTGTAATGTGTGACACTTCTCGTTCGATGATGTTCAATTTACCAGGTTTTAGATCAAGTCCCTGAACATTCTAAGTGGCAATTGATATGCTCTTACGTGAAGGTAGTTTTTTTTAATTTACATCATTAGATCTACTCATAAAAACCCCATAAATCTCATCGGGAAATGTTTAGACTTCAGATTTTACTATCTATGAGACAATCCATGAAATTCTCTTGGAAAGATACTAGAGGTAGTCATCCCCTGGCTTTTCTCTAGGGTTGGAATGTAGGAAGGGATATTTGACGAGGGTCAGATTGAAGGTGTGGACTAAATTATCTAGAAAAGGGCGTCGAGAAAACTAAGGATTTGCAAGGGCCATTCCTTGAAAAAGTCTGTTTTTCACCAGAATCGTGAAGAAGCATTGTGTGTGTGTATGTCCTCTTTCTCATATTTTATTAATCAGATTCTAGTATTCCTTCTTTTTTTTAATTCGTTTTCGGTTTCAGTCTCGTTTTCTGTCTTGCTAATTTTGACATTAAAGGCGCCCTCTGCGAGCAGTGTCCTTATGTTATACGTTAATATATACCGAATGGAATGTATTAAATAATCATTTCAGATTTCTGTAACTGCATTGTTTGTTTTTCCTTCGGCTTTGTAATCAAATTTTTGCCTCGCACCCTAATTTTTCAACGTGTAATTTGAAGACTTTCTCTCTATTCACCTAGCGTAATATATTTGCAGAATCTCACTTGAGGGTTTTTCACCTTTAGTTCCCGCGCTGGCCAAACGAGTTGGCAAATGGGATAAAATATAGCAAGATTTTGTAATTGTGCTGTGAGTGAAAAATGAAGGTCAGGAAATGATTCTATTTCAGGTTAAATTAAGTGGGATAGAATCATGCCAAATCTCACACGCTTTTTTTAAGTAAACCTGTTCTTTATCGGACTTGTACTGGAGTCTTTACCCTCTATCCGTGGTATAATATTTACAAAAATAAAAATTTTAAAATTTTAAATGTTTAAAAATGATTTTAAAGTTATTGATTGCAGATGCAACTACTAACATACATCTTAAAACTTCTATTGTTTTGGTGACTGTATAAAATATTGCCCATTTTCTCGGAATTGCACTACTTCTACACTAAATCCTTCCATATGTAAGTATAGGATTTTATCACACTTGCAACTTGCTTGTAACGGTAACAATTTTAGTTTTAATATCTTTAACCAACTGCCTAACAATATTTTCAATCAATTCCCCATCAATTTGTGACTTTTTCATCGGCCTAGACGTGTTTCTATCTCATAACAACAATCAATTTGTGTGATTTGTTCCACAAATTTAAGGTCAATTGTATCAGAGTAACAGTTTCTATGCGAGCTGCACGATATACATTGCAAAATACTAACAAAAACAAATGTTTAATGTTGGAGAATTTTTGTTTTTCAAAATATTCTCCTTGCCAGTCAATACATTGTTGCATACTCTAAAGCCAATTACCGTAGCATTTTTTCCATAGCAAATCAAATACCTCCAAAGCATGGATTTTAAAAATCCTTGTCTGCTCAGTTTGTTTACATATGTAAACAACAAAAATAGTTAGGGGTCAAATTAAGGCTGCACGGTAAATAACCCATCAATTTGACGTTTGGAGTGCTCAAAAAGCCAGTTGTTTGCGTCGATATGTGTGTGCTCGCATTGCCATGGTGGAAAATGATCCAGCATCGGTGTTAGTTTTTCTTATTGCTCCGAAAACTTTCGGCAAACAAATGGATGCGTACCATTTAGAATTGTCCTCTAAAACCACGATTGCGACATGTCTATTTGTTCCAAAAAAAGAGCCGACTATTTGCTTCAAAGTGCTTCGAGTGCGAATGACTTGTTGAGTTTGATTCATCTTGGAAAACACCTACAAACACCTGTGACAGTGTCGTAAACGGTTTTTGAAGCACCGCGATCATATTTATTTTTTTGACCAATAGACACAAGCCTGTTTTTGAGCGATTGTTAATTTATGCGATTAAATGCCTAAGGATGCCTGAATTCCACGATAAGTCACATGACGATCTTGCTGGCACCACAACCTATTTCTGACGACCTTCTTTATAATCATTCGCCAATGAACTACGACTAGAATTAAATTAATTGACCCAACGATATACAGCGGTTATACGTAAGGCTGCATCACCAATAGCTTAAGTGAGTTGATCGCGCACTATTGTTGAGATAATCTACTTCGAAAGTCGTAAAAATTTTAATTCTATTTTTTGGTCGAGAGAAAATTTTCACCTAAATGACAACAAAACAAATAACATTTCTATGACAAAACGTTGTGAGTACGTATGCCATTAAGAACGTCAAACTAATTGATGCAAACCTAAATCGTACCTAGTATACGCAAAATTTCCATTTCGCAATAGATGTCTTGCATCCCACGTATGTATTGCAAATGCCTCTTTAGATTCCACGATAGCAATTTACTTATAAATTAAATTTTATGTAGATAGATATGCAAATACACGTATAGAACTATTTTTTGTAATTTTGTTAGTTCCAACTGGAAATTAGTCTTCTTGTTGAGTATTTAAGAAATAGTTTTACATCAACAACATCCATACTAATCGATTATGGTCTACCAAAAATATATGAGGAATAGGTATAGTTTATTAAAAAATTGCTTAATAATCAATTAAAATAATATTCATTTTGAAATAATAAGCATATACGACATGTTTTCCTTTACTTGCAAATGTTAAAACATATTATTCTATAGTAACGAAAATTGATATTAGATATGACATTAATTTTGGTTTTAATATTCTGCATCAATTGATCAGTAGTCTTGTGTTTGATTATGTACACTCTATCCTTAAGATAATTCCATAAAAAATTAGAAAGCTCAAGAGAAAAACTTATCAATTATCAATTCCAATATCTTTTTCCAAATATACTAGAGTTGAAATCTATATTTCTTTGAATTTGATATGTAGCGTCTCCGTCTTGCTGGAACAAAGTCTATCCTGTGCCTTCTCTTTGTCTCGCAATACGAATAAATTTCTCCGATACTTTTTTGTGATAGACCTAACTATCGATGGCCTTCATACAAGTGCATTAGACCTATAATTCCATTATAGGAGTTTAAATGCCATACACTTGCTATTACAAATAGGAAAGGTTTGCTCAATCACATATTCATCCAGTAAAAAAACAGTCTTTGGCAATAAAATCCACTTGCTCGTTACTGATTTGTTCAGTTCTGATCTTGACCAAAATTTTATTTCCAAGATCCAAATGAAAGTACTGCTGATATAATTGCTCTTTTACGACAAATAGTTTTGCAATGATTTCATAAGAAAAATTAAAGTAAATTTTTAGATTTTTAAGTCACATTTTTACAGTAAAGTAGCAGTTTTCATCATTTAAATAGGTAAATTAGCATGAAATAAAAAACATATTTAACATTTCTAGATATGTTACAACATATCACAGAATCAAAGATCCAAAAATAGACAAAGAATATACAATTTCTGTGAAACAATTAATTATTGGTTACTTTTTATTTAAAAACTTCTAAAAAGCAGTTTGAAATGAAGGTATGGGTTCACTCATTTTCTGGGAGCTTCTTATAACACTTACCTCTACATAATTATATATATAAAAAAAATTATGAGTGCTGCTGTCACACAGGTCAAAGGTCAAAGGTCAAAGTTCAACTCTAACTGGGTATACGTAAATGCGTTGTCATGGCAACGGCGTACGCCAATTATGTCAAACAGAGCTTTTTAATCGTGTTTTTATTTTTGAAAACTATGCGAAGGGGCTCAAGCATGTCGGAGTTAGACAAGCTCTTCGGGGGGCCGCTGCCAGACCTCGTCTAAATTTAAAAATATATGTATTTTTTTAATCTTAGTAAACATATTACATCGTGAAATGAGATTAAAGCTGAAACTTTGTAGACCTCAAGATTAAAATTCAAGTCGGTAAATAGTAGAACTTGTTCATAAGATAAACCTTGCAATTTTTATAAGTAGCCTTCCTACTCCAATAACATAGATCTAACAGCTTTTGATGCAAAGAAATTTTGACCAAAGATTTAATTTTTGAAATGAAATTTTGGTACAGATCACAACTGAGCAAATACATTTTACAACCGAAGACTACTTTCTCTTAGATGGATACAAAGCAAAGCTTTCTTATTTGTGGCAACAAAAATCTAAATCTATTTGCCATATACGGAGAAATTCATTTCTATCTCGAGGCAAAGAAGAGACATAGAATTCATTTGACTTTAGCAAGACTAAGACAATGCATATCAACCCAAAACAATCCGGATTTTATTTGTAGTATATCCGGAGAGCAAATATTGACATTGGTGTTTTGCCAAGTTGTTTACTTAATCTGAATCTTCTTAATTTTTTTCTACGGGGTTACCTTAAGGATGGGATGTAGACAAATCAATCCGTGACTGTTAATCAATATATGCAAAACGTTAAAACCAAAATTCGTTACTATAAGATAATGGTATTTTGATATTTGAAATTTAATCGCAAATAAAAGAAAACGCTACAAAAGTATTATTCAGTAATTGTTTTATATACTTATTATTTCGCAATAAAAATAATTTTAATTAATTATTGTTATTTTTTTAATAAAATGCACCTATTCCTCATATAATTTTGATGGATTGTAGCATACACTAATAACTTAAATAAAAACATTGAGCGTGAGCTTAATGATGAGAAAATATTTCTAAAATCTCTCACCAGGAAACTTACAACGCAGTTAAAACAAACGGAACTTACAGAGGAAATCTGCACATAGATATAAATAAACTGAGATTAAGCGTTTAGAATACACATAAACAGCCATTTTGATACTAGTAAAGCCAAATTTTTGAGAAAAATCATGATGAGCCACACACCGCCCAAATTAACTTTGTTATAAGACACAAAAACGTCATACAATTAATAAACTCTTCCAGTTGAACTAAAAAGTTATTGCTCTGAATGTATTATAGAGCGGTCCTTTAAAAATATTAAAAGCAAGTCTCTTGCAGTTACTAAAGACCAATACAAAGAAATCCTGTTACAGATAAAAAAAATACTGTAATGAATTATGGCTTTAAGAAGATGCAGCAGCAGCCCCCTAAATTAATGGCATGTGGAACTGTTAATTCTTTAAAAGCTACTATTCGTTAAGCAATTACACCAATTACCGTTTAAGTGCTACGCAAACACAGACAACGAACAAAAGGAAGGCTGCCACTACATTAACGCTACAGCCAGACATTATTGTTGTAAGTGCACCAAATACATGGTCTTCACAATAACGTCTAAGATAATTTAACCAACCTTCTACAATTTAAAAATATAAAAAGTCGTCATTTTCTGATCTAAGTATATAAATATCGCCAACCAAAAAAATTATATTTTCATTTAACAATTTTAAATTTATTTTAAACAATTAGAATTTTATAGTTGACCTTATGTCAAAAAATTTCTAATTAAGATTCAGTTGCAAGTGAAGTCTTAAGTTTATTGTAGTATTTTTGTTTTTCTAAATATTACTTTATGGGTTTCGGGTAGATAATTCCGATGAAGAACAAGTCTACTTCAGAAAAATGTCCCTGTCCACGCGATTGTCATAATTCTATATCGCCTGAAAGAGAATCATATTCCAATCCCCATTTTCATCCACAGCATATTTACTGTCTCTTTCTATATACTACCTCACTTGCCAATCCTTCTAACCTGCCAAGTTAAGGGCGAAAACCTTAAGTGAGTTGAGAAAAAGTCTCGAAATACTAAAGAATAAATTAATTCCACGGATTTGGAGAAAAGTGCAAAGCAACCACAAGCAATTCAGCTACAAAAGAACTACATAAACGACATATAAAACGATTAAATAGTGTATACCGGCGTTCAATATAAATTCACTATTGGCAAAGGAAAATCTAGTGAAATTTAAAGAGCTGAAACAAATTAAAAAAACAATAGAAAAAAGAAATTAAAATTAACACTGAAAATAAGATTGGACAGTACGGATTAGAAAAAAGAAACAACGTAAAAGAGAACAGCTTATATAGAAACTGAACTCCTGCTTTAAGAAGGCTGAAAGCAGACCAAAAGAGAGAATTAAAAATGCAATTGACTACATCGTAAGGAATTAGAAAAGCATGGTAATATTAGAGGCGATCATCGAATACCAATGGATCAGATATTTATAAAAACAAGAAACAATGTAGAGCTTTCGAAAAACCTAAAACGAAAAGAATTGAGTACTAGCAAATAATATCTAAATTCAGATTCCACTAATATAAAAGCAAGAAATAAATACGTTAAATACAAAAATAACCGGGTGCATATGAACTGCTTCTAAAAAAATATCTACAAATAAAAAAGACAAAAAGGAAAAATTACACAAAACTAAAGATGATCTCATAAATAACAGAATAATTAATTATAAAACTGAACAAAATAATTAAGAAAATAAAAAACTTAAAAGCTAAGGAAACTTTAAAGGAAAAAAGAACTGAAAGATACCATGAAAAAAAAGAAATAAGGCAAGCATCATCGATTGTAGACACTATAGAAAAATACTACAAAGCATTTTATGAAACAAAAGTGCCGATAAGATTAACAGGAGACACTATAATAAAAAATATAGTTTACTACTAAAAGCATAACTAGTAAAAATCATAATGAAGGTGATAAAATGCAGTGGAAAAATTATACTTGTACGACTAACACCAACCGCTAAAAGATGAATCATGCGAGGTTCGCTAATAATGTAGTCTTGATAACAAGTGATAAAAATAAACTACAGGAGATTTCCAATGAATTTAGTAAGAAATTAAATAAGGTAAAACTTAATGTAAATTAAAGTAAAGCAAAATATCTAACAAGGCAAAACAGAACCACAACCAATAAATAATAATCTATCCATACATTTAAATAGAACGTAATCAAAAATGTGGCGTGTACTATGCCCTTGATTTACACGAGGAGGTCCGTGCGTAGTAAACAAAAACAGCCTCTAGATTTGAACGGAAAGTAAGCAAAGACGGCCGACATGAAATTTAACGGGCCGCGCTCTGAGCGCTTAATTTACATGAGGAGTCCCATTCGTTCGTGCACACACGACGCAGACGCCCTTGCTCCTCCGGCCGCCCGCGGCTATAATCGACCCGCTGCATTACCATACGCAAAAACCGTGTGTGGCGGCCATTTAATTTACTTTCGCCGAGCGGAGGTTTACGGAGGTAAGTTTATAATGGAGTTAAGCATAAGCCGCCCATAAGAAATACGTATAATGCACGTAGGCCTTGTGTCAACATTTGAAAGATGTGCATGTTCAATCAAAGTAGCGGCAGCAATATCCCTCCAGGCATTTTGCATAATTATGTTGCCTTTGTACCTGTAATCCCTTTTATGGTATAGAAACAGATGCATATTTAGTAACTTAATTGATAGTTCCCTATCCGTTGTAAAAACGAAGCCAAAATGTCGACATTACTAATGTTAGGTTATGCAATTTCAGAATCAAAACAAACATTTTGTTAATGCTTCCAACATTAATCTAGAGGAAAATAAAAATTACTTCAAATAAATGTAAGAGATACGTAAAGTTAAACTGATTCTTATGTATGAACATAAAACGTAAAAATTACGGGAAGGCATAATGAACGTAACTTTATATATTACGTATTTCTTATGGACGACTTATGCTTACGCCCATTATGAATTGGCATTAAGTGAAATTGTTTTACGTTTCCGATCCAGGGAAAGAACTGGTCCAATTAAAAATGTTTACGTTCCCACGTTGCAAAAATTTTAGGCAGCTGTTATTTAAAAAAAAGTAAAAATGTAAATAATTTTTTTTAATTATATACAGTCGTTATCTTTTTGCGGCACCCAATTTCTTTTATCAGAACCAACAAATTTTTCTCAGACTCCAACAGGCATTTCTGGTAGTGCACATTTTCTTGACATTTAAATTGTTCGCAAACAGAAAGAAGCAACAAGGTGTTTTCCTGCGCGTGGAAAAATCTTTGCTGATCACGCTTTCGATAAACTAACTCATGCCCGAAAAGTTAACATTGTCCCAATCTCGATCCAAATTTTCCTTTCCCCCGTCAGTCGTTTTTCCACGTGCTTTTCTTACGACAAAGATTTTTTGGAATTGATCGAAAAGAAATGTTTTTTCACACGAGCTATTTTTAATCAAATTATGAGAGATCTAAATATAGCTCAGCGAAAGGCCTAGTTTGCCTTCAAAGAGACGCAAGACCATTTTATTTTTTTTCGCTATTATAACGCGAATTATTTCCCTCTTCGGCAGGTCATCTCTCTAACGAATGCCTCCAACTTCCACATAAACGACGGGTGTTTGATATTAAAAGAACAAGCTAAAATTCTTTAAAGGTCCAAATAAATCTGAACTATACGGAGGATATTGCCAGACCTCCCAGTTTGATTTAATTTGACGTGAGGTCTTACGCTATTGTGCAAAAGTTGAACTCCTTCATGTAATTGTCTTGGCCTTTTCCTTCTAATATCTGTATGCAATTTCTGGAAATTTTCGCAGTATCTGTCGCTGCTAATGGTTGTGCGCGGTTCGAGAAATTCCCAGAACACGGTGGTCATAGCTTTGCGGGCAGATGATTGAGTTTTGAATTCTTCAGAACTGCGGAAGCTAGGCGTTTCTATACTCATATCATGTACTGTTGTTTCGTTTCTGGAGTGAACTTATAAATCCAGGTTTTATGCTTTCAATAAAAGAATCTCTTTCCTGTTGATATTGTTTATCGAGGAGTATTTCGGCACTCAGCAAACTAAAACTTTGCGGAAGTTTAAGTTGCATAGAATTTTATAAACACAACTCTGAGGAATGTCAGTTATTTCAGCAATTTTACGAACTTTAATGCGACGATCTTTCCTAGTCAAACGTTCGACAAAGGTATTTGGTTTGCCCCTTTTCTTTCCCGAATCATCATTCAGCTCCATTCGTCCATTTTTGTATTTTTTGCACCAAACACTGATTCTTTTCGTCTTAAAACGTTCGGCTGATAAATGTTTGCTAATCTGCGATAAATTTTGCTATGATTAACCCCTTCGGTTTGCAAAAATCTAACTCCACGCACCTCACACTTCGAATACTTGCGATTACACAAGCTATGTTTGCTTGCTTCCCGAAAGCTAAGTTGTGTCTAACAAAACAACGCTCCAGATTCTACTACTACACGCCTGAGAATGTCTATTCATGCATGCGCGATATGTATAACAGACACATCTACCTTTAAAATCGGACACCCTTTGTGCTTTTCAGCCGCTTTATGCATCAGTTTCGATCCTTTCCCCTGATTCACTAAAAGCGCTGCCCACTACGTTTCAGGAATTTTGCACTCATTGTAAAGATAACCAATTCATTGACAACAACACGATGTGCTGCAAAACTATATACTGCGCAATAGAACACAAAATAAATATTCAAATTAATTAAAATAGTGCTGCGGTTCCTTCTTGTGCTGTGCTTATGCAAAAGTTAAATTTTAAACAAAAACTTAATTATTTTGCTTGGCCTGCACAAGCATGCCTTATTTAAAACAATAATAAAACGAGCATTTTACGTTAGCAATTTGAAACACGTCATATATAAGAAACGTGGCTTGTCAGGAGCAGAAGAAAATCGTAGGAAACGCAAACATTTGCTGTTTAAATATAATTGAAAATTTCAAGTCGTAGAAGATGTACTGCTTTTCTCAAATGTATTCGTATGCTGAAGCTGCTGTTACAATTTAGGAATCTAAAGGCGTTTTTCCAATAGAGTGTACTTTGAGTTACATAAAATTTCACTTTACTAAATTACTTAGGGCGCGAAAATTACAAAAGCTGTTTAAAGTCAACACAACACTTTATAAAATTGATTTACAACTTTCCTTCATTTACAGAACAAAAATATTGACCATGAAGAAATTAATATAATATACTAATTTTAAATATTCAAATAAAATATTAAAACAAAATGTTAGTAAAAAATATATCAAAATTATTTTGAATCCTATTATTTAGGTATATATTAAATAAATTAAATTAAGAAATTCATAGTTTCACCATTATTTTTACAAAAATCGGGTCACGTACCGCTACATAAGAAAGACTGAAAATACAAACAACTCGAAGAGTTTTTAGAAGAAAACTATAAGCTCTTTAGAAACTGTTGTTCAAACTCGTTTTTGATCTGTAATGTTTTCATTACGTTCATGTACAGGAACTTCAATTTTAATTTGTTGTACTTGCATATAAGTTACTAATAGAAGTTAATAATATTTTACTGTGTCCTTAAAAGAACTTATGTTTTCGTAATTTTTATTAAGAAAAAACTTTAAAAAATAATGTTCACAAATAAAAGTAAAAACCAAATTTAATTACATAAATGTAACTGAATATACAATTTAAAGTGAAATTATGATTTTTTAGTACATGTCATACACCACATTTTGCAAATGTGGTACAAGGTTAGCTCAGTACCAAAAAGGAAATTTCTGGTGCGTGTATTTATTCAAAAACGATAACAACTAGTGCTCACGACCTTTTGCCACCGTTCCGGAAGTTATAGGATCTGATCAAAGCACCATTCTGTCTCATTCGAATCACAGAATCCTCGGCAATTTTCTTCAACTTAATCAGAAAACCTAAATAGGCGACCACGCAAGAAGGACTCTATTAATCTAAAAAGTCTAAACTCTACATTAAATGCTGAAGAAGTTCTACGGCTTCCAGCTCCTTAAAATTCTTACTAATTTTGAGCAATTTACAGCAAATCTCGACTTGCTCGCTCGCCTGTGCTTTAATGAGTTCGTGAAAATTTTGTTGGAGCTTTTTGTAAACAAAATCAAGTTCATGCAAGTGACTGAACACAGTTTGATGAAACCAATCTTCAAGTAGCGATGCCAGATCGCGACTGCTTGATGACGACTCATCTTCCAATACTCAGAAAATCTTTGTTGTTGAATAGCCGACCAAAACGAGACTTGTCTGCGAGATCAAAATCTCCTTCGTCGAAACGCTTGAACTATTTGGCCACTATTTGTTAAGTAACTGTTCTCTTGCCCTCATTTTCTTGTAGTCATACATTGCTCCCAACAATTTTGTAATAACCTAAAGTTCACTACTTGTAATCTCATAATCAGTATCAGCTACCCAGGAAAGTGATTGAAATATGTTCTAAACTAAGCTGAATCTAGCTGTCCAAAAGTTAACAATTAACCAACTTTAGAAACCAAGGATTACAGGAACACGCAACTAATCTAATCCCAAAAAAAGCCTTTGATTTCTCTTTATGGAAAGCTACCAAAACACTCAAAAGACCAAAAATAATCCGGCTAGTTAAACAATATAATAATACATAAGCACGAACAATTTAAAAAAAAGCAAACCTTTAACTTAATCCACAAGAAAAGAAGAATTATCAATGCATGAAAACCTCCAAAAAAAATTAAGATAATTTTCAACCTAAAAGGATAACATTCATTATCCATATCAATATTGTTATAAAAATCTAAATAATAAAAAGTCTCCGGGCTACAACCTAACAAGTGCCAAAATTCTTATAGAATTTTCAGAAGAGGCAATAACATTTATAGCTTATATAAGCAATAGAGTTCTTTGTTTGTAAATATTTTCTAAACAGCGTTGGCGCAAGTGGTGATGATACCAAACCTGGTAAAAATGCAGAATATGTAACTTTATACCACCCTATCAGCTCACTACCTACTATATCCAAAGGTTTAAAAAAAAGTCTATTGCAGAAATTAAAGCCAATAATTAAAGAAAGAAACGCCACACCAAATTACCAGTTTTGTTTTTGGAACAAGCCATACATTACAATATTACCTATATTACAAAGATATTGCTGACCAGTGCTTCTTGGCATAATGACAGGTCTGATACATTGGTCTGCTATATAAAATTTGAAAAGTTTTACAATTAGAATATTACAAGTAAATTACAATCTACTTAACTAACCGAAGATCCAAATCAAGTTTAAAGACACTCAATCAAATATTTAACTAGTTCGAGCAGAAGTAATCTAGGGCTGCATATTAGGGTCCGTCTTATATCTCTTGTATATGTCACAAGTAACTACATACGCAGATGACACCAGAGTATTTGTATCACAGACAGATCCCCAACGTAGAAAATACTGAAACAAAACCTAAATAAAATTGAGAACTGGTTAAAACTATGATAAATACAATTCAACGAAACGAAATCGACTTTTACCTTAAGAAAAGAAACTTGCCCAGGTATAACACTGGACAACACACCATTCCCACAAAGTAACGACACAATATGCCTAGGAATTCACCTAACCTGAAAGACCCATATATAGTCCCACATAGTTTTGTTCTTTTAATACCCTAACATTAGCATAACTAGGATAAAGCAAATTGTTTACATTAAAGGTAGTGTTAAGAGTAACATTAAATATTTAATAGCTGTGCTTTTACAAAGTTGGGAAGACTTCTCCTTCTGATTTGTGGTTGTTGATAGATGTAACAACCTTTGTATTCGTTGATTGCGGTCTGATACATAACGCATATTTAGTAGGAATGATTTGGGTCCTTTCTTTCCTAGACACACTTGTAACAAGAATGCTTCAAACGACGACTTTCATTACATTGTCTATAGGAAACTTACTCATATTCATTATTACCTAAACTTCCAACCCTAATATCACCTTACCTAAATTTATTTGCAAAATTTTTCAGCATCAGGTCCATCAGACTTTCCGACATGAAAGAGCACAAACACAACTTAAAACTATTACTACAACCCTACTACAAAACGGCTATTCTAAAAAATCTTTATCTTTGGCTTTTATCAGCGGTTCAAAAACAACAACTTTTTAAATTTTTGTCACAACAACAAAGAAAAAGTTTTTTAGTCCATTATGTACAGAGAACAAATCCATGATCCTGTAAAACGTAGGTTGCGATTCAAAGAGAACTTTGCTAATTGATTTTAAAAAGTTGGGTACAGTGGTGAGCAGGGGGTATTACGCCAGCTTAGTGCATAAATTTTTAATCATTATCAAGAAAAAAAGAATGACATATTGAGTCGAACTATCCACCTTCTGCATGAAAACGCTCTTGTCCATAATGTCGGAGTTTTATAGGTTGCTAAGAACGACTGCGGCTTTGAAAAGCTTTCGTACCCACACTACAGGCTAAACTGAACATCCAGGTAACTACTATTTGTTTTGAAAGTGAGAAAAGAGCTTTAAGTTGTTTTGGGCCATTTCGCAGCTAAAACTTCAAAGTATTTTGCAAGGGTATTGAAATGTTAATTTCCAAATGTAAAAATGTATAGCAATCTATAATGGAAAAAAATATTGTTGTTTTATTCCTATTATCGCCTGGAACAAGCTTGGACTGAAAACTTTTAGCGCTCACTTTAGATGTATTTGGTTGGCTTGTGGACACATCTCTTACTAAAACTAACTTACTTGCAATTAAATGGAAGACACTTGTTTTTGTTGCACCACTTTTTAAATAAAACACAGGCCAGCAACCAATCTTTCATGTTTTACGCGTTAAACAACCTTTTAGTCAATGTATTTCAACTGAATTAATAACAGGTGGAATAGTCAAATTGCACGTTTCTAAGAAGCTTGTATCATGAGGGTGTATGTGGGAGGGAAAGTAGACAGTGACTTTCATATTCCACACAGTTAGAAGTTGAGTAACCATGCAGCGTTGAACCGGTGAACAATGAAGTTTCGCTGTTACAGCGTATTTGGATAATGGTCGAAGTTTCACCTACATTTTCATATTCTGTCTCGTGCTTTTGTTCTAAGTAATAAAATCATTTCTGTTTGAACTAACAACTTACATACAACAGGTGAAACAATAAGAAGAAGAGGTGGTAGTGCAAAAACTGTTAGGAGGTTGTACGAGTAGCGATTACAAGAAGCCCTCAAAGATCAGCCAGGCACCACAGCGTTGTTTTCGGACTACCGACTCGAACAGTAAGGAGAAATTTTGCACGGTGACTTACACCTACACCCGCACGAAATGCAAACAGTCCATGCTTTAAACACTAAAGATTATCCTATGTGTTGATTTTTGTGAGCATACAGTGCTTGAAGACGACCAACAGCACATTGATAATCTATGGACGAGCGATGAAGCAATAAACATAATTTTTGCCATTGAGCTGTTGCCAACCCTCAACAACTTTACGAACGATCTTTCCATTCGGGCAAAGTTACAGTCTCTTCAAATGGAATAATTAGCCCGCATTTTTTCGAGGATGATGATGGCCATGCAGTTACTGTAACATCAGCGCACTATGTTCAAAAGCTGGAAACCTTTTTTATTCCAGAACTTTAATAATTTCCAGAAAATGAGAACACTCATTTCTAACAAGTTGGAGCAACTAGTCACACAGCCAGGGTATCAATGAACTTTCTGAACGATCTTTTACCGAACCGCCTTATCAGTAGAAATAGGGATGTTTGGTGGCCTCTAAGATCGACAGACCTGAGCTCCTGAGATAGTTTTTTATGAAAATATCTCAAGTCGAAGGTTTTTGAGATTCGCCCAGTAACTATACTGGACTTAAAAGTGGAGATTGACGATGAAGTTCGTACAATAATGCCTGCGGTACTACGGCGTGTTAGTAAGAATTTCCGTATGAGACTTAGATAATGTGTACAAAATGATGGTCGCCATCTTCTTAGAGTGTTATTGAAGAAGTTAAACTTTTTGCTTTTATACCAATTTCCATTTGTGCTCCTAACCTTTGTTACAATAAATAAAAAGCAAAAGAATTTTTTGTTTGTTTTGCAATACCTACAAATAGTGCATTTATCTGCTTCACCCTGTATAACGTTTCTGATGTATTTTTAATAACAAAATTTACAATTTTGAAATCCAATTCTTAGTATACACGTCTTTATTCATTTCTAACATAGAAAATACAAAATAGGCCTTCGATATTCACGTTTTATTTTATTTTTAGGATTTTTTTCTTTCTCAGTACTTGGGTACCACCGATCTGCCTTTTCGTTTATTTTTATTTATAACTAAAGCTATTTTATAGAAGTTGTGAATTAATGCAGTTTGTGTTTGATTATCCCTAATTTTAATTTAAATATTTAATTCTCAATTTTTTTTTAATGATATATAAGACTATCAAATATTTCTTAGTTGCCTTTTTATGACATTTTTAATTTTCTACCAAGCTTTATTGTATGTTAAACTTTGATGAACCTTAAAAATTAAGGAACAACGTTGCTTACATAGATTATCATTTCTTTTAACAAATTCACAAATTAAATGAGAGGTGATAATACATTCAATATTATTTTATAAATCAATAATGTTGACATAAATTGTATAAAAAATACGTAACAAAAAATTACATAAATGTGACGTACTTCCACTAAATGCCCATTCTAACTTAAAGTAGTTGTCAAGCAACACTTCTCGCATACAAAGTAATTGTAAGTTTGCCTCATTCTCTAATTTACACCCATTACCTATTTCTTTAACTCAATTACTGTGCACGTTATCTTGAAAAGCTATAGGAATTACTCTGCTTGTGGCACCGCAAATATTTGATTACAGTTCCGTCTTGAGAATCAATTCTAGTTTATTGCAAGCTCAGAGCTGCTGCTGTATTTGCGAGGAATTTCTGTAAACCGCATCATTACTCTTTGAATCAATTTTCATTAAATCCAGCAGCGCGTATCACGTTCGAGTGTCACTGCACGAATGCACATGTAAAGTAACATGCTTAGGCAGTAAATATGATTACTGTTTTGAAGTATAGGTATTATAATTAATCCTAATATAATTAGTAGTACAGTTAGTGTTTGGCCCGATTTACAATTATAGTCATGTTTTTTATTGCGGTCTATTTTGCGAAGGTATATTCGCGAGTAAGCAATTTTTATTAGCCTTCATCTACCTATACACTTCCATTTAACCTGAAATTTTCACAAAATTATAAATTAAATTAAAAAATTAATTCTTTAAATAAAAGTAATAAAGCACTTTAGGAATATATCATCGAAGTGACTTTTGTAACCAAAAGAATTTGAAGCGAGCAGACGTGCGGTCGTGGTGTTTAGAAATTACCTGCTGTTAAAGGTCAGACTTTCACTTTTGTTATTAATATTTAATTATGCAATTTTCATACTTTTAGCCATTGCTGACAATAAATTTTCCCACAAATACTGTAACATATAGCAACCAGCCTCAATAAAATACCTACCTATCAAATCTGACGCAAATACAAGATCCGCCACAATCCGTAAACAAAACTACTGGTTTAAAGAACAAACAGAAACTAACAACAGATTTAGCCAACTCATAGAAAAAACCATGAATAGTGAAGACAAAAAAGAACCGAACCAAAGCCTTCACCGATATTAGTTTTAGGTGTTAGAAATATAAAACCGCTGCTCGATTTACTTAATAACATAGCCAAAGATAAATTTATCTTAAAAATTTATACAACGATCAACTTAAGGTACGGCCTCTTGAAAGCCGTATACCTGTATACATACCATAATAAAAGCCCTAATGGGAAAACTACAGAATTCCACACATACAAACCAAAAAACAAAGAAGTGCTCGTGTAGTCTAAAAAACAAATAACACGAGGTAACGAACATCTGAAATATCAAACGAAATTCGACAAACACACTTCCTTAATATTAAACCAAAAGAAAACAAAAATATCTACAAAATTAATTTATTACTGAATAGGAAGGAGATATTCAAAGCTCCGCATACTAAACGTGAAATACGTGAGTGTATACGCTGCCAAAGGTTTGAACACAACAAGAACTATTGCAGAAACAACCCAAGAAGCATCAAGTGCACAGGCGCTCCAGAAAAGAGAAAGATGATAACGTCAAATGTGTAAATTTCAACGAAAAACACCTCGTAAATTACAGAGGATGCGTTATACATAAAGAGATTCAACAAAAAATGTACCAGAAACTGAGGAAAAAATATTATTAACAAGACCAATCCAATCAGAAATAACATACGCTCGAGCAGCTCAAAGCAAAATTGGGATATCTACCTCAACAATTCAACCTAACTGTCACAACACATTCTGCCAATAGCTTAACAGAACTTAAGTAAATAAAAAAAAATCAACTCGACCGATGGGTACACTAATAAACCTCAAGTCAACACCTATTAACACAAATAAATAAGGGCTCAATTTTGAAAGACTGCGGTTTGGAATGCCAATGGTTTGTGCCAACAGTTACAAGAAACAAGATTATTCTTACAAACTCATGACATAGACGTTATTAGTATTAGAAACCAATTTCACGGACAAAAGTTACATAACGATCCCAAAATACAATATATACAATGCAAACCATCCAAATGAAGCTGTACATGGAAGCACCGCAATAATAATAAAACAAAACGTTAAGCATCGCGAGAGAACAGAGTATAAACAAAATAAGATACAAGCCACCAACATTAGTGTCCAAGATAGTACAGGACAAATCACAATTTCCGCAATCTATTGTCCCCCGAATCATATAAATACATTTAACAACTATAATAAATTCTTCCAAAGATTGGAAAACCTCTTTATATCAGGCAGAAATTACAACGCCAAAAAAGCCTACTGTGGATCTCGAATTACAAGCACAAAAGGCACGATGGCAAATAACAATCTCAGCTATCTGTCAACAATAGAGCCCACCTATTGGCCAACCGGGCGATATAAAATAGACTTCTGCGTATCCAAATAAATTCATACCAAAATATTTATAGTTGAATAATATCTCGAACTATCATCAAACCACAAGCCAGTTTTAGTCACAATGCACTCTCAAATACTTAAAATCCACAAGCCCTCACTATTTAGCAAAAGAATCAATTGAAATTATTTTCGAGAACTTCTTGATGAGCAACTACCCCTGTAGTTATCTTTAAAACATAACTTTAGCTGTAGAGCACACAAAGAAGGTTATCCAAAACCCAGATGTAATTGAAACTAATCTAAAACAACAACATCCAACTGTTAAGCAGAAACTAGGAGAAAAAATAAAAGCTTGCAAAAAGTGGCAACTAACAAGAGATAGTTTAGACAAACAAATATTCAACAAAATAGCAAAAGCTCTCAAGTAGATGTTACAAAACCTAAAAAATTGAACCACCCAAAAGTATCCTACAGAACTGACTCCAACGACAGACACGAACTGCTCACTACGGAAAACTACACAAAAAATAAAACAAACCCCAACATTAAATTCTGCCAATACGACTAAACGATGGCACCTAGACAAGAACGGCCACAGCTTTTGCGGAACATCTTGCATCAGTGTTTCAACCCTTTCCTCCTCAATAACAGTAGATGAATAAGAAAACATCATTAAAGAAGAGATTTCTCATCAGATAACCCTTTCAATAAACAAAAATCAAAGCTTATAATATGGAAATCATAACAATTATAAATTCCGAAATCAATTCACAAAAGGCTCTCGGATATGATTTGGCTATCGGGAAAATACTGAGAGAACTCTCTCAAAAGAACATCACAACAATAACACAAATTTACAATTCTATCTTCAGAATCAGCTACTTCTCTTATTATTGGAAAGTGGAGCAAATAAAAATGATTTCTGAACCTGGCAAAGCCCCCAATAATATAAAATCATATCGTTTAATTAGCCTCTTTTTATTTCTATCTAAAGTCGCAGACCTATCTAAATCTAGATAAACTGTAACAGCTACATACGCCGGTATCACAGCATGATTACCTCAAAAAAAGTCGCTTGAGAACTAGCCTAACTTAGAAGAATATATGCATTTTTCTTACCTTCTCAAAAGTAATCGCTAATTAACGATTACTAAAATTGTTTTTGTTAATTTTTGGACGAAAGAAAACTTACATATCGTAGAAGAAGACTCAAATTTTCAATTAGAAATTTGAAATTTATAGTTTTTGTAATGAGAATGCTACAGCTACTATTGAAGAATGTCGTCAACAGTTTCCACGTTAGAGAATTCCAAGTAAAAACTTATATATTTTAAAAAACTGTGCAAGACTGAAAAGCTTTTCAGTACTAACATAACATGAGTATCTCGAGAAGTTTTAAAAAAAGTAGAAATTATTCTGGCTTTAGTAGAGAATAATGTAACGACCAGCTCACAAATAATTTGCATTCAATTGTGAATTTCACAAAAAAAGAATAATCAACACACTCTACGAGCAAGGATTATATCCCTGCCATGTACAGCGTGTACAGCACTTATAACTGGAAAATTATGCTAGACCTGTGCAATTTTTCAGTGGATAAATGATAATCGTCGTGTTGTATCGAGCATTCTTTTTACCGATGAAGCAACATTCACCCGTGACAGCATCGATAACACTCGCAACTCTCATGTTTAGTTAGACAAAAATCTCCACGCAAACATCAAAACTAATTTTCAACGCAAGTTTTTGTGTCTTGCGGTATGGTTTGTAGTTATTTAATTAGGCTTTTCATTTCGAAAAATCGCCTCACAAGAGAGCACTACTTAAATTTTTTACAAAATGAACTACAAGGACTACTAAAGGATGTTCCTCTAAACATCAGAATACAAATTGGAATAGTTTCAGAATGGAAGTAGAAAAACGTATTAAACTAAATTTCCCTCTAGGAACAATTGAGCAATTAGACAAAGAAATACAGTGGTTTATAGTCGATCTGAAGCAAACCGCGTGGAACAAAACCCCTGCACCAAAAAATAAAACAATGGGTGTGAACTACCCTAGAAAATTAGGAAGCTTGTCTCAGCGAAACGAAGAGCAAGAAAAAGATGACACCAAACCAGAACACTAATAGACAAAAGAAGAAGACTTAAAAAGAAATTCGTACCATTAAAATAAAACATTCACTGAATTCCTAAACGGACTATCAGACGATAAAAATGCCGAATACATTCTCTGGAAAGCCACCAAGAGACTAAAACTACCAAAAAATCAAAATCCACCTATTTGTAAGGATAATGGAGGATGGACAAGGAAAGATGAAGATAAAGCAGAAATATTTGCTCCACATCTGGCAAACACCTTCCGACCTTACCGGAGGTAATAACAGGGAAAACAGAATCGTTGTGCTGGTAACTCCAACAGAAATATACAACGAGATACAAAAGAATATCAGTACCAAAAAGACACAAGGTTACGACCTAATAAGTGGACAACTCCTCAAAAAATTACCGAAAAAGGGTATAATAAAGCTTACGCATCTGTTCAATACAGCACTACGATTACAGTACGTACCGATCCAATGGAAAGTTACGGATATTATTATGAAAAACATCGTGTCGACCGATTTCACTGCTACCAGCCATATCCAAACTGTTCGAGAAACTGCCCCTGAAACGCCTCAATTTGAATTTCGGAATAAACATTCCACCATCGACCGAGTACATCGAATCACCGATGTTATTGAAAGACCCTTAGAAGAAAAAGAAATATGCTCCACTATATTTCCAGACGTGGTCCCAAGGTTTTGATAAAGTGTGGCACGTGGGCCTCGAGTATAACATAGCTAAAAGCCTGTCTAGGCAGATAAACTGTATTCTGAAATCATATATCTGCAACCGCTAATCCAAAGTAAGACACGGAGAGGAATACTCAGAGCTAAGAGATATTGTTGCAGGTGTACCCCAAGGAAGCGTCCTTGGACCAGTTCTGTACTTGACTTACGCCAGCGACATCCCTACGAGTGATGGAGTGATAACCACATTTGCTGATGACACTTCACTATTAGCCCCTAGCAACAAAATACAAGTAGCTACAAATAAACTACAAATAGCCGGTAACTTCTTTTTCTTCTTAGCGCTCTTTACATCCAGTGTCGGATATAGGCCTCCCCTCTCATTTTCCATTCTTCTCGGTTTTATGTCTCTCTTGCCATGTGAGCCCGGCTGTATGCTTTAGGTCGTCTTTCCACCTGGTCTGAGGTCTACCTCTTGATCTTTTCTTAGCCAGGGTCTCCATTCTTGTATTGCCGAATAGTATGTCCGGCCCATCTCCATTTTAGGCTTGCTATATGTTCTTTTACATCAATTATTTTTGTTTTTTTTTTCTCTAATGTATTCATTCCGTATCTTATCCTTTATCTTTATATGCAACATCTGACGCTCCATTGCCCTCTGCATTTTGACTAATTTATCCATTATGCCCTTTGTCAATGCCCAGGTTTGTGCTGCGTATGTAAGAACGGGTAATACGCATTGATTATATACATTTCCTCTAAGCCTTAGAGGATTTTTTTTTGTTAGTTAGGATGTTTCGTTGTTTTTCAAATGCCGCCCGTGCCAGTCTAATTCTTCTTTCTATTTCTGCAGTTTGATTAGGTTTTCCGCATTGTATCACTTGTCCTATATATATATATATATTGATATATATATATCATATATATATATATATATATATATATATTCTTCTACATAGTCAAGTGTTTTGTTCCCTATCCTTATGTCAAGTGGGTTATGATCATTTGTCATGGCTTCTGTTTTCTTTTCATTTAATTGTAGTCCGGATTGTAGTTCGGATTTTTCCTTGAGATCGTTTAACATTTTTTGGATGTCTTCTATATTGTCTGATATTAAAACAACATCGTCGGCGTATCTTAAGTGATGTAGTCTCTCTCCGTTTATGTTTATTCCTGTCTTATCCCAATCCAGCTCTTTAAAGATCTCTTCCAATGCGGCATTAAATAGTTTAGGACTCATTGGATCGCCTTGGCGTACTCCTCGTTTTATAGGTATGAGTTTCGTTGTTTCATGCGCTTCTATTGTCATTTTCGTATTATTATAGATCGATCTTATTAGCTGTGTATATCTATAGTCTATTCTATTGTTGTTCAGAGCTTTTTCTACCGCCCAGGTTTCAATACTATCAAATGCCTTCTGATAGTCTATGAATATTAAATAAAGCGTTAGATTATATTCTGTGGCTTTCTCAATAAGCGTTGTAATCGTTAGCATATGGTCACTTGTACTAAAGTTTTTCCTGAAACCTGCTTGTTCTATCGGTTGGTTAGCTTCCAGTTTGTTTTCTAGTCTGTTGATTATTATTCTATTAAATAGCTTATATATCTGCGACAATAGTGATATTGGCCGATAGTTATCTAGCATTTTCTTGTCGCCTTTTTTGAACAACAGTATTGTTACGGAATTACTCCAACTGGTTAGTATTTGTCCTTCATCTAAGCACTTATTTAGCAGTAATTTTAAAAGTTGTATAACTGTTGCATCTCCTTCCTTTATTAATTCAACTAGCACTTCATCTGCGCCTGGAGCTTTGTTATTTTTCATGTTTTTCAGAGGTGATATCATTTCTTCTTTCGTTATTTCTGTTATTTCCTCAGAGTAGACGTTGAGAACTTTTCTCTTTACATTTTCTTTCATCTCTTCTGGTATATCATTTTTTGATTAGTACAGTTTTTGATAGTAGTTTTCTATTACTCTTAGTATTCCGTCTCGGTCCTTTATTTCTTGCTCACTTTCATCTTTTAGATTGTTAATTGTTACTTTTCCTAGGCTTTTTTTGATTGCTTTCATATTTTTGTTTTATTCTATTATTTGTTCTATTTGTTGTTCCAATTGTTTTCGTTTGTTTTCTTTGATTGATTTTTTCAACGTTTTATTAGTTTCTATGTACTGAATCGTGTTTCTTTTATCCTCTCTGAGTGATTTTCTTCTTTCTTCGAATAGTTGTTCCGTTTTCTTGCTCAAAATTTTTTCGCTCTTTTTTTTCTTTTTAGCTACCTTTTGTGCCGCCTCTGTTATGGTTTTTATCAATATATCATTGATTTCATCTATGTTTTTGTCCTAGTCCAAATTTTCCTGTCTTATTTTCGTTGGGGTCTAATTGGCTTCCTATTTTGGCGTTAAGGTCTCCCATGACTATAGTATAATGACATGGGTTTTCATTTATTGCGTCGGTTACCTCTTCGTAGAAGGTGTCTATTGCTTCTTGTTCATATGTGGATGTTGGGGCATAAACTTGGATAATTTTTAGTTTACAGTGTCTTGTTATTTTTACAATAATATATGCCACTCTATTTGATTTTGCATTATATGTTAGGATATTATTAGTTATCTTTCTATTTATTATAAAGTCAACACCTCCGATGTTTTCTTGCTCCTCCTCATTTATTCCTTTGTAGAATAGTACATTGTTTGATCTTCATGTTATGCATTGTTCGCCTTTTCTTCTGATCTCGCACAGCCCCATTATGTCCCATCTCATCTGCTTCAGTTCTTCTTCCAGTTCTTCTACATTATCGTCTGTGCTAATTGTTCTTATATTGTACATCACTATTGCCAGGTTCGTTTTTTTGTGACAGCCTTTCCTAACGCAGGTATTCTTAGCACCCTCTGTCCTTTCCCCTGCTTGGTTGCTTTCGTGACCAAGGGTTCCAGGACTGCTGCGGACTAAGGGCCTTTTCTCTTTGTGTCTGTTCATCATTTCTTTGGGGAGGGGGCATTAAAACGCCACGCTTGCCAGGGGTGTTGGCGAGTGATCTATTTATGCTAAGCATTTTCTCGGAGCATGTTTTTACAGTTAAAACGCTGTTACTCGGTCGCCAGAGCCTCGTCTGTTATCTAGCAGGGTGTACCGGGTGGCCGAAGCCACCACTCTTGCAGGTGAGGTTGACGTTTGGGCTGGTTCGACCTATTACCTTGCTCCTTACACCCCAACTAGCTAGAGTAAAGATTGGTGGATTAAATTAAATGAGGCGAACTCTACTCATATAAACTTTACCAAGAAAAGAGTTGACTACTTACCCATAGTGATCAATAAGCAAACAGTGCCTAATGATAACACAGCGAAATACCTGGTCAACTTCGTATTAGACTCAAAAAAATATGGTGGCTAGTAGGAAGATATTCTGAATTATTACTGTATAATAAACTATTGCTGTATAAACAAATTTTAGAACCAGTCTGGGTGCAACTTTAGATATGCACAAAAAAATCTAATGTAAAAATTATACAAACCTTTCAAAACAAAGTACTGCGCAGCATCGTCAACGCTTCATGGTACATCAGAAATGAAAACATCCACAAAGACCTAAAAGTACCCACGGTCAGCGAAGAAATTAAACGGTTTGCGAAAAAACATGAAAAGAGACTACATGAACATGAGAATTACAACTACTCGAAAACAGTGGACTTACTCGGAGGTTGAAAATGTACAAACCTTTTGAACTAGTGTAAGTGTAGTTAAGTAAAATTAAGGGCAATTAAAACATGTGAAAGAAGTGTTTTAAACATATGTAGAGTGCGCGAGTGGAAATACGTCTATCAAAACGCTAAGACTTACCTAAATTTAAACCTTAGACTTAGATTTAAAGTAAGATTAATTAAAACCAAATTGCTAGATAGTATTAACTATACGCCATGTATACGCTAAGTGCGTGTTAATAAATCAAAAAGAAATGCAAATGTATTGTCAGTATGGCGGAGAGCTCCTGCAAATTTCAGTCGTCAAATCAAGCAACATTTGAACGAAAGGTTTCTAAAGCTTTCGATTTGCCGCGGTGGTCCTATTAGTTGGCCTCCAAGATCTCCAGATCTCAGACCATTAGACCACTGCTCATGGGGATGGTTCAATAATGAGGTACACAAAGTGAAAGTCGACACTCGGAAAACACTAATTCGTATCAGAAATTCTGCATCCGATATTAAAGGACGACATGAATCAATCAGGAGAGCAACGGGCGCCCTTCGTAAACGAAACAAAAAATATTTAGAGGTCAATGGCGATATTTTTAAAATATTACATATACGCTATGATTAAAAGAATGTTAATGTAAATAATTTTGTGTCTTTATAAATATACTATAACTTGATAACAAATGAAGATCAGACAAGAACATATGAGTTTTTTTGAACGTGTCAATTACATATGAAGAAAATTAATTCTTTCTAAACACCAACAACATTTACACCATCAGACTAGAAAAAATGAGTTACATTTTTGTAAAATGGGCAGTTATGGATATTTTATCAATTTTAGGTGCATAATTAATTAGCTGAAGCGACCGCCTTTTGAAATAATCAACAGTAATAACGTGTTTATAGTTTGAGAAAAGAATTGTTATATTGACCATCCTAAGACTATTACCAATTCTAGAAATAATTAATCAATCATGAAAAATTTATATAGACATTTAAACTACTTAAAGATTTATCTGTAACAGTATAACAACACCACATTAGTTATCTAATATATATTTGTCTTATCTCCCTAACTTTCTTTCTAAACTTATAATTCTGTCTCCTCCTAGATGCTTCCCGATTTCCTTGAAACTTGCACACCACATTCACAACTATATTTGCTAATTTGGTGCAAAAAATCAGACTTCTAACTTTAACCGTTTTTGAATTATTTAAATATTTTGATTATTGTCGCAGAAACATGTGGAATGTTCTACACGACTGCTTCGCGTCTAAATCAGGCTTCGTCGAAGAAGCCTGCGGGGTCCCAGCTGGTATCAAATAATTGGGCAACGAAACTAATTTTGCACTACGGTACAAAGAAAGTCGTTGCCGCAAATTTTTATTGTAGTTCATATAGATACATTAATTTATAAGAATTTGCGTCACTGCTTGGGGCGTCATTTTTAAAATATAGAAACAAGATTACAAACTGAGTAAAACATTCCCTGTTCGAGCCGTTTATTTATTGCTTTAAATGTGTTCACTCAACATGTTGCATCCTAAGATTTATTGCGACAATAACTAACTAAAGTTTTCCTATACATTACTAAGAACAAAGGTGTAGCAGTAAATCGCAAAAATTTCGCCACGTACAAGCGGCATTTATTTTATTTTTCCGGGTAAAAGCCAATAAAGTAATCCACTCAAAAAGAGTAATTTTCTATAAAGCAGATTTTATAAAATAGGAAACATGTATTTTTCTGAAAAAATTACGATTTTCAGGAAGTTGACGTGATAATGACGGAGCTGATATAAGGCAGAGTAGTTAATACAAATATAAACAAAGGGCGCTCTTATGTTATTGCATCACTAGCAAAACTCAAATTATAATCTTAATTACATAACTAAGATTGGCTTTATTTTATGCCAATTTGTTTTTGATACTATGATTTCTTAAAAGCTTTTATTTTTAAAAACCTCATTTTTGGTGATATTTAGATTCCATTTCGTTCTAATCTCAGAACGAATTTTTCTTTAAATTGAAATTGCCTGTCAGTTGCAGATCAACAAAAGGATTTATGCCAGGTGCAGAAACACAACCTTTCTCATAGGAACAAGATAATCCCGTTTCCTAAACTATAGGCAGTCAATGTTCAAAGACTATAATTGCCTGTCATGTCAGCATGCTGTAAAAAAAGTTAAAAAATATAACTTGTGTGTTAAGCTTTTATTTTTCGAGCCTTTTAAACAAGGATTTGAACGTACAGGGTAATGCTAGGGAGGTAATCTGTATTAAGCAGGATTTACTTAATCCGCTAAAGAGGAAAAAGGAACAACTAGGCTAAGCGAATAGTACTGGTTGATACGCAAGTTTTGAGAACGTGACGGGACATGTAATGTAAAACCAAGTACATACAAAGTAATTTACGTTTTCTAGTTTCTCGCCACTTCTTAAAATAACAAAAATATTTAAAAAATATCAGTAAAGTTATATATTTGCCAAACATTAAAATAACAAATTACTATATAGTCAGTAATGATTCTTGTATACATTTTAAAAATAAAAATATTGACAGCAAAATAATTATATAAAGAAAAACAACATTTAATTTTGTACGAGGGCAAATTGGAAGAAACTTTCTATGGCGCTATACGCAGTAGTTCAGTAGGCAGTGCGGAGTAGAAAAACATTTTGTATTGCAGTTTACTCGTCCGCTAGATCAATTGACAATCAACGCGGCCATAGAAAATATCGCCAAATATGAATTGCGTGCAATAGTATGATTTCTGTGTGTAAAATAATTTTCGACAATGCGATTTATTGCGAACTATGTAACAGTTACGGACCAAACGTAATGGGTGAAGATGGCATATGTCAGTGGTGCCCTATGTTTAAAAACGGACACATGCCCCTCGATCAACCATTCATGACACCATCAAATGATAAAAGAATCTGAAGGAGGACAAGGTCATGCCTGACCGAAGTCGACGAGTCACCGTTTCCACGCCGGCAGTTGTCAAAGCCATCCGAAAGAAAATCAAAAGGAACTCTCAACGATCCATACGGTAACTCGCCAAGGACCTTGGTATGAGCGATTTTACCGATCGATCCATTGTCAAATCTTGTTTGGGACTTTAACCTTATGGTACGATCAAGGAACAGCGCCTGACTAATAAACAGAAAGCGACTAGGAAGAAATAGGTCAAAGATTTACTGGCCAGATTGCATCCAATATACTGCCACGACATTGTTTAGACAAACGAAAAGATTTTCGCTGTCCAGTCAAAACTCTAGGATACTTGCCCGATCTGCTAAAAATGTCAATATCAAAGGGAGAACCACCAAGCTTTCCTCTCACTCTCATCCATAACTGATGTAAACCCCCTCTTCTTTTCACTGATCAAGGCGTCAATGTGGAAGTCTACAAGGAGGACATCCTGGAGCCCATCTGCCTCAACTGCCCCCTCCCCCCCCCAAGCACTTTGTGTTTGGCTTCAGGATGGAGTTCTCGGCCACCGCACCAAGACCACACAAAACTGTCTGCTCACCCACACGTCCGACTTTATATATTTATATATAAGTGGCGTCCTTACTCCCTCAACTACAATCCAATGGACTTATTTGTCTGGTGAGAATTGGATAAGAAGGCCTGCACTACTCCCCATTCATCTGTGGAATCTCTAAAGCGATTACTTTTCAAGGCCTGGGACTAACTCTCCATTGAATAGTTGCATGCCACTTTACTTCCTTATTCTTGCAAATGAAGATCGATTCGAGAATTAGTTGCTATCCTAAGACTGATAAAGTTTTACTTTTACTTTATAGTATTGCTTTCGAAATAAGAGAATACGGTGCAAAATCTTTGTCTGGGTAATTATCTCGCACCTTGTATCATCGATAAGCCAACAGAGATTTCTTTCCGAACTGCCCTCATATAATCAACTCCAATTATCACTCGAACGATGCCTTTCTTCATATAAAATACCTAATGTAGAATTTTTTATATTTAAATACAATGTAGTTATGTTAACGTATAATATAAAATAATCTTGCTTCTAGTACATGCTTATAACTAAATAATAATTAATAAATATAACAACAATTATTATTATTCTATTCTCAAAAACTACATATTTTAAACAGCATCAATTACTGTATCTTACACATGCTCATAACTAATAAATGTAAATAATAATCATAATAATATGCTGAATTATTAAGGAATAAAATAGTTGTTTTTGCAATTTTCTATTTCTTTTACTACGTACGCAAAGTATTTTATTGAAAACAATTTGACTGCTTTTAAGTACTGAACAAGTTTAAGATTTTTAATATTTTGGGGCAACGCATTATATTTTCTTATAGCAGAGTTATCTGGTGAATTAAGACCTCTTTTAAAATTACATAATTCTTCACTGTGAGTCTTAATTAGCGAATTTAATAACAGTGAATTCTAGGGATGGTTTAAAATAGTCACAATATTTTTCCACGTAATCTAAATTATGAAGCACATAGATAATACAGGTAAAAGCGAAAATAGTCTGCAGTGATGAACTTTGGTGATTCTTAATGCCATTTTTTTAATGGTGCCTTCCAAGAATCTAATCTCATAAGATACTGTACCCTGGAATAGTTCAATGTAAACCAATTTAAAAAATTTTAAAACTTTGTTACACAATCAAGAAGATAATAATTTTTTCTTTGAGTACTCAATACGAATCTTCAACAACCAAACCAAACCAAAAATTTTTGATTCCAAACATGGTCGATTTGGTCTTTTCTTAATTCATGTTTTGTTTGTTGGTCTTAAACAGTTTTAACATTGACTTAATTTTTAACATCACAGATTCCAGTAGAGACTTATTAATATGCTAGCTTCAAATTCACTTTCTGTCCCGAATTACATTGAGGCTTTATTTTGAAAATCGTAAAACTCGTCAGGTCATCTTGCCAGTGAATTAGTCTTCTGGGGGATAACAAGACAATCACATTCTTCTCCGGGTTGAATCCCATTCTCCTCTTGCTGTGCCAATCTTTTAAAAGGTCACAAAGGTTGGTAAGTTGGACAGTACCTCTATGTCGTCTACTTATTGGTTCATCGTCGTGAGGGGCATCAGAAGGTCCACAACACATTTTAGGCTACCAAACTTCATGCTAAACTTCTTTCCGAAAAGGAAAGATTGAACAAGTTGGATTATAGCAGCGAAATTGCGGTGGAGCTCATTTTGTACACCATTCCGTTCTATCACACCTTGTTGAAGTGGTTGGCGACATTAGTAAGAAGAGAGACATATGGAAAGAGCATTTAAGTAATTTATCAAATAAAATAAAAGGATACAGAAAGCAAAAGCAACAAGATATTAACAATGTACAAGAAAACGAACAATATATTAAATAAAAGTAAATATGCAATGGGTCTGAATGTGGCCAAGAGAAATGCTAAAATATGAAAGGAAGGGAAAAAATACAAGAATACATAAACTGATACAGGAAATATGAAAACAAGAAAAAAATACCTACACAATGAGAAATGAGAATAGTTATCACGATACAAAAAAAGGTGCAAGAAATATAAAGGAATCACATTGCTAAATATAATATAGAAAATATTCACAGAAATGTTCAACAAAATACACTAAAAATGCAATCGGGGATTATTAAATGGGATTTAGGCCAGGAAGGTCAACAATAGATGCTTTGCATAACATGCTTGAAATATTGGGAAATATTATGAGTGTGACACTGAGCTATACTAATTATTTATTGAGCATAAATAGGGGTTTGTTAGAATCAAGTCAAGACATTTTTTACAAGTATGAGAATACCAGGAAAATTTGTTGTATTTAAATAACAATCAGGAATTTAAAGGCAACAGTAAAAATAAGGTAACTACAAACAAAACATTCAAAATTAATTAGAGAGTCTGCCAGGAAGATTCATTGTCAATGGCACACATCATTTTGCCACTAGAAAGGGTAATACTAGGAACAAACGTTCAAAGAACACAAATAATAGCCTATACAGACAACATAATCATTATATAAAAAATTTTAAATAAATTAAAGAAAGTTTTTATAGGTTTCGAAAAGAAAACAATTCAATTAACACTTAAAATAAATAAAAATATCACAAAAAAATGTAAAATGCTAGAGAGAAGAAATATATGATATTAACGAAATGAAGATAGAAAATTATACCTCCTTATAAGTACCTGGGAATACAACTACCGTATAACAATTTAAATGAGGTACAAATCAATTCACGTTAAAAATTAAAAAACTAACATGAAAACTAAAATACGAATTTATAAAAGTTTAATTAGGCTAACGGTATCATATGCTGTTGAAATAATATGCCAAATATAAAAAGAGGAAGAATTTCGAAATAGTATTCGAAAAGAAATTATGGACTGTAATGGGAATAAAAAGAATAAAAATTGAAAGCGTAGTCAAATCATAAAGTTTTAAAAAGGATATAGTAAAGATAATGAAGGTACAAAAATTAAATAATTTGTACATATAATGAGAACAGAAGAAGCAAGAACAATTGAATAACTACATAAAAATCCGACACAAACAGTCCAAAAAAAATAGATGCTACGAAGTATTAAAAATAAATCTAAAAAATATGAAAAGTAATAACTGGGGAAAAGAAAGAAACTGGGTAATATGGAGAAAAATGGTAATAGAAGCAAAAAAGTGCTTAGAAAAATCAACCATATCAAAGCAAAGCCATATTTCTTATACTTGCTTGGTTATAGTCTTTGGAATGATAATTTTTTCCACGGCTCTAACTCTCCGCGTGGGAGCAAGGCCTGCGAACTGAGAAGTTAAGGCGCTCATATGTTTGTTTTCCCTGCCCGGTCGTCGCGCACCATCCCTGATACGGGGCGATGTGGCAAGCACCGCGCCTAAAACGACCGCCGTTAAAGCTTTCGATTTGCCGCGGTGGTCCTATTAGTTGGCCTCCAAGATCTCCAGATCTCAGACCATTAGACCACTGCTCATGGGGATGGTTCAATAATGAGGTATACAAAGTGAAAGTCGACACTCGGAAAACACTAATTCGTATCAGAAATTCTGCATCCGATATTAAAGGACGACATGAATCAATCAGGAGAGCAACGGGCGCCCTTCGTAAACGAAACAAAAAATATTTAGAGGTCAATGGCGATATTTTTAAAATATTACATATACGCTATGATTAAAAGAATGTTAATGTAAATAATTTTGTGTCTTTATAAATATACTATAACTTGATAACAAATGAAGATCAGACAAGAACATATGAGTTTTTTTGAACGTGTCAATTACATATGAAGAAAATTAATTCTTTCTAAACACCAACAACATTTACACCATCAGACTAGAAAATGAGTTACATTTTGTAAAATGGGCAGTTATGGATATTTTATCAATTTTAGGTGCATAATTAATTAGCTGAAGCGACCGCCTTTTGAAATAATCAACAGTAATAACGTGTTTATAGTTTGAGAAAAGAATTGTTATATTGACCATCCTAAGACTATTACCAATTCTAGAAATAATTAATCAATCATGAAAAATTTATATAGACATTTAAACTACTTAAAGATTTATCTGTAACAGTATAACAACACCACATTAGTTATCTAATATATATTTGTCTTATCTCCCTAACTTTCTTTCGAAACTTATAATTCAGTCTCCTCCTAGATGCTTCCCGATTTCCTTGAAACTTGCACACCACATTCACAACTATATTTGCTAATTTGGTGCAAAAAATCAGCATTCTAACTTTAACCGTTTTTGAATTATTTAAATATTTTGATTATTGTCGCAGAAACATGTGGAATGTTCTACACGACTGCCTGGCGTCTAGATCAGGCTTCGTCGAAGAAGCCTGCGGGGTCCCAGCTGGTATCAAATAATTTGGCAACGAAACTAATTTTGCACTACGGTACAAAGAAAGTCGTTGCCGCAAATTTTTATTGTAGTTCATATAGATACATTAATTTATAAGAATTTGCGTCACTGCTTGGGGCGTCATTTTTAAAATATAGAAACAAGATTACAAAGTGAGTAAAACATTCCCTGTTCGAGCCGTTTATTTATTGCTTTAAATGTGTTCACTCAACATGTTGCATCCTAAGATTTATTGCGACAATAACTAACTAAAGTTTTCCTATACATTATTAAGAACAAAGGTGTAGCAGTAAATCGCAAAAATTTCGCCACGTACAAGCGGCATTTATTTTATTTTTCCGGGTAAAAGCCAATAAAGTAATCCACTCAAAAAGAGTAATTTTCTATAAAGCAGATTTTATAAAATAGGAAACATGTATTTTTCTGAAAAAATTACGATTTTCAGGAAGTTGACGTGATAATGACGGAGCTGATATAAGGCAGAGTAGTTAATACAAATATAAACAAAGGGCGCTCTTATGTTATTACATCACTAGCAAAACTCAAATTATAATCTTAATTACATAACTAAGATTGGCTTTATTTTATGCCAATTTGTTTTTGATACTATGATTTCTTAAAAGCTTTTATTTTTAAAAACCTAATTTTTTGGTGATATTTAAGTTCCATTTCGTTCTAATCTCAGAACGCATTTTTCTTTAAATTGAAATTGCCTGTCAGTTGCAGATCAACAAAAGGATTTACGCCAGGTGCAGAAACACAACCTTTCTCATAGGAACAAGATAATCCCGTTTCCTAAACTACAGGCAGTCAATGTTCAAAGACTATAATTGCCTGTCATGTCAGCATGCTGTAAAAAGTTAAAAATATAACTTGTGTGTTAAGCTTTTATTTTCGAGCCTTTTAAACAAGGATTTGAACGTACAGGGTAATGCTAGGGAGGTAATCTGTATTAAGCAGGATTTACTTAATCCGCTAAAGAGGAAAAAGGAACAACTAGGCTAAGCGAATAGTACTGGTTGATACGCAAGTTTTGAGAACGTGACAGGACATGTAATGTAAAACCAAGTACATACAAAGTAATTTACGTTTTCTAGTTTCTCGCCACTTCTTAAAATAACAAAATATTTAAAAATATCAGTAAAGTTATATATTTGCCAAACATTAAAATAACAAATTACTATATAGTCAGTAATGATTCTTGTATACATTTTAAAAATAAAAATATTGACAGCAAAATAATTATATAAAGAAAAACAACATTTAATTTTGTACGAGGGCAAATTGGAAGAAACTTTCTATGGCGCTATACGCAGTAGTTCAGTAGGCAGTGCCGAGTAGAAAAACATTTTGTATTGCAGTTTACTCGTCCGCTAGATCAATTGACAATCAACGCGGCCATAGAAAATATCGCCAAATATGAATTGCGTGCAATAGTATGATTTCTGTGTGTAAAATAATTTTCGACAACTGCGATTTATTGCGAACTATTTAACAGTTACGGACCAAACGTAATGGGTAAAGATGACATATGTCAGTGGTGCCCTATGTTTAAAAACGGACACATGCCCCTCGATCAACCATTCATGACACCATCAAATGATAGAAGAATCTGAAGGCGGACAAGGCCATGCCTGACCGAGGCCGACGAGTCATCGTTTCCACGCCGGCAGTTGTCAAAGCCATCCGAAAGAAAATCAAAAGGAACTCTCAACGATCCATACGGTAACTCCCCAAGGACTTTGGTATGAGCGATTTTACCGATCGATCCATTGTCAAATCTTGTTTGGGACTTTAACCTTACCGTACGATCAAGGAACAGCGCCTGACTAATAAACAGAAAGCGACTAGGAAGAAATAGGTCAAAGATTTACTGGCCAGATTGCATCCTATATACTGACACGACATTGTCTACACAAACGAAAAGATTTTCGCTGTCCAGTCAAAACTCCAGGATACTTGCCCGATCTGCTAAAAATGTCAATATCAAAGGGAGAACCACCAAGCTTTCCTCTCACTCTCATCCATAACTGATGTAAACCCCCTCTTCTTTTCACTGATCAAGGCGTCAATGTGGAAGTCTACAAGGAGGACATCCTGGAGCCCATCTGCCTCAACTGCCCCCTCCCCCCCCCAAGCACTTTGTGTTTGGCTTCAGGATGGAGTTCTCGGCCACAGCACCAAGACCACACAAAACTGTCTGTTCACCCACACCTCGGACTTCATCGCTGTCAAGAAGTGGCGTCCTTACTCCCTCAACTACAATCCAATGGACTTATTTGTCTGAGAATTTGTTGAGAATTTGTTGAGAATTGGATAAGAAGGCCTGCACTACTCCCCATTCATCTGTGGAATCTCTAAATCGATTACTTTTCAAGGCCTGGGACTAACTCTCCATTGAATACTGGCATGCCACTTTACTTCCTTATTCTTGCAAATGAAGATCGATTCGAGAATTAGTTGCTATCCTAAAACTGATAAACTTTTACTTTATAGTTCGGTTGGTATTGCTTTCGAAATAAGAGAATACGGTGCAAAATCTTTGTCTGGGTAATTATCTCGCACCTTGTATCATCGATTAGCCAACAGAGATTTCTTTCCGAACTGCCCTCATATAATCAACTCCAATTATCACTCGAACGATGCCTTTCTTCATATAAAATACTTAATGTAGATTTTTTTATATTTAAATACAATGTAGTTATGTTAACGTATAATATAAAATAATCTTGCTTCTAGTACATGCTTATAACTAAATAATAATTAACAAGTATAACAACAATAATTATTATTCTATTCTCAAAAACTATATATTGTAAACAGCATCAATTATTGTATCTTACACATGCTCATAACTAATAAATGTAAATAATAATCATAATAATATGCTGAATTATTAAGTAATAAAATAGTTGTTTTTGCAATTTTCTATTTCTTTTACTACGTACGCAAAGTATTTTATTGAAAACAATTTGACTGCTTTTAAGTACTGAACAAGTTTAAGATTTTTAATATTTTGGGGCAACGCATTATATTTTCTTATAGCAGAGTTATCTGGTGAATTAAGACCTCTTTTAAAATTACATAATTCTTCACTGTGAGTCTTAATTAGAATTTAATAACAGTGAATTCTAGGATGGTTTAAAATAGTCACAATATTTTTCCACGTAATCTAAATTATGAAGCACATAGATAATACAGGTAAAAGCGAAAATAGTCTGCAGTGATGAACTTTGGTGATTCTTAATGCCATTTTTAATGGTGCCTTCCAAGAATCTAATCTCATAAGATACTGTACCCTGGAATAGTTCAATGTAAACCAATTTAAAAATTTTAAAACTTTGTTACACAATCAAGAAGATAATAATTTTTCTTTGAGTACTCAATACGAATCTTCAACAACCAAACCAAACCAAAATTTTTGATTCCAAACATGGTCGATTTGGTCTTTTCTTAATTCATGTTTTGTTTGTTGGTCTTAAACAGTTTTAACATTGACTTAATTTTAACATCACAGATTCCAGTAGAGACTTATTAATATGCTAGCTTCAAATTCACTTTCTGTCCCGAATTACATTGAGGCTTTATTTTGAAAATCGTAAAACTCGTCAGGTCATCTTGCCAGTGAATTAGTCTTCTGGGGATAACAAGACAATCACATTCTTCTCCGGTTGAATCCATTCTCCTCTTGCTGTGCCAATCTTTTAAAAGGTCACAAAGGTTGGTAAGTTGGACAGTACCTCTATGTCGTCTACTTATTGGTTCATCGTCGTGAGGCATCAGAAGGTCCACAACACATTTTAGGCTACCAAACTTCATGCTAAACTTCTTTCCGAAAGGAAAGATTGAACAAGTTGGATTATAGCAGCGAAATTGCGGTGGAGCTCATTTTGTACACCATTCCGTTCTATCACACCTTGTTGAAGTGGTTGGCGACATTAGTAAGAAGAGAGACATATGGAAAGAGCATTTAAGTAATTTATCAAATAAAATAAAAGGATACAGAAAGCAAAAGCAACAAGATATTAACAATGTACAAGAAAACGAACAATATATTAAATAAAAGTAAATATGCAATGGGTCTGAATGTGGCCAAGAGAAATGCTAAAATATGAAAGGAAGGGAAAAATACAAGAATACATAAACTGATACAGGAAATATGAAAACAAGAAAAATACCTACACAATGAGAAATGAGAATAGTTATCACGATACAAAAAGGTGCAAGAAATATAAAGGAATCACATTGCTAAATATAATATAGAAAATATTCACAGAAATGTTCAACAAAATACACTAAAATGCAATCGGGGATTATTAAATGGGATTTAGGCCAGGAAGGTCAACAATAGATGCTTTGCATAACATGCTTGAAATATTGGGAAATATTATGAGTGTGACACTGAGCTATACTAATTATTTATTGAGCATAAATAGGGGTTTGTTAGAATCAAGTCAAGACATTTTTACAAGTATGAGAATACCAGGAAAATTTGTTGTATTTAAATAACAATCAGGAATTTAAAGGCAACAGTAAAATAAGGTAACTACAAACAAAACATTCAAAATTAATTAGAGAGTCTGCCAGGAAGATTCATTGTCAATGGCACACATCATTTTGCCACTAGAAAGGGTAATACTAGGAACAAACGTTCAAAGAACACAAATAATAGCCTATACAGACAACATAATCATTATATAAAAATTTTAAATAAATTAAAGAAAGTTTTATAGGTTTCGAAAAGAAAACAATTCAATTAACACTTAAAATAAATAAAAATATCACAAAAAAATGTAAAATGCTAGAGAGAAGAAATATATGATATTAACGAAATGAAGATAGAAAATTATACCTCCTTATAAGTACCTGGGAATACAACTACCGTATAACAATTTAAATGAGGTACAAATCAATTCACGTTAAAAATTAAAAAACTAACATGAAAACTAAAATACGAATTTATAAAAGTTTAATTAGGCTAACGGTATCATATGCTGTTGAAATAATATGCCAAATATAAAAAGAGGAAGAATTTCGAAATAGTATTCGAAAAGAAATTATGGACTGTAATGGGAATAAAAAGAATAAAAAATTGAAAGCGTAGTCAAATCATAAAGTTTTAAAAAGGATATAGTAAAGATAATGAAGGTACAAAAATTAAATAATTTGTACATATAATGAGAACAGAAGAAGCAAGAACAATTGAATAACTACATAAAAATCCGACACAAACAGTCAAAAAAAAATAGATGCTACGAAGTATTCAAAATAAATCTAAAAAATATGAAAAGTAATAACTGGGGAAAAGAAAGAAACTGGGTAATATGGAGAAAAATGGTAATAGAAGCAAAAAAGTGCTTAGAAAAATCAACCATATCAAAGCAAAGCCATATTTCTTATACTTGCTTGGTTATAGTCTTTGGAATGATAATTTTTTCCACGGCTCTAACTCTCCGCGTGGGAGCAAGGCCTGCGAACTGAGAAGTTAAGGCGCTCATATGTTTGTTTTCCCTGCCCGGTCGTCGCGCACCATCCCTGATACGGGGCGATGTGGCAAGCACCGCGCCTAAAACGACCGCCGTTATTACCCCTTTTTCTAATGAACGCAGATACTCAATTATTTTTAGTGACTGAGTAACCAGAGGATGATAAATACAAACAACTTCATATCATTATTCAACGAAAAATTGAAGGCAAACGCAGTCCAGGAAGACGTAAAATATCGTGGCTCAAAAATTTACGTCAGTGATATAGACTCAACGCCACGGCACTATTTAGAACAGCAGTTGATAAAGTAAAAACCATGTTATTGATCGTCAATGTTCTTGGAGAGCACGTCACTTAAAGAAAAGAGCAGGCCACCGCCAGGCGTCAGAGAGTTCCGGGAATGGAACCTGGGGGTCCGTCTGTATCGCAGTCCGCTTGGACCACTCTGGCGTGGAATGATAATTAGAAACTAAATATTTACTATATTTGGAAAAAAAATTAATTTTCAACTACAGATTTTCAACTAGCCGATTTTAGATTTTGTGATTTTAGATAATACATTGGCATGAGGGCGGAGAATATACTTACTAGTTAATGTGATCTAAAATTGTACATCTGTTTAATCATCTAGTGATATTTGTATTGTCTAATAAGTTAAGCACTAACACATTTAGGTTAAAATAAATTCTATTCGCATAGATAGTTGTGTACCTGTTGATTTCGTCAATAGAATCTTGAGGTAATTGTGGAACCATTCCGCATTTGCTACAGTGTAGAAAGTTTTTTTTTTTTTGAAACCTTTGTAGGACTGCAATGTTCGAGCATTTCTTGCATCCCCGCAGTTGAATGTCGTATGCCCACACTGAAATTATCACTGTTTTCTACACTAACACTTTATTGTTTAATGACAATTTAGATCTTCTTCCCATTAGCAAGTGCATTTTCTTTATTTTGAGGTCCAGTTCCTTTCTCTTCTTAGTGATGTGGGCTTTCTATGTGAGCCGCCTAGCCAGGTGCATACGAAAATATCTTACTTTGTTTTTAATTGAGAATTAAATGCCATTCAGAGAAACCGGAGGAGCGGTACCGTATTTTGTGGTAAAAATTATGGCAGTATAGTCCATGCGTGAATTGGATAGTTGTGAGACATTAGTCCGCTTGTATGGCAATAACTAATTGTTTATGCTAAGATCAGCTGTAAAGATTAAGTATAATACGGGTTCCATGATGCTACCCTGAAGTGGTGACAGCTTTAATTAAATGCAGACTAGACGGACTTTCTTCTTGTTTAATCTGATAGTATCTCTCACTTAGATAGAATATAATAAGGAGATAGAATTGGTAGGGAAATAACTGTTTAATTTTACACAAATACTTGACAAACATCTAGGAATGCCACAACACAGTATCTGTTTTATCACGTCAATTACTTTATGTACCTGCTCTATAATGGAGTGTTGCTGTCTGAACTCGAATTGGTATTGTGGAATTAGTCTCTGATTTTCTAATATTGGTACCATTCTTTTCAATATTATTAATATTTAAACTTTAGATAGGAGAAGTAACAAGGTTATTGGTCGGTATGATAAAGCTTCATGAGCAGGTTTACCTAGTTTTAAAATAAGGATTATTTGACCAAATTTCCATTTTATAGGAAAATACTGTGATCCTATTACATCGTCGTATATTTGAGTGAAAACCATTATATCCTTCCGGGCAGTTCTTTTCAAACTTTGGCGATTACACAATCATACACTGGCGCTTTAGCGTTGTTCAGATTCTTAATCGGGTTTATTATTTCTGTAAGAGTAATAGGCAGCCGAGGGATGAAGTTGAAATATGGGTGATAAGTGATATCCGAACAGCTCTGTTTTTTCATTACCTGTTCTTGCCCATGTTCAATTGTCTTTACGAATTCATGGAATTGAATTTTTGGGGCGTTTGAATTTACTAGTGACTCCGTAACGTGGGGACAAGGGTTTTTAAGGTACACATTAAATGTTTCGTTTGGCACAATGTACACGTGACATTGGTGTTTAGATATACTGTGTTTGATGTTAATGACGTTACGTGCAGACTGGACCTGTTTGTGCAGTTTGCAGTATTGTTCCCTTCTTATGATGTTGATTTGACTTTCCATCATTTTAAAATAATTGGTAACACCTTATATAAATATGGGAGGGGGTTCGGTTATTCTTTGTTCAGAGCTTGCAGTAGGTTTTTGAATTGTCTCATTAGTGCTCATGTTAGGCAATGGATTAAATGTATTTTGAGTATTGATTTGATTCACTTTGTTTTGGTATACTTCTTTTGCGTTTTTTGATTTATTACCATTCGTGTGGAAGATCCTGGTCGGATTCGTCGATAATTATTCACTCCTATCGGATAGTTGAACGTTAGGTGCTTAATAAAATGCTGATTCTGGAGAAGGTAAATTTACGTTATCGTAGGTTTTGGTGTAGATACATAGTTATGATATTGAGTTTCCGGTACAAATATACTGTTCTGCGTGTGTGGCATAAATCCATATTGAGATGATTTCTGATTTACAAATGCTGGTTGTTGTGAGTTATAGAAGATTTGCGGTTAAGGCAGAAACATGTTGTTTTACAAATTCTACGTATGTAGAATAAATAAACTGAAGTATTTACTAATATAAGTGGAATATGCTATTGTAAACGTCATTGTAATTCTAGTGGGTGAATTTAAATTTATTAATAACGCAAACCACACCACACAAATAATTTCCTTTGATGACTTACTACGCTCAGCAAACCGAGAACAAATATCGCGATAAAAACGAATTGTAGTTGTCAAAATAAACTATCAAATATTAAAAAAGATAAACTACCATTTTTTAGAAAATTTTTCGCTACAAAATTTAAATCGAAATATTGTGTTTGTTAAAGGATTCGTTGCAGGATTAGCTTTGGATGTAATCTCATAAGTCTGCTTTAGTGCAGAACTTCCATCAAAGGATTGGCTATCGCACGTAAACAAGGAGCTTACGAAGTACATCGGTTACCACGTATCCACTAATAAACTCTGTTCGGCTGAGTATGTCAATAAAGTCTCCTGCCAACTTTATTAATTATTAATAATCCAACTATAAGTAAAATTAAATGGTTGGAAAGTGTTTTATTTAAAACGTAAGTCAATCAGATTATTGTTAGTCCATTAAAATTTGATGTACATTTAAAGCACTGCTGTTAAATTTAACTCTTAACAGCCTAATAGTGTCCGTTGGGCACATTTCAGATTTTATTTAGATCCCGAATAAAAAGTTTCTATTTTATTGTAAAACCGTTAAATATGATTTATCTTCTTTGCTTTATTGTTCAAATTATGGCATCAATGTTTTACAAGATGTTTAAAGCAACAATGCAACTGCGCAGATGTGTCTTCGGGGCATCGTCGTAAATTACGTCACTCTCGGTCGTAAAAAAATGTTATGATTAGCAACCAGCTAATTTTCTCGTAATCCGATATATCTAATGTTCCGAGCATTACAATTGTTGTGAGTGTTTTCAAAGATCTGCGTAGTTGTGTAAGTAGTAATAGTAATTCTATAAACAAAATAAATGTCAAATTTTTATTCCAATAAAAAAATTCACAATTTTTTTCTTAGACAAAAATGGCCAAAAAAAGTTTTTGACTGATGAAGAGCTCTGACGTGATTTAGAAGACAGCCATGACGAAAATTATGTCCTTAAAGGAAGTGAGAGTGAGAACTAGGATTTTGTTGTTGGTTTAGTTTCAGATATCGAAGATAACCTGGCGAAACCATCATCTAAAGACAAAGATGAGCAATTTAAATTGAAGAGAATGTACCAAAATATTAAAACAACGTAATTATTGAATATACAGATGAAGATTGGTCCTTCCTTTAAGAAAAATTATTCTTGATCTTATTGACAGATGGAACTTATGCTTTGGTCAAAATATAGTCGAACTTGTACTTATCTATACGATTATTGAAAAATAATTGGAAACCAAGAAATATTATTGAATTGCAAGGATTTATAAATAATCTATCGGCAGCTGGCACTAACAAGCAGAACAATGTGGATATTAAGAGTTCTGAGATCCGAAACGTGACAATCCATTATTTCGTGCTACTAGGGAAAACAGATTTGATAATAAAGTTACTAAAACAATCAGAAAATCAAAACTGTGGAAAAATATAAATCACAAACTACAAAAGTTTTATTTGCCAGGAAAACTCTAACAATCGACAAGTATCTAATTCTTTTTTGAGGACGTGTATCATTCAAACAATACTTACTAAGTAAACCTAACAAGTATGACATGAAAATGTAGCAGATTTGTGACAGTAAGACAAGTTATCCTTTGTACGGAATACCCTAGCTTGGAAAAGAAGAACATACGGAAACAGAAAATTTGGTTTACAAATAGAATTGTGGGAACTATATTATAAAACCAATATTAAATTTAGCAATTATTTTACAAGCTTAGAACTCACTGTCCCTATTTCAGAACGGATTAACAATAGCAGCGACAATGAAAAAAATAAACGCTATAGACCCCAAAATTTAAAACCACATCGAGCACGAAATATTAAAACTAATATATTTCGATTTAGGAAAAAGACCACAATAGTATTATATATAACAATAGTAAGACTCTAAGGTTTTACGTGAGAGCACGGCCTGCAAACTGAGAAGGTTGAAGTTTTCTTATGTTCGCTCTCTCGCCCCGATCATCGCGCACAATCTCTGATGCGGGGCGATGTGAGAAGCACCGCGCTTTGTTCGGTCGCCATTATTAAAATAAACGCAGGTACTTAATTATTTTTAGTGACTGAGTAGGCTACCCGGTCAAGCATCAGAGAGCTTCAGCATTGAACCCGGTCCATTTGCGCACCAGTCCGCTCCTCAACCGAACGGCCACCGAGAAAGAATGTTCTATTATTTTCCTCTCTACTATGCATCATACGAAGAAAGCAGATACTGAAAATAAAAATAAATCAAAAGATAATTAAAATTACAATGCTACAAAAGGCGGGATTGGTATCTTAGATCAAACGGCACATGAATATACAATTCGACCTAAAACAAACAGGTGGACAATGGCATTTTTTAAAAATATTCTTGATATTTGAGTTGCTTTACTCATTTTTTAAGAGAAATAGCAAGCCAATTGATGAAGCCTCGCATACAAAAACGGCGAAAAAGGGTTTGACTAAGTACCACACTAGAGCGATGGAGAATGTTGCAGGATCAAGACAACAACAAGCTTTATCCTTGTTGGCAGATGGATCACAAGTAAAAAGAAAAAATCAGTATTACATTTGCCCTTCTAACATTTTAAAAAACTCAATGCAAAGTTGCGATCAATGTAATTTAAATGTCTGTTCTGAGCATTTAACTACAAAAATATTTAGTGTAAATTGTTATTCTAAATAAATAATATGAGTAATATTTATATTTACTATCATTTAGTAACAACAATTATGGATCTCGTATTAAGTATATGTTATATATAATATTTTTTTATTCGAATTCTTGGTTTATTACCTGAGTTATATAAGTTTACTGAGTCACTGAGTGAAAGTGTTTATAGGCTAGCTAATGGGAAAAACTCTTTCTTCCGGAGATTAATCTGAATTAATTTATATAAACAAAAGTCTTTCAAGTACTTTTGTTATAATAGATAAAAGAAAGATATGACAAGACTTTAGTCAGATCTTTTTTTGCCTTTGGAATCAATATTATTTTAGCAGTTCTTGACAGCTTGAGCCAGTATTTAAGACGAACCATTAATCTACAATGGTAGACGCACGTAAGTACTAGTATTTCTTTTATAAAAAGTTTTCGTGATATTTTTGCTGTTACTCCACCTATACGTAGAGTTTTCTTGATATTTAGAAGACTAATGATCTTCGTTCAGATCCTAACCTTTAACTGGAGGTACGTTATGTGAAATATTGGAAAGTTATGTATTTATCTTTTGGTTCTCTTATAGGTCGTTGAGTATAAAGACTTTAACAATATATTGGGCAAAAAACTCGCCTATCCTTTATCACTTCTAACTCATTCGGCGATAGGAAAAAAATAAGATAAATAGGATATTTGTGTTCCTAGATTTTAGTAGCTGTTATCCGGAATTGTTAACTTTGCTCAGATTTGCAACACAATCATAAAAGGAGCTTTCACGTAAATGTGTGATTTTCCCTTTAGTTCATTGTTTATGCGATTCAATGCATTTTTTATCTAAAGGAAGTTGGGTATTGTAATCTAAAAGAAATTTATACCACATTTAAGCATTCCGTAGTTGCTGGCTCTATTATTTAAAAGTTTTTTTATGTCAGTATAAGCAATATTGTCCATGTGGTTCGTGTAATAAGTTAAATATTGTGGTATGTGAAAGTAAGATCTATCCATAACAAGTTTTACTAATATGGAGTACATGTACAAAATTGTTATGAAGGAATATTTCTACTTCTTATTCGTGTTGTAGAAGACCTTTAGCATTTCACAGAGCTGTCCTAATAAATTTAACGAATTTGGTCGATATGAGTATAAGAGAATGTTTAGGGCAATGCTATTTTACTGAGCTAATTATTAATACATCGCCTTAAATTCTCCTAAAAAATTTCTTTTTTGTTTTGTTTGTTATTTGTTTTTAATACATTAATACAGCTGGTATTTTATCGTGCCAAAGCTGTTGGTTGGTAAGGTACGAGTTTATAAAGTTATTTGTATTTTACTATACATTGAGTTTGTTATTGGCGTTGTTTCGCTTCTTTAAAAGGCTTTGCTTTAATTCACCTCTAGTTCGCCAAATCCGGACATCTATATACTGCAAGTTTTAGTAGAAGTATCTTTACTTTACATACAACTCGACATGTTGTGCTTTTCTACATTTTACATATACATAGGGTTTATTGCAGTATAACTTTGTATGTTCGTACCATTGACAACGCATACATTGTGTCACACTTCCGTTTGCATGATTTAATTTTGAATACATTTTACTGTATAAATATTCTTATTACCTGCAGACACTATGTCTAAATTCAATAATTTTTTGACACTAGTTATCTTGCAATTATTAACTAGTTATTATTGTATAGCGTTAAACTTCTGGTGCATACATCGTAGAGACCTCAGACTAGTGTCATTCGACTCAGATTGAAGAGTAGAATCCGAAAAACTAAGTATCATCCTCGTGCTCTCAAAGGTTAAAAAGTTGTAAGCCTTTAAAAGTAGTAAGTACAGACTAATTTACTTTAATATCTAGGAGGCGCATATGTGAAATAATTAATCTTAAAATTGTAGCTGAAAATTTTGTGAACCAAGATTGCAGTGGAAGCGCAGGCGGCTATTTGTCAGACATAATTTCCACATTTAATCGGAGATTCAATATTTTAATACCCCATAAAAATCCAATAATGAGATAAATTCAAAAGTCGTTTCATTTAAAATTTAAATCCGCCCTTCAATTTAGGCTACTCTTTACTGTAAGTATAGAGATGAAATTCATCTATTCAGCCTTCTCCGCACCACTGGAGGAGCATAATGTGATAACTTCTGCATTTGAATACTAGTAACGTTTCTAACAATTTTGATCAATACACTTCAACCACAATAACCTTAACCAATACATTAGACGACAAAAATAAATTAAAGAAGATAACGCATAGGTTAACTAAACAAATAGAAACAATATCGATATGTAGTTACATTGGGTATAAAGGCAGTCATCCAAGCTAAAAAGTTGCCCTATATTTTACTTTATTTATCACATTAATTAAAAAAACACTTAGCTGATTGCGCAACTAAATAAAATTGTTGTTTATGCTAGCTACGCTATCTACAAACTAGGATGAACGTTTGGCTAGCGAATACACTTCATAAACAAGAAAATTATAATTACTGATCTACTTTCATTATCGTTAGCGACATACGAGAAGTTACGTCCTTCTCAGGTGGATAAGTGCAATCATGCATTTTTCATCAACCATTTATAACAATTGTAGCAAAGAAACAGCAATTATTTTCCCTAACAAAATAAAATTACATAATAAAATTAAATTTTAAGGCCACTTACATTTTATATTTTACCCTTCGTTTTTTCATCCGTACTTTACAATTCTTAAATGCCCAATTTAACTATTATAATTATAATTTTTTTTCTTGCATAGTTTTCCCATTTTTGTTTTTAAGTTGATGTACTTTCGTTCGACCAATTGAATTAATGGATTTTAATACCTTCATGTTTTTGTTATTTTCTATAGCGGCTTTTATTTTTTCTGTATTATGAGTTCGTATGTCCTTTCTGATTTTCTTTCTAATGGTTTCGTTCAGTTCTACGTATTCTGTTGAGGTTTTACTAATATTTCTTCTCTTATCCATAAGTTCTCTTGTGTCTTATTTTATTTTACTTCTTGTTGATTTGGTAGTGGCACATATCTTTTTAGTAACCGTCTTAATGTCATCAGCTATTTTCTTTTCAATGTCGTCTATGCTCGTTTCTTTAAGTCTTTCTGTTGAGATACTTTTTCTATTTAGTTCGTTTTGATATTTGTCTTTGCTCGGTTTTAGTTGTTGCACAGTAGGATATTTTTGATGTTGTATTAATTTCCTTCTTTCTAGTTTTTTATAGATGATTACTTTTGCTCTGACAAGTCGATGGTCACTTCCAAGGTCAAATCTATTCAATACTGTAACATCTGTGACAATGTATTTCTTGTTCGAAATGATATAATCTATTTCATTCTTTGTATTTTAGTCTGGGCTTTTCCAAGTCCATCTTCGACTTAGAGGCTTTTTGAAGAAGGTATTCATACAGTAGAGATTTTCTCTTTGTAGATGGTTGATAAGTATTTCTCCCCTATTATTTATTGTTCCTAGACCAAAGTTACCCCTGTTCGGTATGTTGTCATCGTTTGTACTGCCTACTTTGGCATTAAAGTCACCAATTATCATACGGTAATATGCTTTTTCTTTTTTTCAGTGCTAATGTAATATCGTCATAAAACTTGACTATGTCTTCGTCGTTTGCGATGCTAATGGGTGCATATACCTGGATAATCTGCAGATGATATCGCTTTGAAATTTCTAGGTTTATGTATATGACTCTGTCGGATATCAAGCACATTTTTGTAACTAAGTGTTTAATTTTCTTATTTATTATAAGCGCTACTCCTCCTAGATGTGATTGCGTGTTGGTGTCTTGTTTCGCTCAAGCCCAACACGTCCCAATTTAGGTTATTCAGCTCTTCCTCTAGTTCTTCAAGTCGGTCATTGGATTTTATTGTTCGTAAGTTATATGTGGCAAGATTAAGGGTGAAAGGTTTGTGTGGTTGAGTTTATATGCGAATTTTTGCTTCCCCCAAATTCCGGGAGGCTGACCTTCTAGGTGTGGGATTTACAATCGTGATTCCTACCCACCTGGGGACCAATACCGTTCGTTTTCCAATTCGCCATGTTTAAAACGGGGGGTTTTTGGCCATAACTCACCACGCTGGCCAGACGGATTGGTAAGTATTAGTGACAGCCGTCCATTCTGGATACAGACGCTGTTTGCAGCAACCAAATGATAAAGGTGGTGGAGAACTTCTATACAAATCTATACACATCAACCAACCTGAACCCAAGAGGAGGAGAACACCAAATAAACATCTTAAACGTACGTTCGGAAGAGATACCCGAAATCACCATTGACGAGGTATAACACGCTCTTGCCGAAATGAAGAACGAAAGAGCCTCAGGTGAAGACCGAATCTCAAAAGAGTTTATCCAGTTAGTGGGCATAAAGACATTAGAAGAAGTAAGAACTCTTCTCAACAAATGTATACAGGAAGGCTCTATTCCAAAGACATGGCAAAATGCCCAGGTCATACTCTTATATAAAAAAGGCGATTTACTTAACATAGAGAACTATAGACCTATAAGTATCTTAGCGCATCCTTACAAACTGCTGACTAAAATTATAACGAATAGATTATCTAACAAATTAGATTTATACCAATCCCCAGAACAGGCTGGATTTCGCAAAGGATGTAGCACGACAGAACAAATTTAAAACCTTAGAACGCTAATTGAAAAGTGCACTGAATATAATGTCCCGATCCACCTAGCGTTTGTGGACTACGCCAAAGCATTCGATTCCATAGAGTTATGGGCCATATTCAGTGCAATGAATAACGCAATGATAGACTCGAGATATAGAAATTTACTTAAATATATCTACGACAACGCGACAATTAAAGTGAAAATAGACGACGAATTTGAAACACAAAAAATACGTATACAGCGAGGAGTAAGGCAGGGAGATCCTATTTCCCCGAAATTATTCACACTACCACTGGAAGACGTGTTGAAACAAATAAATTGGGAGAACAAGGGTTTAAACGTAGATGGTCGCTATCTCTTACACCTCCGATTTGCAGACGACATTGTAATAATAAGTAGCTATCTAAACGAACTGAGCAACATGCTCCTAGAACTTAAAACAATGTCGGAGAAAGTGGGTCTAACAATGAATTTAAATAAGACCAAAGTAATGACACCTGAACTAACACCAGTAAACATAGGAAATGCAACGATAGAAAACGTGAAAGAATATATATATATATATATATGTATATATATATATATATATATATATATATATATATATATATATATCTTGGTCATTTAATAAAGCTCGGAAAAGAGAACCAAAACGCAGAGATTAACAGAAGAATCCAGATGACTTGAGCCGCTACCGGAAGACTAAGTTCAGTCATACTTCCTGTCTTAACGTATGGAATGGAAACAATGGCATTGACAGTTAAATCAGCAAATAGACTCAGAATAACACAGAGAGCAATAGAAAGAATCATGCTAGGTATAAATCAATGAGACCACATCAGGAATAAGGAGATAAGAAAAAATACAAAGGTAGAGAATGTCATGAAAAGAATAGCCACCTTGAAATGGAGTTGGGTGGGGCATGTCGCCAGACAAGACGATATGAAATGGACCAAACATATATTGAACTGGCGACCTAGAAGACATAAAAGAGGAGTTGGACGTCCCCAAAGAAGGTGGATAGACGACGTGAAAGAAAAATTAGGAAGAAGGTGGCAACAGGTGGCATGGGATAGATCAGAATGGAAAAAACAAGGGGAGGCTTATGTCCAGGAGTGGACCAAGAAAAGCTGATGAAGAAGAAGAAGAAGAAGAATTATAATTTCATTATATAAAACCATTTCTATCTAACTTTAGCACTGACTTGAATAATTAATTTAATTTGACAGATTTTAAATTGAATTGTATAACTTGTACGAAGCCAAAACTTATTAACTCAGCTATATTCCAGGAGTGATGGAAATAAAACAACATGGGTGTTTTTCAATATAGTCTTCACGTATTTACATATTAAAATTAGTATTTCGATGCCCCTAAAAAATATTTTTTCAGCAAAACTGCCACCTGCAACTCGTCGTCGTTAAATTTTCTACATCAAATGTTTTTCTTTAGTATAAAAACAAATAGTGGCCATCGGAAGCTAGGGCTGGACTGTAGCGTTGGTGGAAAATCTTCTCAAAGCTGCAGTTTTTTCAACCACCTTATGCACAAGGGTATTACCGTGCAAAATATGGTTATTTTGATGTAGTATCCCACTTCGCTTTTCTTTAACAATATGGTGTAATTTATTTAGTAAGCTGGCATAATATTCTTTGGTTACCACTGTGTTCCTTTCCTCAAAATCAATTATCAATTTACCTTTGAATCCCAAAAGGTTGTTTCTATACTCTTGTTTGTATATTTTTTGTCGTAATTGAATTGCGAGTGCAAGATTCATAGCTTTATTTCCTGTAATAATAAATTTAAGAACTTTTACTTTGTTGTGTGACGGAGGTTTAAAAATTATTTAGAGCAGATCAACAGTTCGATGTTTTGAACCGCTGATATACACAAAGGTGCCCATATGGCACCAATCTTATTTTGATAGATAGATAGATAGATAAATTCTTTATTTGTATCACTGCAACACAATAGAGGTACATTTTACAGAAAATGTACATGCGTACATAATTAGTAACCACACACATGTCGTGCGTGATTAAGGGAACAAAACAGTTGAACAAAATACAGAAGACAATAATACAGACACAGATTAGGAGTAAAGGCAAAACTATGTAACATGTACCTAAGGGTGCTGCAGCGTTGCAAATGAAGATTTTCGTAAAGAATACGTCATACAACTGTTTCTAGAAGTCCTAATATTTCTGACAATTTGATCACTTTTAAATTCTCATCTTGCAGCACCTCAAATGGCGATACTTTCTTCCGAATGCACTTCAAATGCCGATCTACACGTGGTTTGTTTTCGATGCTTTTTTGCTACAACCAAAATTATTTTATCCATTTCATTACAGTGGAATATAAAAGCGTATATTCACAGTACACACTACCCAAACGTCGTTTAGGATCACTAGGGCTAAAGCTTTTATTTAAAAAATGTGCAAAATGACTCGGCACTACCAACTCAAGTGACTACCGGTATGCAAGGAAATAAATCGGCTACTCATTTAATTATATAGAACCCAATTCTAAAAAAAAGGTAAACAAATCTAACAACATTTTCTAAAGCTTTCGATCTAATACTAACATACTGCCGTTTGGACCAAATGTAATCCAGTCATCAATACAAAAATCTAAAATGAAATCAACCATCTCCTTAGCTTTTATCTAAACGCACTGTTATATCGTTTACTGGACAGAAAAAAAGTCAAGAAGATTAATCTCAAGAAATTTGGAACAAATAAAGCTTAGTAAGTTTGTTTAATAATATATAAACAAGATTAGTACAAATGTTTAACGGTAACCCTTCGGGGTAGAATAAAACGAGAGTTAAAAGAGAAATAACGAAAGCACTCGGCTCTTACTTCATCAATTGATAAACAAAATATATGCCGGTAAATTGAATGTTACTTTAATAATTAAATAACAAATTAAACTCGGCGTTGCTTAAGTGTAAGATAAAGCTTATCGATTTATAACTAATATACATGTAATTTTATATTTTACAGCCTTAAGAGACATTAATGTTTTTATTCATAAATTTATTAAATTATTTAAAAAATTTGTGTAATATTTATCCACAGAGAACGCTGTGCTACATCGTGTCCGATTAAGTTATCACTAGTCCCCGCTCTTGACCCTGCAACGATTTATATTTAATTCTGCCGAGTTTTATACCAAATGTGTAAGTTAAAGACTTTTTCTAGATTTTTAAAATTTGCTGATTAAAAACTCGCAAACATCATCACAAATTCTGTAAATACAGAATATGTACAACAATGGCTCAAATATGTATATACCCCAGTCACAAATTTTATATAATCAACAACAACCTCAATTTGGAAATCAACAACCACTTCAATTCAATTAGGCGCCGCTCCCGCAAACCAGTAATGTCATACCGACGCCTCGACATCAGAACCCTCTGCCACCACCACAAAATTATACTAATATAAAATTCTTCTCTTCTGTCTCAACCCCTAATCAAAATCCAAACCCGCAACTAATAACAGAAGCAACAGAACAAATAGATATCGATGACTCCTCCGAAGAGGAAGTAACAGAAAATCAAAACTAACACAAATGGCAACAATACAAAAAACCGTACAAACTCAAAATCGATTTACTGTACTAGCTCGCGGTAGCACACAAGAGGCCCAACAAGATTCTAGTGAAAGTTCCGTACAAAAAATTCCCAAGCCCCCGCCTGTATACCTTTACGGTGTTACGAATTATGCCCAAATGATCGAAAATATAACAAAAGTCTTAGAGCGGGAACAATACAGCACTAAAGCACTTTCAAACAACACAATTAAAATAAATACTAATATTGCTGACTCCTATAGAAAACTAATCACCCATCTAAAATCTGAACGAATTATATACCATACCTATCAATTAAAGGATGAAAGAGCATACAGAGTGGTAATTCGAAATCTACATCACTCTGTTGACACCAAGGAAATTAAAGAAGAACTAAAAAAGCACGGCCACACTGTACGAAATCTCACCAACATCAGACACAGAGCAACTAAAGAGCCTCTGCCTATGTTCTTTGTTGATTTAGAGCCGGCTCAGAATAATAAAAAAGTGTTTGAATTGAAGCATCTTAATTACCATAGAACCGCCCAGAAAGAAAACCACAATAATACAGTGTGCACGATGCCAGGCATATGGACATAGCAAAACTTACTGTACCAAGCCCTTCCTCTGTGTAAAATGTGGAGGAGAACACAATACCACTGTCTGCAAGAAATCAAAGGAAACTCCCGCGCGATGTGCACTGTGTCAAGGCCCACACCCCGCCAACTATAAGGGTTGTCAAGTGTATCAGCAACTACAAATAAATAGAGGTAAATCACCTAGTCTTCCAAGAACATCTACTGTAAAGACATCGAATACATCAATAACTGCGCAGCATGCATACACCTTAAATTTAAACAATGCAAGTTATGCCCAAGCAGCATCACAGTACCGCACGAACAGCCAACTCGAAGATAACAGCAAAACAATGACATCTCACTATCTCAGTTTTTAGCTAAATTTGAAACAATGTTCGCGCAGCTTATGAACCAGAACATCACGATGCTCAGTCTGCTCACCATGTTAGTCAACAAATTTCAATAATGGATATTTTACGCTTAGGATTATGGAATGCAAATGGACTATCCCAGCATCGCATTAAAGTCGATCCTACTGATCTCAAAAACCCACTTCACTGAATAGAGTTACTTAAATATCTATAATTATTCAACATACTCTACAAATCACACAGACGGTACAGCCCACGCTGGCTCAGCAGTAATTATTAGTAATAAAATCTCTCACCACATAATGGAAGAGTTCTCCACTGACTACTTACAAGGTACCATCCTCAACGTCAAGAGTATTACCGGTCCGCTAGTGTTTGCAGCCATATATAGTCCACCCAGACATAATATTCGACAACACCAATACGAAACATTTTTTCAAAAATTAGGGAATAAATTTATTGCTGGGGGATATAACGCCAAAAACCCACTTTGGGGATCCAGACTAACTACCACCAAAGGCCGAGAACTGTTTAGGACGCTGCAGACACACAACTATGGCATTTTGGCTACTGGTAAGCCCACATACTGGCCGTCAGATCCAAACAAGATTCCTGACACAGTGGACTTCTTTGTCACCAAAGGCATCTCCTCAAATTACTGTAAAGTGGAAATCTACTACGATCTTCTCTCTGATCATTCTTCCACAATCGTCACATTGAGCGCATCAGTTATAACCAAACAAAAGAAACCCTCATTATGCAATAGACACACGAACTGGGATATGTACAAAAAGTACCTCACTGCCAATATAGAAATTCCAGCTAATCTAAAGACACCAGACGAAGTTGACTTAGCCGTGGAGCACTTTAACAATATCGTACATCAAGCAGCTCACATTTTTACGCCAACCGAACATCCCAAAGCAGAGCTTATTGAAAACTATCCCTTTTACATTAAATCCAAGCTTGCCGAGAAGAGGAGAGCTAGGAATGTATGCCAACGAACCAAACATCCTGCGGACAAAACCAGACTAAATAGGCTAACCCGAGAACTCAAACAGGCACTCCAAGATTGCAAAAATGAAACATTTAAAGAGTATGTAACCAACCTTTCTCCATCTGCGCATGATGAGTACACACTATGGAAAGCTACTAGCAAATTTAAACGTCCAAAAGTGTATATACCACCGATTCGTAAAGATGATGGCACATGGGCTTGAACAGATAACGAGAAGGCTGAGCTGTTTTCGAACCACCTCTCCGGTATCTTTCAACCTCACCCAATAGCAGTCCCTCATGAAGAATGAACTGAGATTCTCGACTACCTACAGGCTCCTTGTCAATTAAGCCCGCCTATACAACACGTTATACCTGCTGAAATAAAACGTGTTATTAAACATTTACATAACGTTAAAGCACCGGGCTACGATTTAATTACTGCTAGAGTCCTTAAAGATTACCTCATCGAGCCATAATGGCTCTCACGCATATATTCAATGCAACTTTACGATTGCAGTATTTTCCAATCCAGTGGAAATTTGGGCAAATCATTCTTATCCTTAAACCGGGTAAACCCGCTCACGAAGCCGCGTCCTACCGGCCGATAACCTTACTCCCATTACTCTCAAAAGTTCTAGAAAAACTAATCCTACAAAGATTATTACCCATAATTGTAGATCATGAACTTATCCCACAACATCAGTTCGGATTCAGACAGCAACATGCTACTATAGAGCAGATACATAGAGTTGTAGATGTCATTAAGCAAGATATTGAAGAAAACAGATACTGCGTGACGGCCTTTCTTATTATCAGCCAGGCATTCGGTAGGGTTTGGCATCCTGGCCTATTGTATAAAATCAAAAAAGTACTGCCCCACCAATACTACTTTCTTATCCGATCATATTTAAGTGAAAAGCACTTTCAAGTTAAACACAGCGACAGCTTGTCCAGTTTCCATCAAATTAAAGCAGGAGTTCCCCAGGGCAGCGTCATGGGACCTATCCTATACTTAATTTATACGGCAGACCTCCCTCATCAAGACCAGGTTGTCATTGCAACATATGCGGATGATAAAGCATTATTAGTATCACATAGCAATCCACATCAAGCCTCCGCCATACTTCAACGCTACCTCACCACACTGCAGGAATGGCTCTGCAAATGGCGCATAAAAATAAATGAAGCAAAATCGACCGCCATAACTTTCACCACAAAGCACGGAACTGCTCTTCCTAAATGGCATCCAAATCCCAATCCAGGACGAAACAAAATACCTTGGCATGCATTTTGACAAAAAACTCACATGGAAAGCCCACACAGTTAAAAAGAGAAAGGAATTGGACATCAAAATGAAGAAAATGAGTTGGCTCCTTGGTCGAAGGTCACATTTATCTTTAGCTAACAAAGTGCTAGTGTATAAAACAGTGCTAATTCCAGTGTGGACTTACGGCATCCAACTGTGGGGCTGTGCAAAGCCTTCAAACACTGTAGTTATACAACGGTTCCAAAACAAAGCCCTCCGCACTCTAGCCAACGCAGAATGGTTTGTATCCAACCTAACACTTCATAATGACCTTAAAATACCCTGGGTCAAGGACGAAATCACCAGAAACATATCAAACTATGCTACCAGATTATCCAAACATCCCAATTATTTAGCACGCAACCTACTTGACAACGCCAGTATTACCAGACGCCTAAATCGATGTAAAACATTTGACTTTACCAACTAGTTTTAATATTTAGTTTATCGGGGTCCGTGACTGGACGGTTTCCCGTCTCATGTCTTTGTAATTCTTCAATCACATTTGCTTGTTAGCTACTTGGCTAGTTGTAAATCTGCTGTTTACTAAATAAAAAAAATTATTTATCCAAACTTTTAAAAATAAAATAATATTTAAATTAAACTATTGCTGATAATATTCCAATTTTCACTCTACTGCACAGTATTCGTTTGAATTTTTCATGAGCGAAGACATGTTCGGAACGCTCTGAATTTAAATATAATTGAGTGCAATAAAAGTGATCGGACTGTGGCTGTGTTCGCAACCCCGACATGAAAACGTAATTAAAATGTAAAATAAAATGTAGTAGCAATAGCTAATGCAATACAGTCTACAAGACATATTTAATGCAACAAAATAATAAATTATTTCAGAAGAACTTTACGCGTTCGTAAAAAGAGCAATTATTATACACAAAGTGGCAAAAAGCTAATAACGACTAGTTACAATTAAATAATATAATTACGCAAATCGTTAGAAACACAGGAAAACCCCACCCAGAGATGTGAAGTACTTCTGCAGCAAAGAAGAGTTAGGTAAACAAATAGAGTAGATGAGGGTTCAGCATAGACAAGATAAGAAGAAATAAAAGAAAAATAAAAGAACTTCTTTAACATAGCTTATTTTACAAAACAACTAACAAAATATGTAAAACTATGAAGATTATTAACAAAATTAAATGGAAAACAAAAGAGTCGTTCGATATATGTATAAAATTACTTTTAACTTCAGTGAAGGTATAAATAAAATACTTGCTATCAATAATCTACTGCAATGTAATAAAGTATAAAACATCGAAACTAAAATACAATAAGTGCCAGACGTATGTCTATATCCAAAAATAATGTAATAAAGAAGAGAGATGCATGAAATATTTAGGCAGATATCATACAAAAGAACCAAAAAGTATCAAGCCAAAATGTGTGCTTTATGGAAAGGAGCACCTAGCAACTTATCATTAATCTAAAATAGACGTTGAGCTGCAGGGAAAAATAAAGATAAAGCCATCAATAAGAACCCACCTTGCGTACCTAGTAAAATAAAAAAGTAAATCTAATTAAAGACCAACAAAAAAAAACTATAATGTCTAAAGTAGTTAGAACGCACATATATTAGAGCATGAGTAGCAAAACAACAATATAGAGCAAACTGCATTTAATAACAGCTTCATTAGATAAGAAATGAATGTTTATCTTAGCTCTACACGAACATCTAACAAGATTCGAATATAGTGCCAAGGGAAATACACCTAAATTCAAACAAAGGGTTTGATTTTCTTAAAATATTTACCCGAACTACCAACAGGAGCTTCAATTAACATGCAAATATATTGATGTACGTCTCATTTCTGAAACAAACTTTACTAAACATCCATTTGCTAAATTTTATAGTTATAAAATTTATCATGTTATCTATCTTAATAACCATGCTAAATATAGTTAATCAGAGATATTTTATGGTATTGTATATATACAATACCATGAAACTATGCCCGCCAAGATAAAATTATATTGAATTACTAAAAAAGTAATTAAAGATCTGAAAGAACAACTTCATCAACTCGACTAACGATACTAGTATAGACTATTTCACATAAAAATCAACAACAAATTTAAAGAGCTTGTTAAACAGTTGTAACCAATTTAAAAAGATTGTAATTGAACTATAAGCAGTGGACAAAAAACGGAATGTTTTGTTTCTCACCTGGAGAGCACCTTTAAATCCCATAAACCACAAACATAAGGGATATATTTGAAGAAACTGTTTTGTAGGGTAAAGAAAATATTACACCGGTATGTGACTTCTTCTTGTAGACCTACATCATTACAACAGGTCACGTCCGATACTTTGAGAAATTGCTCTTTAATAGAAATTTAATTTCACATTACCAGTTCGGATTTAGACATAAAAATTCGACAATGAACCAAGTACGCAAAATTACCCGTATTATAAAAAAAATGTAAGAAAGGAGTGTGCTCTGTAGACCCTATTAAAGCTGGAGTATCACAAGGTAATGTTTTGGACCCGGTACTCCATCTCTTTTATACATGTGATCTTTCACACTCGAAAAATAGTACTATAGCTGTCTTGGCATATAACATCGCTATATTAATTTTAAAAAATGATCTAGACATAACCAACAAACTTTAAAACGGTATTAATAAATTCTAAAGTTGGATCAATGCAAAATTAAATAAGACGAAGGAAACCCAGTTTATATTGACTTCATCAATAAACAAATCAAATATGTCCCAATAAATATAAATCAATAAATAATCCGACAATCCACTAGAGCTAAACATCTTTGTCTTACCCTAGACATGAGACTCTACTGGAAATCCATGTAAAGAAGAAAAAGAGGAATTAGTTATCAAATAAAATTACATTAATCCCTGGAAAAGTCTTATCAATACATAGCAATAATAAGCTTCTTTGGTATGGACGTTGTGGACGTATGGAATAATACTTTAGAGTTATAACATAAAGTAAATATTTAAATTATACAAACGCTCGAAAATAAAGTACTATGAATATGTTGAGGCAGAAATAAAATTCTATTAATCAACAATAATTTATAATTTTCAACGCTTCGAGTAAGTTGCCAATTTGAAAAACATTTTAGTTTTTTCGTCAACTACTCGTGTATTACATTGAATGTTACATTTTCTAAAATATAAAATACAAAATATACCCAATTGCTCATCTAATGGTACTAATATTTGTATTTTTAATAAACTTACTGTATTTTATTATTTGACACCTGCTTTAAACTGGCACTGAATTTAGAGACGCATTATGTACCGTCATCAAAGTTCCAAAACCTTGCAAATAAGAAAAAATCGGCAACTTGATAAGCAAAATGTTCTCCATATATGAATATGATATAAAGTTATATTTAAATAAGTAAAATTGTGTGGACTAGCACATTTTAAAACTCAGTTTATTAAATTTTAAAGGCCCATAATTAGTATGCAAAAGATCTAAACGATTGAAACTCGAAGCTTGCGTTTTAAACGAACGGCATACTGAGAAAATTGTTGAGTTAACAATGCCCAACACAAATTTACCTTTACTAAAAAGCTGATAAGATACATGCACAAAAGTAAAGCTTAATTAGCTAACTTTAAAGCCTGTGTTGCACGCAATGCCAATTTTATAAACTAAACTTCAAATTCGCTCTAAATTATAATAATCCAAAAGAATTACTGACAAAGAAAAATATTATGATTGATAAAATTTTCTTATAATATGTCGTAACTGTATTATTAGTGATCGCCGATGGAATTTAAAAATGTTTCGGTGAATTTAAGTTTTAAAGTAAAAACTTACATATGCACTACTAAAAAAACGACAAACACATTTTTACCTATACCGATACTTATTATTAAATAATTGAATAAATATAGGCTATTACTTAAGACATTATCTGTGAAAGTCAAATTATAACTTTTTTATTGTTATATTAATTAAATGTACAATTTTTAATAAATTATATGTAACACATAACAAAACCCGTACTTTTTCTCAACTTTCTGTGAATATCACGTTTTAAGTATTAATTTTAAATTAATAGTAATTCGTCAAAATGTTTCTATTTTAGAGTAAAATAATAACTGCAATTCTGTATTTTCAATTACTCTTGGTTTATTTTTAAATAAAAAAATCAATACAATTTTGTACCAAATCTAAATCTGGCCAAGATAAAAGAAGAGAGGAAAAATGGTACGCTCAAGGTTACTGCACAAATTTGCACCCCAATAAACTTTTAATCAACTAAAATAGGTTTCGGCTGTTTCAAGACATACCTAAGCGCACAAAGAACGCTTCAATTGCAATAAAATCTTGTATCATTGCTTTCTGTGTTTTCTAATGCCACGCAAGTACGCACATCAAACTAAAAAGACAAAATAGTCGCATAGGGTCCTTAAAGTATCCTGGAAGTGTAGCAATAAGAAGAACGGTATAAGAGTAACAACTGGACGCTTCAGTATTTTTGAGGCAGCATTAAGGAAAATTTGAAAGATTGAGCATTTTCGAAAATCCAGAATGCGCAAAAACTATTTTTTGATTCTGAACTCATATTATTATGCAAAATGAACTACGAAATGACAACTAATAAGGATGCAAGGCTTGCCGACAAGCACTGAAACTCTTGCGGGGACATGATGATATAAGTCTTTGCAAGTCAGAAGCGACAAATCTTAATGAGATCCAAGGCCTTAGAAAATCAGGATACAAAATTATTATAAAAACTTGTTACCTATGATGGATGAAGAGAAGTTCGATGAAATTGGAACGACAACGGTAAAAAGGTTGCGGTAGTTGTTGCTTGCAAGAGAAGGAAGCAGTTCAGTGAGGCAACGAGGTGCGAGAAATGCAGTAACGTCATATTATGTTAAGCAATAAACATCTTCGACAGCTCTAACCTCTCAATGTTTATTTTTCCGGGAAAAACATGAAAAAGGCTCAAACTTGAGGAGGTCTTCCAGAATGCTTTTATTGGTACTTGAAGTTTAGCTGGATTACGGGGGGGGCTGTTCATAAAACATTCCAAACGATTTACAAAAGCCTCAAAAAAATAAAATTCAATCACCACTAGACAATCACAACAGGCACACCTCGCTTACTGCTTTATAACTTCCCAGCGAACTAGTGCTCCTATCTTTTCAGTTGCATACGCTCAAGGATACAGCGAACAAATGTTAAATTGGTCTTCTAAAGAGTGCAACTTTTTTATGGTAAAAGTATCCATGCAGAAGGATATTAAAGATAATCATAAAAATTATCAGTGTGTTAAACAATATTTGTCTTTCTAATATTTAACCCCAATTATACACCTCTTATACACTGGTATACAGTGGGTGAATGCGACAATCTCCGTCAGTCTGTTGCATCTGTAGCGCTTTTACTACGAAATCGATCACTATGAAATTTTCCACTATGATAGAACTCGAAGCGAGTGAGGTAACCTGTCAAATTGTTTCGAAATCGGACAACTGGAACAGTTCCCATAGACTTAACATGGAAAAGATTCGGCGACTGTTTTGACAGTTTATGCAATAATACGTTCGCAATTTTAACAACTCGCGAGAACATTACTAGTTTTAAAGACGAATGCTCTGCTGTTCCCACTGAACCAACTCTACAACCCTTAACCTCTCTGTCTTTTGAAACGGATGTCAAAATGCCAGAAAGTCAAAGAAAATCAAAGCACCAGAGTAACTGCTACACTATGCAAAGATGTAGTTGAAGAAAATAAAAAGAAAAACAAGAGGAAACAAAAGAAAAATAAACAGAAAAACAGAAATGTAAAAATAAATGAAAGCTTGGAACATAGGGAACAAATCTGAAAGCATGGAAAAAGAAATATAAAGACCAAAACCATAACAAAGATCCGATAAAAAACGGAAGGTCCAAAATACCTTTTATATGAAATCACCTCTTCAGATTCTAAAACTGAAGACATGACTCTTGAGTTTGAAGAAGAGGTAAATTTGTCTGAACGTACTGATTTCGAATGGCCGAAATTAAAAACATACATGCGCTCTGTCTGTAGCAAATTCGGAAATAAAGGCGAACTTTATTATCAATTAATAGTTATTATTAATTAAATTTTATTGTGTTCTGTGTGGGTTGGGCGTATGCAGCACGCAGCACTGCCGACAGAATAAATTTTTTTCTTCTATTTTTATTTATTTATTTTTTTTTTTATTAGAGTTATTACAACTAGTCTTAAAGACTAACCAGCAATTTTGTTATAACTTAAATTAACTAGTGAACTATATGAGATTTTACCCAACGATTGTCCTCTCAGTTCTAGTAATCTGGCACACACGTTATTTTCACATATTCTCACTTTTACTCTGCTTTTGCACTGTTACACTCTCACACTAACTCAAATGGTTTTATCCTTTTAAGTCTTCTTTCTAGTTGCTCAGTGTCGAGGAGTTGTAGAACCTCTATATTCACGTGTTCGTGTAACCTGTATTCGTGTTTCTGAGCTATAGTTTTGATTTCTTCAGACACAGTTTTTATCCTTAGGTCCCTATGAATATCACTGTTTCTGACGTACCAGGGCGCATTAATAATGTTCCTTAGCACTTTATTTTGAAAGACTTGGATCGTGTTGATATTGCTTTTACTGGCGCATCCCCACATTTGACAGCCATACGTCCATACGGGTTTTAGTATCTGTTTGTAAAGTAGTAATTTGTTGTAAGTTGACAGCTGGGACTTTCTTCCCAACAACCAGTGCATCTTCTTATACTTAATATTTAATTCTTCTTTTTCTTCTTAATGTGTTCCTTCCAACGTAGTTTTACATCCAGGTTCATTCCAAGGTATTTTGCTGTATTAGCGTGTGGTAATATGCTACTGTTTAGTATGACTGGTAGGTATTCATCTCTCTTGTTCGTGAAGTTGATATGCACGGATTTGGTTTCATTTAACTTTATTCTCCATCTGTTTGTCCATACTTCTATTTCATTTATGATTTGCTGTAGTGCTTCGCTTGTTTCTTCAGTGTTTTTCCCTACTGCTAGTATAGCGGTATCGTCCGCAAAAGTGGCTGTAGTTGTTCGTTCGCTGGTGGGCACGTCGTTGGTATACAGAAGGTATAGTGTTGGCCCCAGGACACTGCCCTGTGGTACCCTGCTTTAATTTCGCATAAATCAGAATACTTATCTCCTTGTTTGATCCTAAAAATCTATCACTGAGATATGATTTTAGTAGTTCAGAATGTTGTTTAGGCAATACTTTACGTAGTTTATAGTTCAATCCTTCATGCCACACTTTATCGAACGCCTGTGAGACATCTAGGAATATTGCTGAGCATACCTTTTCTCTTCCAGGCTTTTTCAATTATATTAGTTATTCTGTGAACTTGGTCTATTGTGGAATGTTGATTTCTAAATCCAAATTGATGTATGGGTATCAGTTCTTTTCTTTCTATTATTGGCTGGAGTCGCTTTAGAAATAGCTTTTCAAATAATTTTGAGACTATTGGCAGAAGTGAAATAGGCCTATATGATGTCATTTAAATTTGGGGTTTCCCAGGCTTTTGAATCATTATTATTTCAGCCACTTTCCAGACGCTTGGCACATATTTTAGTCTAAACACTGCATTTATTAAATTTGTTAATTTAACTATTGCTTTTTTTGGTAGCTGCTTCAAAATCATTCCTGTAATTAGATCAAATCCAGGAGATTTCTTTGGATTTATATTATTTTTAATTTCTTTTGTTACTTCTTGTGGGGTCACGTATCGTATTTCTTCTTCTTCTGTTCTGTTTTCTTCTTGACTTGCTTCGTTTTGCATTTGTTGTTCGTTAGGTTGGAATATATTTTCTAAGTATTTTGCAAAAGTGTCTGCTTTTTGCTTGTTATTCCTTGCCCATCCATTTTCAGTTCTTAATGGTGGTATTTGGATTATGGGTCGTTTGATTTTCCTAGTTGCCCTCCATACGGAATAGTCGGCATCTTTATCGTTTGAAAGGTACCTAAGGTAAGTATTCACAGATTCGTTTTTTATTTCTTTTAATTCCCTTCTTAACTGTTGCGTGAGTTGATTTAGCTTAGTTTTATCTGCCGGTGCTTTGGTTTGCTGCCATTTTTTCCTGGCTCTTCTTTTTTCGACCACTAACTCTTTAATTTCTTTAGGATAGTTGATACCTATTGTTTTCCTCTTTATCTCTGGCGTGTTATTCCACGCAGCTTGCTGGATATCTATAATAAATTTTTCTGTTTCCTGGTCTAGTTGTTCTTTATTCACAAGGGGTACGTTGAGGTGGATTCTATTGCATAATTCTTCTTTAAAGGCTTCCCAATCTGTGTATTTATTACACAATGTTGGGTTGCACTGTTTCTTGATTAGGTTTTCGTTTAATGTTAATATAATTGGGGAATGGTCAGAACTTAAATCAAAATTCTCTTCCATGTCCACAAAATTTATAGCAATTTTCCTGGAGATAAAGAGGTCGATCAAGTCAGGAATTTTATTTTCATCTGCGGGCCAGTAGGTGGGTTTACCCGTGGAGTGGAAATTACAATTCATTCTAGTTGCTGCTTCGTACAACTCTTTTCCTTTAGTTGTGGTTAGTCGCGAACCCCATAGTATATTTTTCGCATTAAAGTCGCCTCCAAGTATAAAGCTTTCTCCTAGACTTTGAAACAATCTAGAGTAGTCGTCTTTTTCATGTTGTACCTTGGAGGACAGTAAACTGCTGCAACTGTAATTTTTGTCCTCCTACTTTTATATTTATGGCAGTGGCCTGTATTTCTTCTGTTTCGTATTTATCCCATTCAAAATGTTTTATGTTATCTTTCACTATCACTGCAGTTCCCCCCTCTAGCTGTGTTTTGGGGATGGATAGTATGGTAAGTATTGTATCCTTTAAGGTATATGTATGACTGACTTGTTAGGTGTGTTTCGGAAATTAAACATATGTCGATCTTTTGTATATTCAAGAATATTTGCAGTTCGTTTTGATGTTGTTGGATGCCATTAGCATTCCATGCTGCTATTCTAATACCTTTTAGATCCATTATTTCTTCTTGGAAGCTGCAGCTTTAGTGCTATTTTCTTCCAATTTTATTAATCTTTCCGAAATTTTCTTAAGCATGTTTTCTTGTTGCTCAAACTTTTTTTCCTGTTGTTCGAATTTGGACATCAGATCTAACAGAAGCTCGTTCGTCGATATTTCATGTTTTGGAGCTCTTGCTGCTATTTCTTCAGCCTTGGGTAAAGGCGGGAATACTTTTGTGTCCCATCTGAATGGCGGCTTATTCGATATTTGTCTTTCTACTGCCTTCTTCTGTATATTTTTGTTAGCGTTGTTCCTTATTTCTTGTAATTTTTTGGCAATCTCGCATCCTCTATAACTAGCTGGATGTGCTTCTCCGCAGTTGGCACATTTTGGTGAATTGGTTTTTTTGTATTGTACATTCCCTTGTATTATGCTTACCAGCACATTTTACACATCTCGGCTCCCGTGCGCAGAAGTTCTGGGTGTGTCCATAACTTTGGCATCTCTTGCACTGAGATATTAGGTTAGATTTTCGTAGTGCTTCTATTTCGACTTTCATGCCTAATATTGCCTTTATTTCATAAATTCTCTTAATGTCTTCATCATTTGTGAAAGTAAGCATAAACAACGGTAACGGTTGTTTATCTTTTCTTCTTTGATGTTGTGTGCTTCTAATATCTTGTATCCTTGTTGTCTAAGATCATCTACAATTATTTCCGATGTACATGTCGGATGTAATTTTCTTGCCATTACTTTAATGGGTCTCGTTTGCTTATTTTCATATGAATGCCATTGAAGTTTTTCTGAGTTGATATGCTTCGTCAGTTTTCTATATTCTTCTTCGCTTTCAACATTTAATTTTATTTGCTCGTTATTCAGCATAACTGCTTTAAATTTAAATTTATTATCATTTAGTTCCGCTTGCAAGGCTCCGTAGTCTTTAATTTGACTCAGAACTATTGGAGGAGGCTTTTGTAGTTTTGCCGGTGCCTTAATTTTTTTGCTGTTGACTTGAGTGCGGTTGGTTAGGTGACGTTTCCGGGGTTGTATTCATTTTTCTTTTCTTGTTCCCTTTATTTTTCCCCGCAATCAACCATTCTGTTTCTTTGATGAGTTCATCTTCATCGGTAAAATATTCCCTCTCTTCGGTTTTATTTCGTTGATCCTGAGACGTAAGCTCATTTTGATTTCTATTCAGTTTTTCTATTACTGTCTGCATTTCCTGTATTTGTTGTTGTAAATTAAAAACAACTTGCTCTAACCCTATTCTAGAGTTTTTTTTCTAAAACCCATGCATTATATAAGCATTGCTCGTTTTGTGTTTTAGCTTGATTCTCCTGAAAGAGTGCTTGATTTTGTAGTGCTAGCAAAGCCTCTGCTGGGGTCGGAGGACGTTGATAGCTCATTTTGATAGAATAAAATAGAATAAGATTTACCTGTTTATAAAAATTTCACCTATTTATGATGTTTATTTAATATTTAATAAAATTTACCTATTTTACGGCGCTCCGGTCAAAGACCGGGCGGCTGGTTATCACTTCACCAGATAACACTTTCGAGTTTTATATTACGTTCACAAGAATCTTATTTCTAATAAACGCTTGATATCACGGGACAGTACGTCCTAACTTCACAACATTCAAACGAATTTCAATTGTACCTCGTATACGGCGGCGAGCGAATTACACGGGCGCGCGGCCTTGGTTGGCGCCTGGCTTCAACGGCGGAGTAAAGGATTGCCGCGCTGGGAACGCGTGCGCAGGTTGGCGTAGGATTTTCGGACGCTGTAGGACGGTCCTATGTTCCTCACGGTAAATGGGGCCCTGTGGTTCTTCTCAGACAGCCCTCTGGCGGCCCTTCTGATTCGGCAGGATAATGATGTTCGATGATATATAAAACGGCGGGAACAATTAAGCCCCCGACGAGATTCTAACACTTATGTTTGCTGCGCCCCGTTACTATAGGTTAAGGGCGCAAGCACAATATAATAAGTGGCTGCAGCAGCTGTAATTTTTGCCAGAGAATTATCGGGCCCATTAACAGAAACTCACCGCTAGCGAGGTCCTATGATAAGTTAATTACTACGGTGGAACTATAATTTTTAGGAGCAGTAATTAGTAACGCTCCTCACACGCACGATTACCAACATATATGCCTATTATGGCACTGATGAATAATGTTTATTTATCTGAAGAAATTTTCTATTATTGTTTTTGAGAAATAAATTTTATTTACACTGGAACACAAGCGGTTATTATTTCTATTCTTTTTGACATTTACAAAAGAAAAATTTAAGTTGAGCACCTTTACCTTCGCTACTGTGTCTTCTTAATACAAAAGTGGATAATGAAACATTGACAATTTTCGGAAATTTTGTTGCAGAACCGGAATTTGCAACGATACATATTTAAAGTGCCAGGAAGTAAAAGACAATTGAGAAAAGTAAAGCGATAATTATCGAAAAAATATACAAACCACCAAAGTTAAAAATTAATAGTACACCATTTCCTTTCACCCTTTTAGGCTTTCATAAAATCAAAAATGTATTTTTCTTCGCGCAATTACCATTATACACTGTATCTGTGCTCACAATCGATGGGCTTAGGTAACCACACTGAAAAATTACCTGGAAAATAATATATTAGTTCTAACATTCCCCGTATCAGTTGGTCTTTCTGTTAGGAAGAATGTCAATTAAAATACAATGTATAGTTGCCTAAAAAAGCGGCAAAATCCGCCTTCAAATACAAGTTGTCGTCTAATACCAAACAAATATTTTTGTTTCCAATTAAATCATAATACTTCTGAGCTCCGCTCTTTATCACTCAATACTCCCTTTTAGTGACTTTCAATATTTAATGTGTTATTTAATTCCTTCATTCAATTTTTTTCAGATCAACACCCAATATCCAATTTTCAATAAACGCTTTCACTATTGTTTAGCCTTAGATCAGTTATGTTAAACCTATCTTAGTTCATATCTTTGTATTTTCTTTAATAGATATGGGGTTTAAAAGACAAAAAGAATATTTTTTATATATTTTAGGCATTACTGGCCTAACTGAAAATTGGTTTTCCTATAATGAGCAGTTCTTGTTTGATTTCCAAAGTGCAAGGACATGCGGAGCACGCTAAGATATCTCGAGTGAATTGATAAGTGCTCCGTGGGGCTATCGGCTCGCTCGTGTATCTCGGAGATGATAAATTGTACGCATTTACTTAAAATATTTAAAAATCTTTCCGGGTTTCAATTATAACAGAATGCCAAACTGTCACCAGAAGACCAAACCATCTGGAAGGCCACAAAAAAAATTCAAAAGGCTTACATTAGCAGATCCACCTTCAAGAAAGCCCAATACAAGTTGAACCCGTACTAATTCTGAAAAAACAAATATCTTTGGTGAATACCATGCTTTTTTTACACCACTCTCACCAAATAACCTAAAAACTGATGAATAAATAAAGGAATTTCTCAACTCATCTGACCAACTACCGCTATCTCCAAAACTATTTACTTCTGCCGAGGTTCGCTATGAAATAAAGTCAACACATGTATACAAGGCACCAGGATATGAAATCATAGTCGCTAAAGTACTTAAACAATTACCAAGAAGAGCGATAGTACTTATTACTTCTATATTAAATCGTATACTCACTATGGACATTTCCCAGTTCAGTGGAACTATGCACAAATTATTATGGTGCTAAAGCCTGCAAGAAATCAGTTCATACAGACCAATTAGTCTTCTGCCATTACTTTATAAAATATTTGAACGAATTTTGCTACGCAGAATTGAGGAAACAAAACGAGTTAACGAGCTAATCCCAGTACATCAGTTTGGTTTTTGACCCAGTCATTCTACTATTCACCAATATCATAGAATTGTAAACCACATCAGAAACAGTCTAGTGTGTGATTCTATGTTTCTGGATATCCGTCAGGCATTTGATAAGGTGTGGCACTCCGGGCTATTGTACGAAATAAAAAAGAAGTTTTCTTATCTAATTTATTTATTACTAAAATCTTACCTGAACAAAAACAATTTTAAATTAAATTGGAGGATTCTTTATTAAGCTACCATCCTAGTAATTCCGGAGTTTCACAGGGAAGCGTCTTTGGACCCTTCCTATACCTTCTATTTATCAGACGTCCAAACCACAAACAACACACTAATTGCCACTAATCGCCGATGACACAACCATAATGTCAGATGCATGTCCAATCCGAGCATCCGAAAAACTCCAAATACATCTAAATCTTTTACAAACATGGCTAAACCAGTAGAGAATAAAAGGCAACAGAGATAAATCTACACAAGTAAGTTTTGCTATAAGACAAATTGGCTGTCCCCAAGTTACCATTTATAATACACCTATAATAATAATAATGGTAAGGCTCTACGCCCCGCGTGGGAGCACGGCCTGCGAACTGAGAGATTAAGGCTCTCATACGTTCGCTCTCGCTGCCCGATCGTCGCGCACCATCTCTGATGGGGGGCGATGTGGCAAGCACCGCGCCTAAGACGACCGACATTATTACTCCTTGTTCGAATAAACGCAGGTACTCAATTATTTTTAGTGACTGAGTAGGTCACCCGCCAGGCATCAGAGAGCACCGGGAATTGAACCCAGGTCCGTCAGCATCGCAGCCCGTCCCTCAACCACGGGACCACGCTGGCACATATAATACACCTATACCAATCAAAAATGAAGTTAAATATCTGGGGCTTCAGCTAGATCAGAAGTTAATCTGAAAAGCTCATATTAAAGCTAAACAACAGCAGATGTACTGGTTAATCGGACGAAAATCTCAGGTTTCTTTAAACAACCAACTCCTACTATATAAAACCATCTTAAAGGTTGTATCAAACCCTCAAACACCAAAACCTTGCAAACATTCTAGTCGAAGACGTTACGAACAACAGCGAATGCAGAGTGGTTCATCAGCAACCAGGCACTCCACAATAACCTAGGTATTCCTTACATCAACGAAGTAATTAGAAATACAGCCAGAAATAGCCGTGACCGCACTCTAAACCACAACAACCAATTCGTAGCCGAGCTTTACAACCAAACGGTAGTTAAGCGTCAATAGCCTAAAAATCTGATGACCCAACTCAAGCCACTTGACAATTTACTATCTTATTTACTTATTATTCTGCACATTAATTGAGTAGATTGTACAATAAATTAAAAAAAAACTTTTAGTAGTGCCTATTAGAAACCACCCCCTGACTGTTCCGTCAGTGTTTAATAGCAATATTTTGAAAAAAAAAACTTTCCACTGTTATAATATTGTAATTAATTTGCTTTACTTCGCAAAAAAACGATGTGGCAATCTGGTACACAAGTTATTTATCGCCACTGGTCAATTTCGCGCCCACGCTCACACTATCCAAGTCGATGAATGCCGCAGAAGAGATCCAATATGGCTTTAGTATGAAGAAAAATGTCCAAGATTTAATATTTTATATTAATTAAAACGTTTATTAACAAGAAAAGATAATATATAATTGTTTTATAGAGGCCTTTTATTCAAAGATAAAAAAACTATATAATAGGTGTATAAATAAGTTCTCAGCTTTAGATTTCACAGGACGCAAATCACCGTTTACATGTAACGTATTAGTCCGCCCTCTTGCGGTTTTAAAGCAATGACATTTGGTCTTTCGAAACATCATGCGATTTGGCGTTTGATGCACATAACTTCAATATCAATCAGCTGTGTTCACGATGGCAATCACAAAAGAGCATATTCGATTTTCTATCCAATTCGCGTTTCATTTTAAGAAAAACGCTGCTGAAGCCACCGAAATTATTTGTGCTGCATATGGTGAGAATGCTGTAAGTCATGCAACGTGCAAAAAGTGGTACCGAAGATTTCGCGGAGGAGAGTTTAGTCTTGAAGATCAACCACTCGCTGGACGCCCTCAAACATTTGACACGGATGAGCTGCAGACGCGTTAGGCTGGGAATTTCTCCCACATGCGGCGTATAGCCCAGACATGGCCCCTTCCGATTATCATTTATTCCGGTCGTTACAGCATCACTTGGCTGATACGCACTTCAAAACAGAAGAAGTCCGAAAATGCATCGATAACTTTATCATCTCGAAGCCGGTGAGCTTCTATCACCAGGGAATTTGCAAGCTACCCGAAAGATGGCAAAAGGTCATCGATGCCAACGGAGAATACTTTGATACTTAAGCTTTTTTTGTTTGTTTTTAAATAAAACTTTAATTTTGCAGAAAAAAAGCTGAGAACTTATTTATACACCTATTACATATTGAAATCAATGTACAAAAACAATGGAAACTCGAGAAAGTTTGGAATAAAGCTAAAAGTGTATCAGAGACGTGTGCTTAGGTCCAGCCTGTATTCAATAACGCTAAATAGATCAGTAAAAATTCTAAAAAGGTCCCCAAAGAATAAAACGCCAGAAGAAGAAAAAAATTAATACCGTATTCATAATACACCTATTCATAACAAAAACTATCATCATATAAAAACAAACAGGTATATTTTATAGAATCTGACAGAAAAAAATTAAAATTGTATATAACGTATTTTTGGGGGTTTAAGGTCATTAGCATTTTCTAGTTCACTGTATGTAAAAATAGGCAATTTTAGTTGCTTTACGTAGCGTAAATATTTTGAGAGGTTTTAAAATTGTTACTACTGTAAGAACATTAAAGTATAAACTTAAAGGATTTACTACTTGAGTCCCAGCCATAGCTGTTTAACCATAAACAAGGAAATTTTTATTGAAAATCTAAAGTAAATAAGTTTATTTTGCTTCTCAAATTTTTTAAATTAAATATTTAATGACCAGTTACGGGTAAAATTTTATAAGTTTAAATTGGTGCTTAATTTATAACAGCATACTTTTTAATAAATTTAAAATTACATGTAAACTTAAAAATACAAATATTATAGTCCAAGGCGAACGTAACAGTCAGCGTACCAAACCTGAACCAACAGCTTTATAAACAGTATGTTAGTTGGCTTTATCAAAGTTCCACATGCATAGCATGATTTAATTGCTACAAAACATCTCTTATGAAATTAAAGTTGTAAACGATATATATTTAAAGGTTATTTAAATAACATGAACTATTGAATATGAAAACGGTTTAGTAGTTATTTAGGGGCATTTTTGAATCAACAGGGTAGAAAAAGATATTAAAGAATTCTTAGTAGAGATACAACTTTACGAGTTTCAACTAATCGAGCAGGATCTTACATTTTATTTTAGTAAACCAGAATAGAATATATCAGATCAAATGATAAGAAACAATTAGCCAACATCAAAGAGCATCTATCTTACAAGCTTTTAGAGGTAGCCTAGAAGTAAGTAGAACTAGAACAAATGGGTGGCCTATCGGGTAAGCCGAATTTAATTTTAAAATAAAACACAGTGAATTATTTAATTGGGCAATTCTTATTGATTTATAAAGCGGATATGTTGAGATTAATTATGAAATAAGATGTCTGTCAAATTTTCTAAAACTTTTTCCAAGTCAGTTGGCTCAATTTCCGCAATAGCGCGTTGGATTTTTGTTTTCAGTTTAGGGCTTGTTTGTAGTTTGTTAGCATAGACCTTGGATTTCACAAATCCCCAGAGGAAAAAATCTCATGGCATCAAGTCGCAAAATCTGGGCGGTCAATTGACATCAGCATTTTTGGAAATCGCACGACCAGGAAAAGGTTGTCTTAACAAATTGATGGTTTCTGTTGCTGTATGGCATGTAGCACCATTCTGTTAAATCGTTCAATTGATCCCCCAAAAAGGTCGATATCATGTCACGATATCGTACTTTATTTACAGTTAAAGCTCGGAAAACTCATTCCCAAAAAAGAACGGTCCAATTACAGCTCCAGCCGAAACAATGAGTATATCGGTTTTTCATGAATAGCACGAGGAATTTCATTGGCCCAAATTCAACAATTATGTTTAGTAGTAAAACCGTTCAAATGAAAAGGAGCTCAAGATGATATTTTTAAGTGTCATTAACTACTTGCTTTTCCATCGCCCAATTAGCGAATTGTCTCCGTTGCAAATGGTCTCGTGGCTTGAGCTCCTGAGTTAATTGAAATTTCTACGGGAAGGTGAAGGTCTTTAGTAACAATTTCTTGCAAAATGGTTCTGCTAATGTTCAACTGTTGAGAACGATGACGTGTCGTTGTTCCTGGATCCTCATCGATACTCTCCCTGACGGCTGCAGTGTTTTCGGCCAACCGCACAGGACGAGGTTGTGGTAGTTTTTTTGTCCATAATCGAACCGCTTTCCTCAAGTTTTTTAATTAATTTTCGAACGATGGACTTATTAAGTAAATTATAGATATCAAGAATTCCACGCACTTTTCGAAGTCTCCGCAAAATTTTCTCCAAATTTTTAATGCACTTTAACAATAAAAATACGTTGTTTTTTGTGTAGCGATCCATTTTTAATATTCTGAACGACTGCAGATGACAAATGTCTAACATTGCCAACTTGAATATAAAAATGCTGGGAAATTTAAATCCGTCTCACCCAATGGGCATCCATTAGTAAACGTAACACCTAAAGCAAAAGATATTTCATGAAGTTTTAAAATTCTATGTGCAATTCTATCGCACGAAAAAAATGTATTGTTCCTCATAATTGTTATGACTTTAATTTTTACATAATTAGTGCGATGTGTGGAAATATACTCTCTCATACTATATATATAATAATAATATGTGTGTAGCTCAACAAGTTTTGCAATTTGCCATACAATTTCCGTTGTCGCAGCGTCAGGTCAATGTTAAATATCTAAAGTCACTTTATATTTGAATTACTTGCAACACAATTGATTTTTGTGTGTGAGATTTGTTGCACAATAAAATCGAATGATGAAAATGTTTAGGATGTAATCTAATTACTACGATTTTAAATTTACAACAATGAGATAATTTTCAAATACAGTTTTTTTTTTAATTTCTATTATTATTTGTTTCTATTTCTCCTACGTTTTATATATAGGCTATTATCCTGTTTATAACCACACTTTTTTGTTACAGCCAGAGTGGTCCAAGCACTTGAGGTGCCGACGAACCCGGGTTCCATTCCCGGAGTTGTCTAATACCTGGCGGGTGGGCTGCGCAGTCACTAAAAAGGCAATTGTTTCGTACTCTTACCACGCCTGTAAAATTGTTTGTAGTAATTTTTTTAAATAAAAATAGTGAATATTGCTATAAAAGCATAGATGCACCTGCGGAAAAGTGTCGCAGTCAGAAAAACGGGAAAAATTAAAACAAACTTTGACGGCTTATTGTTTGTTTCAGAGCTTACAAAAAAGGCCCCCAGTGTTCCAAAATGCTAGGGCAGCCACAAACGAGTAGTCCGTTTGTGGCGCACACAAAATATTGGAGCTACAATAGTAAAAAAGTGCATAAACAATGCTGGTAAAAGTGAGGTTACCAAACACGAGATCCCACCGTTTGGGCAACAAAAACCGGTCTCCGGACAATTGGCAACAACGCCGCCACATCAAGCAAGGTCAAGCGGCGAGAAATTCGAATGTTGCCCGCTTACATTTTAATGGTGGCATTTTTGCTTACAAGTAATGTTTTCCTAGAATAAGGTTGCTGATGTTATTTGTTGGTGTCTGTCCGCCTTGGTTTTAACTTTTCAATGCAGGACATTGTATTCAAACAACCCTTTTCAGGGCTTGTCCCTAACGAAAATTTAGTGAAGGAACAGGGAAGTGTAAGATAGTAATGTTTGTCTGTCCGTCCTATTAGTTTTCAACTCTTGATCGAGGCAGTTTCTAAGCTGGAGACCTGATCGGAAGATCTCGAGACCGGTTTGACCGAAAGTGGCCGCAAATTTTCGTTTTATGTATAGAAGCCCCGAACATTGGTGGAAAAGGAATTCCACGTCCGTACTTGTTTGCATATTGTAAAAAAATTAAAACCCTTTGGTTGTACCATTTATACGTATTTACTGGTTTGTTGGGTCAATTTTAAAGCCAATAATAGCAGCTGTCTTTGTGCAAACCCTTAATTAACTGCAGGCACTCTGCAGAAGTAATAACATGCCAGTCTTCATAGAGAAATTCCTTTGGCAGTTTACCTGTCACGTTATAATTCCCAAGAGCCCCAAGAGTCGCATGCTTGCACTAAAGTTCTTTTTGTTATTTCAAGTATGCAAGTGGGTCTGTCATAGCTGTATGCAAGGAACCAATTAAACCTTTAAGGGCCATCCGATTTCATAAAATATATGGTGGCCCTACAAAGGGCCGTTTGTGTTGTACTCTTTCTTTACGGCGGCAGATATAGCTGCCCTGCAGCAAGGTCGAAAGCGTGGAAAGTATCGTATAGTCCATGAACCCGCTTAAATAGAAACTCTGCCAGATATCTGCAAAGTGTTGAACCCGACGGCCATAGCGTGGAATGGCACCCCTAACCTCCCTCCACAAACGCTTAATGTTTTGTGTATGGACGGTAGGGTCGTCGGGATCAACAAATGCGATCGAGTGGTTCACAGTGAAGTGGCGGAAGCCTTCATCTTCTAGAGAAGCATAAGCTCGCTAACAGTCCGATACGATAGTAGTGCCAGGGCGAATCCATCGTTGAATCACAGCAGCAGTACGATCTGGGACAGGCTCAATGAAGACGTGTTTCGTTCTCCATTCGAAACCGCCAAAAATCCATTGGCCTTCAATGCGCCTTCCCCTATAATTGTACTTACGCTTACCTAATTTAACCTCATCAATTTCGACGAAGACTCCGGGCCCTCCTAGCATTTCGGAATGTTCAGCGAGCCAATACACACAGACTTCCTTACAAAATAAAGATCAATCCACAATAGTGCGTCACGACAATTGCATCTCGATTTCTATGATACTTTGCCGGGGAACAGACGATCTGCACCACAGACTTATGAAATAAAATATGTCTCCGACCCTCAAATGGGAATTGCCCACCCACGTTCCACGTCGTGCGCTTTTGACCACCGTACAGTATACCCGACGAGGGCGACGACGTCTCTCGGCTTCTCCTAGAACCTGCTACCGCCGTCTGCAGCGGCACATCCAATTAGTTACATTTAACGGTATGAGCTGCTGGCATTGCGGGCAATTCATATTCTGACGGAGCACCCCGTGGTCAACGAGGAACTCCGCCAGACGATTAGGATCTTCAGCAATAGCACCAGCTTGCCGCATACTAATGTTACAACCGGTGCACCTTACCGCAGCCATGATCACAAACAGAATGGTGTTCGGTGCAGAAGGGCACGGCCACACAAATAACGACATCAGCAACCTTATTCCAGGAAAGCATTACTTTGCAAGCAAACATAACACCATTAAAATGTAAGAGCCCAACATTCAAATTTCCCGCCGCTTGACCTTGCTTGATGCGGCGGCGTTGTTGCCAAGTGTCCGGAGACCGGTTTCTGTTACCCAAACAGTGGGATCGCGTGTTTGGTAACCGCATTGTATATGCACTTTTTTCTATTGTAGCCCCAATATTTTGTGTGCGCCGCAAACGGACTGCCTCTCTGAGGCTGCATTTTGGAACACTGGGGGCCTTTTTTGTAAGTTCTAAAACAAACAATAAGCCGTTGAAAATTTTCTTTAATTTTCCCCGTTTTTCCGATTGCGACACTTTACCGCAAGTGCATCTATGCTTTTATAAGCGATATTCACCATTTCCATTAAAAAAAATTACTGCAAACAATTTTACAGGCGTGGTAAGAGTACGAAACAATTACCACTAAAAATAATTGAGTACCTGCGTTCACTCGAACAAAGGATAATAATGACGGTGCGCGATGACCGGGCAGGACAGACCGAACATATTAGCGCCTTACCTTACCATTATTACGTTGAATGGACCCCGAATAGATGACTAGTTTAATCTGTTAATTTAAAAGAAGGAAAATGTACTTAACTAAAGGCGTTTGTATGACGGCCAGTGGGAGTGGAACCTAGGACCGTCTGCGCGCCAATGTGGCAGACCGAGGTCTTTTTCCTTGCATCTATCGTGCTCTCGTTAATATTTACAATGTGTCTAAAGTACTAGACATTCGGTAAATTATATATTTAAAAATTAATAACGAGACGGATATAAAACCCAGAAAGGCAACTTTCTAAAGCAAAGCAAGTTATGCATATTACCTTGTGACTCCCGTATTGATGAACCTTCTTGGAAGCTATTATAAAGGTATTTCAACTACCTCCTATAGTTATTAACTGAAAATTGAGCTGATTATAGCATCCCAAAATTTTAAGAATCCAAAGAAGGGATTTTAACTATTTTTTGTAAATAAAGTCATAAAAAATTATAAACTGAACAACTGTCCTTAAATATGCAAAATAATATTTTGCATATGCATATTAAAAACAAACCTTAAAAACAAGATTAATAGATTTTAAAATAACGTATTAGAATTCATATAGCATAATTTCAAAGGGAATGTGCTTCTTTCTTTTTTTATTTTTAATGTCACATAACTTAATTTTATGAATACCATCATCATCCACTTCTACAGATATTTCTCAATTTTTTTAAGTCTAACCATATCTGAAGATTTATATTTATGTACGTAAGTATTTGTTATGTAATGTACTGTTGCATTATTTTTTTTTTTAATTTTACATATGTCAAATATGTAAATGTATAGTTTTATCATTTTTTTTTTAAATGGTATATTAAATAAATTACATTTACTAATTTATTTTTGTCGCCTATAAATCAACTGCACGGTAGCAAAAGGACCGACACTTCATTTTTTGGCGAGCAAAATTGCGAAGCGTGCAACACTGTGAGGATATGCACGATACAGGGTTTTCATCGCCGGCCTGCTGCGCAAAGCAACGGCTGCTAGGGACACGCGATCATTTAGTGACTTATAAATAACGTTTGCGGCAGCACAAAAGGCTAAATTTATGGCCCTTCAGTGCTTGATTAACTTCGTTGTCCGAATGTGATTGCCTGCAGTTACATTAATCAATGTAAAATTCAAAATCGTTAAGAAACCGCAGGACGATTATGGAAATGGCGTTTCTCCTCTTTTTGTTCGTCTGCAAGTACAGCAGCATTATATTTTCAGCTAACTCCAAACAAATTACAATATTATAGCATGAATTCAAAGTACACGAAACCAAACTATACAACTTAAAATATTTAAATATAGCATAGAAACCATATAATAAATAATAAGACAAACTTTGTATATTATTTATGTATCTGTGTGTATATAAGGTACATTCGAAAAGTAATGAAAATGATTTTTTTGTTCCAAGCAGAAGGGGGGGGAGTCTTCCAACTTCGAGTGTCTCAGCGCAATATCGATTAGCGATACTCGACAAGATTTTGTGTGAAATTTGCAACCAAGACGCCTGTTGTTATACAAAAAGCATACAGGAAAATTGCTATATTGAAAGCACAAAGAAGGAAGAGAAGACGTCAAAAAATAACATTTTTTTAAACATTATCTTTAGCGATGAACCTCAGTTTCATTTCTATTGTTTTGTTAATAAGCAGAATTGTCGGATTTGGACTAGGAAAAATCCTCGTGCTATTCATAAAGAACCGATGCACCCACAAAGGGCCAGATTATAGGCTGAATGTGTAATTGGGCCATTCTTTTTTGAGAATGAGTTTGACCAAACTTTAACTGTAAATGGAGTACGATATTGTGACATGACATAAAACTTTTTGTGGGGTCAATTGGACGATATATACTTCCAATTACCCATTATAAACATATCTTCAAGTAAACGAATTTTTTAGTAAATTCCGTTACAGCCTACCAGTTACTTGCTAACTATGGAGAGGTCGCTCAAGGAATTGTTGAGGATTTTATGCAGCCTGTGCACAACAGCATCAGCTGGAATATTTGTAAACATGCCATTGCAATCAGCCTGTCGGGCTAATCGCCAGATTCTTTCATTTCTTAGACTACCGTCAGTTTGTATGGATGAAACAGGAGATAGCAGTGTAGAACTCCCAAGGCGAGAACATGCTTAGCGGGGGAACGTTGTAGCGATGTGATAACAGTCTGCCTCATTGCTGTGATATTATCGGGTGTCTAAACGCTAGATCTACCGCGTTTAGCATTTCTGTTTGAATTCTGAACCAGTGTTTATTGATAATTTATATTTTTGTACTTCGTTCTTTATTTTTTTATACTTCTATTATGTTATCTTCTATATTTTTTATTTTTTATTGTCCCCTATTGCAATTTCTCCATTTTCTTAATTTTATATCATGAGGTTTGATGAGCCAATTAAATGATTAACATAATTAGGTAAAATTTATCTTAGACTTTTTTATTCTATTTATACCTGTAACTAAATGGCATGCCTTATTTATTTGCATTTCCTCTTTTGTCTGTTTTGACCCTACTATCTTCAATCATTATTTGATCATTATTACGTGCAGAAAAGAAGAAGAAGCTTCTCTTCTTTTTTATTTGTTTTTTGTTTGCAACCACTTTTTCAGTTTTGTAATATTTTTTGTCTTCGACATTCATTCAATTTTACCTTTTCATTATGTGCTTTTATTAAAATTTCTTAATGGGTTTTTATTTTTGATATATTTAACATTAGTGTTGCATACTTTAAAAAATGTAAAAATGACTGATTGTAACAAAGTTGTCGTTTGATCTTAATTCACTACTTTACCAGTTTCTTGAAACATATTATCTATTTTTTTCATCATAACTAGTTTAAATACTTTTATGGCTCTTTAATCTAGAGGGCACTTTGTAGTTTATCAAATCTGTTTTAGACAGCTTCTGCCAATCCTTTCTATGGATATGGACATGTACTATGAAGTTTTATCTAGTGAACTTATATGCATTACCAACTCTTACTAGATTTTTACCTAAAAAATTAGCCTAGATTATTTTTTATGTCTTCTACCATTTACATAAGTTTGCCTCACATATTGCATTTAGTCTCCTTTTTTCTCTATATTCCTCCAGTAAAGGTTTTTTTTTTGTGAATAATGTTAGTTGCTTTTATTTTAGCTTAAACACTTTCATTACATTGTCTGTTGATAAGTGTGGATCTTCAACATCTTGTTGTCTTTGAGGACTTTTGTCATATTGTGTTGCTTCATCTAGTTAGAGCTTTTTCCTCCAATGTTTATAATTTTCTATCTGCTTAAATTATTTCTGGGTTAGTACTTTATTTTGGCCTTTGTCAAGGTGCTCAGCTTCTATATTGCTTTCATCTTATTTTTGATATCATGAAGATTTTTCTCTTTATCTATTCATACATTTGAACAGAAAGTAAATAAAGATAGCTTACACATTTGAACAGAAAGTAAAAAAACAGCTGATGTAAAATGTGGCGTGGCTGAACTCTGAACGTACTTTGGTTGCCCATTTTCAAGATCGTTTTGCATATCTTACTTTCGTAAAGTCACCGCACCGACTTATGTTCCACTTTCTTACCTTGCAAACATTTGAGAGAAGGCGAGTGAGAATAACAATTACAAGTGGACAACAGTGAATTGATGGTTTCGTTACTTGTGTCACAGCATTGTACTCGTCGTGACTTTGTTTTAGGCTGCTTTCTTTATGCTAAGTGTTGTGCTTCTAATCTTTTGTCAAATAACATAGACCTCGTGCAATCACCAATGAAGACAAATTCACTATTATGAACTAAAATTATCGTTTTGTTAAACCGATCATAAAACTCCTTCTTTCCATCACAACGGATCTGGAGGCATATGTACTAAAAATATTCAAAACAGGTTTATTTGTTAAAAAAAACTACACCGAGTTAACCAGTTATTTTTTTAATCACTGAGGACTTGAAGTTCTCTTCAATACCGATGCCAACTAAATTTCTTTTATTTCTTTTTTCATAGTAAATGAGATGCTATTCTTCTCTCAGTTCTTTAATTGTCACTTTTCGATTTTACCACCTGGACACAGCACAATAATTTTTGTTTGTCTCTATTAGAAAAACAGTTTTCAGATCTGCACTTATCATCATACCAACATTAATGGTGGCTAGACGAACTTTTGTGTTCTTATCTCTTTGTAACCATTTCTAGCGTTTGTGCTGTACCGCTATCTTGCGTATGTGTAATCTTATTTCCATTTCTCTTTCTCTTGTCTATTTTTTTATTGATACATTTTAGTTGGCTCTGGGTTTTCTTTCAACTAGGCAGATTGTTTTCACCATAATTTTGACGGTTTTTGTTTTACTAAGAGTACTACTTGCTACTAGCCCTTCTATAGCCAGATAGGACAAGATTTGAATTATGAAGAGTGCACCTTATATTGGTAAATTGTTCTATGCTAATTGAAGGAGAAAATTGACTTTAATTTTTCCATTGATAAAACAGCTTTGTTTGCTTGTTTGGTTTTAGGGTTGTAGCGATAAAACCACCTTTTTATTGTAAAAAGGTGGAGCTTAGGCTCCACTACCAAAACTGGAATTTTTAACATACCTCCATTTGTTCAGAAGCTAATAATTTCAGCACCCGTCTTTCATAGACAGGTTTCATATGCTAGGGCTCAATACACAATGGCGATGTTGGATTAACATATCTATTAATTTATGTATCTAGTGCTATTCAGTAATTTTTGATCTAATGATGGAAGCACTTAAATTACTATGTTTTGTGATTAAAACACAGCCCTCCTTATATTGTTGTAATCGTCAAAATGTAGTTGATTCTGGAAAATACCTTTGCCTTTTGTCTGCTGTAACATCTTTTTACAGTTGCATCTGCTACACTCAAATTTTATGAGTATTATCTCCACACTTAGTCAGTTATAAACTTTGAACTTTCATAGTTTCGAATGTAGTATAAAATAATGCATCTCTGTTACCAAATAGAGATCTGACTGCAACCCATAATATCCTTTATTTTTAGTGTATGGTTCTAACAACACATTTGTGAATCTCTTTTCTTTAAAAAATGCAAAAATATTTTTATTTCTAAGTTCTAGTGTGAAATAGTCCTCATAAAAGTTCAACAAATAATTGTGTTGTAAGTACATTTTATAAAAACAGATTTATTTTACTTATTAACAGAAAAACTAGTTCTTTTTGTTGAATTTTAAACGAATCAAAACATTTTATTTTTATTGTTCTGCATACATTATGTAGTTGAATTTCTCAATAATAATAAAGAACCCTTTCTTTAAAAATTACTCTCGCATGATATTTAACAAGCAGAAAATGCCAATGTAGTAAACCTATTATAGAGTGTTTCAACATTTAGTGTAGTAATGAAATAAAAGAGATCAGCAAATATCAAGAAGTTAATCGTAAACTATCTTATTGCATACATTTTTAAACTAAAATTTAACGTCGGACTTAGTAGTGTTTCTTATTTCTTGTCATTGATTATGTTATTTTTAAATAAGTCATAAAGCTTCTGCTTATTATTTCTGCCCTTTTGAACCAACTTTGCTAAAAGCTTCTGATTGTTGTTCTTTTTCTTTCACTTTTGTTAATCATTTAAAGTTCTGTGAATTTATGAAGATATACAAAGGATCATTTTTAATGCTCGACTTCCTGCGTGCTCTCCTGAAGCATCGATCAGAGATATTCATAAAAATTAGTGGGAGAAAAGGTCACTACTTGATGTTCATCTATGGAACCGCAGACTCAAAAGCTCAACTGATTTTCTGTTTTAACCTCTAATGTATGTTACATAAGGATTTATTTATAAATGATAAAAAAGTAAAAAAGTAAAGGTCTTGATGACAGTCTTCTCAATGTTCTGACAAGACATTCCGGAACGACTTATGAAGTAACCGCTGAGTCACAATCACAGAATCGTCATTTTTACAATACATCTTCAACACAAACAGACGGTGTTCAACACTCCACGCTACGAAAGGGGCTAAAATGGTATGCCTGTGCTACTCGAGCGTCGTCTACTAATATATTGAGCACATCGGTCAATTAAAAAAAAAACTCTATCAGACCCTATAATTCCATTATAGTAAAACCATTGTTACTACTACATTTCTACCCGTAAAAACTTGTTTCCCAATCCCATTTGTAATGTAAATTGAACATAGACTACAAAAATTTTTATTTTTGTAAAATTACTTCTTTGCTTGTCTGGTCTATATTTTAATTAATAAATATCATTGCAACTTTATCAACAGTAAAAAATTCAGAAATGCTGCTTTATTATTAACAGCGCGTCCTGGTATTATCTCAATGTTTGATCCTATAATAGCCACAAATACAAAATTAAAGAAGACACCATACTAGTGCTAAATAATTAACAACCTTCATTGCTCTTGGCATATATGTAAACGACAAACACATAATATTAAATAAACACTAAATGTAAAAATAATTCCCATACTATATAAGTATACTCTTGATAAAAATGTGAAAAATATAGAATTTATTACCACCAAGCACTAATGTCCTACATTCATCAATGTATTCAACTAAAAATGCAAAATACTAAATTTGCTATTAAAATTGTCGTGGATATTTTATTAAAATGCCTAGGCCTTGCTAATACAAATACTATGTTGATACATATTTTCTATTCTGTTAAACACAAGAAAACTTTGAACAATAAAGGCAGGAAACTTCAAAAGCAAAGAGGCCTTTGAAACCTGATATTGCAAAAGGAATCTGGAAATAATGTAACAAAACAAAATCATAGCTCATTGAATATTGCAGCAAATAAATGAAGTTAAAGGAATCGTTTCTTTATTAATAACAAGCAACAAAACAACTTGTATAATATCGTGACTGAAAGAAAACGTTTTTTAATAATAAATATATTATTAAGCAACTAAAAATTATTAGTTTCAAATTTCGCACTATTTTTGTTTGTTAATGTTAAATTGAACAATAAACGCCTGCGTAATGTATTAAAATTGTAAAAAGTTACTATAAAAATAATGAACATTTTGCAGAACCAATTATTAAATATTGTATACTTTTCGCTCGAAATAAAGCGCCTTGGCGCCCAGCAATTGAAAAAGTAATCAGAAAATTCGAGCTTGTTGGGCAAGATTCGGGTGCAAAGAACCAAAAGCGTGCCTGGCCAGCCAGATCTGTTCAAAGTGTTGCAGAAGGTACGAATTTATCGATTTCAAAACGTTCCCAATGAGCTAACTTGAACAAAAGTATGGGCCTAAAGGCTTACAAAGTTCAGCTGACATAAAAACTTACAGAGATACATAAAACTGACTTTCATTTTTTTAAATAAATTATCCTAATTGATAAAGTCCACTTCCACCTCGCGAGGTACGTGAATAAGCAGACTTGTCAATTTGAGGGTTGTCAAGTGAAAAAAAATCTCTTCATCCCCAACAAGTTACAGTTTAGTACGCTGTTTAGGTTGATGACGCATTGGCCCGTATTTGTTTAAAAATAAGCTGGTGAAACTGTTCTCGTTAGTCGTGTCACGCAAGTTGCACAACAATTGTGTTATTGCACAAGTAATTTTTTGGATGAGCAACTTCTCGAAATGGAGACTTCGATTAGCCGCCCAATTCATGAGATCCAAGACTAATAAGCTTTTTCTTTGTGCGTAACAGATGCTTACATCAAAAAAAACATTTAAATGACGCCCCTTAATAAAAAACTATTTACAAGTGCAGCACAAAAATTTCTGTCAAATAATAGTTTAAGTGCGACAAAGAAATTTTATACCATAATTTTAAGATTAGTGATCTACAGGGGCAACAAGGGAAAATTTTAAAGCCATAATTTATTATGACTTTAAAAATTTGGCGCAATGAACGTTTGCCACAGACACAACAATCCATTCGAAGTAAATATGTATAGTATGCAGTTATACATGAATTTGTGAAACATTCTCAATATAAAATAAACCAACAAAGTTCTTTTTACTTAGTTCAAAGATGGTTAATGTGTCAACCTTTTGTTTTACGTCAGATATCTACATGACAATCCATTTCATCCCACACGCGGCATGTCAGAACTACAGCAGTGGTGACACGGTTGCGAAGATTCTAGAGATTAGCGGGAGTGATGGCACAACGAGAGTGTCCTTTACAAACCTACACAAGAAAAAGTCGCAGAGGGTTAAATTCGGAGACCGGGGTAGCCATTGAACTGTTGAACATTGAAATTAGTCTTTTTGTTTCTAATATTTACAGGATTTCGGACTTACGCTCATAAATGTTTAGTTTGCTTTTTATATTATTCACTGAGAGGTTTTATTAGTACTCAGTGATCTTGTTCAGTTTTTATTTAGTAGACATGGTAGATTAATTATATTACGGTCACTGATTACACAGCCACCCAAAAAAAAATTTGTGTCAGGGGTCAGATCATATTCACTATATGTTTTGGGGTCGCTGAATCCGAATCCGAGGTTTAAAAACCCAGAACGTCAGAGTTTCGGCATAACCTCAAAAAACCCATACTCTAAGCTATTTAATACTGCAACGTTTTGACTCAAGCCGTAAACTAAAAAAAAACAATCAGTTAAACCCCATAAACCCTTAATCCCATAAATTTTTAACCCCATAATTCCGTAACCCTGTAACCCTATAAATCTAATAACTCCATTAACCATATAAAACAAAGGTGGGACCGTCGGCATCAGCGTTACCCGACGTACACCACAAGGAGGTTTCACAATCGGATTTTGTACATCATGTAGTCCTTACAAGGGCTTTTGGCAAAAAATTAAATTTGTAGAATGCTTACCAAGAATAAATAAATAATGGAATAAATGAATTGTATATACATAAAAAATGATGACTAGAATCCTTAACGACTAGAATAAATGACTATAATGGAAATTGAATGACTAGAGTAAACGAACTCAAAAATAAAACGATTAGAATGGACAATCGGAAAATCAGACTCATAAATCAAATGTCAGGCTCTTTTCTGCAACTATAGTGGGTTTTTTCTCATCAAAAGATCTATGCAATGATTTAATGCTTTGGATATATCTTGCTTCAGCGTCCAACAAAAATCTGCCTTCATATTTTCATCCCACTTTCCTTGGTAACGAGTTTCCATGACTTTTATATCTTGGTGAAAGCGTTCGCCCTCGTCTTCACTAAAATCACCAAAATTTTCTAGATGTGTATGCAAAAAATGTAATTTTAAATTCACGTGGCATGTTAGCTTTCTAAAATCTTCAACCATTTTGGCAACAATCTTTTTATACTCTGGACTTTTGTTATACCTAAAAAGTTCTTTACCACTACTTTAAAACTAAGCCGGGTTGCTTTCTCAAATCTATCCATTTTACCAATGAAGTTTGTATCTTTGAACATAGTACGAATTTGTGGTCCATCGAATACTGCTTCTTTCAACTTGGCCTCAAAGAGTTTCGGAAATTTGGATTGGGGATATTGAAAACATGCCCCTGACTTATCACGGGCTTCGACGAATTGTTTCATGAAGCCAAGCTTGATATACAAATGAGGAATAAGAATTTTCGATGGATCCACAAGAGATTCATTGATGATGTTGTAAGAACCTGGAATTAGCGATGATCTCACTGGCTATTGTTTTGTCTTGCTACAATAATTAAAAAAAACATGTAATATTGAGAATGAAATCTGGGATTTCGATACCCTGTTTTTGAAACACAATTACAAATGGCGGGTGAATAGTTACAAGATTATAGCGTTATAGGGTTTTGGAGTTATGGGATTATGGGATTATGGAGTTATTAGGTTTAATAAAATGGGTTTAAGAAATCGACAGTCTCTGTGACATATTGCGATAATACAAATTGACTGTAACAATTTCTTTTCTCGATTACGGGATTGTTGGTTATGGAATTATGGGGTTATAGGGTTACGAGATTAAGGGTTTATCGCTTTATGGGGTTCAAGTGAGTGCTAAATAGCTTAGATTATAATTTTTTTTTGAGGTTATGCCGAAACGCTGACGTGCTGGTTTTTTTCAACATCGGATTCGGATTAAGCGGCCCCAAAAACATATGGTAAATATGGTCTGACCCCTAGATTCGAAAAAAATTTTTGTGTGGCTGTGTTATTAAATTTTCTAAATGTATCTGAAATTTTAATATTTATTTTCACTACATTTTTTGCAAACTTTTTGGTAGTGCATTGCTTATCCTACGCTAAATTTTTAAAAAAATTTATAATTTGTAAATAATCAATGATCTCTTGTGCAAAAATTGGGATGGCTTTTATATCTTATCTTGTATTTCTTCAGCATAATCGTGTTGCTTATTGTTATGTTCTGAAGTTGACCATATCTGCGTGTTTTACTTAATGACCTAGTGTTATATATGTTTATCATGTGTCTTATTACTCCGTCAGATTCTTTTTCTTTTGTTACTGCAGTTCTCTCAGTTACTTCTTAAGCCGCCAGCTTCTTTAGAGTTTATGTAAATTTTCATGACGTTTGGCGTTTGTAAAGGTTGAAATTGGTTTGATAAGTTATCTGGGTCATATGTAGAAATTTGTTTTGATTGTATAGGAAAAGTTTATGTTATTATCTATAACTTGATTATTGGCTGCCCGTTCGTATTATTTGCACTGGAGTGTTATTCAATGGTGAGTATTATTAATACTAGATATCCATTTGACTGTTAAATTTTGGGGCGCCTATTCCTACGGACGGCTGAATTCGCTAATAAATAGGAACATATCTCCTCTCTGTTATCTGTAGAACTGTTTATCTTGTTTTACTTTAGGATAACTAGCGCTCGTGTATTTTAATTCACTAACATTCATATTTAAAGACCTGATCATGGGTTACCATGTGCTCGTATTATTACAGCGCTCGGATGGCTAATGGAAGAATTTTTTAAAACAAACTTGAAGAGTTTCTCTCTACGGGCATAAGAAATTATTATGGCAATGGAATTTTTAAAATGTGTCACAGACTTTTGCCCCTATATATATTGTCGCGAAAATGATTTTATCACTAATACTTACTTACACCTACGTTATCGCAGCGGTGGAGTCACAGCCTTGTTTAAGAATTGCGAGTTTCAGTTTAAAGGTCATAGCACAAACATCAACGACAACTGTGCTGCGAGTTCAATTAGAAAAGATAACAAGACACTGAGGTCGCCTTAAGTTTGCAAATAACTTACAACAAACAATTATTTACTAGTGACCATGACGTTAATAATTAATTAAAAGCCCTTGGGCTAGATGCTAAAATGTTTCAATAACCTTCCTTCGACAACACTACAGCAAATATTGTGCTTATCTCAATCTATAAATCAATCAATACCGCAAATTTACTAATCTCAAACAATACCATCGAATAGCGAATTTTATATCCGACCTAATGAAAAACAATATTTAAACAATAAAAAAGTAACACACACGCAAAATAGCTCACAATATTTAAGAATATCTACTAATGATGATAAAGAAGCATAAATTTTAACATCGCAAGAGCATCCTTAGCAAATAGTAGGAGGCAGCAAAAAAACTAGAAGTCACAAAGAAACCGTTCCTGTAAACAACTTTAACCAACAGATACAACCCGTTAACACCCCTTCAAGAAAATAGCACAAGCAATCAAGATATCTTAATACCAATACCAAAGCCTCCTCCCTATATATTGGTCTATGGTGTCGTTAAGTTACCAGAGATGAAGAAAAAGTTTACAGGTGTAGTAGAAGAGGAACAATATACTATAAAAAGTATGGCCAATAATACAATCAAAATTACTACTAGAGACGCTGAAGCATATAGACAATAGTCAAAATGTATTAGAAAAAATAATATAATTCATCATACCTATCAGCCTAAAGAAGAATTAGCTTATCGAGTGCTAATCAAATATTTGCATCATTCAGTTGATATCAACAATATAATTGAAAAACTCACATAACAAGGGCATAAAATTAGACAAGTATATTACGTGTGCGTTAAACATGTGGGACAACACAGCACTCCAAGCCGTAAGAAGAGCAAAATCACATCAGAAATATATGTTTTGTTGAGGGGGTAATTATTCAGTGACTTATAGAGGCTCTGAATTTTATCAGAAACACTACCAGGTAAATGATATTAATAATAGGATCAATAAGTCATCAACCAACCCAGTTCGTGCAAAACCACCTCAGCAGATAATTAGAAACAACTAAGCTAAAAAAAAACTCAAAGCTATACAGAGATAGCATCAAATAACAAATTTCAGAATGCAAAAGAAAGTGCTGACAACATGACATTAAATAAACTTTTAAAGAAATTTAAAACCTTGTTCAACAAAGTAGCATGGTTCTTAACATGCTAAATGTTTATTAGTAAAGTAATGGTCCCAGTCAGCACAGAGAAAAAATGAAATTATTTCTTCAACACAACAAAATATATATTATGTTAATAAGTTTTTTTTTATATTTTATTTATTGGCAATCAGAAATTAACATTCTATGGGCTAATGTGATAACATAGGACCTTAAAATTAAACAGTCCATTGCGGGATGGGAACTCTACCAGCGAGGAATTCAGCTACTTCTCATTTGAGATCAACAGACCAACATCTTTTTAATCTTCTGACATCGTGTTGTGGTAGGAGTGGTTGTATGAGTGGATTGACGTGAGATCCTAGTCGGATATGATGATTTGCGCTACGCTCTTGTATAACAGTTTGGACGAACGGAATATTGAGGGGTAACGTTTTGTTGGTTACGTACCAAGGTGCGTCAGTCATCGCCCTACGGATCTTGGATTGTGAGCGTTGGATAATATCTGTGTTTGACTTACTGGCGCATCCCCATAACTCAATTCCGTAAGTCCAGATAGGTCTGATTATTACCTTACAAATCAAGATTTTATTTTCTAGCGACAGACGGGATTTCCTTCCAATCAGCCGATTTAGGTCCTTAAATCGTAAGTCAATTTGTTTCTTCTTCTTTAGGATCCAAGTTTTTGATCGAGGAGTATTCCTAAATAACGTACTGAAGGTGATGCAGGTATAGACATGTTATTGATGCTAATTGGTGGACAATTGCCCTTTTTTAGCGTAAATGTCACTTGAGTTGATTTACTTTCATTGATTTTTATGTGCCATGTGTTTATCTAATCTTTTACAAGATTTAGGTGTGATTGTGCATATGAGGATGCAGTTATTGGATCTTCATGGCTTTGCAAGGATGATTGTATCGTCCGCGAAGGTTGCGTTGTAGTATTAGGTGTAGTAGGTATATCTGGTGTGTACAGTAGGTAAACCCAACACACTGCCCTGTGGAACTCCAGCCTTGATTGGAAAATTGTTTGAGAATTCTCCATTTATTTTAGTTCGGAATTGACGATTAGTTAAGTAGGATTGAAAGAGTTCATAATAAGATAGAAGGGCTTGTTTAATTTTGTAAAGTAGACCTTCATGCCACACCTTATCAAAAGCCATGCTTATATCAAAAAGTACGGATGTGCAATATTGTTTGTCTTCCATGGATTTGTTTATTGTTTGTATAACCCGATGGCACTGGTGAATTGTGGAATGGGAATAACGAACCCCGAACTCGTGGTTTGGAATAACATCTAGGAGGGGACTGATTCTGGGGAGTAGAAGTTTGGAAATAGTAGATAAGAGACTTAGAGGTCTGTATGAAGAAACATTGTGTGGATTTTTACCAGGTTTGGATATTAATATTACTTCGGCCACTTTTAGCTGAGTAGGCCAGTAGTGTAAACGAAGTATTCCATTAAATATGTAAGTACGGAGTACATTAGCTTTTCTATGGAGTTCTTTTAACATTTTTGGAGTTACTTGATCAGGTCCAGGTGATTTTTTGGTTTTTAAACGAGTGATTTCTTTTTTAATTTCTATGGGGGTAATTAGTTTTAAATTCCCAGTACTTTCTACATGATTTTGCATATCTGCTAACATCTCTTATGAAGGTACATCGTTTTGAAGACTAAATACTCCAGCTAAGTGTTCAGCAAACACGTCGGCCTTTTCTTTGTTGCTTCTAGCCCAATTCCCAGGTGTTGGAATATCAATGCGAATTGGGGGATTAGCTTGCGTTGGTTTTGCAGAAGCCTTTATTGGTTTCCAAATAGAATTGTCATAACGATTGAGATTAGTAATGTAATCCTGAAATGACTTGTCTTGCATTTCTTTAATCTTAGTTTTGAGTTTGTTGCTTAGTTTATTGTAAATAGTTTTGTCACCTGGTGAATGAGACCGATGCCATTTTACTCTGACTTTTCTTTTCTCTTTGATCAGTTTTTTAATTTCAAGTGAGATGTTGAAAAATCTTCCTTCGGCTTTCAATTTCGGTGTTGCACGGCTTGCTGCTTGTTGTAGGAGTGAAATTAGTGTATTTATGGCTTCCTCTAATTCAACAGTATTCTTAAGGGATACTTTTAGATCTACAGTTTCATTGAGTATGGTTTCATAGACTTCCCAGTCAGTCCTTGAGTTGTGTAATCTGGGTATATTTTTAACATTTACTACTGATGTGGCAATTGTTGCAATTATAGACGTGTGATCCGAAGACAGGTCATAGTTCGGTTCTATATCCATATAGGAGCGAGCAATTCCATTTGTTACAAAGAAATCCAGCAAATCTGGTGTTTTGTTTAAATCAGTCGGCCAATAGGTTGGGGTGCCCGTGGATAGGAATATATATTTTTTCTCTTGTATGGTTTTGGCCATTTCTCTGCCTTTAGTAGTGGTTAAGCGTGATCCCCATAGAGTGTTCTTGGAGTTATAATCACCTCCGGATATAAATTTGGGACCAAGGGTTGTAAAGTAGTCTGTATAGTTTTCTTTTTTTAGGTTATGCCGAGGTGGGCAGTAAACTGCCGAGATTGTTATGTTGTATGATAGTGCTGTGACCTTGATTGGTGTAGCTTGGAGATAGTCCTTTGCGTAGCCCAGTAGTCCTGCCCTGACTCGGGTTTTTGTGGTTTTCCCGGGTCCTGCACTAAGGCGAATGCCGGGGCAGGTAAATTTGCAGCCACAATAGTTATAACAAATTAGGAGCATTGTTAAATACAGGTCTGGGCAAAATTGTTAGTACGGTTGCGGTAGTGCTGGTGTAGTGTCGTAAGGCGGAGCACCAGCCTTTAAGTTATAAGCATTTTCCTGTAATGCTACTGAGTGCATTGGCATAGCTAGTTTTGGGACGTGTTGGATTAGAAGATGCGGGCAAAAAGTTTTCATTCTCTGGAATTGGTAGAGTGTTAACAGCATTGTTAGAGACTCGAGTGTTTTTATAGAGACGATGGTAGTATTTACACCCTTTATAATTTGCGGTATGTGTACCCCCACATAGAGCACACGTAGCTGGAGTGTCCTTGCTTTCTTTGCAGGTTATAGTGCCGTGAGGATCACCACATTTGACGCAGACGAATGGACGGTTACAATAAGTTTTGGAGTGGCCATACAACTGGCATCTCGTGCACTGAATAATGTTGTTATTTATTCTGGGTGGTTCGATTTGCACTACACTGTTTAGCAAGTGGAGTATTTTGTAAATGTCTTTATTGTTGCTTGCTGGTTCAAGGTCAACAAAAAACATATTTAGAGGAGCTTTAGTTTGCCTTTGTTTAACATTAACGATATTTCTAACTTTGTGGCCTAGATTTGTGATTACATCTTTAATTTCTTGGGTGTATATAGAGTGATGTAAATATTTTACCACGATTCTATAAGTTCTATCTTCCTTAGGTTGATAAGTATGATAAATTATTTTCGATTCTAACATGAACTTTACCATTTTTCTGTACGTATCCGGACTATTACAGTTAATTTTAACAGTATCGTTGGCTAAGCCTCTAGTAGTATACTGTTCTTCTTCTACTATATCAGTTAATTTATTCTTCATCTCAGAAAAGTTAGCCACCCCGTAAACAAAAATAGGGGGAGGTTTTGGAATATCCTCTTGAGTGCTGTTTGTATTTAAGGGTTCGTCATTGTCTGTATTTAGAATGTCATATCTATTATTCAAATTAGTTTCTTCCACCACAGGTTGCTTGGTTGGGAAATTTTTTCTTTTGCGTTTAACGCCTTTCATTACCTGTCATGGGTTTTCAGTAGTTGAAAATACAGTCTCCTCATCACTGGTAGATAGCATTCTTTCAAGCGGAGGATAATTTTTAAGTGATTGCGATTGTTGGTTTGAAGCTTGTTGCATTTGTTGCTGCTGTTGTGAGTTTTGCATTTGCATATGTATTAGATTTTCTTGATTCTGTGTAAAGTATGCAGTATTTATAGGCATTGAGTTATTCGCTGATTGTGATAGATATAATTGTGGAATTGCTGAATTTACTATTGGGGAACACTGCGTAAAATTTGGTGGCGGCACAGTTCGATAATTATTGTTTACAAAACCAGGGCCGTTCCCCGTTGGCAACATTTTATGATTTGGTTCAATGTACAATGATAAGAAGTTAAATTGTACGTACTTGCGTCGAACGCCTCGAGCACCAATATTTCGGAGCGCACAAAACATACGTCCACCGCTTTGGAAATATAAGCGCGGAATCCATGTTAATAAGTGAGACCTATTTCAATGACAACATATTTTAAAATACCATTATATAATATCTACTTTATAAACCAGATGGAACTGCGCACGAGGGTACAGCGGTAATAATAAATCATTCAAGTAAACACTATGAAACACCAAAGTGTGTAAAAGATTACTACCAGGCGAATGTAATCCGAGTTTGTGTATTGCCTTGCTGCTGTTTACTGTCCTCCGAAACACAACTTAAAAAAAGATCAATTTGAATCATTGTTTCTCACCCGGGGGTAAAAATTCATGGCAGGAGAAGACTATAAACTACTATAAACTAAAAATACTTTTGGGGTTTTTGCATATCTACCACTAAAGGTAAAAAACTATCAAGTTTATTATAAGAAACAAATTATTCCTTTTTGTCAACAGGCCCCCACATATTTACCAGTAAACACGAAGAAAACGCCGAATCTCTTAGACTTCTTCGCTTTAAATGGAACTTCTTCTTCCCGCGTAGATATAGAATCAATTATGATGTATCGTATGATCATACCCTAGTGATCGCAACAATTAGCACGTGTCTTATTATTATGCCATAAACTTCCAAGCTCCATAACTTAAGAACTGTCTGGGATCTATATCGTAAGAAATTAAATGAAGATATTGACCAACAACTCGACTAAGCCTAAAAGATTCAAATGAAATTAAGATAGCGACAAATAATATAAAACAATTGTTACAAGATGTAACGTAATCGGCTACTCAAAAATAGATTACAAGAAAAATATCATAAATAAAAATTAGTAGCGGAAAAGATATAAAGAAATCATGCTCCGTCCGACACAAATAAATTTAATCGGTTAATTGCAAACTCAAAGCAAAATTAAAATCCTGGAACAAAGAATCGTTAAAGAGCTGTACTGTAAGTTTCAGTCGCTACGATAACTTTATTAAATGCTCCCGTAAGCCAACAATGGCGACAAGTTCAATATATCGACAAACAACATAAGGAAAATGGACTAAGATTGATCAGAAAAAGGCTGAAGTCTTTGCGAATTATCTTGATGAAGTTTCTTGTCCTCACACTAATATTCCAGACTAAAAAATTCTGGGCTATCTACAAACACCAATACCAAAAACTGAATCAGCAGTACCTGTTACACCAAAGAAACTAGAGAAAGAGATGCAACATCTAAACTCTAGAAAAGCACCTGGAATCGATCTCATTACTGTGAAGATGCTGAAATAATTACCCAGAAAAGGTGTAGTACTGATTACACACATATTCAATGCAATATTTCAAATACAGTATTAGTCAGGCAAACTAAAAATAGCAGAACAATTGTATTTCACAAACCTGGAAAGAATCTTATGAACGTCATATCTTACCGACCTATTAATCTGCTTTCACTAGTATCTGAAGTTTAAAAAAAATGTTTGCTTAAAATGATTGATTCCTACTTCACACCTAACGATTGGATTCCCCATTATCGATTTGTCTTTTAGGCGGGGTCGTTTCACAACTCAACAGTTCCACCGTATTATACATTTTATTAATAAAGCCTTGGAAAAGACGAGGTACGGCATTTTGGGTTGTTATACAAAATAAAAAGATATTACCTCTCTCCTCCTCTCCTTAGTTTTCAATCCTCAGACTGGTTTGTCGCAGCAATCCATTCTTCTCTATTCACCGCTTTTCTTTTCATTTCTTGATAGTTTTTGCTTCCTGTGTCTTCAATTATTTGTTTTATATAACTCAACCGTGGTCTTCCTCCCGGGTTTTTCTCCTCTACTTTTCCTTCTATTATTGTTTTCAGTAATCCTTCTCTTCGTAAAACATGTCCTATCATTTGGTGTCTCTTTATTTGATGTTTCCATATTTTTCTTTCTTCACCCATTAGTACTAACACTTCTTCGTTGGTTTTTCTTTCCATCCAGCTAATTTTTAGAGCTCTCCTATAGCACCACATTTCGAATGCTTCTAGCTTCCTTCTGTCGCTTTTGTTTACTGTCCATGTTTCGCAGCCGTATAGTGCTGTACTCCATATATATGTTTGAATGAACTGTTTTGCAGTCTTTATGGCGATGTTATTGGCTGTGAGTAACTGTTTTTTGTTATAGAAGACTCGTTTTGCTAGATTTATTCTGTTGTTTATTTCTCTTCTGCTTCTTCCATCTTTCGTGATTATGCTACCAAGGTATTTAAATTCGTTGACCTCTTTGATCGACTCGTTATCTATGCTGATATTGTTTATATTCTGTTCGTTTTTTCCACAGACCATTACTTTTGTTTTCTTTTTGTTTATTTTTATATTATATTCCTCTCTAAATATCTTGTCCATATCTCCCATGGATTGTGTCAATTGTTCTTCTGATTCAGCTAACAAGGCTATGCCATCAGCATATCTAATCGCGTTGATTATGTTTCCATGTATTTTTATTCCTGCCTTACTTTCTATTCTCAGTTCATCTATGGCTTTTTGTATGTACAAATTGAACAGCAAGGGTGATAGCGGACAGCCTAGTCTAACCCCTTGTATAATTCTCGCTTGTTCTTTTTCTCCTTCATACTCTAGAACCGCTGTTTGGTCTTTGTAAATATTGTATATAGTTTTTCTTTCTTTTTCTTCTATTCCTATTTCTTTCAGTATTTTGAAAATTTTTCTCCAGTTTACTCTATCGAATGCCTTTTCTGCGTCAATAAAAGCAATCCTCTTTTCTATTATTCCTCTTAACGCCATGATTGCTTCTCTGGTTCCTGTATTTTTTCTGAACCCAAATTGGTCTTCTCATAAATTCTCTTCTATTCTTTTTTCGATTCTACGCTGTAGGATTTTTATGAGGATTTTCGATGCATGTGTTATGAGGCTGATTGTTCTGTACTCCTCACATTTTCTTGCTGTGCTTTTTTTCGGCATAGTTATTATTAGGCTTTTTATAAATGTTTTTGGAATTAGTCCTGTATTATATATTTCCTGTATACTTTTATAAATTATGTCTATTGTTTTTTGATCTAGGACTTGGACTATTTCGCTTGGTATGTTGTCTACACCTACAGCTTTGTTTTTGGTGAGGTCTTTTAAAGCTTTGTCAAATTCTGATCTTATTATTGTCCTATCGTCTTCCTCTCCTTCGTTCTCATTTATTACCAGTTCGTTAGCCTGGTTTTCTTCATCCTCTTTACATAGTTCTTCTAGATATCTCTTCCACCTTTTCGCTATTTCCTTGTTGCCTGTTATTATTTCTCCATTTTCATTTTGTAGTCCATGGCATTTAGGTTTCTTTTCTCTAACCATATTTTTGATCTTTTTGTATGCTTTGTCCATTTTTCATATCTTGCTCTATCTCCTCCCAGTTTTCTTTTGCTCCTTTGCTTTCTCTTTGTATTCTGTTCCTGAGTTCCCGGTACCTTTGTTGTCCCTGTTCTGTGTTTATGTTTTTATACCTCCTTCGTTCTTCTATCAAGTCAATTATTTCTGTAGTTATCCACGGTTTCTTATTTTGTTTCTTTTTCGTTCCAATAGTTTCTTTTGCTCCTTTTATTATTCCTTGTTCTATGTCTTCCCACTTCTTTACATTGTTATCATTAGTTCTTATTTCATTTGTAATCTCTTGTTTTACTTTTTCTTGTAGGTGTTTAATCGTTCCTTCTTCTTTTAGCTTTTCGATTTCCCATTTTCTTGTTTCTTTCTTCTTTAATTTCTTTAGGTTTACCCTAAATTTCATCATGACAAGATTGTGGTCGCTGTGTACGTCTGGGCCTGGGTAGCTTCTGCAGTCTTTTGCTTGGTTCTTGAATCTTTGTTTTATTAATATGTAATCAATTTGGTATCTGTTTCTGTTTCCTGGCATCTTCCAGGTATATCGCCTCCTTACATGATATTCGAACAGCGTATTGGCGATTACTAATTTGTGTTTTTCGCAGAATTCGGCCAAATGTTCTCCTCTATCATTCCTTCTTCCCAGTCCGTAGCTCCCTACAATTATTCCTTCTCTTCCCTCTCCTATTACCGCGTTCCAGTCACCCATGATTAACAAGTTTTCATCTCCTTCACATATTTTATTAGTTATTCATTATCTTCATATATACTTTTTACCGTGTCATCATCATGAGCCGTTGTGGGCATATATACTTACGATTACTGTATCCTTCGGTTTTGTTTCTAATTTCACCATTATAGTCCTTTCGTTGTATTGTAGGTACCCCTTTACTCTCTTTCCCCCTCCCGCATTTCCATCTTGTGTAGCTCCCGTGTGGATTAATCTATAGCCATCACTCCAAAAATCACCTGGCTGTGGCCACCTCATTTTGCTTATTCCGAGTATGTCAATGCTTTTTCTTCTCATTTCTATCTTTAGGTTTTCCAATTTCCCGCAATGTAGTAGCGTTCTCACGTTCCAGCATGCTATTTGTTTTGTGTTCCTATTTCGTTTTTTGATCCCACCTTCTCCAGTTGTCCCAGCCCGGAAATCCGAATGTGGGACTATTTTACTTCCGGGTATATATTTAACTTTTGAAGACGTTATATTTTGCTGCTTTACTAGGGAATCATTGTCTTGGAAGCAGTGGTTTCCCATTTCCTTTTGCATCGGTCTTATGTTGTAATAGTGTTTGTCAACGTATAAGCATTTCCTCCTACATGTATCTTGTCTTCGGTTATACCGCCGGTACTCGGTCGCTAGAGCCTCTTTTGTAAAAATAGGGTGCACCACGTAAAGGTGAGGTTAGCATTTAGGTGGCAGAGGCTATGGTCTTGCTCTTTTCCACTCCTTACACCCAAGATATTACCTACGTTTTTTAAATTACTCGAGTCCTATCTGACCAGTCGTAAATTCCGTACAAGAGCACATCACGATGTCTCAACTGTACATCCCTTTAATTCAGGAATGCCTCAAGGCAGCATCCTATTTGTTGTAGACTTCTGGTCTTCCAGCGACCAATAGTATCGTACTGGAAACGTTTCCAGATGATACGGTGATTCTTACTTCATGCACAAATATCAACCAGGCCTCATCACCTCTTCAACAATATTTGAACACACTCCAAGTAAACAAAAGTCGTCCCATGTGACTTTTACGCTAGGTAAGGAACCAAACCTACCGATTTACATAAACAACACAAAAATTCCTTAAGCAACCTCGTTCAAGTATTTGGATTTGGATAACAAATTAACAACACATTACCCAGAAAGGAAAATAATAAATATTATAATATTAATATTACAATATTATAATAATATATATATAATATAATATATATATATATAATATAATATTATAATATTAATAATATTAAGAATCATTACTAACGCCCCCTGGTACGTCACAAATAAGCAGATTCGCAACTGTAAGAGACGTCATCTATAAAAGAAGTGTTAGTCCCCTCAAAAAGCTTGAAACCCATACAAGTTTTCTGCTATAATCACTATTAGAAAATCACGTAATAAGAAAACTGAAATGAAAATGATTTAGTTTTTTCTGAAGTTATAAGGGATCTCATCAAGTCGGAATGCAAGATATGTAACTAATATATTTTAAATCAACATATTAGCTTATAAATTAGAATTTACTCTGAATGCTAATTTACACTCAATAAAGAAGTCACAAATACTTTATTTAAAAATAAATATTACTACAAAATGTTACACAATATGTCGATTAGACGTTATTTAAAAAACTAATTGGTTTATTACGACCTAAAAGTGAGATCGTATCGCACATCAAAGAAATTTTTAAAGACTTTTAAAGGTAAAATAAGATATTTAGTATACGATTTGAAACTCCCTAAAATACTGTGAAAAACTTTAAAGATCTTGCTTCTAAACTAACTCAAAAAGAGTAACCCTTTTTTAGTTAGATAACTGATTGTAGTGAGTTCAATGGCAAATATTTTCATAAATATTACTCCCTCTGTCCAGAAATAAATGCGTAACGCGATTTTTTATTGTACATAAATAAGTGTTCATTTCCTCAATAATAATGTATTCAAGTATTTTTGCCATAACTTTTTCATTTTTTTTCTGTTTTTCACTGAAATTTTCAGGGAATCTTTTTCGGGGTACTTCACACGGCTATTCGGCCAATTTTTCAAAATAAAACAAAACACAACTCAACTGGAAACAACTTGATTAACACAGTAAAAAATGATTAAAATACAGCAACTAAACAAGCATAAAATAAAAACACCGGAATAACTTTAAATCATCAAGAATCAACTAAAAGTGAACAACAGTCTAATATTCAGTAGCATAACCCTTAGCATCAATGACGGCCTGCCACCTGCGAGGTATGAAGTTCAGAAGAGTATGGATAAAGGAGAGGGATGTTATTCTATTCCTACTCGAGTTGGACATACTTCTCATGTACATTTTTGGCATTTCTGCCAACCAGACGACGCTTCTGTTCTACCCAGAAGCCCTCGATGATATTCAGGTCGGGGGAGGGTCACACGACGGCGAGTGAGCCTCTGTCTATGTTTTGCATGGCATTATGTCCTTAAGGATGTCCTCATACAGATAGTAATCTATAATGCCACGGATTCTCTTAAACAGGCCCGTACCAAAGCCGGACACACAACCCCAGATCATGCTTCATCGAGAAAATCTGGTACTTGGGATCAAAACAAATGCCTTGGAGATCACAAATCCACTGAATCTCTTCCGTTCCAAACAACATGTACTTACTTTCGTCACTTTAGAGCACATTTTCCCACTCTTTCCTCGTCCACTTTTGTGTGCGAATAGCCTTCCTGGTTTTTTTTTACTAAATCATCGAGTTCTTGACCGGATCACGTCTATTAAGTCCAGTTTACCACAGGCGACGTCTGATAGTACGAACAGATGGTTTTGGGTCCAGGGGGTCACAAAATTGGCAAGAAATAGTTTAGAGATAGTCTTAAGACAACTGGCCTTGAACTTCTTCACAACACCACCTTGGATCCACTTTTGTAAAGTTTCTGTTCTCCATCAACCATATGTACTGAATGTTTTAGTAATTTTTTGTCTACATGGATTCTATCAGTCATATCGCTGAAATTAGATGTCCTATCAGCTACATTTTTTGGCTCAAGCATTGATAAGCAGCATTTTAACCCTGCAATTTTGTTGGGATCCGTCGAATAAGGCTTTGCACTATTGTAATGTCGTTTTATTTGTCCTAATTTTAATCGATTGTGAACTGTAGACTTATTCATGGCTATATAATATAAAATAAAACGAATATTAAGCGAAATACACCCTAACTGATTTACCATTTAATGATTGCCTTCCTCTGCGCCAAATCCTGCTATTAATTTTCTCCAATACACTGAATTTACTGGAAATAAATTTGATTGAGCTTGCTTTAGCTTGCCGTTGTTATGGAGCTCCAGGAGTGAATGGTAGAGAGCTTCGCGTATGTTTGGTGCCAAATTCAGTTTCTTTTTTACATATTAATATAATTATTTTAAATATCAAATATGGCGTTTACTTCTTAACCCATCTATCTATAAGGTCACAAGTCTTTTTTGTGATTGAAACCGGTCTTCCATGAGATCTTAGCAACTCGACAGGAGTGTGGTGACTCAGTCCACATTTTCAATTTTCAATTTTCTGTTTTTACCATGTTTACAGTTTTGCCCCATTTTTTTCCTATTCTTTATGTCTGCTCTTCGGCTTCCCATATTATGCAAGTTACTTTCTCTTTGTCTACCTTTTGGTCTGGTTGCTTCAGGTTTTCATTTGTATATCTTTTTGTTGTTGTTTCGGGGCCTGTTCTGTAACCCCTTCTAATACAATATTAAAGAGCGTTGTAGACAAGACGTTCCCCTGTCTGACTTCTACTTCTATGTTAAACGCGTTTGTTGTACCTACATGTATTGTCACGTTTGCCTCTGATTCTGTCATTCTCATTTTTGTCAAGTTAATAATCTTTTCTGTTATATTTAAGTTACGCATTTTTTTTGTTTATGTCAGTTAAGGCTATCAAATGCTTGTTTAAACTAAAATATTATGTGTGGGTTTATATTTTTTCATTATCTGTGTTAAGATGTGGATGGCGTCAATGGTGGATCTCTCTCTTCTGAACTTTTGTTGTTAATCACTTACTTCTGTCTCTAAATATTTGTCCAGTTTATTACGCATAACTGAAGTTAAAATTTTGTAAGTAGTATTTAGCAGCATGATTCCTCTATAATTTTGACATAGTGTGGGGCCTTCTTTCTTTAGTATTGGAGTTAGTATTTCTCTTCTCCAGTCTGATGGCATGGTCTCGTTTTCCCATATTTTTACTATTAAGCTGTATGTCCTTTCTAGAGTGGCTTCGTCTGCTTGTTTAATTAACTCGTAAATTATAACATCCGCAGCCAGCGTGGTCCCGTAATTGAGGGGCGGGCTGCGATGCTGACGAACCCGGGTTCACTTTCCGGTACTCTCCTGAGTTACTAAAAATAATTGAGTATCTGCGTTCACTTCAAACAAGTGGTAATAATAGCGGTCGTCTAAGGCGCGGTGCTTGCCACATTGCCCCGCACCAGAGATGGTGCACGACGACCGGGTAGAAAGAGCAAACATAACAGTTGGGCTGAAAAGTTCGTAGGCTAACATAGAAAAAAAATTTTTTTTGATAAAATTGGATTTTATTATTCAATATAATTGCCTTCGAGGGCGATACACCGATTATAGCGATCATACAATTTTTCTATACCATTTTTAAAATATATTTTGTCTTTAGCCTCAAAATAAGCTTCTGTTTCGGCAATTACCTCTTCATCGGCGCTAAATTTCTTTCCAGCGAGCATTCTCTTGAGGTCTGAGAACAGGAAAAAGTCGCTGGTGGCCAGATCTGGAGAATACGGTGGATGCGGAAGCAATTCGTAGCCTAATTCATGCAATTTTGCCATCATTTTCATTGACTTGTGGCACGTTGCATTGTCTTGATGAAACAGCACTTTTTCTTCTTCAAATGGGGCCGTTTTCGTGATTTCGTCCTTCAAACGCTCAACAACGCTTTGTAATAATCGCTATTGATGGTCTGGCCCTTTTCAAGGTGATCAATAAATACTGATGCCATAAACCTTGCTAGCCGATTATTGCGTCTTTCCACTCTTTGGATTCGGTTCATCGCGTGCAGTCCACTCGGCTGACTGTCGATTTGACTCTGGAGTGTAGTGATGAAGCCATGTTTCATCCATTGTCATATATCGACGGAAAAATTCGTTATTATTACCGTTGAATATCGCTGAACATTGTTCTGAATCAACGACACGTTGAAACTTTTGCTGGATTGTGAGCTCGCGCGGCACTCACTTTGCACACAGTTTTGCATGTCCAAATATTCATGCAAGATATGTCCAACACTGTATTTTGATATCTTCAGAGCCTCAGCTATCTCGCTTAACTTCAATTTACGGTCATTCATAATCATTTTGTAAACTTTTTATGTTTTCGTCCGTTACAGCCTCTTTCGGGCGTCCACTGCGTGCATCGTCATCAGTGCTCATCTCGCCTCGTTTAAACTTGGAAAACCACTTCTCAACGGTTGATTTTCCTGGTGCACAGTCTAAATAATGCTTATCAAGCCAAGCCTTGGTTTCAACGGTATTTTTTTGCCAAAAGCAGTGTTTTATTAATACTCGAAATTCCTTTTATCCATTTTTTTAAAATTAACAATAGTTGCTTCACTCAAAATACGATATCTCCTAAACTAATAGTCCGACAGTTGTCAAATTTATACACGAGTCTTTTGAAGGTTAGGGTTAACTAAAAAGCACATGGATTTAATACTACTAGCGCCGCTTATGTGTCAGCCTACGAACTTTTCAGCCCAACTGTTATGAGAGCATTAATCTCTCAGTTTCCAGGCCGCGCTTCCACGTGGAGAGTTAAAGCCGTATCATTATTATTATTTGATCCGGTCCGGCAGCCTCTTACTTATTAGTACTCAAAACATTATTTTCTTAATTTATCATAAAATCCCAAGTCGGACACATATCTGGACAAAGGAAGTATTAAAAAAAAATTGACCAAAAACGTTGTTTTATTAAATTACTGATTTTTCCGTTGCTACCCTCGTATGACAGTAATAGGAGTAAATAAATATTAAGACGCGTAAAACGCCAGCACACAAAAGAAACACAAAATTAGAATTTTTTATCGGCCTCTCAGCTTTACTATTCTACTTCTTACCACATTACAAAAGATTTATTTAAAAAGAGGCGCTCTCGCCAACACGGCTTCTCAAGTTCTCGTAAAGCACAGTAATATGTTTTATTTGCAGTCAGCGCTTCTGCACTACAACTGATGACGCAGCGTGTATTTTCTGATTCATAATACGCTGGAAAACTCATTCAATTCAAGCCTTATTATTTCCAATTATCAAACGAATTAAATCTATTCGCAATTTTGAATTAGTGCTATAAAAGGAGATTTCCGCGCTTATGAGGAGATATAAGTAATCCTAAAGGAAAAAGGGTTATAGCTTGTACAAATATTAGCGCCAGTAACCAAAGCTATTTGCACTACACAACAAGGTTTTAAGACAAGTTTGTGATCGTTTACGCCTTAAAAACCCGTTGCCACCAAATGCTGCGGCACTATATCAACGCTCCGCAGTCGCTGAAATTCCGCGAAGTCGCAAAAAGTCATTACTGCTTTGCGTTCTGCGGATGCTTACACAATTGTAGTGATGTGCCGCGGATTCACAACAGACAAGTTGCTATCATGTGCCTTTAAAACGATAATGCCTTAGGCCTGATTTCCTTACAAATCAGGGAATGATCGCGACTCGTTTGCTATAGTGTAATTCACACCGAGCCAAAAGGATACATTACGGCATCAACAAACAAAATAACATTTTTTTTTAATTTTACACTATAAATCCACAATAGCCATCACAAATATAAACACTCGCCGTACGACGTGAGAAAATTTATGAACATTTTGTCATGCTTTTGCAGTCGATGCATTTACAAAACTGTTGACTTCACTTTCAGCTATTGCTCATTTTCTATAGAAAAATAAGAAAACTAATTAAAAACAATTATATCATTTCCAAAATTTGATAACGCCCTACCTAGGATTACAGCTGAAAACCACCCACTGGTCCCGCAAGTAGAAGATGACAAGAGATCTTAATGGTTAAAGGAGCGATAGGTCCACAAATTGCAGTACCTAACCCGAAGTAGACCGCTGATCCAGAGAAGTTCCAAAAAGGATTTTAGCGCTTACCAACTTAACACACAAAAAGCTAAGGTAAATGGGACTGACAAAGTGAAAAATAATCTCTTAATGGAAATCCACACGGAACGAACAATCTACCCCTGAAGTAGAGTGAATAAAAAATAAAAAGCTATAGCAAATATATAGTCGTAAGCAAATTCACAAAGCGAATAAAATTCTGGAAACCAATAAAAGAAAGAATGCTAATACTAACTAATCATATATGGGCAAGACATTATCATACTAGGCCAACTATAATACCTCGGTAGGAAAAAAGACTAATAGGAAATTAAAAACAATAAAAAAAAATTACTTTATATTCACAGGCAACCTAAATGTAAAAATAGATAATAAAAGAAACAGTAGAATGATGGGATAGCTTGAAGAGGACACCTTACGGATGTCTATAAATACATTTAGACGCAAGAGGTCCGAAATCTGAAATCAATCATAAGCTATATAATAGTAAAAACCAGCACCGTTATGATAATTAATTATTAGTTAACTATATACTCTTAGTAGTATGCATTAAATTTAAAGCGAAAGAAGAAAGAAAATAGAAAATATTTACTATAAGACAGAGACTGAAAATTCAGATAGGACAGTGTAGAAGATACGTACACATGTAAAAAATAGTATTAAAGCGATAGCATCTGCAGCACTAAAAAAAATTGTAAATGGAAAAAACATGAATGGAAACTCAGCGAAACAACTGCAGAAAAAATTATAATAGAAAAACTTAGTTAAGTACTAAAAGAAACAAAAACCACAAAAAGAAAACTAGTCATCAAAGAAAGAAATCAACAGATATTAGGGGGTGAGATTCTCGAAGTACCAGAAAAAGACATATAATAAAAGAAAAACTGTATTAGGGAAAAATAATGGGAAAATCATTAAAAGTGTCCGATAATGGTAAGATTAAGTTTCTCTATTATGATATTACATCGAGGATAGCTTAAATTGTTATAAGAAAATTAATAAGCATGTATCGGTTCTTAAAAAAGATTTCAAAGTTTTAAAACTTCTTTTTGTTCAGAATCGCGTATTTATAATGAAAAAGTAACTTCTAATCGATCCTAACGAGGATAATAGGGCCAATAATATAATTTCTGCAATGGTCAAGAATCTATCAACGAAAATAAAAACAGCCTATGGACTAGATTAAAAATATTGCCAATAATCCAGCTTCTGTTCAGGAAGATTGCGTATCAAAAGTTAAAAAGCGGCTTCAAACGCTAGAAAAATGGGAAAAAATTCGGGAAAACAAAAACTTTTTAATGAGAAAAAAACGTCGTGGTATTAGTAACTGTAGATGTAAATGTGAACGAAAATTAAGTGCTTTGGAGCAGAGAAACATTTTTGAATGATACTGTAGTCTATCTAGTCATGCAGAACAAACAATTTATTTGCAAGGTCGTTTAAGAAAGGTCAAAAGTTCCGATCTCGTCTGCGTAAAAATGAAGAAAGATCATGAAGTCGTACAGTCTTTTCCCATGAAGTTAGTGCTGAGAACGGAAAAATGACTTTATGTCAAAAGGTCTTTATTTAGCTGCACAGGATTTTTAAATTTAGATTAGAAAAAAACAGCAGATAACAGAGGTCGTTACAACGTCAGGCCAAACAGAATCTCTACAGAAAGTCAAAAAAATTATTTTCGAATTGCCAGCTCGAGAATCGCGTTACGCCAGATCCGATAGCCGCAATAGAAAATATCTTGAATCCAATCTAACCATTACTAGAACAAATGAAAATTTTATTGTACGACACCCTAACAATAAGATGTATGAAGTTTTCGCTAAGGTGTTTAACGAAGATTTTAATATTTCCTTTGGATATCCTCGAAAGAATATATGCAATACCCGTACAAAATTCCTAGTTAATATAAGACATGCCGAAGTGGAATCTAAACAACTTTTACAAACCCTGAAAGTAAAGGTGTTTAAAGCTAAATTGGCAGAAGTTCAGAAATCAGCAGATCCTTCGAAAATGAGAATATGTTTTGAGTATGAAAATAACCTACCTTTGCCTATGACTAACGCACAAGACGAATATTACATCAGTCAGATATGTCTATATGTTTTTGGCATTTACACCCTAAAAATTGATAAAACAACAACGTATGTTTACACGGGGACCGAATGATGGTATAACATGTTCTTCTGTACTGAAAATTACAAAGATCAGTTACAGAAAAGCAAAAAATATTTTGTGACAATGTATTTAGCCAAAATAAAAATCAGTTATGTAAAAATAATATTTTTAATGACTTTGAAATGCGGTTCCAGGATACTCTATGATGCCAATAAATAGAAACTTTGGTGTAATTAGAGAAAAGAAGACTGAAACTGGAAAAGGTTGACAGTCCTGACACTTTCATTGAACTGATCAAAACTTGCAGAAAGAAAAATCCCTTTAATTTCGAGTTTTTGTTCAAAACAGTCTTCGAACAAACGGAGAGCTGGTTCCAGGCGATAAAACTCTTAAAGTAAAAGATTTTAAACAATGAATTATGCCGCACGTCAAGGCTTCCGTATCGGGTTTTTTCAAAACTCGATCTATCAGGTTTGAAAGCGGAAAATCTATTCACACTAGAGAGTTTATGAAAGGAAGTTGCACAAACACAACTCTCTATAAAGTGGCTATAAATAGGAAAATCCCTACAATTCCTAAATTGGCATATGGGGCAGTTACTTGACAATAAAACCTAAAAAGTTTCAGTCTGTTACAAGATTTTGAAACTGATTACCTTGGGGAATATTGAGTTCTACATGAGGACTCTTATAACGCTGTTAATGAAACGCTGCAATGAAACTACGAATGATATCGGAAGTGATACCAATATTTGTGAGTAAAGTTTCTTGTTTTCTCGTATTTTTTGATTTTTAGAAAGTCTAATTTTTGACATAATTTCGATTTTTTCTATTTCTGTTTTGTAGTATGGCGATGAAGTAATATAAGTCATAATTTTCACATTTTGATTTTTATATGTATTTATTTTCCCAAAGAGCCACGTTCAAATTTTTCTTTTTTTTTTCTTTTATAAAATCACTTTTTTATAACATAATGTGAGACAGTATAATTCATGCAAAAAAAATCACAAATTGTCATCAATAAATATTATAGGTATGGGAGCCTTTGAAGCTTTCCAACGGTCATACCTCATAAATTAAAAAATGTTACAACTACTTTTTGCCTCTTCAATTACCTCTTCAATTAAAAAAACCTATAAATTTTGGAAAGCTGTAAGGAGAGTAAATATACGGGAAAATGGCTACAGGTAATTCAAAAGACAGAAGTACATATAAAAATAAGCAATAAAATTCCTTCGATTACAAAGATAACAAAATACATGGGTACGATCTATTGCCATTAAGGTTTAGTGCATATGTTGAACTAGCACTGGACATGTAATAGAGAAAATGCTCAGGAATGGTAATTAAACAGACAATTCTTTACTACTTGCGGATAATCAGATTGTGTTCCTACATAATAAAGAAAATATGGACTACAAAATTAAAAATTGAGAAGTGTGGTTTGAAACTTGACTAACAAAACTTCATTATATGTGTGTAGGCATGATGTTACAATAAAGAATAAAGATATCAAAAACCTGTACAACGTTCAAACTTCAATATTCAGTAAAGATATCAACGAAATAGTTATTAAGGAACAGAATATAATCATTTCAGTAATATAAAATAAGAATATCAGTCAAGACACCGAAAAGAGAGTATTCCATAGCGTGATAGAAAAGATAGTATTGCATAAAGGAGAGATCTTACAAAGAACTTAAGCAATAAAATTAGAAAAGTAGGATTAGATTTTCTCAATCATAAAAGCGTTAGACTGTTTGGCTCTCCAATGGTATAGACATGTAAAATGAAGACCAGATGACAGATTTCAAAAAAAAATAACTTTCAAGTTTGCAGGAAAGCGGACTAGGACTGACAGACATGGATACAGAAAACGGCAAATCTCTTTCGGAAAATACTGAAAATAAAAAACAAATAAAATTAATTTAACAACAAATTGGTCTTGAATTTCTAATCCCAAAATAAATTGAGACAAAAGAACTTGACCAATGTGAAATTTCAACTTGAAACATTAACCCGGAGCATTAATAATAAACAAAATACCACTTCGTCTATTTTATTTTATATAAACGTAAATTAGACAAGTATAATTAATTTTTGATTACTATCATTAAAATGTATTTGCTTTACTTAAAGGCCCAACAATTTAGGCTGGAAAATTAATCTTGCTAAAACCATTTTATTAACTCCTTTACATTATTACAATTACTGGTACATTAAAGCAATTGTTTGGATTTGTTAATTTATTTGTTTTCATTGCCTAAATCTCCGGAGTATGCAGTCAGAGCTAATCAGAAATATACGTGTCTACTTTATGCACAGTCGCATTTATGGCTATTTGCAAGGTGCAGCCATTTAAACACCTGGCGGTAGTCCGGGTAATCTGCGTTCATAATTTCGCAAACCGTATAAACTACCCATTAACGAGAAAACCGTAAACCAGCTCGTAAGGCGAGTATACCGATGGCGGCGGACGCGGTACAAAACGCATCGTTTTTCAGTTCCGCAATGAAAATCCACCAGATCAGGACAAACCAAGCGTAAAACGATGATTGCTGGCTCGCTGAATTACGAACAGCGCAAAATAGATTGATTGCTACCTGTTTCGAACTAATGTGCTGAATTTAAAGAAACAATCGAGCAACAGCAAAGCAAAGTCGTTGAAATAAACAAACAGTGAGTAGCTTGGTTGATAGGGAGCGCATTTTCATTACAGGCAATAAAGCTCAAATCAATTCAAGGGTTTTTTATAGGACTTATAAAAGTTATCAAAAGGAACCCTCTTGAGTATTTACGGTCACTACTTTAAATTTAATCAGGATCAAAATTCAACTTTAAAATGTTTTTCCTGAATAAAAAACAAAATATTTGAAAATCCAAATTTTATTGCTATCGGTAAATATATAAAAATACGATGTCGGCTAAATGTCCTCGCGATTCCACTGAAGGCGGATTTTTTAACAAGTTTTCCACAATGATTATAAATATAATTTATTTCAGAAATTACACGTCTGATGATTTTCGTAGCAGGTTTGTTCACATAAACCCTTTCCTTCAAATACCCTCAGAGGATTAAGTCAAACCGACGACTAGCAACAAACTAGAAATCCTGAAACTAAAAGATTATTAAAAACCTCGCGTTCTAAAACAAGAACTGAAGGACTATAGATTCCAATTCTACCATAAATAAATTGCTGACATCGATCCTGGGGGAAAAACCCTTCAAGAGATACCAACACTTAAAGGAAATGATTTTACCCTACATATTCGCCGACCATGTCGAACTGACCGTTATACCGGCAATTATCTGTACCTTTACCGATCACATTAGCATTACATCGGTACGACCTAAACCCAAATAGCTATGATCTAACAACAAGTTAACGTCCAACTACGAGGGCATTCATAAAAAGGGCCGTTTGCATGTATATAAATAGTGGCGCTTCGAAGCACAGTTTTACCACTGCAGCGCCATCTACTGACTCATTGCGAAGCTACAGCGTCATTTGTTTTGATTCTGAAATTGTATTGTTGTCAGTGAATGCAAAGAACAATGGCCGCGAAAATCGTTGATCCCGCCAAGTGTGAAGTGCGTTCTGTGATTCGTTTTATGTGCAAAAGGATCGTCGGCTGCTGAAATTCATCGGGAGTTATGCCTGGTTTACGGACCTACAGTTTATGAAGGAAAGGTTAGACAATGGTGCCGTTATTTTACAAATGGCCGAACAAATGTCCATGACGAAGAGCGGAGTGGCAGGCCCAGTATCCAGACTGATGAAATCGTTTCACAAGTGGACCAAGCACTGCGATCTGATCGTCGATTGACGATTAGTGGCCTGGCTTGACAAATTTCCTCAACTTGGACGCACTACTGTTTACAATATTGTCACAGAAAACCTCGCATACAGCAAATTGTGTGCAAGGTGGGTCAAAAATGCTCACCGACCACCACAAAGAGCAAAGAATGTCTAGTGGACGAAAGTTTTTGGCCCGTTATCAACAAAATGGAGATGATTTGTTTCTCACATTGTTACTGGGGACGAGACGTGGGTATCCTACGCCAACCCAGAAACAAAACTGCAATCGATGCGTGGCGACACTCATCCTCACCAAAACCGAAAAGTTTAAACAAACTCGTACACAAGTCGAAAATTGATGGCTACAGTTTTTGGGACAAAGACGGTGTTCTTTTGGTTGATTTCATGGAACGTGGGACAACAATTACAGCTGACGTGTACTGCGAAACGCTCAAACACTTGAGACGTGCGATCAAAACAAACGCCGCGGGAAACTGTCATCTGGCATAATCCTCCTCCACGATAACGCGCGTCCTCACACTGCTGCCAAAACCATTGAGAAAATTCAAGATTTTCGTTGGGAACTTTGACCACCCGTACAGTCCCGACCTTGCACCTAGCGACTACTTCCTCTTCTTGCATTTTAAACGGTGGCTGGGTGGACAACGTTTTGAAACCGAAGACGGACTCAAAAACGCCGTTGTCAACTGGTTCAACTCTCAGGCGGCAAGCTTCTATGCAGAGGGGTTAAAGAAGCTGGTGCAGCGGTACGAAAAATGCTTAGAAGTGAACGGCGATTATGTAGAGAAGTAAAGTAAGATTGTACCTAACTAAATATGACAATAAAATTTGTTTCTTATGAGTACATTTTTTTCTGTGACCAAACGGCCCTTACTTTATGAATGCGCCTCTTAGTAAATGCACGCCATACTAAGCTTCCTTAATAAACGCATGCCTGAAAATAAATTATTTTCCTCGAAGCTAGAAGTGTCCACAAGGAACAAAAAACATACAACAAGCTGCCGAACTGTCAGACTATTAGCTCCTTTCCAAGCTCCTTGAAAAAGTTATCTACGCTTACCTACTAAAAATAACTGATGCACCCCACATTTGGCTTTAAGAAAAGTACTCGACCTGTTATCTACTGCAAACTCATAGGCGCAGATTTTGAAAACAAAAGTGACACCACAGCACTCTTAAATGTCGTTCAAGCCTTTAACAAGATTTGGGTAGAATATGTCAAAAGAAACTTCTAGATTATGACACCCCATTATCTTCTAGCCATCGCCTTCTTCTTCTTAGAAGAATAAACACTCGCTATCAAACTGACGCTTCATTCTCTGAAACAAAAATTATACGAGCAGGAGTCCCTCAAGGCAATATCCTAGATTCACTCCTTTTTAATATTTAATCATATAATATAAAATTCCAGTGTCAATACCAATGTACACCGACAATATAACAACTAACTAATTGCAAGCTGCAAGTAGCTCAAAAAGTGAGATATCAAAATAAATCCCTCCAAAAGCCAATACAACATCTTTACCATAAGAAGAATAGTCGATTTGCCGTCTATTAACATCAATAGCCCCGTGCTACCCTGGAATCCCAGAGACTTTGTACTCAGATATCTAGATACGAGACTGAATTAGAGCTTTCATATTAACAAAAAAAAAAAAAAAAATACAGTTCCACACTAAACTACTACAACTTTATCCAATATTTAACCGGAAACCCCCGCTTCGTTCAGAATGCACTATTCTTTTGCACAAAGCCCTACTGCAACTCTTAGGTAGTGTAAACATTTTATATAGTCATTGCTATCTTACTTAAAATTTCCTACATAACACCTGTACTGTTGATCTAATAAATGCAATAAACTTTAAAGAACCGCTTTGAGACATAACATGACCAGGAAATTTGGCATGAAGTAAAATAAAATTTTTACTCGGAGTCTAACATGTGACTCTATCTTGTTAAAATCACATGTAGTTGGTTTTATTAAAAAAAATCTTTAGCATCTTCCGATAGCGTGCACCATTAATAGTAACAGCATGGCCATCTTTATCCTCAAAATAGTACAGGTCAATGATTCCTCTAACTCACAATTCACACCAAACAGTGCATTTTATGGATGCATTGGTTTTTCGTTAATTTTCACAAACATTGTATTGTACAATAACAGTAAAATGTGGCCATTGATTGAAGATTTTGCGGTTAAAACTTTATTGAGAGTTACAACAACTTAACACGGCGAATTACAATCTTTAAGTGACTCATAAAATAAAATAAATGCTTGGCGAGTGCATAAAAGTTCGCTCAGGCGAAAACCTGAAGAATAAAGTATGCCATATTCTACTTCCATCCGGATCTCCATCGACTTTACCACCAAAATCGTTTACACCAGAGGGCGCAACCTTCTGCTTCCGGAATTGAAGGAGTTGATTCAAAAACCGGAGACTACGGCGTGCTCTCAGCTGTCTCTCCATACTGATAGCCAGAGAGAATACCAGAGATTAGCTGCAGCACTCGAGAGTACCGTCACGGAGTACCGAAATTCTGAATGGCTTAGCAAACTGGAGAGCCCCAAAATGAAAGATGGTTAAAGTCCTACATAACACCTTTCGCCCATACCGTCCATTCACGGGAAGAACGGCGTCGCACTTACAGTTAGCGATAAAGTCGAGACGTTCGTCAACAATTTGGAGCGTCAGTGCACCTTCGACTACATCAGTGCCGAGATTGATCATATAAATACCGTTGACTGAACCGTAGGGCTCCTACGGGAGCAGATGGTCCGGATCTTGAAACTTCGGAAGGCACCCGGACCTGACGGTATTCCACATAGAACGCTGCAGGCTTTCCTGAAGAAGACTATGGTCTACATAACCGCAATTGCTAACACTGTCCGCGCCTTCGGACAGGCGGATGTCGTAATACTTTCCAAATACTGGAAAGACAGACATGTTTCTCCAGGATTACCACCCGATCAGCCTCTTGCTAACTCTAAGAAGTGGAACCTGCGATCCACCGCCGACTACAGATAGCAGCTGTTGTAATTCCACTTCGGCCACTCCACCACGCAACTAAGTATTCCAAGTGGTGGAAAAACTGTCAGAAGACATTCACAAGAAGCTTACCACTGCAGCAGTCTTCCTATATTTGGCACAACAACCTAACTTACAAGATGACTTCGGCGTAATATAATACATTGTACACCAATGGTCACTCCAAGACCTACTACACGGAATCCTTCAACTGCATCTGATGCAGAAGACTACACTACAATAAAACCTTCAATAAGACTAAGAATACTCTCACCATATATGCACTGTTTAAGCTACTATCAGAAAATCCAACAAAACAATTCTATCACCATTTACAATGAATTATCAACTCTCGTATTACCCCTCCCAGAATCCCCAATCTGTAACACTGATAGCAAATAAACTTATCACCTTTTTGGATAAACTTAAAAATATGTTCTTCCAATTACTAAATCGGGACATTATGAATTTATCCATGCCCACAACAATCACTATTAAATTAATTCAATAATGACTAATTCAATAAAATTCGTAGCATGAGAGTGAACTGTAATGCGCATGAGTGAATGTGAATAACTCTGCTGGGCGGACCAGTTGAATTACACGCCAATGAATGAGCGGAAAAGTTTTAAATAACCAAAACGTTATTTCTAGTACTATCTTCATAATAGAGAAAAGAAACAAGTAAATTTTAACATTTTCTCTCGTTTATAAAAATCAAGCAAATAATAGCAGCGAATATGATGATGACATTTTGATAATACAGGATCTGGCAGGGAGGTGTTACATTTTGAAACGGGTATAATACTGGTACACTCGTTGGTTGCCATTTCAGTAGTCATGGAGCCGTGGACAATTGAACAATGCATCCTTGTTTACAACACCTTTGTTGCAACCGGTCATTCAGTGGTGCTGACAGTGAAGATTTCGAATTCACTTCAATGTTGATGAACGCAGTGCCATCCCATCTCGTCCAACAATACTGAAACGGTTAACAAGTTTAAAACAAGAGAAACTATAAAACCTGGAACAACTCGAGGAGGTGATCGGATCGTTAGAACACCAGAAAACACCAAAAGAGTTAGACACGCTATACAGACCAGCGCTCACCGTTCAGCGGTACGAAACGCTCGCTATGTCAAATAGGTCGGTTCCCCGAATTTTTTACTTTGTCGTTCACTTTCATCCTTACAAAATCATGATGGTTTAACAACTGAAAAGAATGACTATGTGCGGAGCCTTACCTTTGCAGAAAGATGCTAGAAAATGTCTATATTCTTATAACAAGTAACGAGGTGCTGTAAACAAACAAAATTGTCGGTACTTGTCGGAAAATAATCTATAGAAAGTCTATCATCTCTTCACATGGTTGAAAGGAAATAATTAGTTATTTATAAAATAACTATAAAAGTAACCAGCTTCTATACTACGTGCTACCCACGCAGTGTAGCGGGTAGTTGTAAGCAGCTGCGACCACCGGCAACAATTTTCCATGAACGCAACTACTTCTGTCCATGTCTTAGCTACGCAATACTTTTGAATCAATGTTCAGCCAAATAAACTATGTACCGCGTATGTCAAATGTACAAATCCTAAATATGTAAATAATTAACATTTGGATTAATAATTTATCAAACACTACGATTATGTCTGACGGTAATACTGAAAACGACTTGTGTACAACACAAAATGACTGGCAATATTTTAATACATTTTATTAACATAACTAGATTTAATATCCCAAACTACACAGTATACTCAACCACCCGTAGTTTACTATACGAACAAAATACAAGCTGCTTCAATTCAACTACTAGTAAAACCCTATCTATAGTAACAGCTCACCCCCTAGCCATTCAATCACACCAGAAGAATACAGAGAGTTTCTTGTTACCACTAGAAATAGAAGCTTAATAGATGCTGACTAGAATGCCAAATATTAACATTTGGACTCCAGGCAAAAGGAAGAAACATACTTGAAGTCCTACGACTATCCAATAGCTGTCTAGCTACTAGAAAACTGAATTATTGGACCAGCTATTCAAACAAATTACCATATATTCTTTGCTGTAACTTGTAGATTGATGGACACTTAAATAGAATCCAACCTAAATATAAAATTTGATCACATATCCATTATAATAACCTTCAGAAAATTATTATAATCCCCAAACCGGGAAAACCGCCTAACCAACCAATATTCTATCGACCTGTAGGTCTTCTACCTATACTATCCAAACTATTCAAAAAATTACTTTTCAACAGGTTAAAAAATGACATCGACATTATACCGAACCGCCAATTTGAGTTCTGCAAAAGACACTCAAGCGTCCAGCAAACATAATTACAAGGAGCTTAGAAAAGAACAAGTACTGCTTTAAAAAATTAAACTTTACTTTTTTAATCCTTCTTAGTTTCTTGAAAATTCTATCCAACTGGCAGATATTACCAAATTAAATACAACAATGAAACATCTGATTACCATGAAATCCACGCTGAAGTCTCAAAAAGTAGCGTTGTGGGGCCGTTTTTGTACTTGCTGTACACAACCGACGTCCCTACCAGCGAATGTACCATATTAGCGGGCGATACGGTGATACTAACACCAAACGGAGAGACGCTTGAAGCACCAATCAACTTACAGCAATATTTAAAACATATAAACAAGTGATTAAAGAAGTGGAGGATAATAGTAAACGAAGGCAGGTCAACAAAATTCACATTCACCAATAAACGCAACACGTGCCCCCAATAACTGGCGTGGAAAACTCACATCCACACAAATGAAATACTAATTAATTTAAAACTGAAGCAATTATACTGGCTACTATCATTGGAAAATAAAGTGTTACTTTATAAAACCACAATCCAACTAATTTTGACGTATGGGGCTGCATAAAACCATCAAATAACAAAATTTTGCAGAGCTTTTAGCCCAAGATGTTGGAAATTATAGTCGATGCTCTTTCGTAAAAGCAACCAGATGCTACAGACAGATCTGTAAATACTTTGTTTAATATATATAAAATACCACAACAAGCTACCAGGACACGAAAATACTCTAATCCAAGAACTCTCGGATGAACCATAAGAAATCAAAAGGCTGGACCGAAAGTTAATAATAAATTTTAAAAAAATTGCAATGGTAGGAAGAGACGTAGAGCAACAAATCATTGAAGACAAAATAATGTACAAAATATCATTCAGATTAGTAACAGATACTTTAACTTTTCCAACCAGAATAACGATAGCACTAATAACATATGGAACACAACAAATTAGGCACTTAAAGGTATTACTTATTATGTTAAAATGATCGATATTAAAGCGGAACAAATTTTTTATGTTTTTAATATCATTTGACATCCCGCGCACTTCAACCATTTTGAATATATTATTTATATAAATTGCTTCAGATGAAACTTAAAGATGAACAAATTCTCTTATTGCTCAATTTTCAATACAAACTTGGGTCATGTTATAATCTTCATATTATGTACTTTAAAAGATTTAATGGTTGAAGACATTTATAAAGGTGCTCGAAAAATGCCAAGACTTTGTTTTCTTCCTCTTTAGTGACTTTAGTAAATCTCTTACGAAAGCTAAAGGGGAGGTTCTCATCAGAGCGGACCAAAAAATCAATTTTTTTGTTGCATTTTTTGATAGCTAATTATTTATTTTTTAAAAAAAGTCATAGCGAAAAAGTAAGAAATTTTTGAATTTCCCACCTTACCATCGATAACCATGGTAAATATAGCTACCTCTAGTGTCACCAGATGTCGGAATATATGCTATTACTTTATAGATGTGCTTCTATATATACCAATATCAACAGTTATAGCGTGTAGTGTTAGTCGACCACGTGCTCCGAATACAAGCAGTTCGTGTACCGAAAACTTTAAACGCGTTTTTCTCGAAACCACGTTTTTCAAACCGGGCGGCACGATATCTCAAAAACTACTGAATATGTCGCTATATATTTTTTTTCATTTCAAAGTAGATTAAATTTACTGGAGGATGAACCTAAAAAATAATTAAATTTATTATTATTTCTTACAGCACTTTGAAGAGTAAAAAAAAGCGTAAAAACGCGACACTAAACTTTGTATGTCCGCCATTTTTTCAATTTTTTACTTTTTGCTGGTTTTATAGGTTCATCCTCCAACAAATGTAATATATTACATAAACATTTTTGAATTTCTTATTTCAGATGATAGGAACGAGCGCTAGAGTGCCGCCCGATTGGAAACTTTTTTTTGGAGGCTGCCACGTTTCAGTACAAATAAACAATAATTATTACATTATTCTTCAATATAAAAAATGTTTTTCCATACTCTAAGACCTATTAAATAAGTACCAGAAACATCGAGTTCCTCATTTATTTTCTTCCATGGAAAAAAAATTCGAGAAAATCGAGTCATTTTTGGGTCGCTAGATGAGAACCTCCCCTGAAGTAATATCTTGGTTACTTACACCCTATGTGTTATTCTTTAGACAAAGAAGTATATTATACTGCTGTGGTCTTTTCAGCATCTTGATGGCTTTCCAATATGTCATAAATAATTTTGCACTACTTAGTACTTCATCAAATAAAGAATATTTTTGACATCATATGTTGCAACGATGTAACTATAATAGGACCGTCAAAGACTGATATTATTCCAAGCTTTTTTAAATGCAATTTTCCACGGAGCCTGCTAAACTAGTCCTTGTTCGGCTTCTAAAGGTACTTCCGGTGTGAAGGGTTTGTCAATTCATTTTATAAAGAGTTCCCAATTTGTGTATTTTGTAAAAAGAGTAGAAAGTTTGGTTTTGGATAGCGCTTGCATGCACACTGTTGCTATAATTAGAGAGCACTCACCAATAAGATTTTAACAGAATTCAGCTTTAAGATTGTTTTAGCAATGAAGATTTCATGCAAATCTGACATTTTTGTTAGTCCAGAAGACCAGTACTTTGATTCATATGTCTATTGAGATCCATTGCTAATTATTGCTCCTATTGTGTTCTCTCCTTTAATAATGCTGAACCTTGACCTCCAATTAACATGCTTTTATGCTTTGGACTACAATAAACTGCCTACAATAGTTGCTAATATAGTTTAGAAATGTTCAGAGTGATACATGTTTGTAAAGTTTATAATATCTTAATGAAATTTTGACAATACTGACGGTGTTAACGTGTGCTGTACCATCTGAGTAGTAAGTTGTGTAACTGTATAGTTAGATATAATTGCGATTTAAATTTAGTTATTAGCACATAGTAGCATTATATGGATGAAATGGTTCGAAACGTAAAAGCTTACCTTGTCTTTGCAATTCTTCAAGTCATTGATGTTTTAAACAATTGGTATAAGATGCTGAACTACTTTAGTTTTAACATATTTAAAATCTTTAGCAACTTTTTTAACTTTTTAAATCGTGGGTTTCTATTTAATATCGTAGATTGTTATAGTTGTTTCTGAACATTCTGGTGACTGATACCACTAACTCTATGGACATAGGTGAGATATACTAATTGTGCCTTGATTAACTCGCCTGCTTCTCAATGTTAAGAACATCTTACATTAGACAATTAGACAACTTTTGTAATTCATAAGATGGTTACCTTGATAGTAGAATGGTTACCAGAACAATTTACAAAAATTTGTTACTCATTGAGATATTTAGTTATTGATCACCAATGGTTTGAATGTGACTACTAAATATACTAATCTATATATTTTGGAAATATTTTTATTATTTTCTACTGGTACTAATTCTAAAGAATATGGTAATAGTATTATGATTACTTGCTGTCTAATATTTTCAATGTTATTACTGTATCCATTTTTCTTTTTCTAGCTTAGTGGTAAGTAGATATATTTCGTAGGACAAATCTTCTTTTTTTATATATATGAAAGTTAGTTTTTCGTGTCTTAATGGAATGATGTGCACTTAAGGAACCTATATATTATTTTATTTAAAAATCTGCAAAGAACTGCAAAAATTTAGTTTTCTCGGTATATTTTCTTGAATATTTCGGTAGCACTTTAACTTTATGTTTATTTAAAATTTTTATGACGTTCTCGTCTTTTGCTAATAATTCCAAAATTTATATTAAGTTGCTCAATAGTTATTACACCGAAAATAAACATAGATGATGGTTTGGAAACTTTGCTATTTCGATTTCACTTAAGAATTCGTAGGGGTTGGTAGGTAAGCCAGTAACGTGACATTTTAATTTTTTTGAATTGTGTCTTATCAATGAAATTGAGAGCATGACAGTTGGGAGAGCATATTATTTTGTGGAGACGTAAAATAGATCATATCTTAGATATTAATTGTTTGTAAGGACTTTCTGTAAATAATTTTATGAAATGCACCATATAAAAGAAAGTAAAAAATTATACGCACCTTCTTCAATTTATCTAACCAAATCTTGGTCACTTTTCTACAGGGTCTCGTTTTTTACGCGCTTGATCCAACAGTCCACAAGCTTGCATTTTCCCTCCAAGAAGAAGGTTTTTGGTTGGTGACCTAACCAATTATGCCACAGTAAATCGTCAACCTTTATGAATTCAGGTTCGTACTGATGAATTTACATACTATAAAAACTTTTTGTATCAACTAAAGAAATGCAACAGTCAGCGATAAGCAACCTCAACAACGATTCAATTCAAGTCACATTCGCTAGTCAATTAAAAAATTAGCAACTCCTACGTGTTTGCATAGGTTCCAAATTGATTATTTTACCTTAAAATACTATTATACTTAGTTTTAAATAAAATTAAATTATAACATTATAAAGATTAAATGAAATATCACCTATTTTTTACATATTTCACAGATTCTTAATGTGTCCATCTTTGATTAAATGGCAGATATTTATAAGATGTACACTTTATCCTAACGCGTGCCAGCATATCACGGTCGACCAAAGCTACAAAGTGGGTTTTTATGACCCCCTACAAGAGTATGTCTCATAGAGTGAAATCAGGTACTCGGAGTGGCCAACTTATTGAACTGTCGTTTTCTTGCCTTGGCGCATTTCTGTGGTAAAGAACCCAACAGCTATTGAAAGTTAGGGAAAGCTGTCTTTATTCAACTGTGGCATCAGACAATTTTCCAAGATACTTAAATAAATTATAACAGTGATGAAGGCATCTTCCAAGAAAATCAATACACCTCTTTTAAAACAACGCAAAAGATATTCACCTAATGCGTGACTACGAGAGGATTTCCAACCCTCGAATACGCACATTTTACCGCTTCACATTTAGAGACAGTTTATCGATAAACATAAAGTTTGAGAAACCGCCAATTTCGAAACTCCCTTGCATTTTAACTTAGAAATTAGAATGCGCAGCTTTCCTATTTCTCTTCAAATACTCATTTAGTTGAAGCTGGTCTTTTACGGAGAATTCACCCTTCAGTTGATTGCGTATAATAAACTTAATAATGCTTCACTAACATGATTCACAGTTTCTCCGCTTAGTCGTGGACATACAGACCGAGCAACGCTTTGATTTTGGAATTTTGTATACCATTTGAGATTGTTGCGGTCCTTTGGAATTCTGCTCGAAATCGTCGTTGAAATCACAACGGACGAAGTTCCTGCGTATTCCAAAACACAAAATGACTGCTCGCATTTACTGAATGCAAAATTTGTTAAAGCTACTTTCCAGTGCCTTTCTTTAAAAAATAGTTGAAAACTTGCCTTACGTAGTATATTTGTTGTAATTTTTTTATGTGTTTTACAGACTTCTAACTAACCTTGTATATAGCTTACCTGTATATATTATCTAATATTCGAAAAAAACATCCGTTTGCGCATAAGCCAGAAATGGGCGATAGCAACGCCCATCCTGTAGCGTTGTACGCGGTAGGCAATACGAAGAGGAAGTTCGTCGATTCACGATATCTAAATTTTATGTACACTTTCCCTACCTTTCTGGACTCATTTGTACATGAGGAGTACAAAACCCACTAAATGTGTTCTGTTTTGGATTTTCTTTCCCGTTATGCTGAGGAAGGAAAACAGAATTGTGAACGGTGGTAAGATTTGAGATGTTATTTCAGGGTAGCTTCATTTTCAGGAGGGAGAGTTTTTTTGTAAAAGAAACTTCAAACCTTAAAAGACGTTATGATAAGTGCCTTAATTTACATGGAGATTATATCGAGAAATAATGTACTCTTCTAGATTTTTAATGTGTACAACAAAAGTTTTATATATCCAAACAATTCCAATTTTTTTTTGTATTGATAAAATTATTAAAAAAAATTCAAAACACGTTCCTAGCAATGAAATAAATTTATTGTGTATTGCTAAATATATTTTTGCGCCCAGGATTAGTTTCTAAATTAATGCTAACTAAAAACTACATTTTTCAAATGTCAGGCATTTTAATTTCTACTCACACCAACTATAAAAGGAGCTTTTGCGTTGTCAGATGAAGGAAGGACAAATGCCCAACTTCTTTAAAAAAATGACGGGCTCAACTCTCCGTCACTCGAAAGCCCATGTAAACAATTTTTATATGTTTAGCCATCCGTCGTAGCTTTGCGGAGCATTTTCGTGCTTATGAAGTGGCGTTAAAAAATCAAGCCATAAATTTCTGTCTCGCTACGGTTCAACCTGTGCTCAGAATAAATTCCGGTGGATTGCGCCCGGAAACGTGTGAATTTTTAACCTTACCGTCGGAATTTGGGATGCGGAACGGCAGTCCCATTCAAAAGGATTTTTGTCCTAAAAAATAGGGCCAGTCGGGAATTTTGCATACAAACATTTGTCCTTCTTTTGACAAGACACGTTAGTTGTCCACATCAACATCTATTTTTAAATTCTATCGAGACGTCGTTTTTACATTTTTGTCTTAAAACTTGTCACTTTGAAAATATATTATAAACAAAGACTTTCAAATAGATCTAATCTAACATATTTATGAGTGTCGCTTCAAAACTACTACCTTCAGCAGAATAAGCGTGTTTAATAAAACACATTCTTGCATACAAAAATGGTGGCCGTGCGTATAAAAATTGCACCAGCGGGAGAACCCGCCATTTCCACTGTGCTGCTGCTTTAATGATGTTGCTAGGAAAACATTGCTCGCGTCGTTCATATTTTCAATAAAATTCAGACGAGTGATATTTTATATTAATTCACCAGCGGACTAGCCAGATAATAAAAATACATTAAAGTTCTGCTATCCAGGATACTATTCAAAGTAAAGCGTCTGTTCCTATAAACCATTTTGCTTAAAATGACCTACCCTTTCATCTTCAAAATTAATGACATCTCCTGGGATCCACATTGTAAAAAGATCGGCAAAATTTCCGGTGTTTTGCAACGGTAATTTTACCTAATCGCTTTTAAATGGAGAATTTAAAAATTTCGCCGATATTTCAGGTAAAATCGTTAAAAACGAACTTTTGGTTGGGTGTATATTCGGATGTTTTATGTTCAGGTATAAAGAAAAAACAATGGATTGAACAGTTCCTTTTAAATCGAAAAGTACTCCGCAATAAAAGTAACAATAGGAATGAATTTTTTTCTAAGTACCTTTTGAGCTTCGACTCCTTTGCATTTTTTTTTTTCATTAGTGGTAAAACTTGTTTTCTAAAGCAATATTTTATTTATATTTATATATCTTGTGTAGAGTGCTTTTTTGGCTTTTTTGGAATTACTTATGTTAACATTTTAAAGATAAACAAAAAAAATCAACTTATTTAATGCTTTTTGAATTTCTATAATGTAACAACTATTATATTCTGGACTTGTGCTTCGGAGAAAGGCGATCGTATTCAGCGCTTCGATATATAAGTATCCGAAACGTTCTACCTGTTGTTTCAGTCAGGACTGCCTTTTCCTCTATAAACAATAAGGATAGCGCATAAAATCCCCTAGCCGCCGGTTTCCTCTGGAAAATCAAAAGGGACATCTAAATTTGACGTAGAATCCGAATCCGCGATCAGAAATTCAAGAAAATCAATTTAAGTGGCCTAAAAAATAGCTTCTTTCACATTTATATGCCAGTGGCTACATTTAAATGGCGGAGAAGGTAGGTCTTGCACTTCTTACAAGACCCGAAGCGTCTCAACGTACTCCATTTGAAAGCATTATCATCTGATGTATAAAAGTATACTTTAACAAGGCTGCGAAGCGGCCTTTAATCTAGTTAATATTAGTAGTATGAGTCAAATAAAAATAATTTTTTAATCGACGTACACGCATATACTTAAAGTGTATTTCTTACTCATTTAAATATGGTTTACTACTAATTCCGATTCATTATAACAACAACTATAATAATCAACAAGCAGAACCAATGCAGGCTGAACAATGACACAACATTTGATTTACCCACCTGGCTTATCCACACCTATCAACAATTTCAAGTGTGCAACAGCAGTTCTTAACTACCTCCGCATTAATTCCGGTAACCAACCAACCTTATAAGGATTTCTTATTTAGCACAACCCCATATCCAAAATCACCACGTTCCAGATTGGCGGCTGGTTGGAAACAAAAACGTCATAGAAGTCTCAGTCGCAACTGAGACAGGCTAAAATTATAAATTACTGACTTAATAAACCCGTAGAGACGTCAAATCGATAAACAAATTTGGCAAATGATGAATCAACCAAATTAGATCAAAACCAAAGCAAAAAGGATTTTAAACCACCTCCTATATTTGTGTCGCTTATAGAGCTTCTCGAAATTGCAACTAAAGAGTGTGGGATTAAAATACTGTATAACTACGTATAAATGTTGCTCAAAACATCTCAAAAATACATTGCAACAATCAAAGCTCTTGCTGAGAAAAATAGAGAATTTCATACGTATAAATCCAGACAAACCCAAAGTGTCACCCTTACACTAACCCAGAAACCCTAAAGCAAGCTATAGAAGAACTTGATCAAATATTTTTTACATATACGTAAAAGAACAAGGTCTAAAGAAACAATTGCCACTATTCTACATTGAACTCAAACCGGACATACAATATAAGCAATTTTCTAAACTCAATTGTAAAATTCGAGGCCTCGTGGCCAAAGAAAAATATACCTTAGCGTGCAAGGCGTCATAAAACAAAGAACTTCTGTAATAGAAGTAATTACACCACCTATAAATTAAATCAGTTGCAATTGAAGACTGGACTGGACCTTCAACACTTTCCTCCGTTTACTGTCCACCGCGGCATATTAGCAAACAAGAGCATTACAAGCATTATTTCAATACACTAAGATATCGTTTTATTGCTGGAGGCGATTGCAACGTCAAGAACACACAATGGGGTTCCAGATTAACAACGATGAAGGCAAGAGAGTTATTGAAAGGTGCAACGGTAAATGAATTACACTTTATTTCCACGGGTGAACCAACTTATTGGCTCTCCGATGCAACCAAACACCCAGAGCTTTTGGACTTCTGGGTTATTAAAAACACTAACCTAAATTATCTTCAAGTATTCTGAGAAGCAGCTTTAGAAACCACAAAAATATATGATTTCCAAGACTTGTCAAAAACAAGGAAATTCGAAAAACGCTGGCAACTTACCAGAGCTCCAATTGACAAACTAAAATTACAATAAACCTACAGCTGCATTCAAATGATTTCTCTACCAATCAATTTAGCAATACTTAAAAAATATGTCCCTTTGAGAAGCTTCTTTGTGCAAGATTACACTAAAACTGCAAACAAATTGTATAATACATCCCACCTTTCCGTAATATGGAACTTGGACGAGAAGTACTCCTGATAAGGCCTTGTTATTCTCTACTCATTTACAAAACGTCTTAAAACCTCACCCCTCAGAAGCTACCCCTGAGGAAGAGCTATAAATTCAACAGTCTTTAACGGCCTCACATCAATTAAGCTTACCAGGTAAACCCTTCAAAACAAAATAAACAGTAATTAAAAATCTGAAATGCAATAAATCACCTGGTTACGACCTACTCACTGGAAAAGTCCTCAATCATTTACTACCAAAAAGCTTCACATTTCTGACAAAGTTGTCCAACGCTGTACTTCAATCGAGCTATTTTCCCAAACAATGGAAAGTTGCTAGTATAATTCTTATTCAGAAATCTGGAAAACCAACTGAGCAACTGAATTCTTACCGGCTATAAGCCTTCTTCCGCTCATTTCCAAAGCGTTCGAAAAACTGTTTCTGTTACCAGCAACCTAGTCCCGCACCATCAGTTTGGTTTTTGGAAAACAATATTCTATAATAGAACAAATCCATAGAATTCTATACCAAATAAGTAAAGCCTTAGAAACCAAAAACTATTGCTTTGTAGAATTTACTGACATCAGTCAGGCCTTTGACAAGATCTGACAGAACGGAAAACAGAACTAAAAACAATCTTCCAATCAATCTTTTTGTACACAGGTCGCACTTGTCTAACTGGCATCTCCTAGTGAAGATACAAAGTGAGACTACTACGTTAGTCCCTATTAAAGCAGGAGTTACCTACAAAAAGATTCACGAGTATAGCGACATTTGCTATTTTGTCAACCCATCAGTATCCTGTAACGGCATCACATAATCTGCAAATTCACCATACAAAAGTCTAGAGTTGGTTAAGAAAGTGGCGCAGATACTGCAACAAGACATACTCGTCTGTTGTTATCGCTTGCAACTATGGAGCTCAGCAGTAAACAGCACCATCGACATAATCAGAAGATTAAAGTCTAAAATTTTACGAGACATTGTCAACGCTCCCTAGTATATGCCTAATAATTATTAAACATAACCTTAACATAAGTTTAGTTAGGAAATTATCACAAATATGAGTTAAGTATGATACTTAACAAGCTAGACTCGGTGCACATCCTAACGAACTAACCAGTGATTTGTTAAACGACCAAGACGAAATGCGGAGGCTCAAGAGGTTTAAACTCTCAAACTTACATAACTAATTCATGTAGTTTATATAGAACCTAGAATTTATGTAGGTATTATACTTATTTTAAGTTCCTACACAATTTTTCATATTATTTACCAAATGCCTTAATGTAATAAGGCAGATTGTAAATAAATACGTCTAATAAAAAAAACTATTGAATATGCCGAAATAAACCCAAAGATCTGTTGTATATGATTATGATTAAATGTAAATAAGAAAGCTCACGTGAAAGTATTTTGCATGATCTTTCGTTTTGATGAAGGAAAACTACTGCCTATAAAAAACTTAAATTCAGAAATTTCGCAAGAGATTTCATGTAAATGGCCATTTTTTATTAGTAATAGGTTGTCACACTACTATCCTACTATCCCAACGCCTCTGTTGGGGACAAAAGTCGGGTGTTTTGTGGCGAAAAAAGAAAAATAAAAGAGAATAAGTTAATTGAAAAAAGTTACTTTGCATTTAGCTAATGTCTATCATTAAAATAATTTTTAGTGAAATTTTTATGATATTTATGTGTTATTTTGTATAATTTTTTTATTCTCCGACGGGTAGATCCACCAACAACTTTAAAAATGAAACAAAATGTTTAGATGTAGTTTCTGCAACTATAGAACCAACCACACCAACCATCCCGGTGGATACAGCACACGGGGGCACCGCAATACTTGTCAAACAAACAATTAAGTACCATGAACTGCCAAAATACGAAGAACATATTCAAGCAACGTCAGTACTAATACAAACACTTCCATACGATTTAACCGTCACAGCAGTCTATACTCCCCCACGACACAACCTAAAAGAAGAACACATTGAAAGCTTCTTTCAAACACTGGGACAAAAATTTATTGCAGGATGGGATTATAACTGCAAACATACGCTATGGGGTTCGCGACTGACTACAACTAAGGGTAGAAAACTAGCAAAAGTTCTCCAAGATAAGAACTACCAGTTCATTTCGTCGGAAATACCAACTTACTGGCCATCAGACCCCTTATTGGACTTCTTCATTACTAACGGCATAACACTAACATACATAAACATTACACCCATCTACGATCTTTCTTCGGACCATAGCCGAATCATAGCTACGCTAAGCACCTCCGCAATCTACAAGAAACACAAACCATACTTGCACAACTCCAAAACAAACTGGGACACATATCAGCAAATACTACAAGACAACATTGTACTATCCCCCCGACTGAAAGAACCAAAGGAAATAGAGGAGGAATATAATAACTTTGTCAATGTTCTACAACAGGCAGCGAAAGCAGCCACTCCTAACATCGAACACAAGAAATCAACCAATAATATACCTCTAGAAATCAAAAAACTAGTATCTGAAAAACGAAGAGCCAGATCAACTTGGCAACGAACTAGAACACCAGATAATATAGTTAAATATAATCATCTAAGTAACAAACTAAACACCAAGCTGCAAGAATTCAAAAACAACTCAATTGCTACATACATTTCTAAACTTTCAAGGTTCTATAACTCCATTTAGCCCATAAAAAACAGAAGAATACCTTTAACAACATCTCCCCCCATACGGAAATACTCAACACTAACAGATGCATGGGCAACAAATGATAAACAAAAGGCCGACCTCTTCGCCGAGCACCTTGCAGCGGTTTTTCAATCCCAAAATAATGATCAAGTACAGGAAGTCGAATAGGTTCTAAGTACGCCTATACGAGCAGAACCCTTAAAATTATTTACTCCAAAAGAAATAAGGGACGCAATAAATACCCTAAATCCCAAAAAGGCCCCTGGCATAGACCTCATTGCAGCGAAAATGTTAAAAAAAATTCCAAAAAAAGGACTTGCAAAACTCCTGTACATCTTCAACGCAATAATCAGACTCTACTACTGGCCTACATCACTTAAAATAGCTCAAATCATAACGATACTAAAACCTGGCAAAAATCCGTCAGAGGTCACATCTTATCGCCCAATAAGTTTACTACGCGCAATTTCAAAACTACTCGAAAGACTTCTTCTCAACAGACTGAACACAGACTTAAATTCACAGGATTGGATCCCAAACCATCAGTTTAGGTTTCGTCATGCACACTCGATAACCCAACAATGTCACCGAATTGTCAACATTATAAACAAGTCATTTGAAGACAAATAACACTGCACAGCTGCATTTATAGATATTAGTCAAGCTTTTGACAAAGTGTGGCACCCTGGACTACTATCAAAAATAAAAAGAATCTTTCCATCCTGCTACTTTAAACTGATGAAGTCATATCTACAAGAACGCCAATTTGAAGTGAGAGTAAACGAAGCTACATCTAACCGACAACCAGTCCTATCAAGAGTACCGCAAGGTAGCATCCTAAGGACCACTATTATATGTCCTATACACACACGACTTACCCACAACAACACTAACAACAACAGACACCTTCGCGGACGACACCGCCATATTCTCAGCGCACGAAGATCCAGTAGTAGCCTCCTCAAATCTACAACACCATTTAAACTTAATAAATACATGGATGGAAAAATAGAAGATCAAGGCTAATAAATCCAAATCGACACAGGTAACCTTCACCCGCAGAAAAGGTACATGCCCACCTGTAAACCTCAATCAAGTAATACAACCACAAAGCGACAATGCAAAATACTTAGGCCTAACCTTCGACAGTAAATTAAATTGGAAACAACACATTAAAAAGAAAAGAACTCAACTCGATTTAAAAGCTAAAGAACTCTCCTGGCTTGTTGGAAGGAAATCCCGACTGTCAATGGAAAACAAAATCTTGATCTATAAAATAGTGCTCAAGCCGATATGGACTTATGGCATAGAATTCTGGGGATGCGCGCCAGCAAGTCCAACACAGCAATAATCCAGAGAGCTCAATCTAAAGTACTCTGAGCTATAACGGATTCGCCGTGGTATGTCTCGAACCATACCTTACATATAGATCTCAAAATCCCATATGTCAGTCAAGTAATCAGAGAAACAGCCACCAAACTCGAATTCCACCCAAATCCACTGCTACAACCCTCGCTTCATCTTCCAGAAAATAGAAGACTCAGAAAATGTTGGCCAATAGACATTAAAGAAAACTGAAGCAACATCACTGGATGTTAGCTTCTCCAAGCCATTATTACTGTACACTATTTATACCAATGTACTAGCTATCTAATTGGCTCATATATTGTATTTCATTCTGATTGCCAATAAAGAATCAATAAAAAAATTAATAATAAACCAAGAAGTAGACTTATTAGAAAACTGTTAAGAGCTGTACTGATACAATCGTATAGCGCAGCTAAAACACAAAAAAATTCATACGCATATTTAGTTTTAGTATTCAACTAACCATCAGGGAGAACAGTCGTTTTATATTTTCTTATATACCTACATCAACACAATTATTTTAATCATCATTTTATATATATATATATTTTATACATCATCAAGCAACATCTAAATATAGTCTTACAAACAAAGAAAAATCAACAATCAATTGATCCTTCATAAATGAAAAATCACACACATACTACATCTTATACAAAACACATTTTGTTAATGTAATTTTGTATATAAGCAAGTGCTTTTAAACAGAATTTTAAATTGTTTGTTTCTGCAAATTTCTGCAGCACGTTTTCTATTTTTATATCTAAATCTAAATAATTTGTTTTTGTGCGTTTATGCAGTAACTCCAGTTCAACTTACAATACATTCTGGTATTACAATATTTTTAAGAGTATATGTATGTTTTTTACTTTCCTTATCCTATAATAAGGAAAGTAATGTAATCGGCGGAAATTTGACCTACCCAGTTTTTCACATTTCTGGACGAATTATAGCCTCAGGACACCAAAAAAGTTGGTTTGAGCCGTTGGTTCGTGTGTGTGTGTGTGTGTGTGTCTGTCTGTCAGTAAAAAAGATATCTCGAGAACCGTAAGAGCTAGAGACTTGAAATTTGGTATGCAAGTTACTTGTAGGTAGGGGATGCAGTGCGAAGCTTTTGGTAGAAATCGGTCAAGCCGTTTGGTCACAAAGTCGCAAAATCGGTCGCAAAACGGTCGCGAATCTAAACGGTCGAAGATACAAAAAATTTATGAGAATAAAAATGATTTGTTATCATGAGATAAACATGAATTTAAAATAAAAGTTGGTAAAATAGGAACTCGAAAAAATTGAAGCTCAGGATTTTTAATATACCGGTGTTCATAAAATGTTTCGGGAAATTTATATTACCGGATAGATCAGACGAGACGAACAAAAATTAAAATGAAATTTTTGATCCGAAGTCAAATAAATAAGTTATAGCCGATTAAAAATTAATTAAATGGACCAATCACAGCGCGCCCGGAGAGCTACCGGGCTGACTGCGGAGGACGGGGAGCGCTTGGCCGCAGGGAGGGAGCACGCAGGCTGTGCGATCGAGCTCGCACGGTTACCTTCAGTGACGTAGCAAAATTGTAAGTACGAGTCAATTATTGTCTTGTACTGTTTATTTTAATCAGCTTTCGAGTGTTGGACTCGCGCCTCGTCCTTTTAAAATAACAAGTTTTGGGACGAGAGCAGCGCAGAGCCGATATATATATATATATATATATATATATATATATATATATATATATATATATATATATATATATAGGATAAGGAAAGTCTGTGATGTTCACACCGGATTTTTTTTATTTGTATTTTATTAAGCTTGCTGCGCCATTCTTCCACAGTGTTGTTCATCCAATTCCTTTGGTTATGACAACTCCAAGCGATGAGGGGAATAGAATCGTCGTCCGGCCGCTGACTAACAAAATAATTGTTGAATTCAGTTATTTTTCACCGGTTAGACGGTCTTCCATGATTGTAGGAAACACGTCTTCTGTTATACTGATAGATAAATGTGCTAAAGCAACCCATTTGCGTATATACATCCTGACCGATCAAGTGTAAATTTATTATAGTTAGTTGAACTGGGGTTATTGCGTACACGCCGAAAAACAATTTATATTAATTTATTATTATAAAACTAGAAAAAGTGCTTCAAAAATTTATGAGAACAAAAAATTTAAAATTCTGTTTAAAAGCAGTTGCTTGCATACAAAAATTAAAATACGAAAGTATATACTGTATAATAGTATTTGTAAAAAAATAAATACTTTAACATTAGAAACAATTGCATCATATAATTTTCTAATCGGTCTACTTCTTGGTTTATTGTTAAAATGTTCCTAGAGAAGCAGTTAATAACTATGCAGTGCAAATGGTATCTTCCCGTTCCGTGCGTTTTGGGGTTTCTGCCTGTTTTATTGCCGTTTCGTGCGCCGAGATTTTGCACTCCGATTAAGTAGTGTCAGTTTGTGAGTTGTCTCCCAATATGTTGAAAATTAATTTGAAAACTGTAGCTATACAAAGTATTTGAAACATATTCCAAAATGCGACACTGAAAGGGTGCAATTTCCACTTCAACCAATGTTTATGGCGAGAAATTGGACAGTTGGGTATGGCTTTTATATAAAAGCCTAATTACGTATATAAATACCCGCATTATAAAAAAATGCATTGCATTTTTTGCAATGGTAATTACATTTTGTTAATTTAATTTTAACTACAATAATGTTAACGCATTGGTTTTATCTAAGGTCTTTTTAAATGTGAACCCCCGAATCTGGCAACAAGAGAAATAATAATAGCAAGAGATAGCCTTTAAACATTAGAGTAAAAACTTTAATAAACAAATTAAATAAACTTAAAGAAAATCATATATAAATGAACTTTTTAACATTGTTACGTAGATTTTTTAAGTGTAATTTAGATAAAAGTCATATAAATAATAAGAAAAAATAAATTACCCGATAGCGGCAATTTATTAAATATATTTCATTAAGAGAGAAAAAAAACCAATTTCTTATTAAAATAAAAGATAACTTTACTAAAGCTCCTCTTTAAGATCCCTCTCCCCAAATAAAAGGTGTCAGGAGGTGCAATTCTTCTGGAGTTCAGTTTAATACTCAAGAAAGTAACGCAAATTTTACTATTATCAGTGAAATTGACTATGTTCAGTAAAATGGTCGAGAAAATTACGAAAATTTTACGGAACCTTATCTTCAATTTTTTCTACTAAACTCTCGGAGAATTATGCTTTCCGTGTTTTTTCGGTGAAATCTCCAAATTAGTTTTTACAGTGCATTGTACTATACAAACTGTTCATGCGCAATATCCCATATTTATGACTAGACACGTTCATGCTTGTAGTAGTAAAGTCTGGAACGATATTTTGTTCAAGACTCAACTTAGCTTTTGATAAGTAAACAAACATGGTATGTGTAATTGAAAAGTATTCGAAGTGTGAGGTGCGTGAAGTTATCAGATTTTTGCAAGCCAAAGTAGTTAATCAGAGCGAAATTCATCACGGATTAGAGAATGTTTATGGCCCGAACGTTTTAAGCTGTTTGGTGCAAAAAATTTAAAGGCGGACGAACTGAGTTGAATGATGATCCAGAGAAGAAAAGAGTCAGACACATAGATGACAACTGCACAATTGTCGGACGTTTGGTTAGGAAAGATCATCGCATTAAAGTTCGTAAAATTACTGAAATGACTGACATTCAATTGATGAAATCACATGAGCTAACCTACTGCAAAATTTCGGCTCGCTAGGTAGCGAAATGCTCTCAATGAACAAGAAACCAATCGGATGATTGCTTCACTTCAAACTCTCACCCGATACCAACAAAAAGGGGATTTTTCATTATAAGCATCATTACCAGAGATGGAAACGTCCAGCTACCTCAGTTCAAAAAAAATTTAAAACTCAACCATCTGCCCGCAAAACTATGGCTACCGTATTCTGAATTAGTAAAGACCTACTACTGTGTGACTTTCCCGAACGGCGCACAACATTAACAGCGACAGATACTGCGAAACTCTCCAGAAATTGTATACAACCGATAGAAGGAAAGGTCGGTACGATTACGCGAAAGATTTAAACTTTTGCACTATAGCGCAAGACCCGACACGTCACATCAAACCAAACTGTGGTTGACACGGCGGAATTGGGAGGTCTTGCAACATATGTATTTGACCCTTGAATTTTTATTTATCCGGACCTTTGAAGAAATTTTTGGTGAGGAAATGCTTTGCGTACCAAAAGAAATTGCAAGACACTCTTATGGACTACTTCAAGCAACTTGACAAGCAGCAGTACTGTGAAAAGATGTTCAAACTACTGTTACGTTGGGATAAGTGTCTTAATGTTTACATAATAAACGAAATAAACAAAATTATCTAGGTTTTATGAAATATATTAAATATTTTCTTTAACTGTAAATGTTAGTGTGATTTTGACTTGCACCTTAATATCGGAGACCCCTCGTACACATGCTGTTGCACTACTCGATACTGAAACCCACCATACTTTTTTTATTGCATCTAAATTACTAACAGCAAACTTTCTGTTGCATCCAGCCGTGCTGTTGCAATGCATTTTATTGCGGCAGTATCCAGCATTTTGCTGCATTCTTATCATTTATGAAATTTCTATTTCCAGCACAATGCTTTTCTAGCGTCCATTGAGAAGCATGAATGTAAAAGTGTTTCGATCTGGCATCTAAGTGGTTCTATAATTTTATTCTGGTATATTCACCATGTTTTCCACTTAAATAATTTCAGGATAAATTAATAGCGCCTTTTGTTGTTTTTCTTCATATTTATTAGCATATATAAAATTTTTAAATGGTTTGAAGCCATTTTCAAGTAAATTTAGCTCTTCATTCCAGGTCTCAATCTTACTACCCCCAGTGAGAGCTATAAGTAAAAAAGTGAAGTGTGGTGCGAATGTTGTTTGACAGAAAATATACTGGGCCAGGGAAAGTTTGTCGATTTGATGATGTTACGTAGCTAATCGCACGATGTTTTATTTAGCATGTAAGTTTTAGTTATCGTCTCTTGTATTTAGGCATTAAAGACGTTTTTCTGTTTCATTGGCTTCAAGAATAATTCTGGTAGTAGGATGGCAAATGAGAATAATAGTTTTTGTATGTTCGATTAGATATTAGCCAATTTTTATGGTCTAACACATCACTGCTGGGCAAAATTCGACTTTATTCATTAAGATCGTCTCTTCTAAGAGTGATACATTCATTGCAATGCTTCTCTAACATTTCTATGTCTTTTTTGTAGAACGATTTATCTTTGACCTCAAAACAGGCTTTAGTTTTGACAATCACTTCTTCATTGAAGACAAATCTTTTCCCTTTCTTTTAGGTTTGCAAACAGGTAGTACTCGCTGAGAGCCAGATACGGAGAATACGATAGATGGGAAAGCAATTCAAAGTGCGATTCGTGCAATTTTGCCATTGTTGCGATCAACTTGTAACACGGTGCGTTGTCTTGGTAAAAGAGAACTTTTTCTTTTTATTTGGGGTCGTTTTTTACAATTTCTTCCTTCAAGTGCACCAATAACGCCATATAATATTTGTTATTAATGATTCTTCCTTTCTCAAGGTAATCGATGAATAAAATACCGTGCGCATCTCAAAATGCGGAGGCCAAAACCTTACCAGCTAACATTTGTGTTTTTAGTCGCTTTGTGCGGCTTTCGCCCTTTGCTGTCCACTCAGCTGACTGCCGATTTGACTCTGGAATGTAGTGGTGGATTCATGTTTCATCCATTGTCACATACCACATAAAAATATCCTTTTTATTACGCTAAAACAGCCCCAAACAGCGCTCTGAATCGTCGACGCGTTGTTGTTTTTAATCGACTGTGCGCAAACGCGGTACCCACTTCGAACAGAGCTTTTTCATCTACGAATGTTCATACAAAATAATGAATACACTGCTTTCTAATATCTTTAAGGTGTCAGCTATATCACGCAACTTCAATTTACTTCCGGTCAAAACTATTTTGTGGACTTTTTTATGTTTTCTGGAACAACTGCCGAATTTGAGCAACCAGAGCGTTCAGCATCATAGAAGTTTGTACGGTCGCGCATAAAATCAGCAAGCCACCGAATAACATGTATCAAGCCATTGCTTTGCTTAAAGGGTACTTTTTCCCATTAAAAAGCAATGCTTTATCAACACACGAAATTTAGATTTTTCCGTTGTTTTAAAAATTACATAAGTAGCGTCACTAACTTGTGAACTAAACGTCGGATTGTCATGAAATTGGTTGTTGTTGGTGTTGACAATTGTGCCCTATAGTTGAATACCATAATTTCAAACTGGTTTAAGTATAACCTTATATAGGATAACTCGGATTTACACCCCAGCAACAACTTTATGATGGATAAAGTTAACCCCAACAGTTTATGTTTTGTGAAAAAGTGCTTACGCCACATGATGCTTGACTTCTTCTTCTTGCAGCAGAGAATTGTTATTTATCTGCACCGGAGAACAAGTCCCCCTACGCGTCATAAATGTTATGTGAATTTTGCTTTAATTCAACATTTTTAACGATTTTTCAATAGCAGTTAAGTCCGTTTGTAACTTCTGTGCGGCTATGGTTGGATCTCTATTGAAGACCAGGACTGGGGTATCGTCCGCAAATGTTGCTGTTATGATTTCTGGCAAGATCGAAAAGTCCGCGATGTATAAGGGACAAAGAAGTGGTCCGAAGACACTGCCTTGGGTTACTCCAGCATTTGTCAAGAACAAACTACTGGAGGCTGTTTTGTATTTGATCAAAAAGTGTCGATTAAAAATTTAAAAGTTCAAAATTAGAAAGTAGTTTAGGGGGAGGAGTGTTCGTAATATGTGTAGCAATCCCGTTTGTCACAGTCTGTCCAACCCTTGAGAGATGTCTACGAATGTCGCAAAATAATATTTAGTGACTTAAAAATTTGTTTTTCGTACTACTTAATAAATTTACTAATTATAGAATACATCTTTCGAAAGCCGAATTGATGAGATAGTATTAACTCGTTGTCAATAATTGGAATTATTCTTTTTAATAGAAGCTTAAAAAACTCCAACTACAATAAATAAAAGACTTGTTGGCCGATAAGAATTCGGTTCATTGGAACTCACTTTCCTTTTACTAGGTTTAGTTAATAAAAATCGTTGCTTATGGACATTACAGCTGAGTGATGCTGAGTGAGATGCAACAAGCCACGGACACAATGATCAAATCTGTTCATCATCGCAACTTCTCAAGAAATAATGCACAAAATAAGATCATCTCATTCAGTTCAAAGACGAATCGGGGATACTTAGAGCAGGAGGCTGTTTAGGAGAAGCAAGACGTCCAATCGTACTTCTGCGAAAAGGTTGATTTATTGAAATCCTTATCGATCATCTGCATTCGTCTGACTTACATGCTGACTCTCAACTAACGGATGCCATATGTCTCAGCGATACTAAGTACTTTTTGGGCGCAATATAATATGCTCTCGCATTTATAAATGTTCGCGGTATCATCGCCTTTGCACTCAAGGTTACATGCCTTATATGGATGATCTGCCACCACCTCATTTTAAACAGGAGCGCGCATTTATCAATGTTGGGGCAGATTTTGCTAAACCATTTCTTACACAAGAGCCCTTAAGGAAAAGGGGACAATAGAAAAAACCTATATTTGTATATTTGTGTGTTTATATAAGGAAAATAGCATAATAAAGTTCCTACTAATCGTTTGAACCGATGACGACTTCTTCATCCACGTATCTAGAGCATATGACTGAAATTTTGCTTTAGCTTGCGTGCTTGTACCTCCTTTTTTCCTGCAAGAATATAAAAGTCTTCTGTAACAACTCTTTTCGCTGATCCAAGATCTTCCAGCGAAGCCACAGTATAAAAAGGTCTATCGCCAAGTACGTTACGGTCGCCTTGTTCCCTTTGACATATTGCACAGTGTAATGTTTTTTTTTTTTGACCTGGGGGGTTTTAACTTAATTTTACATTGCTACAAGTATTCTACATTGAAAATATCTGTTGTTTGGGGCTGGTTTTAGCTTAACATAGAACACTGGGAGAGACAACGTAGTTCTGTATTGTTTGATGTTCCAAATGTTTGTGACCTGACGCCCTAATTTCTTAATTTCAGCTTTGACCTCTTCATTATCAATAGAATGATGGATATTTTTTAATACTACTTTGTAACTTCTTTTAATTTGTAGGTATAAAATTCGTTTTTTTTTATTTATAGCTTTTGTGTATATTCTATACTACTCGCACGATTTAGGCAGGATCTTTGTTTTGGGCTTCCATTTCGTCTAGATTTCTGCCCCTTTTGTAAAAAAAACCGTTTTCTAGTTATTGTTGTTTTTTAGTGGCTGGGGAGATATGGTGGTGTAAGTATGGTGTTGAGTTTCGAGATAGAGTTTGGGGTTTGTTGTGATTGTACTGAAAAATTGCCTCCTATTTGTTGTAATTGACTGTAGAACCATTGAAAGTGGTATTTAGAGAGATTGCATTCCTCCAAGAACCAAAAAAATGGCCATAATTGCCTTTGTTCGCTGACTAAATAGATAAATTTTCTTTCGTTTGGTTATTTCAAGATGACTTTTGCAAAAATAAAATAAAAAAATAAATACAGCCGACTTTCGATCCGCAACAATAGCGCAGGTGATACATCCGTTCGGCGTTGCCCTTAAAGGCACAACGCCGACACTTAAATATTAATACATAATATTTAATTTCTACATCTCACTTATATAACTTCGGATAGTTCCTAGTATTTGACGCAGGATAAAACCCGCTGCAACGCTTTCTCTCAAAACCACGACTATGGCTGCATGTGGGACTACAGGTCAAGCAACCTAAACCATATCGATGACGGGCATGGGCCCCACCAATACACTGGCCGGTTGCAATTTTCTAAACACGTAAATAATTTAAAAAAGGAAATTATATCAAAAGTAAGCTCAAACTTGATGTGGATTTAGTTCAAGTAGGAAAGAAATTGAGAAACGTGTCTTGCCCATAGAGTCAGACTATAAACGTATTATCAACATTTATTATTCAACAGGTAAGCTAAAAATGAAAGAAAATAGGAACTTTCACTTAAATATTAGAGAAGAAAAGATTTGCTATGACGGGTGAAAATAGGGAACCTACAGAAACGCCACTGTTGTAGCGGTAATTTTTTTAAGTATTGGGTTACTTTAAAAAATAATTAGTAAATCACTATTTTAACTTATTATATACCCATGCATAATTTATATTGCTCTTTAATAACCAACTAAGTATTACACACCAATTATCAATTTTAGCCTAATTTTTCTTTTAAATATTAATACAAGCAGTTATCATTTAGAAGCGGCTTATTTAAAAAAAAAGTCTTTACGCAGTGACGTCTATAACAAGATCACGGCTATTTATTCGAGTAAATACGAATCCGGGAGGCCGCATGCATTGCATAGATTAGTAAAAATGCATATAACTGCGTCCATTTTCAAAAACAAACATCTGATGTTTGTATTTAACTAGCGCAATTAATGTTGTCAAACAGCGCATTCGCGGAATGCGTTTAATTAAACTCAGTTTCATAATCAAACGTCATCCGCTCCCTGGAACGGATTAGAACACGAATGTAAAATTAAATATGGGTTGACCTACAAAATTTTATCACAATTTTAATCAATTGTCGACTGTTCGTGTAGACGGTTTCTTACCAAAACAGTATCAAGAAATTGGCTCTAAAATTATACAAAACGTTACAATAAGTTGGACCTAATCATTACAAAAGAACCAAAAATATCCAAACCTATTATCCGTTCGGCGAATACGTATAGTAATAAAACTGTCAAAAATTCAAAATTTTAAGCAATTCTCTGTAATCGGCCGATTTGAAAAAGTGCGGGTATTTCAGTAGTCAGGTCCACACTGATTCATTTTTGGAAATTCGTATTTAGTGCTGCGGCTAACTTGTTGTGGTTAGAAGTGGCAATTTTGTTTGCATTCCACTATTAATGATAGCTTGTATTGTAAAAGCGAGTTTTTAAATTCTAATTCATCTGTTTAACGCAAAAGGATAAATATAAAATATTAATATAAATGCTATATTGTAAACCTGGCATCTTTTTGCGTTTCATGGGCGGTTCAGAGGTATGTCAACATGATTTATTACTATATGTATTCGCTGAATGAATTATAGTAAAATAACGTATTTTAAATAGTTCATTTTATAAAGCAATTATAAATAAGACGTTTTAAAAACTGTCTTTTATGGTGCAGTCTTAAATAAAGAAAATACGAGAATACAAAGAATAACACTTTTGGAAAAAATGGTAAAGCGCGTAGATAAGACGAGTAAGAATTGTTCCAAGAAATAAATGCAATTAAGTAAAATGTAGATATAATTAAACTAAGAAAATAAACCAAGGCTTATAAGAAGCAAAAGTTAGGAAATATTATATTTGCAATTAAATACATATATGACGATCACCTATGAGCTTTAAAACAACTAGTAGAGAAAAGCACTTAATGTAACATGCCGATAGTACTAATCTTTATAGACCACCAAAAATCTTCCAATACAATAGAGATTATGACAGTTTTGAAAGCTCCGGACGAAGTCCGCGCTGAGACCCGATATTCAAACATCGTTAAAAATGTATATAAAAAAGCAACAAACATAATTAAACTAAGACTTGAATCAGAGAAGATAAACGTAGAAAAAGATGTCAAAAATTGTTACCAAACTTATTTACGCTGGACTGATCTCAATTGGGTACAAATGTTGACGATAAAGATTCACACATTTAAGAAAAAAGGTGGGGGATTATATCCACAACTAGAATTTTCCTGCAGGCTTCGTCGACGAAGCCTGATCTAGACGCCAGGCAGTCGTGTACATGTTTTGCGTACGTTTAACACTACAAACAATAGAAACTTTGGGAGGAATTTCCCTTGTACTCAAAATATTTAAATAATTCAAAAACGATTAATGTTAGAAGGCTGATTGTTTGCGCCGAATTAGCAAATATAGTTGTGAATGTGGTGTGCAAGTTTCAAGGAAATTGGTTGAAGCGTCTAGGAGTAGATAGAATTATAAGTTTAGAAAGTTAGGGAGATAAGACAAATATTACTTAAAGATTAGATGAGAAAAGTTCATACTTCAAATAGAAAGCCCTGTATACAATAATAGGTTAATGCTAATCATTCAAAGTTTTTAAAAACAACCCGAGCAGAAAAGGCAGTCTAACTTCAACGTTTATCTGGTCGAGTTTAGTTGTTTTTATACTGCGATTCAAGCCAAAAGATTAAAAAAAAAGAACCACATCATCTTTCACCATGACAACGCCCGTTCCCATATCGAACGTCATGACCTGCAGGTAATTCCAAGTTAACTAATTCGTCACCTAAGACAGCGTTTATGTAAGTCTTCTTTGTGTAAATACAATATTTTTGGTCCTTTTCCATTTTGTTTCTCTTGAATTTTACCAGTTTTTAACTTCTTTGTTAATAAAACCGCTACTTTAAAATTTAATCTCTTTTTCCAAACTGTTCTATGAACTTAGAATTTTAGCACCGACTGCCTTTTCTACAGATACAGTAATGAATTTTTATACATGAGATTTCAGTACCTTGAAACGTATATTGTTTTTTTTTTTGGTAAAGAAAGGGAAACTTATTAGTATTAACTCGCATCTTCTGAGGTACCTGGAAAGGACTCTTAAAGTATGGAACCTCAAGTATCAGATGTTGCAATGTTAGTCCAATTATTACCGTTTCTGAAATGAGAGCTGCAAGATTTCACTAATTCGCTCCGGGACGCGATACAATTAGCATCCGTGATTAATGTTTTTATTGAGCGCAAAAATCTCTATAACCTTGAACCTGTTTACACCTGCAAATAAGCTTTCCTAAAGGTTGGTACGCTATCTGACCAAAGTCTCTAAGTGTAAAGCCATACAACTTCTATTTTTATTTTATGGATGTACTAAATCGACTGATTTTCTAATTCGTAGGCCACAATAGCTGCAATACTTTTGAAATAAAAAAATCCATTTTTTGCTTAAAGACTATCGCGTCATAGAAAGTAGGTTAAATGTTTTGATAACATTTAGAGTGCCCATTTATTTCTCATAGACAGTTTTTTCTTTGAAATATGTTTCGATTTATTTCTTAGGATGAAACAAAAAGGATTCATCTGAACCTTTTAATGGTGCAGTCTAAAATTGGGTTAGTAGGCCCAATTGAAAATATATGCAGTAGACCGAATTTAGATCAGTCGTAGTTCGAATTTCGGAAAGCAATCAAACAATAAATGTGAGTGATAATCAAACTAAAGCGATTCTCCAAGACTCCACTGTACTTAATACAATAGTTAGGACCGGTTATATAAACTATGCAAAAGTACTGCATAAGAAAATAAAGAATATATATCGAAAAAACTTTGGAAAATGTTAAAAATACGTTTTGTATTAACTCTTTATAGATCGCCCTGACATCTCCCTCCATTACGCGCTGTGTGTATAAGCGTTTCTCTATTCATCTCCAACAATTTTCTTTTGTTTCTCATCCACGATGTTTTTCTTCTTTCTCGTCCCTTTTTCCTTCAATCTTCCCTTCTATTAGGTATTTTTTGTGTCATATTCTGTCCAAAGTAAGATAACTGCCTTTTTATATTTCTTACTAATGTGTATATTGTAGCAACCCTTTCAAGCTTAGAGCTTAATGATAAGTTTCCATTATTTCCATTCTTTGTTTTGGTTTTCCAGTTGGCTACTCCCTTCTCCTGTAAATTCTCTAATATAGCCTCTTCATCTTCTTCATAATCCCCCCTTCAGGTTTCCTCCAGGCTATTTCCTTTGCTATTCTTTCCTCGCCCATTCTCTCAATGTGCCCTAGCCACTGTAATCGTACAATCATGTGTAATTAAGGTTCTTTGAAAAACATAGATATCTTTATTTGTCCTTCTTGCATGTCCATCTTCCTTCCTCCTGCTATTCTTGTTAGAATTTTTTTCTTCCACCTTTTCAGTACTTTCTTGTCCTTTTATTGAGTACTCAAGTCTCGCACCCATATAATACCGTTGGCTTTATTGTGCTTTTATATATTCTGAGCTTCGCATTCCTAAGCTTTTAATAAATAACTCACGGCTCCCGCTGCTTTGTTAGCTCTACTCAGTCTTGCATCAATTTCTTTATCTTTTTCACATTTGTTGTTAATTCTCTCCCCCAAGTAAAGAAATTCGTCTTGTTTCACAAATCTGAACCTTCCACTCCGAGTTTCAATTTCAAGTTGTTTTTTTTTTAATTTGTTTAATTTTATTTTTCTATTCTCATTACTATATTTTTTCTTGTTTTACCTGTAGTCCTATTTTTGTGCCTCTTCTATCATTTTCTCCGTTGTCTTTAATTTCTTTTTCATTTCTAGCTATTATGGCTAGATCATCTGCATAACCTACTAGCTGATAGTTCTTATACAATATGTCCTTCTCTATTTAAACCACTCTTTTTAATCATTCTTTCTAAGGCCATGTTAACCAGCATGCCTGAAACTTGTTTTAATTTTAAAGTTCTTTGATGTACCTTCTTTTACTCAGCTTGACTAATCTTTTTAATTTCTCTAGTACCTCTTCAAGTATCTGTATCTTTTCTGAAACCAGCTTTGTAGAGAGATCCTTCTATAGTTATTGCAGTCAGTTTCATCTCCTTTTATTAGAATTGGCGCTATTGCGGCACTTTCTCGGCAATCCAGCATCTTTTATTCTCTTTAAACTCTTTGAATTAGTTCGTATAAAGAAATCTCTCCAACGTAATTTAGGTTTTCTATTGTTATTCTATTTTTCCCAGGGCTTTTGTTATTCTTCATGGTACTTCTATCTTCTTCTATTTCTTCTTTTGTTAATTCTAGTAATTTCTTATCTTCGCTTATTACTTCTCTTCGTTAAGGTTCCTGCTCTTCTCCCTTTTCTTCTTTATTCAACAGTTTATAGAAATACTCTCTCCACCTTTTCCCCGATTTCTTCTTCTTTCCCTATTAATTTACCTTCTTTGTCTCTAATATACAAGCTCTAGTTATAGCTTTCTTCTTTTCTCAATTTCTCTATAAAAGTCTTAAATTTCCTTCCTCTTATACTGTTATTGCATTTCAGTCACTCCTTGTTTTCTGTAGCTGTTTGGTCGTCTTCTCGTTTTGTTTGTATTGATTTCATTTTTAGTTTCCTTCTTTTTTCAGTTTCTTTTCGGCATTCTTCATCCCACTATATTTCTGTTTTCTGTCGTTTTGTTGAGAGGCACAACTTTCTTCTTAGCTTTTTTAATTATATATTCTCGTTGCTTCCAATTGTCGTTTATAAGGTTGAATCTCCTCTTCCCTAATTCTTGGCAGCTTTCTGCAATTTTTTTATATTTTTGTTGGGTGTCTATGCCTAATAGCTTTTTCATATTAAACTGTTGTTTCTTTTTATTGCTACTCTTTAAATTGTTGTTTTGATCATCGCATATAATATTGATCTCATTTTGTTTTGTACTCATTATAAAGCTTGTTAATTGTTCATAAAGGCACTTATTTCTTCTACATCTGCCTCTGATGTGGGTGGTTACAGTTGCATAGTATTTGTCTATTCGTACTCTTTAAATTGTAGCTAATTATTCTGTCTGATATTGGTATTTTTCGCATTTTTGTACTTCTTTTGATGCGATTATGACAATACCATACATGTCGTCATCATCATTAAAACAACAAACTGCGACATCGTCCGTTAATTGAAATACACTACTTTATGCTTCTCACATTTTTTCATTGTATTTGCTAACCTTCCGACTTCGTGTTAGGTTTGGACATTCTATGTTCCTATTGTGATAGGTTCTTTTGATACATTTAACCCAGAGACTTTTTGCACGCTCTGATAATTAAAAGCCTGCCTATAAATGAGGTCCATTTGATTAATTGGGTCTACCGTTTTGATTCTTTCTAAGAATATAATGTGTTGATTTTCCATTGTCTTACGAATCGCATTATTATGCTATAGATGGCATACTTTGCCTTTGCTCACAACTATCTAATATGCAGCTATTCCGATTGTCTCAACATCCACCTGCATCCAGTACTGTACAAACTCTGATATTTTATTTTCCCCATACCCACCATATTTGGTGAGCGTACTTCTGTCCGCCATCTGGAAAGATTAGAAAGTCCCATACGGTTAGTGTAGCATTAACGCATTAGTATAAAAGTGCATATTAAATGGAAACGTTTATGTGACGACCTCGCTGACCTTAAGTTCAGTTTGATTAACCTTTCAGTACTTAAAACTTTACTAAGAGTCTAGACTATTTATATTCTACTTCTTCTACTCAGCATATTCGAAAAATTCTATAAATATGCAAAAGAAAATGTTATACAGTTTGCGGTTAAACTATACTTGAAAACAAAACAATCGCCTCAACAACATGCTCGAGTTTTCGAAAGAATGTGTAGCCACCCCGATAGAATTCCAAGTAAAGTTCAGTGTACTGTTTGAAAGCTTAATAACTGTGATTCCAAATGATACCATTTTGATTGGAATCGCACCTGTTCTGATAAAATTATGGGCCTAAGAATGTGTATAACACAAAAGAATTGAAAGGGAAAATATGGTTATAAAAGGAAAAAGAAATTTAATAATTTTTTCAATACATGGTGTTGCCACCTCTACTCCTAATTGCACTTTCCAAGCGATGACTTTTCCTATACTGTCTTGGGGGATTGCTTCCCACTTTTCAATCAACGCCGCTCACGGTTCAATCATGCTCCCTGGTGTAAGATATCTGGCCCAGAATCTTCGCCTAAGCTCATCCCAAACATGCTCAATTGGATTCAAGTCTGAGCTACACGGATTCCAGTCCATTTTTGGTATACCGACATCAGCCAGGTAGGTAGTGGTCACTCGCGCGGTGTGGCATCGCGCATTGTTGTTTTGAGCATTAGTATAAAGTCCTCGCCAACAAATCCCGCAAACGGAACAACATGCTCCTCCAGAATGTCCCTGATGTAGCGGTTCGCTGTTAAACCTTCTCCGTGTCCTCTACTAGCCACGAAGACCAACTCAGTTTTTCCGTGCATAGAAATACCCCCCCAGAACATACAAGAACAACCTCCATATGCGACACTTTTTTGAATACATTATTAACAAGCAAATCGCTCCCCTGGCCTTATGTAGACCTGACGTCTCCTGTCTTCTGGACTGATCGGTGAATAATATCTGACTCCAATAGCCGAGGCCCCAATCAAGATGTTGGCGAGCAAATTTCAGTCGCCTTTGCTTTTGGACTGCAATCATCTTGAGATCCTTAGCTGCCTTTTTTGGGGCCAGATTGGCTGCCTTTATTCTTCTCGCTGTCTAAGCGCTGGCGACCACATCCCTGACCGCATTCAGTTCTTGCTTGAGGTCAACGTCAGTCATATGTCAATTTCTGAGGGATATTGAGAAGATAATTCGTTCGTCTCTCTCCGTTGTCACGCGCCTACGGCCACCCCCTTTACTGGCGGACGTAGCCATCGGTTTCTCGGTACCGACGCAGCTGATTGAGCCAGATTCACTCTCAACAATGAAACTGCCAAAGCTGCTTCCGCAGCTGTGCTATCCATTTTCTTACGAATCGCTTGAGCACTTACATCAACTTCAGATAAGTAACTGAGATGAATTACCGGATTGCAAGCTTACTGTAGGCCAATCACAGTCGTCGAGCACGTGCGTTCCATTTAGCAAGATTCGTAGAACCCCGTTCGTAAGACATATTTTTTTGAATGCATCATCCAATTAATAGCAGCAGTTTTTTAAATATCAATAACAAAGGTATTTGTTGCACGTTAATGTTTTATTTTCATTTTCCTTAAACAGAAACAGGAAAGGAAAATGCGCGTACTACTAGTGAGTCGATTGTATTGCTCTCAGCGTAGATAACAATTTCTTTGTAAAGATGTCTTGAACTAGAGCTTTCCCCAATCATTTCAACATTTTGATCAGTGCCACGCGGCACATCTTTGCGGTTCGAAAAACAAATTATAAAGAGCAATTACAAACTCGGCCCAACAGCTGCGTTGTAACCAGAGTCATGACCACGCACGTAAATATTTGCTCGCTCGCACGCTTTGCTCGGCACGTCCGCAAAGCACAACCGCCAAGCGGGAACGTATAAATATAAAATGTTTGTGTCAAAGTTGCGCCGCTTTAACTGGTTTTTGCCATAAACACAGAGTAAATTGTTTTTTTTTGTTTTTTTAATTTGAATATGACAAGGATGTGTCCGTACGTCAAGGGGGCCAGTAGTAAAAAACAACAGAAATAATTTATTTAATATTCAAAGCCCTATCGTGCTAGAACACGTTATTAACATAAATCTTTAAATTAAATTAAGAGAACCAATTACTAATGACATTAAATCTGTATAACTGGCTGCCAGTACGTTATTTTTTAATATAAAAAACTAATGAACTAAAATAAGCAAAGAAAAAAGTGTTGATTACTTGTACAAATGAATTGAATTAGAAACAAACTATTAAATAAATGTAATACAAGTAATAAAGCTACTTGGGAGTTGATTTCAAATATAAATAAAAATAAAAACCATTTCAGGAAGAATATCAAAAAATACTAAGAAATATAACTTGGAAAGGAGCGGAAAAGTTAATATCAAAGTTGCTTAAAATGTTCTAGTTTTTTATTAAAAACCCGACAAGCTCCTTTTTTATATGGACAAGTTGAAACGTGTTGTCCACAGTAGAGATGCAACTACGCAAATAGATTCCGTAAGAAGAACATGACTTGTATATTTCTAAGAAAAATTATAAACACAAGGGTATACGTGTAAGAACATTGCACTAATGATTGGTCACCAGTAGCTTACAAAAATTGCAAATGTGTTTGAAGCACCAGTATTTGATAGAAGAATATGACGATAGCTCCCAGAATTCACAATAAAACAGCGATTTCATGGCCATATGAGTGAAAACATTTGTTATCAAGTGGCTCAATCTATGCTGGCGCCATCTATCACCGAATAGTGAAATTTGTTTCTTTGTTACTTGCGCTAACTTAGGATGTGAAGGTATTGATTTACAATCCGTGGTTCCAGTGTTTTATTGGGATGATCTTTCAGGTTAGTATGATGTCTGATAATACATTAATAAATAACATCTTTCGCATATATATATATATAATGGTCAGCAAGTAAGGTGTAATTTACTACATACCATGACGCGTTAAACACGATTGATGTAAAAACCTGCGTTTATTTGAGACACATAATTGGCAACATTTTTTTAAAAGCTTCAATTAGTGAGATATAAATTAAAAAGGAGGTAAAACTATGCTTTGTACAGCAGCCCTCTATGCCTTACTCTTATAGAAAACTTGTCAAACATCTATCGATACAGTAGAACAGTATTGTTTAAGTTGAAATGAAATTTGTATAAAATTTGTTATAAATGCTGATTTGGTATCCATTTATTTTGGAGCTAGTTATCAGTTATTCTTCTTAGTAAAATATTTTTGACAGTTTTGAAAAGACAGAAAGGAGACTAATAGAACGGTATAATTAAATATCTTTAATAAGTTTTCCTAGTTTTGGACAAATTTAGGTTGAAATAACCAGTATGTTAATCTTAAAATTCCATTAAACAAAATTATCAGAAATTTAATTATCCAATGAAGCAGTTATTTTAACATGTATGATGTTTTCAGGTCGTATCCAGTTCTTATCTTGTTATTTAATGGTTTTATTTCTTATTCAATTTTTGTATCGGTGAGCTTTCAAATGGGTAATGGCATTTGCAGAGGCACTTGAAGTTACTCTTCTATCTCTTGATCTATTGTATCAGAATTTGGTTTGAAAACTTCAGTTAAATATTGTATAAATGCATCAGTCTTTTCATCATTTAATTTAGCCGTCCTTAGCCACGTAATGATTTATGGAAGATCAGGTGTTTAATTGGTCATAAGAGGGTAATATTTTAATAAATTCGTTGCAAGTTTCTCTTAATTTGTTGCTACGTTTGTTATATAGTTGAATTTATTTAGATACCCTTTTGCCTTAGTGCAAGGTTTTTCTTTACCTCTCAATAAAATGCTAGGGAATATTAAGACTATTTATTTAGCTGTTGTTAGCTTGTAAGTTGCTTCTTGTATTGGACTTTATAGAATGGAGAGTAGCTTGTTCAATTTTATCTTAAGCTATTACACTTATATTTGTATTTAAATTCTGTTCAAAACCTGACGTTGGAAAAGTACTCAATTAGTTAATTCTAAGGACAACAGTAGCCTCTTTGTACATGATGCTCGCTAAAATTAAAGAATAATCGGTTATTATATCATAACTTGCTAAACTATCCACATATTCAGTTTTAAGACCTTTGATACTAAGGAGGTCTAATAGGTGAGGGATTTTAATTGAATCCGAGAGTCAATAAGTTGGACTACTTTGTATATCTTTCTACTTTTTCTCGTAGTAAAGCATGGGTCGCAATGCAAATGTGCAGCATTAAAGTCTTCGCCAACTATACATTTCTGACTCAGAAAATTAAAGATTGGTTGCAACATTTACTTTTGTGGTGTGTCGAGCAGGACAACAGATGGCTGACACGCTTATTTGATCGGGTGCGCGGTCTCCGAGGTAAATAACTCAAAAAAAATATTGATATCTCAGGAGCGTCCGTCAATGCCCAGAGATTTACTCTCGCTAATAAAATACTACTTGCAAAAGAATAGACAAGTCGAAACGAGTAACAGAATCACGACGCGAAAAGTAACGAAAAGAAGCCTTCGAGGTTCGCGCTCTGGACCGGTATACTGAAGCTGATATACGAGAGTATATTTTGGGTTTATTTATTGCAAGATTACGAGATCGCGGAATTTGCAGACATCACTCTACTAATAATTCAAAACCCTCAGAAACGAGGGGCTCAGGGCATTTAAAACATGGGCAAGTAGCGCAAAATTGGGATTTAATGCGAAAAAACTGAAGTGATATTTTTCTGTGTGTAACTTCGGCAAGAAAAATCGACTTTCTTATTCAATAGCAACCATGTTTACTGGAAGGATTACATCCAGTACCTTAGAGTCGAAATCGACGATCTGTTGTTACAAAAGTCACATACTGGCGGTTTGTGACAAAGGAAAACAAATTTCCCACTGGATCAGGGCGGCAGCACGATTAACGGAGGGTTTTCGCGGCAAAGCGATAGCGAAGAAATAGTTCAGTCAGCGTGCAAAAATTTAGAAAGACTAGAAACTTGTTCAGCATACAGAGAATATTTTCAGTTAAAGCGACGGGTGCTTACAGCACCGTAACCACCGAAATAGCTTTAGTGTTCAGTCAGTTACCGCCTTTACCTTTTATTTTGCAAGAGGTGACAGATCTCAGGAGACTGACGACCGGGCCGGAGCAACAACTTTGGGGCTGCGAAAGGCGTTATCGAACACAGCACCCAGAAAATGATTCACTAACCAATAAAACCGATAAAACAGTGACAGATTGTGAAGATAAAACAAGAAACCACAAACCACCATCCATTTTTATCTACGGGGTTACTAATTATAAACAAATGGTAAATTACTTAACAGCAGCAGTAGAGGAAGGACAGTACTACTGCAAGACACAATCAAATGGTACAATAAAAATCAATGTAACCACAGCACACTCTTATCGAAGACTAATCAGACTCCTCAAACAAGATAACATCGTGCATCACACTTACCAGGTGAAAGAAGAAAGAGTGGTGATCCGAAACCTGCATCCCTCATTACCAACAGAAGATATAAAACTTGAAATAGAAAAATACGAACATATAATACGTAATGTGATAAATATAAGACATCGTGCCACCAAAGAGCCACTTCCCCTGCATTTCGTGGATTTAGAACCAAAAGAAAATAATAAAAACATTTACAACCTTGAATTTATATGCAACACTATAATAGCAGTAGAAGCCCCAAGGAAAAAGAACATTATTGTCTAATGTACCAGATGTCAGAGCTACGGACATACAAAGGCATATTGCACTACACAGTTCATGTGCGTAAAATGCGGAAGCGAGCATAACACAGCCCTTTGCAAGAAGAGTTCTAACACCCCAGCGAGATGTGGACTTTACGGGGGTGCACACCCGGCCAACTATAAGGGATGCGATGTATACTTAAATTTACAAAATATTAGAAACAAAAATGGACAACCACAACGTCGAAATAATGCTCAGTACCAACAAAACACAAACATTAACATAAATGATAACAAACAATTCCCTCAACTAAACCATAACCATCCTTCGATACAGGCGCTCCCCAATCAACAAGTGCCATACTCGCAAGCGCTAGCACAAAATCAACAATCAGCAAATACCAACATCACAAAACAACTAACAATGTTTTGAGCGAGTTCAAAGCTATGTTTAGTCAGTTAATCAACCAAAACAGCATGATATTAAACATGCTGAGTACTGTCATCCAAAAATTAATTAAATTCAAACTACAATCATTGCGTATCGCCCTTTGGAATGCTCATGGGCTACTAAACCACAAATTAGAACAAGAAAGCTTCCTAAAAATACATAAGATAGACATAGCACTGATATCAGAAACACACTTCACTACAAGAACAATGTTTAAAATTCCCTCGTACAAAATCTACCACACCTCCCACCCTGAGAACACTGCACACGGTGGGACTGATGTCATAATTAGAAGTACAATACCGCATCATGAGCTAGTACATCATCAAACTGCAACAATACAAGCTGCCAGTATCCAAGTTGATGCAAGCCCGTGGTCCTTCAGAATTACTGCGATCTACTGCCCTCCAAGACATGCCATATCTCCTGAAGAGTACAAAGAATTATTTCAATCTCAAGGCAATAGATTTATAATTGGCGGAGACTGGAATGCAAAAAACACTGTATGGGGCGCGAGACTGAAGACACCAAAAGGAAGAAACCTCCTAAATGCGTTAACTACACAGAATTGTAATTATCTTAGCACTAGCGAAACGACATATTGGCCAACCGACCCCAACAAGTTACCAGACCTCTTAGATTTCTTCATTCTGAGGGGTGTATCGACAAACTATATGCAAATTGAATCAAACTTTGAACTTTCGTCGGACCACACACCAGTCATTGCAACACTAAGCTCGCACATAATCAACATCTCACCTACTCCTAACCTTACAACAAAAAAAAACAAATTGGGAAGAATTCAAAGCTTTCATAGAAGAAAACATAAGTCTGGAAATAAGAATAAAAAATACCGACCAACTAGATGAAGCAGCACAAACTCTCGTTAGCCTAATACAACAATCTGCCTGGCACTCAACACCAACGCCAATAGAAACACCCACAAAAAATAAAAACATACTGCTCCATATTAGAGAATTAGTAACAGAAAAACTAAGAGCAAGGGCTAGATGCCACAGGACAGGAAATAACGAAGACAGATTGATTTACAACAGACTAAGGAGGAAATTACATAATACCCTCAACAAAGTACGAAACACCACGTTTGAACACTACGTTACCTCACTGTCCAAAGACGATCATACTATTTGGAAGGCCACAAAATAATTCAAAAGACCGCAAGTAACAATACCGCCAATAAGGAAACCAGACAGAAGCTGGGCAAAAAGCGATATCGAAAAAGCCACAGCATTCCCTGAGCACCTCGAAAAAGTATTCACTCTACCCCCATACAGAAACTCTAACGAAGAAATCGAAGATTTTCTGAACATACCTTGCCAAATGTCATTACCTATAAAACCATTTTCTCCTACAGAGATAAAACAGGAGATCAAAAACTTAATCCACCAAAGCACCAAGTTATGATTTAATAACAGGAGCAATACTAAAGCACCTCCCACGAATATCAATAGTTCTATTGACAACAATCTTCAATAGTATGCTGAGATTATCGTATATCCCAGTGATATGGAAATTTGCTCATAACAAACATATTGTACAGCGGCATTCCTAGATATAACACAAGCCTTTGACAAAATGTGGCACACCGGACTATTACATAAAATTAAAACCACATTCCCCAATCCATACTACTTGCTACTAAAATCATACATCTCTGAAAGGTACTTCCAAGTTAGATTCAACAACTCTTACTAACAATATCATCTAGTGCAAGCCGGGGTGCCACAAGGAAGTGTTCTCGGCCCACTATTATACCTAGCATACACTGCCGATGCACCAACCACAAACGATACCACCATCGCAACATTTGCTGACGGCATGGCCTTACTTGCAACGAATGCAGACCTGCTTTTAGCTACACGATGCCTACAACGCCACCTAGACCTTTTTGAAGAATGGTGCAGTGCATGGAAGATCAAGGTTAACCAGGAAAAATCAATACAAGTTACTTTCACCACAAGAAGATCAACCTGTCCACACGTTACAATCAACAACACACAAATACCAGCTAAAACGGAAGCTAAATACTTGGGATTACATCTCGATCAAAAATTAACACGGCAAAAGCACATCAAAAGTAAACGACAACAAATGAATTTTAAACTAAGAGAAATGCACTGGCTAATGGGTCGTAAATCCAAGTTAACACTAAATAACAAACTATTGCTATATAAAACTATAATAAAACCAATATGGACATATGGTGTTCAACTCATACGAAGATAATACAGCAACTTCAGTCAAAAGTAAAATAACCAATGCACCGTGGTACGTCTCCAACCAAACTCTGCACAATGACCTGCAAATACCATATGTTAATGATGAAATACAACGACTAGCCACACTCTATAACCAAAGACTCCAAGGACACGAAAACAGACTAATTGAAAACATAAGCACTCAACTCAATGTCAGAAGAAGACTGAAAAGACAATGGCCAACTGACTTAGCACAGTAACCACAACACAAGAGAAGCAGCCATCAATCATCTATAGAACCTAAGAGAATCAACAGTGGTTGAAAACTCTACTCATGCCTAGACACATATCAAATTTACTTATTGCTCTAAATTGTATAAAGAATAGATTGTAAATTAGCTGCAAAATCAATAAAAAAAATATATTTCTATTTACTGTCACTGCTGAGTAAAAAATTGGAGATCTTAGAACTTCTTTTATTTTTAACTGATTCTGTAAGTACGTTATCAGTTTTCCCATGTAGCGGGTCAGACCATCAAATTTAATCGCGCACTCCGACATACTTGTACAGGCGAAACGCTGGGGAGTATCTCAAAAATTCTAAGCTTATAGATTTGGCAGAATAGTACGGCTTGAAATGGCCGCACGAAAGCCATTTTCGTCAAGAATACTTTAGCACAACATAAATAGGTCATATTGGAACGATTTTTATTTGCTTGTCACTGTCGTTTTGTAATCTTCCCTCCCTTTTTTCTGGGACATATAAACTTTTTTATTTGTATTTATATGGCCTTTTCTTGCTCCTTTACTTTTCCAATAAATGCCACTCACGCAAACATCAAACATTCATAAACATTGGAGTAAACATAATATCTGTGTTATTTACATTCGCTTATTCGATTACTTTTTCAATATCAAATTGAATAACAATGTCATACTTTTGATTTGACTGTTGTCGATAAGCAAGTAACTATAATTATGTCTAATAAGTTTCCGCTATTTGAAAACCATGAAATTTTGCTTTCAAGTTCATCTCTTTAACAAAAAATCTTTCTTGTCGGAATTGCAATGTAGGAATAAAAATTTAATTTTTAAAAATCTCCCCCTGCCATAATATTTTAAAGAAACTCCAACGCTGGTTGCTATACAAAACTTTTAAAATCCCCCTCCCCACAAACGAAACTAAATCTGGGTCGATTCTCATCCCCAAATCGAGATTTCTGTATTTACAACGCTCGTTCATTGTGTAAGTTTCAGTGTAAATCCCAGCCCCATCGTGTCCTTCCTTTGGGCAATTCGTGCTCCATTTACACAGTGCGTTCAGGCACATTTATCAATAAACGACCTTCATATAACCGTTCCAAAATACTTTATTGCATTTGAGGGCGCAGTTGCTGTGTCGGGCTGCTCCTGAGCGTCCTGGAAAGTTTTTACAATTCTGTCAAAGCACAAATGTTATTTTTTGCCTACATGTTACCCCTAAGCGAGATATATTAAAGTCGTTTGGTTTATTTCACTTTTTAAATGCACTTAAACGAAAAGAACGTAACATTTATTACGTTTAATTTATCAATTTTAATTATTTACATGTGCTGCAAGTATGAGAAGTAAATAAATTTCATAATAAACAACAAGCAACAATATAAATAACGTCTGAATGCTTTTTTAGCTATTGTATTAAATAGACTACAATCTTTATATCTAATTAAAATCTGTATAACAATAATTAATGTACAAAACGTAGAAAATAACTAAAATAAAATACATTTTTAAATATATTTTTCCTTGCAGGCAAAATCGCTCAAAAATATTTCACAGCTTACTATTTATTTTAAAATAATTTGCAAATATTTCCTTTACTACTAATCGAAACATAATTTTTATAAATATGATTTTATGTATACGTAGTTTATCCCGAAAGTGTCCGAAAAATCTATATACGTGGTAAAAATGCCTCAAGATACAAGAAATATTGCACGTAGTCTCAGTAAGCAGTTCAAAGTATGCATTTGGGATATCACATACATCTTCCAGCGTCTTATTCACTTTTCAAAGTATTCTACAAAGTCCTGTTTTGCAATCGCAATTGTAGCATAATGTTCCTTCTTCTCTGGTATCAGTAGCCGCCTTGCACTTCATATAAATATCATTAACAAAATTTCACAGGAAATATCTAAAGATATTTTTTAAAAAGTACAATGCGGAGGTCCCCGGTCCCCGGCCGTGTGAGAAGCTTGAAATACACGAACTATCGTTGCTATATATTTCGTAATGTCAACGTCCATTACGGAGAAGCACCAGAGTGAGACTAAATTCGTGACTGGCACAATCGGTGGAGGGCAGGAGTAGTAACGATTGCTACAGAAAGTTCGTAACACTTGCATTCTCTGTAGTAGCCAAGCGTAGCTGGCTGGATTTTCTAGTTGCTTTAGTATTTGGAATTCCCAGCTCTTCTTTTAGTTTTCGGTTTGTTAATTCCTGATTCTTGTTGATTGTACCCGTACACATTCAAAATTATCTAGTGTTTTGCTTGTTGCTGGTTTTCAGAACATGGGTTACTTTCAACCACCACTGGAGAAAAATCAACTATGATTACTGAATCACTTTTGTTAGATAAGCAAATTTTCCAGATTTTCACACACATAAAGGAGCTTTACTTTCTTCAGAATATTAATCTATAATCCCTTTTATTCTACAGTGTAGCAACTTTTTTAGTCGAGAAGTAAGTGGCTAATATTCACGTTAAAACAAGCAAACATAAGCGTGTTCCATCACTTCCAAAAGTTTATTTTGATCATAAAATAGAACATTTTCCAACGCTGAGCGGTCCAGATGCGTAACATGTACTTATGATAATTAACGTTTATAAGGTACTACTCACAATTTTTTTTAATGGTGTCATCGAAATAAATCTTTCTCTTGTAAAATTTCTTATAATTGCACCACTAAAGCAGTGTTAGAAAATTATTTAATCGAAAATATGCCATATCTTAATACAGTTCCCGCTTGGCTTTCACCGAGTAAGGTCGTACCAATATCGGAGAGGTTAAAGCGCAAGACAAGTTAAGCCTCAGGTTCGGGTGATTATAAGTAAGTGTAAAATTAATCTGAAAGAGTACAACTTTATTAATCCTAATGAGCTTTCTTTACGGCTTTAATTCACCTTATAGTAACCAGTATGACCTAACGCATTACCTGCTCAAATTCCATATTATCTTGCGACGCAATCTTACACACAAATGCCAATTAATCCCTAACCAACTTATGGTGAATTCAATCCTAGTCCACAATTAAATAATAATTCCCAGCAAATTCCATTTGATAGACAGCTTTTAACTATAAAATATGATAAACTCAATACCCACAATAAATACGCCTCATAACGATAATATATATCTACGATAGCGATGGTAACCAACTAAGCGACCTCAGCATGAACGATAAATCTTGAAAAAAAAAAGAAAAAAGAGAAGAGCAGTACTGACCATCAAGTTAATATTAACGAAACAACAAACATAACAACTGCAAATAGATTTGCATCTCTGCAAAACAAAACTACTTCAGACACCACAAATTCAACTAAAATACTCTTAATATACTTAAACCTTTGCCAATTTACATTTACGCTGTAATAGACTTTAACAAGATGGTCTAAAACCTATCCATACTCACTGAAGATGAAACATATAAATGTAAAGCATTACCAAACGATGTAGTCAAAATAAACGCAAGATCTTCTCAAACATATAGGAAACTGATGACACTTAAACGATGACAAAATAATCCACCATGCATATCAAATGAAACAAGATCGTTATTACAGAGAAGTCATCTGTTACCTTCATTACTCGATAGCTACCACTAAAAATTAAAGAAGAAGTTGAAGCGAAAGATCATAAGATCCGCAATATCACAAATATTAAGCACAGAATTAACAAATCACCTCTCATGTTATTCTACATAAAGATATTTACTATCTGCAATACCTACGCAACATAAGAATTCAAGTAGAGCCACCCAATAAAAAGAAAAATATCATACAGTATACAAGGCATCAAATGCATGAACATTCCAAGTTGTATTGCACTAGACTATACAAATATGTTAAATTCAGAGGTCTACATAACTCAACATGTCAAAAATCTAATAATACACCATTAAGTATGCACTCTGTGAAGGCAATTATACCACCAACTATAAAGAGTTGCCCAGTTTATAGAGACCTGCAAAACGCCAGAGGCAAGCCCGATGTCGTTCATTGCAAAATACACAGCAGGCTCAGCTTTCTGAACACAACTTTAAATTTGCACGTGGAATAATCCCGCAAAACCAACAATTAAATCTAGAAAGTCGGCTCAGTACCTTCCTTAACACACTTAAATCTATGTTATTCCAAATCATCAATATGCTACCCTAAATAATTAATGGGCCTCTATTCACTACGCATTGCTTCGTGAAACTCAAATGGGCTGAATAACCATAAAATAGAAATAATTTCTTACAATATAATTGATGTGCTTCTAATCTTTGAGACACGCTTTACTGGTAGGTTAGTATTCCGCATACCACAATATACCGTATATAATAATAATGACCCTAACGAGGAGACCACGGCAGAACTGCAATTGTCATTCGCAACACAATATCACACGATGTAGTGCGTGCTCACCAAACCAATCAAATACAAATTACCATAGTTTGGATATACTTGCGATCATTCTCACTTGATATAGCTGCATTATATAGTCCATTCAAACATACAATCACAACAGAAGGCCATTTGACTTTCTTTCAACAGCTTGGAAACAAATTTATAATTGGAGGCAACTGGAACACCAAAAAGGGCAGAAACCTATTACGAGCCATCAATAACCAGAACAAGGCGACAAGGCGCCGACGTCGCGATGATTATTCCCAGCTCTATGCTCGAACTCAAGTCGTATTACTGGAATCTTTCGATCCATCTTGCTACTTGGCCTTTTGGATTTGTAAAGTTCAAGAGCAACTCCAGTACAGCATGAGCAATCCTCAAAATAAACCTTCTGCTATACAAATATTTATAAAAGTGCTCTCCATTAACCTTTCAAAGATCGAAGAGGCGTTACAAACTCCAAATGGCATCACCGTCCTTCTTCTTAACACCATAGCCAAGTCCACGGGCTTATAAAAGGTGTCCCAAAATTAACGCAAGATTTGAATTAAATAAAAACGCAGTTTTTAGTCTTTTGATTGTAATTTTTTTATTGAATCATAAAGTACATAGGTTAGGGTTATTTATGGAATAACACAACGGGCAAATGGCCTCCACGGCTTTGCATACACATACGCACTAGTTTGTCGAAATTTTCCATGACCATTCTGCATAAATGTGGCTGAATTTCGTTGTTGCAACATTGAATCTCCTCCTTTAATGCACGCGTGGTTGTGGGCTTGTTGACATAGACCTGTGATTTTAAATAACCCCATAAAAAGAAATCTAATGGTGTTAAATCACACGATCTAGGGGCGAATTCTGATCACCGAAACGAGAGAGTACACGACCTGGAAATGTCTCATGCAGTAATTGAAGTGTTTCGCGGGCTGTATGGCATGTGGCACCGTCTTGTTGAAACCACATATTGGCCACATCAGTATCATCCAATTTCGGCAAAAAGAACTGTGTTATCATGTCGCGATATCGAGCATCAGTAACAGTCACTGCTAGACCAGCCTCATTTTCAAAAAAGTATGGTCCAATTATGCCTCCAACCCATAATCCACACCAAACAGTGACACGTTGTGGATGCATTTGTTTTTCGACAATCACATGTGGGTTCTCAGAACCCCAAAAGCGGCAATTTTGGCGATTAACAAACCCATCAAGGTGAAAATGTGTTTCGTCGCTTAGGATGATTTTGCTCGAAAAATCAGCATCAATTTGTTGATGCTCAATAATCCATTCAACAAACTCTCTTCGCTGTGCATAGTCATTAGGCTTCAGTTGTTGTGTTAATTGAATTTTGTAAGCATGGAGACACAGATCTTTAGTGAGTATATGCTGTAGAGAGCTTCTTGAAATTTGCAATTCTTGTCCACGACGCCGAATTGAGGTTCTTGGATTGTCACCGACACTCTCAGGCACTGCTTCGATGTTGACATTTGAACGGCTTGTTTTTGGACGACCAGTGTGTTTGGCGTCTCCAACGGATCCTGTCTCTCGGAATTTTTCAATTAATCTCTTCACAGTTGACGAAATTAAAACACTATTCCGACCATATTTTGTTTGAAATTTTCGAACAGCGGCCGCCTAGCTTTCATTATTTTTGAAATATTGTTCAATAATGAAGACACGTTGTTCTATAGTGTAACGCTCCATTTTTACTAACTCTAAACTGTCAGCTGTCGATTTGTTTTTGTTTTAGGGTTGTCAACACTTTACTGCATAAATGACGGCAAAGTTAAATCTTGCGTTAATTCTGGGACACCCTTTAGAAGGTTCAATTACACCATCCTTTTCCATATCTGAAATTATCTCCTCTCTTTTGGCTAGTGGAAATCGTCTTAATTCTTCTGCCTGATCTTGGCTGGATGCCAAACAAATCGGTAACATATTTAACCACAATATTTAACGCATAAGTACATGCGAATTGGATATTTCCTCACAATTTGAAAACATGCAACAATACCAATATTCCTTAAGCCCTGAAAACAGCATCATTACAAAACAATTAGTCTTCTATTCACCGTATCGAAACTTTCAGAGCGAATTATCCAGATCCCAACAAATAAGTTCTTAGATGAAAACAATACTCTTCCACGATTCCAGTTCTGATTTAAAAATTATCACTCCACCAACCACTAGATGTTACATGGATTAATATATAAACTAAAAACCTTGCACGTACCAGCATGCTTGCTGAAGACTATTAAATCATTCCTCATAGACAGAACATTCCAAGTGATAATCAATGCTTGCACCTCCTCAACACACAACATCAATGCTGCAGTCCTCAAGGTTTGATTTTGGGCCCCATATTATTTAACATTTTCAAGTTTAACGTTTTACAACTAATTAATGCAAATATCGCTATATATGCCGACGATAGAGAGCTAATCACGTAAGATTCTAATATTAGGTAGCACTGAAACTCTAGAAGAGCGTGAATCAATTAGTTTTCTACTACCAGAAATGGCATACAAAGTTATTCCCGATAAGTGCGAAGCAGAAATTTTTACTCTTCGCTGGCCCTTAGATCCACCGACAATAGCAATCAGCAATGTACCTAGACTCTGGAACCTCAAAGATAACGCCATCAAATATCTTGGAATTTACCTAGATCGAAGATTAAGCTAGAGCTTTCACATTAATAAGAAATTATTTTAATCATATGCAAAAATTGCCTAAGGTCCAATGTGGCAACCTCATCTACACGTCAATAATTAGACCAATATTTACTTCTAGATGCTGCGTCTAGTATGCAACATCCAAAACCAATCTTAATGAACTTCAAGTAATACAAAACAAGGTACTGCGTATTATAATGAACGCACAATTGTTCGTAAAAAATTCTCAGCTGCATAGAGAAACAGGCATCCCCCTAATCAAATAAGTAAAAAAAATTATCAGGCCATAAATAGGTGCAGCGGAACTACAACGTAAGCCAAAAACAAATACACTTCAAGCTAAAAAGGAAACTACCAATATATTTAATGAACAGTAATTTAGCCCGCTATTAAGTATTATTAACTCAATATATTATTTATGTGATTTACATGTTTAAAAGCTAATAGTAATGCAAGTGATGTACAAACCCCGATAGTAATATCAAAGTTACATATTATTTTTAAATTTAACAGCGTCGTGTATAACACATAGCGCTGATCTGGCATTAATTGTTAATGCGTTGAAATGTCATCTTTAAGCATACGTATACAAATCGTGCTAACGCAAAAAATAAACAATAGGGATCAAGATTAACTTTACCCTAAGGTAGGGAGCTACTCAAAGCTATGAATGAAAATCACTTAAACTGCGTATCAACTGAAGAACCTACCTACTAGCTACAGATCTTAACAGAATTTTTGGTTCCTTGATTTTTGCATCACAAAAGGAATAGCAACAAGCAATATTAATGCTACTTAATTGTTCACGGTTCATTCGTAATTATCAAATGCAGTAGCAGAGCGTTGAAAACACCAAAACCTGGTTTATTTCACAATAAAACCGCTAACTGGAATAGATACAGAAAGCTGTTTGATACTAATTTTTATCTAAACATACCTTTAAAAACAGGAAAAGAACGTGCAGAATGCTGTAGAATACATCACTCGCATCATACAATCTTCTGCTTGGGCTACAACTATTAAACACAAAAAAAAGATAAAAGACTGTACACCGCCAGTTAAAAATTGAAAAAAGAAGGCTCGGAAAAACTTGTCAATGTACAAAACACCCAAAAGGCAAAACAAAACTCAACAAGACACCCAAGGAATTTAAATCTTTCCTGGACAATTTAAAAAACCAGGCAATACAAGAATAGCTGACTAGACTAACCGCTACCGAAGATACAAATTACTCGTTATGGAAATCCACTAAAAAAGTTAAAACGACCACAAGCTACAATTCCACCTATCAGACTAGCAAATAGAACTTAGGCAAGAAGTACCAGTGAAAAGGTAACAGCATTTGTAGACCACTTAGCATTTCTCATTTTCTCAGACCTATACTTCAGAACAAGAAAAGCATATTCACGAATTTGTCGAAAAAAATGTCACACCGACACAGATCATCAAACCGTTTAACGTCAAAGAAGTAAAAAAAAATTATAAAAAGGCTAAAGATAAATAAAGTCCCCGGGTACAATTTAATCACTGCCAAAACGCTGAAGGAACTACCAGAAAAAGGTGTGAAAATTATAATATATGTAATGCCATTCTAAGGCTAAATTGCTTCCCACAATAGAAATTAGTGCACGTAATTCTAATCCCAAAACCAGGAAAGAAGTCGGAAGAAACTACGGCCTATCAGTCTTCTTCCAGTCATAGTCAAAGTACTAGTAATGTAATGGTAAGGCTCTAACGCCCCGCGTGGGAGCACATCTCGCAAACTGAGAAGTTAAGGATCTCATATGCTCGCTCTGTCTGCCCGGTCGTCGCGCACTATCTCTGATGCGGGGCAATGTGGCAAGCACCGCGCCTTAAAAGACCGCCATTATTACCCCTTGTTACTCAGGTACTCAATTATTTTTAGTGACTGAGTAGGCCATCCGTCAGGTATCAGAGAGCTCCGGAAATGAAGCCCGGGTCCGTCCACATCGCAGCCCGCACCTCTGGGGGTAGCCAAAGTACTAGGTAAAGTAATTAAAAAAAAATAAAATCAATCCTCAAGGATAAAAACTTTATACCAGTTCACCAGTTTGGTTTTAGAGAAGGACACGCTACTGTAGAACAAGTACACAGAATCACCACAAAAATTAATCATGACCTACAGCTTAAAAAATCTCTGCTCTGCGGTCTTTCTAGGCGTCTATCAAGCGTTCGAATTACTATAACATTATAAAATCACACCTTAAAAAAATATGGACGACTGTCCCGATCTACCCAATACAATCAGGAGTTCCGCAAGGCAGTATCTTGGGACCCTTTTTATACCTACTGTCTACCGCAAACCTGACATCCATAAGGCAACCGCAGTGTTAGCTTCGCATGACGACCCAAACACAGCTTCTCAAATACTTCAAAGAACCTTATAGAAGATAGAAAACTAGCTTAAGATCTGCCGCATAAAAGTAAAAGAAAGTAAATCAGTTTATGTTACATTACATTTAGGGGAACGGCGGGTAGTATGGGCCAATTGGTAGTTTAACGATTCGCCGGTAGATAGTAGCACTATACACAGTCTAGCCATGCGCAGAGAGTTTGTTTACTAAGCCGTGTCGTTTATGAGTAATCAATCTTTAATTGTGAGCTTTTAGGTTTTTGCCTCTAATAATTTTTACCATCACCCTGAGTCATTACAGGTAAGAATAGATTTATGAAACTAGGGCTATTATTTAGTTTACTCTATTAATATAAGACACTGGTTAGTATAAGACCTCTTACGCTATCCGCCATGTTTTCATATCAATGTGGATCGGGTAGTATGGCCCATGTCAGTTTCGGGTGGTATGGGCCACGTAACTGATTTGTCTTTTGTATGTTTTTAGGACACTATGCCAAAATTTAAAAAAAAACCGAAAGGGAGGGGTCGAGGGGAGTGACCAGGGGATGATATGAAAAAAGCCGTAGAAAGTGTTCTAGAAAATAAACTTTCTGAAAAAGGCTATTTCAAATAAGAAGTCGACTGAAATTAAACTACAGATGGGGTGTTTTAAGGCAACCTTTGAGGGAAAATGTGAAGCTCAGTTAGTAGCTCATATGAAAGGTTTAGACGCGAAACTAATGCCCTTATCCAAATCAGAGTTGTTGAAGCTGGCCTTTGATCTGGCTGCAAAACTAAATGTAAATCACAGATTTAATAAAGAAAAAAAATAGCTGGTAAAGATTTTCACGACAGTTTTATGAAGAGGCGCCCAGAACTGAGCTACAGAAAACAACAATCAACTAGTTTGATGCGGTGTGTAGGGTTTAATAAGCCACAGATCGAAAGATTATTCAGCCAGTTGGAAATTGTCTTAGAAAAACATTCCTTTCGACCCTCCAGAATCTCTGATGTAGACGATACGGGTCATTACACTGAAAGGAAAAAGTCAAGTTGGGAAAATAACTTCAGGAGAGAGAGGGCGCAATGTTACACTTATGTTCTGGATGAGTACAACCGGGCAATTTGTTCCTCCACTTTTTATTTTTCCAAGGAAAAGAATGAATGGCCGTCTCATGATTGGCACTCCAACTTAAAGCATTAGTTTTCCACCTCCTACTGGATGGATGGCGACTGAGGCTGTTCTCAAGTGGCTTGAGCACTTAGTTTCCTTCACAAAGCCCTTCGCAAAATATCAACAAGACAGCTGATCATAGATGGGTATGGTAGCCACAGGACTTAAATGTCACCATGTTTGTTCGTAAAAACCATGTCCACATGTTAAGTTTTCCTCCTCATACTACGCACAAGTTACAGCCTCTAGACAGATCGTTCATGAAGCCATTTGAAAACTGCTACAACACTGCTTGCAGTTTATGGATGAGGGCTAAACCAGAGTCAAGAATCAATAATTATGACATTGCGAAATTAGTGTGTCTAATGGACATTGCTGAAATGGATTTAGATGCACTGGCATTTATCCGACAAACCCAAACATTTTCACTGATTTGGACTTTATAGACAGCGAGATCGCAAACATTCCACAGGCACCGCTTCCTGAACAACTTCTAGGACCTGCTCTTCGAGCTCACCAGCAACCTTGTCAGTCTCTCCTCACCCTGCTCCCAAGGCAAATTCTAAAATCTTTTCTAGAGAGACCATAACTTCCTCCGAAGCAGCAAACTCACCTCTGATTTTGAAAATGTTTTAAAAGAGGTGTCGCGTCTGCCCTCCTGCGGTGAAAAGAAGTTGACGAGCGGGAAAAGATAAGCAGAGAAGAGCGAATTATTGACATCAACGCCAGTGAACAATATGTTGACTAAAAAAATATTTGGAAAACCAAAAAGTTGAACAGACAAATAAAATTTTCAAAACAGAAACAAAAGTTTAAGAAAAAAAAGGAACGAAGCAAAATGTTTGGTTTTGATAGTCCTACACCAGCCACTTCTCAAGATAACGTGGGTGTGGAATGCATTGTATGCGAAGCAACTCATGAAGAAAACTAGATCCAGTGTAAAGCCGTAAAGGCTGGGTACACGAGCTGTGTGCGGACATTGACGACCAGCATTTTTTCTTTTGTGATTTTTGTAAGGTAAAGAAATGAGTTGTAATATATTATACATTAATTTGCACAAGAAAAATATTTTTTTACATTTATAAACTTAATCATTTTGATGTTGCCCATACTATTCGACAATTTTTAAAATGTTTAAAATGTAAGGTTACTAATTGCGTTTTATTTTATATATATTCTTATATATAATATATTCTTAGTACTTGTGAAAAAGGAGTTGAAAAGTTAAATATTTTTTTATTTTCCTTTTTCCTTAAGGGGCCCATACTAATCGCCATTCCCCTACGTTGCGAAAAGAAACGTGTACCCGTCATATTAAACAGCAATTCACAAACAGAATAGCGTTAAATACTTCGGGGTGCATTTAGACCGACAACTTACCTGGAACACCCACATCTGGAAGAAAAGGCTACAATTAGGATTAAAATTGGTTAATCGGCAGAAACTTTCAGCTAACGATAGAAAATAAACTATTACTCTACAAGCGCATAATTAAACGTTTTGGACGTACGGCATCATCCAATTATGTGGATCAGCTAGTAATTCGAATCTCGAAATACTACAAAGATTCCAAAACAAGATTTTAAGAGCAATCGTCAAGGCGCCTTGGTAAGTTCCAAATTGGCTAATTCGACAAGATATTTCTGTACCGACCGTCGGAGAAGAAATAAAAAGACGCAGCATAAAATACCAAGACAGACTTCAAGGTCACTCCAACACTCTGGCAACAAATCTACTACAGAGGACAAACACTCAAAGATTAAAAAGATCTTGGAGAGGCAGGCGTGTAAATAGCCGCTCTCGTGATGCGGTGTGGAAACGTAGTACGGCCCGTATTGGAAGGTCAGCCGATAAGGCCAAAATCGTCCCTTAAACGGCCGTCGCGTAAGCGGATGGGGGCGGCTACCGATATCAACCAACGAGTAATGCCAAATCGCTCACCTGAATCGGCTTCTGCTTCGTAGGCGATGGTTCCTCGGTGGCCACCTTGCCGCGCTGCGGATCTGGTATTTGCGGGACGATAAGCACGACCAAATTGGCCGCGCTGCGGAACTTATATATGCGGGGTATTAAGACACGACCGAATTGGCCGAGCTGCGGTGCGTGAATATTTGCGGGGTGTTGAGACACGACCAAATTGGCCGAGCTGCGGAGCGTGTATATGTCGACTGAGCAAAAGCCCATGCCGTTCTGTGTGCGATGGCAAAACGTGGCAGATATCAAAGGCCCGCATGCCGCCGCGATATAAAGCGGTTCAAGGGCGAAAAGGCCGCTACACCAAATCTGATCCATTAAACTTGCCAGCTATATTTAATTAGTTGTACGCTTGTCTGTATTTATATTTCAATTTTGTTTGTAATTAATAATTATATTTGCCTGCTATAAAATATTAGTTAAATTTAGTTATCTCAGGAAAGAGTATTTTTATTTAAAAGCTTTCTTGCATGTTACAGTTCATTGTTATCTATTTACTGAATGTTATTAATGTAACAGAATGTAAATTTTTCATAGTAATAAAAAAAATCGGGAGTTTTTTATAACTGTAACGTATTCAGACATTTCCCAATGCCATCTAGAGAAAATCGGCTCAAACTTTTCGAATGATGCAATACAAAGGTAAATATTTATGAGTAACATAATACTTAAACATCCACAATCAAGTAATAAAACATTATTTATTTAACTCAAGTTACCAAAATATTTTTAACGTAAATTACAAATTAACATTTCAAAATAGAAAAAACAACGAATACTTGGCAAGCAACGACTTTTATCAGAGTTTTATTGAAAGGATTTTGTTTGAAAGAATGGTAACCGGCAGATAAATCCTCTGGCAGAAGCATCTCTGTGGCTGTTTAAGTTGCCACGTCACGAACACACAAATGGAAATGTATAAAATAGGACCAATAAGTTCTGTGCAACGGAACAAGGCCGCTAAACAAGCATGGGAAATAGCAGTTGTTTTGAATCCTGGCAAATCCAAAAAAGCTGGTTATAGTATGAATAACGTTTGTAGGGTATGAAGTCATTTTCTATATATTTCAGCAGTGTCTACGTGCCTGTACTGTTTCCAAACCCGCCGTTTATAACAAAAGGGTCTTACACGATCGCGTTGCTGAAAGAATAAGGACTTAGAACTATTATTGCTGATGTTCAAAAAAATTGCAATTATTAGCAATTTTAAACTAAAATTCTGTTCATTTCTTTAGTCACTAATGTATTGGTTTTTATGGTGTTAACGACTTTTATTTTTATTTTGAAAAATCGAAAGGGAAAAAACTAAACAAAACAAAATCGGCAAGCATGTTATTACTAAAACATATTTATACTGGGGTCCCAAAAAAAGTTTCGATTCGACTGGCTCATTGCATGAACAGAACGAACCAAAGGGGCGTAGGGCGCATGTCGATCGGTAGTAGGGCTATGGAGCGTTTCTCGGAAGCGTTTTGTGTGCCAGAATTTTACAAAAACAATTATTCGGCGTAGGTTCGAAGAACTATGGATAAACCTAAGTCGGGACGACCAAGATCATCAAGAACTGACGAAAACGTAGAGAGTATACAACAATCTGTTCGCGAGTCTCCTGACCTATCTATTCGGAAACGGGCAAGTGTTCTAAATGTGCCTAGACCATCATCACACCGCATTTGCACCCTTATAAAATTCAATTTATGCAAAAATTAAATTCCAAAGCTTCCAGTTAGAAGCTTCAATTCGTTAACCGTGTAACTGAGCATTTCCATTCATTCAACAACATTTTATTTTCGGATAAGCTACATTTTTATCCCAAAGACCACGTTAACAAACAAAATTGTCATTATTGGAGTGCTACGAACCTACAATGCAAGCATGAGAAACCCCTTCATTCACCAAAAGTGACTGTATGGACTGCAATGTCAGCGCGGGGAAAATTCAGCCCGTACTTCTTTAAAGATAAAAGAGGTCGCGCGTTAGAGTGTTATGTGGAGATGCTGAACAATTTCTTGGTACTTGAACAGCAAAATTTTCCTAGCTATAATCAAAGAACATGGTTCCAGCAGGTTGGAGCAACATCGCATCTTCCAGAAGAGGTGGTATAAACTAGCCTTCGCGCAGCCTTGATTTGACTCCTATGGGGTTTTCTTGTAGGAATATCTTAAATCAAGAGTATATAGCAGCAATTTGGGCTATGTGGTTCAACTGAAAAAAATATCCATCAAGAAATAGGAGCCATTACGGAGACTATGTGCCGCGCAGAACTCAGACATTTTGCTTTTCGTTTAAAAGAGTATCGCGAATATGCAGGATCACATTTAGATGACATTACTTTGTCTGTATTTTAAAAACAAATAAGTTTTTTTTAAATAAATGTCTCCTTTGTTTTTCATAACTACCTCAAGAAGATACTTTCTTTTGGGACACCTTGTGTATCTTTTGATTCAACTCCCAGCAATCCCATAGAGGTAGTAAAATATAAAAATATTTTTTTTGCATTTCGAATCTTTATTAAATAATTTAAATTAATCAAATTAGTTTTGCCATGTTTTAATAGATTAAAAGCTATATTGTCACCTTCTATCAATTTTGACGATTCCAAAAGCTTTCACGATAAACATTTACATCGATCTGTTACTATTTCTATGTACTGCATTCATCAACCCCATCGATAGATGTATTTAAACACTAGTTTATTTTAATGAACAAAATTATTCTGTAGCCGCCCAAGTCGAAAAATAAAATACATGTATAAATTCAAATTTAATAACTAAATACTAATACAGATTTTTGACTGAATTCATTTTATTTATACTAAATAAAACTATAAAACATAATAATGAAAACGTCGATGAAGGAGATCCGAGACAAATTAGACAAGATGGAAGCCAGAGATCAAGTAACTGAAAAAAGAGAAATGAGAATAGAATAAAAAATAGATAATGTACAATCAGCCAGCAAAACTCAAAAATCAAAATGGAAAATCAAGAAAGAAAATGAGAGAACGAAGAGCTAAAAGAAAAGATTCTTATGTGCAAAAATAAATGTGTGAAAAAACTGTTAAGGGAGTTAGTAATACCTTATTGCTTAATAATTACATCTATGTGAACGTATCCCCCCTGTACAACGCTGTTTCTATACCTTGGAACGCCTCTAAAACTGTATCCAAGCCCAGATGTTTCTTCGTTCACGTATAACCAACTACCGTCGGAACCAAAAATCTAGCCTGAGCTATCTGAATCATTTCCATTCTTAAGCAACCAACTGCATCGAAAGGACCGACGGTTCGTTGCCCACATGCGCCCAACAACTGACAGGACGAAATACCGACATGATTCCGTCCGACCACCTGGGCCACTTCCAACCACATACCTTCCAAATGTCTCCTAGTTCAATCAGCCGTTCAAAATGCCTACAGATGCAAAATAAAAAATATAAATACTAAAAAAATTGGGGGGAAAATCCTAATAATAAGAAGTATTGTGTTATTAGTTCTCAGGTTGTTAAGTACCACCAAAATCTGGGACTTGCTTTGATCAGACAAGGACACGATAAACCCACAGGACACACAAAAGTTATGGGCACAACCAAATATCTAAGAAATAGAAACTGGAGATTAGTGAAAACTTCCCCAAGGAAATACGGATGCAAAAAACACTTATTAGAGCACATGAAAGTGGTAAGCAACTGTATAGAGGTACAAAATAAGTTCACTGTAAACGGAACAACATATAATATAGAAAGGATAGAACTATGGAAAACAAGAACAAGAAGATAAGACTGTTCCTCCATAACTCTATTGTTCTTCTCTTGAATCTCCTTTACTAGCTCTTACGTTTTTCCAAGCACTAATAATGTCTTCACATTCCATGGTCGAATTATAATTCTTCGATTCTAGAATCTTTGTCGTTTTCTCGTTACTTTTATTCATGCTTTATTGATGTCCTTTAACTTTGGTGGTTTTCTTTTTCTAGTTTTTTGATTTTCTCTTTGTTGCGTTATTTTTAAAATATTTTCTTTATATTGTTCTTCCTCCTCTGAGAATCTTTATATTATTGTTCTTTTGTTTTCCTTATTTATTTGCTACTATCCCTTTATCTCTTCTATGGTGTATCCTGTTTCCTTTACCACTAACTTATTGTATTTTACTCTTACCATGTAACTTGCCTTTCTTACAACTTTCAAGGTTTTTCTATTCCAGTATTTCTTGGGATAATCTTTATTTACGAATATTTTCGTTCCTTTTCGTTTGTTGTTATTCAATCTTAATTCTTTGATTTCTATTTACCAATTCTATTGGTATTGGTCTTAGTCCATTGTTATTTAATTTTCCAGTTCTTCAAATTTCTTCTACACATTCTTAAACTCCCTATTTTATTCATTTTCTTTTACAACTTTCTTCTGTAATACTCGCGTGCTCATCTGTCGTTTCCTCTATTCCATGGATAACTAAGTTTTTCCTCTTATTTCTCTCAATTTTTTAGTTTTATTCCCTATCCCCTTTCAGTTCTACGTTTTCTTGGCTAATGTTTATATTTTCTTTTTTTAATTTCTGTTGCGTTTCCTTGTAAATTCCCTATTTTTTCTCTGTTCTTGTTTGGTTTTCTTCCATGCAGTCTAGTTTCTTTATTTCTTTAAAAAGTTCTTCCATTTTTTATTTCTTTACGTATATTACTTTTTCGCTATATCCTTAGTGTATGCTATATAGTTCGAGGCTTACTATTTGAACTTTCAATCTCCAACACGTGCACGAGCTAATTAATAATGCCACATCAGACAAAACTCACCTTGCTCTGGACCTGTTCTATTTATGTTCAATGTTTGAAAATGCGGCTCTACTGTCATCACAGATGTTGATATAATCACTAGTATCTCTATATCACGATTCGTCTGTCTTCATACTTCAAATTAATTAAAATATCATGTTTTACATTAGGACAAGTTTTCATTTCATCTTTTAATAGATATGTACAGTTTCAGTCTAGTGGGGAATTTCGTTTCTACTTTGCTAAATCAACCTTGCTATCTTTAATGATTCCATATTTTTTTTTTTGAATTGATAAAATCATAGACTTATGAATATTAATGTTATACCCATTAGCCAACTTTGAAATTAATATACGCGGTGTGTCTAAAAAGTTAGGTAAATACACCTGAATCTGTATCGTACTGTCACAGTGCAATGAAGCAACATCTTAACATGAAATTCTGCTACAAATTGGAGAAAACAGCAAAGATGCATGAAATGTTGGCGTGACCGGGAAGAAACGACCGAGGATGGGCCACATTTGAGTCAGTTGTCAACAAGCAAAAGCCCATACATGATTAAGAGAGTGCAACACATGCTAGCACAAGATCACCGACTGACAATTGATTGCAGAGGAATGAATCCATGAAGATTTGGGCAATTATAAAATCTGTTCCCAGTTTATGCCACGCAAGCTGACAGACGACCAGAAAGGAAACTGATGGAAACCTGTGATTAGCTCAGCATGGCATAACTGTTCTTGATCATCCACCATACTCCCCTGATGTGTCATGAAACGCGCGTTTTAAGCGCTGAAAGTTTCCAGCAACCTTGTCAAAGGTGTGTTGTATTGCAAGATTATTTTGAAAGCCAATAAATGTAATTTGTTTATATCTTTTTTCTTTGTTCTTTGATACCATTCACTGAACTTTTTTAGACACACCACACTTAATTTGCAACAATTCCTTAATTTTTTTCTATATTCCAAAAAGCAATTTAAAATAACAGGGACATTTCTTATCTAATTTTCAGCTAAAATTATGTTACAAAGAAATATCTAAAAAGCAGCCAATAGGGGTAAAGGTCTTTGCTAATAAAATCATTCACTATTATGGCAATAGAATATTTGATCCCATTTTTATTTAATCAATCAGCAAGGCATGCTTCTAAGTTTCTGGCTATAACTTCTTAAGCACCATTTGTATTTGCCAGTCCCTTTCATCATTACAGATAGTTGGACAAAGAATATGTCTAGTTAAAAAGTTTTCCATGTTAATAAATCCATAAAGATTAAAGTTTATGAAACAATTTTGGGCAATTCAACAATGAAGAGAAACCTACATATACTAACACCATAGCAACACTTGTCTCTAGTAATTAATAACCAAATAATCTAGAAATAAAGGTCCAACCAGCCAACTCGCTCATAAAAGCAAAATTGCAGCAAATGAAAGTCACAACTTGTACACATTTATTTCAAAACCACGCAAATGGTTACAAAATGAGTACAAGTCCACATTAAAATAAAAAATCCGTTATTGCTATGCATAATAAAATAAACTATGTCATTGACGCTTTTCTACTTAACCTACAACAACAAACTAAGCTCAATCAAAAATGCAGTACGAGTGAGCATCTCAGGGACGCAACAGAGACTGGGTGGCCATCTGCAGCATTCTCATGTTCCTCATGCATTTGTGTGAGGGATTTGCCGATATAAAGTTGTTCAGTTTCTGCAGGAGCTCGCCCAGAACGACAGGCATGTGCTCACGTGTCAATGTATTTGATGGTTCTAAATTTAACACAGCTTCTTCTAAATACCTAGAAAACATCGTTTACATATACATTTTTAGCTTTTACCAATGCATACTTATGTTTGAGCTCAGTGTGGCGACCCAAATCCGCACTCAACTGCTGAATTAGTGACAAAATAACTGGTTGAGGTAATATGCAATTACCTGGCTTGAAAACTTCCTGCGGATTTAGTTTTTCACAGACGTGCATCACCAAACTCAAGTCTGATGCTGAGAGGGCCTGCTGAAAAGCGACATCGAACTGCCCTTTTGCTAACAACTGCTGGATGTGCAATAAATGAACCTACAATGACCACATTAAGTATAATCAGGGGCAGAACATTTAATTTGCAAAATGTACATGTGAATCTAGTATATGAGGTGACGGTGTAACGGCACGTGAGCGAACCGCGTTCATGACACTGTCTTCAAAAATTGCGGCATGATTTTTGAAACCCTGCTTCACCTGATCGCTTACTATGTTGGCTAAAACCATGCCAAGTCTCTCTTGCATGCTGAAACGTACTGTCAATCAACTGAATGGCTCAATGCAGCATAAGAACTACCTCGAAAAGGAAATGCTCAGCTGTTTATCGATTTCCTGTGAAACGCTGCTAGACAGCTTATCCACATTGTCCTTTATGGAGTCCGAAATCGTCTGCATTTGAATGATCGAGTCCTTTTCTTTATCAATGACGCGCCTCTGCCTTTCCATGTATATTTCTATTGAAGACATATCTAAAAATATCCGATTTTAAACAAATGTAAGACTTCAAATTTAATAACCCTGGAATGATTCCACTATTGCTATTTAGTAGCATTGCAATCAAGCACTTACATTCTCGAGTGCCCTTTGTAAATGTATCATTGATCTGTTGGAACATTTGTTTGCAAATTCGTTCTAATGATGGAACAAGTAGAACTAACCATCTCCTTGTAATACTCTTCTAAACTTGGTTTAATTATATTCACTATCGACAGGCTCAATGAATCAACTACAGACTGAAATAAAAATGCATTTGAGTAAATTTGATTACAAAATCGTTTTAAACTTCATGCTATATTAACTATACTGCATTTAAATATAGTACTTGTAAATTACTTGAGACAAATGTGTAAGCACCAGGTTAATGCCTTATAATGAAAATCTAACGCACCTCGCAAAGGTAATGCTTCACCCTGATGAAGGAATTATGACAATTACAAAATACCCGTTTTGAAAGTATGCGGATACAATAAGATAAATACTAGAAGAGAAAAAACTAGAAGGTGGACAAAGGAAGTTAAAGATACAGTACAGGGCAAAAAACAAGCGTGGAAAAAATACATGTACACGAAAGACCTAAAAGACAAAGAAACCTATGATAACAAGAGAAGAAAAGCAAAAGAACAATAAAAAAGGTAAGCACATGGGAAGACTTTGGAATCGAATTAAATGAAAGATATAGAAATAACGAAAATTTTGACATACAATTGAAAGATCGAGAGGAAAAAGGAAAAGGCAGAATCAGAGATTAGAGATAAAAATAACATAGAGTGGAGAAGATGAGGTGGATCCAGAAATAATTAAGTACATTGAAGAGAAACGAATACACAAAAATATGATACCTGAGGAATACCAATACACAAAAAAGGTGATAAGACCCAATCCGACAATTATAGACCAATACGCCTATCACCCGTAGCATACAAAATTTATAAAAAAAAAACTAAAGATACGCATAGAATAAACTAGAAAAGGAACAAACACCATTCAGAGAAAAAAGTCAGACAACAGATAACATATACATAATAAGACAACTGATAGAAAGAAGAATTGAAAAAGGAAAAGAACTCATACTGGCATTTATTGATATAAAAGAAGCTTTTGACTCAATACAAAGACAACTAATAGAAAATCGTTTAGAACTAATAGGCGCACCAAAGAAATTAATACAAGTCACAAACTCCATACAAGAAGATACAAGAGCAAAAGTACAAATAAATGGTAATAGATCAGAACCATTTAATATTAGAAAGGGAATAAAGCAAGGAGATAACTTAAGCCCATAATTGTTTATAATAGTAATGGACAGACTACTGAAAAACACAAGACAAAGAATGGAGAAATTGCAGAAGGACGCAGAAATATGGTACTAATTAGAATGGGTAGCCTGTTATACGCAGATGATTTAGTGCTTATATCAGATAAAAGTAATAAAATGCAAAAGTTGATTAATATTTAGACCGAAGAAATAGAGAAAGATGAAAGTCAATGTAGAAAAAAATAAAATAATGCATATTAATAAGAAAATAGGACAAAATCAAAACAAAATAATGTATAAAAATCAACCTATGGAAGAAGTGACCACAATGGAATATCTGGGAAATATAGAAAACGATGGCAAAATAGATCTCAAAATAACTAACAAAATAAAAAAGCGAACAACTTATATTACACACTAAATAAGACAATTTTTGGGAAAAAAGAAATAAACGAAAAAACCAAGCTGAATATATATATATAATACAATAGTAATCCCAATGATCCTATATGGAAATGAAACCTGGACATTACAACAGAAACACAAGCCAACACTGATTGCAGCAGAAATGAAGTACTTCAGAAAGATAGTGGAAAAAACTAAATTGGATCACATTAGAAATAAGGAAGTCATAAGAAAACTAGAACAACAAGCTATAATACAAAAAAGTAAGAAAATACACTAGAATGGCATGGACATATACAGAGACTAGACAGAAACAGATTAACGAAAAAAGTAGCAAAAGCTAAAGGAACGAAGAAATGAATAAAATAAGAAAGAACCATAAAGGATGGAAGAAATGGGTAAAGAACATGGAACCCCCAAATATCCAACACCGGTAAGGGTATATAGGATACCAGAGAAAGAAGAAGGAAGGCAAAACTAGTTCCAATATTCGAAATGCAATATTGTAACAAAGACAGAACTGGTCTAACTTTCCTTTACTAATAAAATAACTCTCCCAAAACCTATTTGTCCATCACATGCTGAAACTGTGGCTGTTGATTTACTTTGTTCACAATATTTTACCTAATCACAAATCATTAATCAAAAAAGCTTAAAATATCCAGCTTTAAAATATAACCTAGACTGTTCTTATATCTTTATGAATTGTTACAACATCTAAAACCTGTCTATAACCTTACACTTACTCCTAGCTGATTTCAATTACAGATCGGGATCATCCTGAGAAGGACTGATCTTTGAGGTCAAAATCACCATTGTGGAAATGACTAAACTAAAAATGTACTTTGAATTCATTGATGGTACATTTGCCTATGTGGCATAAATGCAACGACTTGATTATTGTTTTAGGTCTCGATTTAAAGTCATTAGTTGAATATGACACTAGCACATAGTTTGAAGATAATGCGCCCAAATATCCACACCACCAAAATAAACTAGATGTATTTAATTGGATAACATAAAAGTTGCAGAGCCAAAATTATTTTCACAGCAATCCAGTAATCCCCAAGAAGACTTACAAAGTTATATCATCCCATCTATTAAATTAAATATATAATAAAACTGGTCCCATTGAAGACAACCAACTCTAAATCCTACTAATAACATAATCCAACTTAAATAACCAAGTACATGTATCAAATTATGGATCAACTTTGAAATGTGCCCTTGTAATTATGTTATAAAAATTGTCAAAACAATAAAAATTCTAACATCCGTAATAACCAAGTTTCCATTCGATATTTCAGTGACACGTGACATCCTGCAACATTTAAGTGAAGTATGCGTTTTAGTAGACAAAGCTTAAATATTTAAAAACTTATTTCAAGCTTATTTAAAATTAAAATGACATTTTGGTGTCACTATAGCCAAACCTTCTATTATTAACATACCAAAACATTTTTTCTGAATTCTACCGTTATCATTCTAAATGGAACTTCGGTAATTTATCAACTGCCAGCAAAATATTTATTTTTATAAAATAACGAAAATCACAAAGCCAATGTTAATGTATGTCCTCAATAAATATGAGTCAAACAACGTCAAAATGGCAAATTATTTGTTACTCTTTACTATTAAGAGTCAAATAATGCATGTTCTTTTCTTCCTCTTTGTTTAAGGAATTGAAAAAATTACTCTACACTTCATAGTTCAATTTCACATATAAAAGACTCAAAGTACTCACTAGAATGGAATAAATAACATTAACACTGAAATTATCAACTGTTAACTAAATGAAAGTCTATATTGGAGCAACTAGTTAGAAAATTGCAAAATATATGAGCTTCTGAAGACAGAAAACGCTAATTTTGATTAATTACTCCAAAACAACCCAGACTACAAAAAGCTTCAAATTTTGATATAAGAAAATTATAGTTTATTAGGGTACACTAATGGGCACAAAAAGTGCCTTTGGTATAATCATTCTTTGTACAAAATTGTTAAAACATGCACTTCAAAATAGAATTTTCCCATTTGAAGAATACTACTTAACATTTGTCATTCATTACATCTATTTTACCATTTACACCATTACAAAAGCGCTAATAAAAAATTGAGTTTTTTTACATATTTAAATTCCTTCTTTACAGAAGATATGTACTATAAATACAGGGAGTCAATAATAAAACTAAAGAAGAGCTGCATTCAACTTTGTAACATAACAAAACTAAAAGAGACGTTTGGAGGGTGCTCTATTTAATAAATTATACTAAAGGGAAAGGAATCTGATCTCTCCAAAATAATTTATCAGAAAGTAAATCTAGTCAACCACTTTTTGATAGACAAAGGCTTCTAGTACACAAACGATGGGACTTTAATCATGTACAGACCATCTTATAGAAGGTATGATTGTATCTAACACATAATAGTACTAAAATTAAAGTAAAATATAGGAACGCTAGCTCAACACCAGTACAACAGAAATTCTCAGACAACAGGGTAGATGAAACTGAATAATGTAAGAAAAAGTCCCTCAAAAATAACAAAGTTCCAAGCCCAAAAACTTGTACATTGCTCCTATACAATTTTTAAACATAAAAATCAAAGTCATTTCTATCATCTCTATCCCAGAAGCCACTTCCAAAATCAATAGAGTTCAACAGTATTGTAAGGTAGCAGTGTACTTGTTAGATTTCGCTACATTTGCACATTGCTCAACTGTAGAACTTTCCTACTGAGTTAACAAGACATGAGCCTCTACGTAATCTCAGTCAAGTAACCCAATTTGCACTCACATCCATAAATTAAGAATCAAAAGGAATTTAGGAAGAGAGAATTGCATAACACATATGTCCTGACTAAAAGGTAGTAATGATGCCAGGGTGGTAATTACTATCAGTACAATAAAAGTTCACATCAGCAACAAAGCAGAAATCACACCTATCTGAGAGTCTAAGAAGGCATGTGTTATTTAGATTGTTACTAATGAATACTACATATACAAATAAATTATGGCACTTCAGACATACTGATGACTTGAGATAGTATTATCCAATAAGCAGTGCTTATTATATAAACAATGAAGAATGTCTATAGAATATAATGTCTGCTCTAGAACACTATTGAAACTAAGTGCCTAAAGGTGATTTTATCAGAGATATCAGAGTAGCTACTGCAGTATAAATTTCCAGGCAAGTTATCATTTGACAACTGAAGAAATATGGCCCGCAAAATGCCAGTCCGCAGAACAGGTGTAAGAAACATTACGTTTGGACTGAAAACTACTATTGCTGTGTATTATTCACAGACAACTCTAAATTCTTTTTGCACAGTGTGCATCTGATGCAGGCAAAAGTAGGTCTAACCAAGAGGACATCTGTGAATGAGATCATTTGAGATGATGGTATATTATGTTGATCATTTACCAGATATACCAGAATGTCATTATTCAACAATATACCTAACTCTAGAGAGCAATGAGAGCCACTTTACATATAATAATGCAAGTCCCTGTAGAGCGATCTTGTGAATCAGTCCATGGAAACAGAAAATGTCCAAGGCATTGAACGGCTACTAAGATTCTCGTATTAATTCCTGTTAGACACATACAGCATATATTGAAAAGACACATTGCAGAACAAAAACCTTGCCCTACTTCTCTTTCAAAAGATATGTGACCTGTTGTTGCAAAAATAGAGCGTCTCTCTCCCGGAACAATTCAATACTCTCAGTCTGCAAAATGCTATATTCTTATATAGTATACATTTCTATCTTTTATGATAATATCTGTATAGTTTTCCATACCCACATTTTATTTCAGCCACAATTGTATTTCTTGTAGTTTTCAGTCATATCACACATCTGTACAACAATTTGGTTCACATTAAATAACTGTATGGAACTTATCATTTATGGACATGAGTGTAAATGATAAATGTGTTAAATAAAACTTGATGCAAAACTTGGTTTACATAACATCCATATGATCATAAATCTTCTAGCAGATGAATATTTTAGGGTTATAAATCATTCTATCACTAATTTATTATTTAACAATTGCTTAGACACAAAAGTTGTGAGAAACAGCGCAAAATGAATAAAAGCATAACTTATAGTGTGATCTAGTTAGCGGGAAGAATTTACTAAGTCTTTTCTATAATCTATTTTAACTTTAATATAAACAAATTCCACCATAATGATATAGTTATGAACATCAGCTGCCTCTTTGTAGGTATTTAAGAAGAATTCAATGGATTTTTGTGGCGTTTTTAAACCAAGGGTAAAAATAGGTTAACTACTATACACCAGAAAAAATAGCAATCCAAATAATGAACTGCACGAGGTGAACCATCTTCCAAAAAAAGAAAAAAGCGTGCTGATTCAATGAAAAGATAAAAACGTCAGTTTTTTAGGTCACAAGAGGAATACTTCAGAATGATTACCTTGAGAAGGGGAAAACCAATACTGAAGAATACATGCAACACTTTATAGGCTAGAAAAAGAATTTTATCAAATGAAGAGGTAACACAAAACAAAAAATTTGTGTTATCAAATCACGCTCATATTTGACAAAACTTATTTTTCACAACACAAAATGTTAAAGTTCTTAAATACAAAGTTCATCCATAACAGAAAAGTAAAAATAATATTGCAACTAGAAATAAAATCCACTATCCTGTAACATGTCAAAAACTTTGTCAAAGAACCTAAATATTGTAAAAAAAAATTATCAAATCAATCATCACAATAAGAGATAAGTACATTAAACGACCCTATCATAGGCAAGGTAGAAATAACCAAGAGCAACAGATTGCTGTAGCAAGAGCACACCCAAAAGTTGAAATCAGGTTTGCAAGTAAAGGAAATAAGGAAGGGCGATTTCGGAGGAACATTCTCACAAACCACAAAGAAAATAAAAAATAATCTAGCAAAAATGTTAATGGCCTAAGAGATAAAAGATCAAAATACATAAAAAAACATTTAAGGCCAAAGAAAACTGCTAGAACTGCAAAAAATGAGCAACTTCTTAAAAGTTTGAATTATAAGTAATACAAGTATACTTTTTTAAGAGTGAATAAATTCAAATCAACGAAAACATTAACATTTTTTTTCAGTTTAACTGAAAGATAAATGACAAAAAGTTACTTAAGTCAATGCAACTTACCTTGCTTGTAATTAATTTGCATATGTTATCTTTCAATAAATGGTCATTAGAGTTGATCTTCTGTGAGTATTCTACAAGTAGCTGGTGCTTCATGCTCTCAAGAGTGTTAAGGATCGACGGTAACACAACATTCTTCATCTCATGACTAATAATCATCTGTAACTTTTCAGATACTTTGGCCTGCTGAATCTGGCTGCGAGACAGTGCTAACTCCAGTTCTTTATTAAACAACCCGTGCAACTCATCCTTAAAACTACCCTTGAGGTCCATGCTTAACGTCTTCATTTCATGTACTAATTTTTGCATTTGAGCATTTTGCTCCCGCACCAGGTTCTCCAGACCGTTTACACGAATGTTAAGCTGCTGCAGCTGGGCAGAATCTGAGCAGCTTTCCGGTACCACAGCTTCCGCAGCAGCTGCCTTGCGAGTCTCTTCCTTCACAATCTCATTAGCTTTAATAATAGGAATATTGGGCCACACCACTTCAGTATTGTTCTCCACAAACATCAAATTGTCTGCTTGTGTTTCAATATCCGTGCTTTCGATCTTGCTTAAGGTGTCAAAGTATTCCTGGTTATTCTTAAACAAAATCTCTTGCACCTCACGGCTTGGGCTCGAACCTGCACTGGCAAAATTGTCTTTTTGGGGACGCCCATCGAACTGCAGCACGATATTCTCAGAGTCCATGATATTTTCAACTTTCTTCTCAGTGGACGTGTTCTTTTCAGATTTCAAGTTAACAGGTGATGCAAGTTCACTACTGTGGGAATTTCTCTTGTTATTTGGACTGGTTGTATGTACAGGTGAACTGAATGCATCAGGCGTCATTAATGTTAATGATGACTGTGTATTTTGCTGTTGAATGAGATAATTCACTGAAGATTGTAAATCATTCAGTTTTGGCATTTCGTTCTTTCCCGCCTCGTTCTCCTGTTCATCATCAGTCTTGTTATCATTTAAGTTTATCAAAGTATCAGTTGTGTTGTCCATGGCAAATAATTTCTCACGATTTGCTGACAGGAGACTTTCTGGCTGAAATGTAATAGTGCACTCCTGAAGCCTCTTGGGTTGTATCACATACATTTTTATCACAATAGCAGCAATGTTTGTTTCGTCTTCATTCGCTTCACATAGACACAAGTCATCTGAGCTACTGGTATATCGAAATTTGCGAACGTCCGCACTAGTAATACTGAAACTTAAAATAGGAGCTGGCAACAGAAATTCTGATATGGACGACACAGTGGCCACGCGCTCGGAGTCGTTCTTCTCCATCTGCAGCACATAAAGAATTCTATTATTAATGTCCGACAACAGCAAGTACTGCCCCGTCATGTCCAGACGTGCTTTCAGATGTAATTGAGTTACGGGCGAATTTGGGTTCACCACAAAATTGATGGTTTGCAAGCAGCTCCATGATTCGCAGGACCAAATCTTTAATTCTGAATTGTGGTTGGAGCCAGTCACAGCAAACTTCCAAAATCTGGAACTGGCAAATGAGCGCCCATGAATTTCCCAAATTGAGCCTAACAATTTAGCCTGGCTACTTACTCAGGCCCGTACGTGTGCACATTGTCCAAGAAGAGGAGGCAAGAAAGCGGGGCTTCTCCGTGCGGAACCCACTCGTGCAAGCACCGGGGTTTTTCATTGTCCGCCATATAAACCTGAAACAAATTGATTGTAGAATCATTTCACAAATCTCAAAGTGTTATTAACTTGCAGTTATGTGCTGTATACCTAAACTTTTTACTCTTTTTGTATAACAATCATATATCTACTAATACAGCTTTTGAAGAGGGAATTTCAAATATATGACGACTATTTTAAAAATCAGTTCCTATTTAATTGATAAAAGTATAATAATTTCATTAAAAATATATACCAACATGAGAAAAGCCTTATACTGTATACAGTTAATTATTTTATCTTTTTTTCATACAATGTAAAGTTCCAAATTTATGGAAACCTTCAAAATCAATGTGGATTCAAGAACCTCAAATCCTAATAACTTCCAACATTATAGAAAGGGGACTTCATCCTCGGAGTGGTGTGAAAGTCAGTGAACTTGATTATTCGTCTGCATTAAATTCGTAAAAACGAAAGGTGCAGTGAAAATTAATTGCAATGAAATAGTAAATAGCAAAGTGGAACAGATAATCTTATATCAAGGGTATAGTAAAAAATCATTAAAATGCCATAAATAACTAATAAAATAAATGCGTTGGTATATACAAGGAGTAAGATTAAAACCAAAGGTCATTTTAAAAGTGATATTGTGACGTTTAGTAATAAACAGCAGAAATAAGGAAAAATAAAAATTTGCATCAGAGGTGGTTCGCCTAAATAAAGGATTATATCAGACGAATATTCAACTGAGGAAGGAGTGAGAATTATAAGAAATTGAAGGATATGGAAGGGATCTTTAGTAGAAATAAAAGAACACCCAATAAATATAAAAACAAAAATTAGGACAGCAAAATGAAAAAAATAATAGACATGGTGTAAAATTTATCAGGAGAAATGAAAGAATTGAGGGAAGAACGGAAAAATGCGGAAAAATAAGAGGAAAATCACAAAATAAAACAAGGGAATACAATCCTGAAAAAATAGAGGAAGTAGGAAACAAAATAGATATGATCGAGAAAGAAAAGAGAAGAAATAATATGGTTATTAAGGGTTTAGACATAGAAGACCAAGATCACAACAAACTAAAAACATGTTGGAAAACTTCATAAAAAATATTTTACAAGTGAAAATGTAGTTCAAAAGTGCAAAGAACATAAATAAAAAAGTATGCTAATGGATTTTAAAAACACAACAGACATGGTGAATTTAATGAGAAACAAAGTAAGCTAAAACATTAAGAAAATGAAAATATTCATAAATGACAATATAAGAAAGAAGAAAACTTAATTCAAGGAAAGATAAAAATCGAAGTCAATGAAGAAAAAGTAGAGCGAAAAAGAGTGAAGATAGGATTTCAGAAATTAAGTGTTAATAAGGAGGAGTAGAAATGGGATGTATATGAAAACCGTCTTATGAAAATAGCAAGACCAAAAAAATCTAGGATAAGAAAATGTTGACGTTGGTAATAGAAAAGGACACAAATCTTATAGATATTATTACTAAAGTGAATATAAATAGAAATAATAATACTTAAAAAGGAAAATTAATAATAGTGAAAGTGTATCAACTATGAGGACATGGAATATACAAAGCTTGAGTAGAAGAAAAGAATAATTGATTAGAGAATTCGGGAAATCAAAAATAATATTAATTGTAAATACAGAAACAAAAATAAAAGGTGGAGGAGTAAGGTTATTGAAAGAGAATATGTTAATCCACTGTGACATAAAAAGTAAACTGAGAGAGTAGAGGAGGAAGTGACAATACTCATACATGAAAATTGAAAGGATAAAATAATAAATTGGGAATGTAAGCTCCAGAATACTGAAAGTGGAATTAGAGATAACTACAAATGACAGACTGGATTGTACTGCAGTGTACAATTAAAAAAAAATGAAAAAATTAAATTGGAATATTTTTATGGGATGCTTGAGAACATGTGGAAAAAGCAAGAAATAAACTTGCAGTATTGAAAGATCTGAATAGATAAAACAAGTAGACAGAGATTATTCAATGATAAGAAAGCATGCAGAAGAGGTATGCAACAGAAATGAGAAGATGCTTTTAGAATTTTGTTTGGAACATAACCTAGTAGTTATCAACACCAAATTCAAATATAAACATGGGGCCGGCGAAGAGATTGCTCTGTAAGCAATCCCAGAACGAACTTAAAAAAACCTTTCGATTTCGATTTCGAATTTCGGGAAAATTCGAAATCGAATATCTGGAAAATTATTCGACATAGAATTTTTTCTTCATTTTCGAATTCAGCGTAAAATTTCCTATAAGAATCACATTTAAAATTGTAATGTCGAAAATTTTACCGAAATTCGAAGTCGAATATCTCGAAAACTATTCGACATAGAATTTTTTCGATTTCATTATTGAAATCAGCGTAAAATTTTCTTTAAGAATTACTCATAATATCGCAATGTCGAAATTTTCCCGAAATTCGAAGTCGAATATCTCTTCGAGATAGAAACTTTTTGATTTCGATTTTGAAATCAGCGTAAAATTTCCTATAAGAATCCATTTTAAAATTTTAAAAAATCCATAATTTTGTGACAGCGACAGACAGACCGACAGACAATTCAGTAACGAACTTTTTAAGTTCGTTGAAAATTTACAGAGCGTTACCAAACAGAAATGAAAAGTCCATAATTGACTATATTATAGTGAAAAGGACACTTAACGATATATATGGGAAGAACATAGAAAGAAATGCTGTTAAAATTAATGAATAAAATATACAAAGTCAATAAGATACCGAAAAACTGGGAGCTACCAATTATTCTACTTCTTTCTCAAAAAAGGAGATGCAAAGAGATGCAAAAACTACCTCGACATTTCCCTATTAAATATTCCTTAAAAATATGAGAACATCCTAACAGAAACAGTCATAGTAGAAAAAGATTTAGACAATAGGCAGTAAATTTAGAGCAATATTTATAGTAAAACAATTAATTGAGAGAACAACAGAAAAAAAACGAAAAGGTATTCCTATGCTTCATAGATACATCAAAAGCATTTGATTCTGTGAAGAAAATCGAGATATGAAAGATATTGAATAAACAGAAATTATAAATAAGCAAATGATCAGAAGCATGCAGAACTTATACACACAAATAACAAGCTATGCAAGAACAAGAAATAGGACGTCACAAAGATTCACAACCACATCCCGAGCGAGATAGGGAGGAACCTTAAGTCCATACTTGTTTAATACAGTAATGTATGACATAATTAAGGAATGTCATGATAAAATAAAGAAAACAACATGGTGTTTCTACAATCCCAAAAGAATGTAAATAAATCGTTTAGTCTTTGCAGATGATATTATATTGTCAGCGAATAAAAAAAAAAACAATCTGAATATATGGTTTAAAGAATTACAAAAACGACAGTTGCAGATAAACCATAACAAAACCAAAGTGATGGTAGCAGTAAAGAAACTTGAGAATATAGATAAAAATATAGGAATTGAGAAGGTAGGGCAAGTTAAACAATTCAAATAAGTACGGACGTGGAACTCCGGTTCCACAGATGTCTGGGGCTTCTATACATAAACAAAAATTTACGGCCAAATTCCAAATTCCGGTCAAATCGGTCTGGAGATTTTCCGGTCAGGCTGATATTTGGCGTCTGGACTTGACTTATGGTCCTTAGTTGAAAACGTTATGTCTCTATCTATCACAGATCAAAAATTATAAAGCTTGACAGATGTCAAAAATGACAGAAATAGAAATTTGTCTCTAGCTTGGGCACATATTCCTTTCTCGGGAGTTGTCCCAGGGGAGCGGGACTAGTGTCATTCGACATATCTTGTCGAGCTGAGTCGATTGGCACTTGTTTCAGCGTCCGGAAACGTATAGGGAAAGTTACCCTTGCAATAAGAGCTGTTTGGATATAATGTTACAGCAGCTGCAACATTATATCCAAACAGCTCTTGTTGTTTGCCACATTGTATTCAAACAGCCATTTTCAGGGCTTGTCCCTAACGAAGATTTACTGAAGGAACAGGGAAATGCAAAGCATAAAATGTTTGCTTAGGATGGCTAGATAGGGTTATCATCAAAAACAATGAAGCACGGTGTGAAGTGGTGTCGATGGACTTCACTCGTCGAGTAGTGTCCAAATATGTCATCGGTTTTCATTTTGGACAACTTCCAGGAGAGGAATTTTACCCCAGCTTGGAAGGTGTCTTGATCAAAAGTTGAAAAATAAAAAGACGGACGGACAGACAGACAGACAGACATTACTCTCTACATAAGGTTTCTCATCTTAATATATAGAAGCCTAATATTTAGGGATTACATTAAAAAAAGGGGGAAAAAGAAATAAGCTAATTCTTAATAAGAAAGAACTGTCAACAGCTACTAAAGGGTGTACAATGCCAAGTTTGTACCAACACTAACGTTTAGATCCAAACTATGAAAACTAAGTTAACAGCAAAGCAAAGAAAAATACAAGCAAGCAAAATAAAATCATTGGTTAGAATAGCAAGACTAAGATTAGTTGACAAAGTGGCAAATGTAAAAATAAAAAAAAATTAAAGGTGCAATCGCTAGAACAGAAAATACGAGAAAACGTAATAAGATGGTTTAGTCATATATCTAGAATGCCAAATTCAAAGCTAACTAAAAAAGTCTAGCTATGGAGAAAATGAATATAAAAGGTAGACCAAGAAAGAAGTGGAACAGTCAAATAGATGGTTATTTGTAAGAAAAAGGGTGAAAATGAAGAAAGGTTAAAGAATTGGTAAAGGATAGAATTAAGTTAAAAAATTAAAAAAGAATAACAGTAATAGTAATCTCAGTGGGTAAACAGGAGACCACACACCGTTTACCCTTAAACAACCCATCCCACATTCGTGGGTAACAGATGCCGCCTCCAGTAATGATGTGGGGAAGAGGTTCAAGCAAGTGACCTCGCCGGCAATTCGTCATATGAGGCAGGAGAAATCCTGCCAACACGAGTACTATCGACATGGAGTATTTGCTGCTTCGATTTAAATTTCGGTATCTAATTTTTTTTTTTTTGAGAAAGTTTTGTAGATTTTTCATAAAAAATTAGAGAAATCACTGTATAAAAACAAAAAAGGGATGAAGAAATAAATAGGTAGGTAAAAGGAAAGAAAAGAATGAGAGAGAGAGAGAGAGCGAGAGAAGTGAAATTAGGGGAATTCCTCATTTTGCAATTTTAAATCACGTACTTCCCAAATGTGCAAGAATACATAAAAACTAAATGTATTTCTATCACTTGGTAATTTTTATCAGAATTCAGAAAAGATGTGAAAAAATACAAGGGATGAGAAAGAAGGCAACAAGCCCAACTTAGCAAGAAAATTCTATATTTAGTTAATCTGCATGATAACATTATCTAATCTGGTGGTTTTGATTACTTTAAACTAATTGCAGCCACAAGTTTTTAGTATGTTAGTAACACCAATAAATATTTACAATACCTGAAAAAACTTGACGTATCCATCTAAGCTAGCTGTGGCTAGGGCAGTGCCGTCTGGTGAAAACGACGCATCAACCACATTTTTCACATGACTAGTTATTGCCACATAGCCCTCGTAACCTTCGTGAGGCTTCAATGGACCCGTACCATACCGAGAATGCACCACACTAACATCCCATATCTCAACTGAAATGTGTTGCGTCAGCCACAATACACAAATGTGTTTATTCTTACCAGTATTTTCATTAAGGAGTGCAAGAAGTTTCGCTGGATCGTCCAGCGTGTCAGAATCTTCCCCGAAGGATGGAAGATAGGGGCACCATATTATTCTAAAGTTCTCAGCATGTGAGTTCGGATGAACAATATGCAGAAGCAAAGAACATCTAAATATTTGTTAAGGTGAACATGTGACATTTAGAACTTTTATAATTGCCAAAAGGATACTCGATTGAATCGCTTCTATCATCAACGTTGTAAACAAACAGGTTTCCCTCTTCGTCTATGCAGCCAAGAATGATCTGCTGCGGAATCTGGGCAAACGAAATGTCCTGCACCAAGCCGCTCATTTCTTTTATTAATGCACGGTGACTCGTCTCCAGATTGGTCACTCGCACCATGCCCCCCTTTTTACCCTTGATACCGTATGCAACCACCCTCCCGTTCAAATGGATTGCCAGCAACTGCCCAACATAAAACCGCATCTCCCAGTTATAATCAACCACGTTAGTGAGCTTAACTTTCGAACTGCCATGGTTGTGGGTGCCAGCGCTGCAGTTAACAGTGACTTCCTGAGCGATTACTTCCGAGGAGTAATCCTTGTCAGAACCGCTGAAGGTGCTGCAACAGCCCAGAACCGCAACATAACCTCAAAGCGATTTCAATGCGGCATCACTTACATATTCTGCACGAAGTCCGACTTGTTCGTGATAACCGGTGTATCCATTGTTGGCTTCGAGGGGGCCCCCAATCCAAATAAGAGCACGGTTATCGGAATTTAAATTACGTGCATGTTCGCCCTGGTTTTCTGATAAGCCGCGGCGTGTCCAAGTATTTATTTATTGCACAACTACCAGCACATCACTAGAAGCACTCCGCTGCAAGGTTTATTTTAGGAAAGCGGTGAAAATGCAACGGGCCGGCACTTTCGAGATCCAAAGCCAACCATCAATGAAGGAAATGGTATTTATCCTGATAACCGAATTTGCAGCCCATCAGATGCAGATTCCGAGACGAAGGCGCGGGAAGTTTAAGTTTGAAAATTTAAAGGGACAACCAAAAACAAGATTCTGCTTAAAATTGTCAACAAAATATAATAGATAATAAACAAAAATAGAGAAAAACAGAAACAATGACCACACTGACCCTTCCGTATATGCCCCTTCTCTTCTTCTTTCTCATCCATTGCTATGTCACATGTTCTTCATTCTTTTTAACAAGCGTTCTTTGTTCTCCTTTGCCACCCAACATCCCTTCTTAACTTCCTTTCATCTCATCATTGTATAAAAAAGAACACTTTATAAATGCCACTGAGCAATCCATTTCACAACTCCTTAAATTCCTTATAAAATTGCGTATTACATAATTTATGTACCTACATTTCAATACCTCATTTTGATTTCCTTCTCTTTGGGAATGTATTTAGTTTTGAAGAGTGGACAAAATACTAAAAACAAAAGAATTATTTAATTTTCAAACCAATCACATGTGGGGAATTGAAAAAAATTTAAACAACAAAACCAATCATATTGTTCTATTTATTATCCAATGATATCTCGCATTTAGGTTTTTCTATTTTATGATTAATCGCCAAATAGAAACGAATAGCTCGTTATGTTTCACAGCTAATGATGTCTATGTTCCAATATAATTACCTATTTTATCTTTTTAGGTGATGAATTAGTCGTGTGATCAGGCATTTTTACTCTTTTTCGACCCCTTAAAAACGTCTTGGTTACAAGTTATTATTAATAGTTTCTTTCTGGTAATTGAAAAAATCGCCGATAAACATTGGGAGCCCACTAGAGAACACAAAATCATTTAGACCTTGTGGTTGGGGTTTTGCTGAGCTTTCAGCTTTTACATGTATCTTCAACAAGAGCAGCAATATCTTCGGATACCAGATGTGCTTTCTTTGCTCTAATGAAACATACAGGTAAAAGAGTATTGTTGCAAATAGCAGTGCAATATGGCAACTGTTTTGACAGTTCAAAGGTTTTAGCCTTAAGTAACGCAACAACGACAAATGAGTAATATAATACATCGGTGGAACGATAAAAATCTAAATGAATGTACCAAAGACCTACATTTAGAACCATAAAAACGATACCAGAATACATTCAAATAAAAAAAGCAACAGAATTGTAGTTTGAAGGTGGTAAACTGAAGCACCAAAATAACTCATATTTTGGATAAAAAGGATAAGGCACGAAGAGAGAAAACTAAAGAGAGAAAAAATTATAAAGGTAGGAAAAAAACAAAAAAAAACAAGAAAAATAATAATAGATATGACAAAGATAAGGAAATTATTAGAAGAAACGAAGAAAATAAAAAATATCAAGAAGATAAAGTTGAGGTTAACGTGAAATAATAGAAACACAAAACAATAAAAAATTTAAAAGATAAGCTACAAAACAAATAGGAATAACGGACAATAGAGGAGAAAGAAATAACGAAAATATTCCTAAGAAGGACATAAAGGCAGAAAAATATAGTTATTGAAGAGAAATAAGGAAACATAAAGAATTTCTAAACAATAAAATGAGAGTAAAAGCAAAAACATAAGTTTTATAAATTAACAAAAAATCATAAAAAAATACCAAACTACAGGCACAGAAAGGCAAAATGAAAATAATAAAAATGAAAAAAATGTTTAAAGGGATGAAGTATAACAATAAATATATAACTGCCTAAAACTGGCGGAAATAAAATGTATGGGTTTTTTTGGTAATGGAAATTGCACGGAAAGGAAAATGAAAAAATACCGGATGAAAATGTATAACAAAGAAGAAAAAAAATTATAAAAGGAGGGTAAAAAAGAAGAGAAAAATTAAAGTGCAATCACAAGAAAAGAAATAACGATAAATAAAAGTTATACAGCAATACATACAAAAGAAAATGAAACTTATACCATCTCTGATGTAAAGTGATATGGCAAGCATCGCGCTTTGTATAACTGCTTTATTACCTCTTATTCAAATTGAATACAGGTATTTAGTTATTTTTCCAGATATCGGGAGCCCATGATAAAACCTATAAGCCAAACACTTTAACCATTTGACCATGAACTGGGAAAATCGTTTATTGGAAAGATCACCGTGCGATATGGTTCAAGCCAAAATGCGAAGAAAAATCAAAAATAGAAGAGTAATAAGAAATTAATAATAATGAAAAATCTGAACAGATTCAGGTAGAATAATTGAAAAGGCATCCTTTGTGAAAAAATAATAAAAGTAATAACTAGAAATAAAAAACAATTATCAACTGTTCTTTGACAAGCAAAGATGTACAGAAAAACTATAAACATATGGGTACGAAACTCAAACAAAGTGAGCAACTGTATCTTACAATAATAAATGGTGGTGTTTAAAACAATACAGAGAAAAAAATTAAAATAATAAAATTAGATGTAAGTTCAGTGGAAAAGAAATAGAAGAAGACTTGATGGAATATTTTCCATAACCAATAAATATGATGAAGTTGAAGAGATTAAATACAAAGATGCGATAACAACAGAAGTAGAGTAGGATTATGAAATTAGAATTAAGAAAAACCAAAAATTATTCAAATTGTGCAGCAATATAAAAAAAGCAGTAACATCAAAGATTAGGAAATGGAAACTACATTGGAGGAAAAATGACATCTTATAAAGATAAAGATGGAAAAATAATAAAAACGTAGAAACTAAATGGTTTTTAGTCTGCTACTGTGTTCTTTGGTATTAATGAGACAATGAGAAAGGCTAGTAAGTATATTAAATCTTAGCTAGTAGAAAATTGGAATTATGTTGGAAGTATGTTATGCAGATGATATAATTAAAATCGCCAAAAATGAGGAATCATTAAATAAATACCTAGAATAAAATTTAGGATTAATATAAACACGAAAATTAGAGTAATAGTAAATAACTTGGAAAACACAAATTTAAATGTTCAAATACCTGATAATGACAGTAATAATTCAAAATCGGGTACACTACATTAAACATAGAACAGAAAATAGATGTGAAAAGGGTGAGAAACCAAGTTTTGTCAACAACATGGTTACGTTGTTACTAATACATGGTTTAAATTATCACCCAGAAGATTATATATATGGAGATTCCCACTTGACAACAATATCCACACAAACAAATGGATTTTAGTTCGCTCGACAAACGATTCAGAGGTACAATGAAAAACGTAGTCAATCACAAAAAAACATAGAACAATTGAAGGATGTCATCATAAATAATTAAGATAAATTAAAAACAAACAAAACAAATATACAGCAAGATACAGAATAAACCTGGATAAATATTAAGTAGACTTAAGAGAGAGCAATAATCGCACAAATAATTTTAAATCTTATAGATAGTTTTCATATCTTACGTTTATGGTTAAATTGCTTGTGCTTGTGCTCCGATATTTAAGTCCAAAATTGGACCATATTGAGCGATTATAATTATAAGGAAAAAATACAACGGATGGAGGATTATTGAGGGAAGCGTTTAATTAACGAAACTGTGAGTAAAATCTATTGCAATTGACAATATTATAAGTTTTGGGAAATTAACAACAAGTAAATTTTGCATGCACCAATAGTGATAAGAGCAGATAAATAAAATTTCAACTCTCTAAATCTCCATTTCACCCGCAATCAGATGGGCAACCCACCATACACAGAAAAATATAAGGGCTGCATAAATACAGAACAGTTAATTATAATAGCAAACCAGACCCAGGAGAAAACACAGTGGAACTAATAATAGGCCTACTTCCGAGAAGTTGGTTCGGGTTGTCCTATTTCCGCAAACCAAACAAATCCCTGGATAGAAAGTATAGAAAGGAAGAAGATCCACTCAGACGAGTACCTGTCAGTCGAGGGGAAGAGAAAGAAGGAAAATTTTGATGATTTATTCAAGAGATCTAGGACACACAGAACCTCAACTAAAGAGGAATATCCTGAGAATAGTATGAAAGATCAGTTGAAGGAAATGATGAATTAATAAGAAATCTGACGAACAGCATAAAAGAAATGAATAATCTAAAACAGGAAGTAGTGATATCAAATAAGAAAACAGAAAAACTAGAAAAAGAAAAACATAGTGCTCAAAGGGATAAAAATGGAAAATGTAACCGAGAAGCACTAAAAGAAGAAATGAATGGTTTTTTAGAGAGGAAATTGGGGGTGACATTGAAAGTAGAAGCAACAAGGAAATTAGGAAATAAAACCTGTTTGGTTGAACTCACAGCAAAAGAGATGGTAATGAGTAACAAAAACAATTTACTAAATTATGGAGAGCAAGTCTACATAAATGATGTTTTGACGATAGAGGAAAGAAAGACACAAGCAATAATTCGGAAATTCGCTAAAGAGGAAGCAGCTAAAATAAATACAGTCAAAGTGGACTACATGAAGCTGATGAGTGGCGAGGAAACTTGGAACTGGAACAAAGAAACTCAACAATTGGAGATGCACAGTAAGGAGCGAAATAAACCTATGCAAAGGTCACAAAAAACTAATAACAGAAAAATGTAAAGGACTGGACATTGAAGAAACGACCGACGCAAAGAAACTGAACATAAATTAAATACTAAAAGGCAAAAGGCTAAGGAAGGCAATGGCGGATGAAATGAAAAAGGACAGGAGAAAACACAATAGCAAAGAGATTCTCGAAATGGTAACAAGAAACATTAAAAGTATAAATAGTAAAAACATGAACCGTTATAAGAATTTGAGAACTTCGACTTGGACATACTAGCAATTACAGAAACCAAAAAGAAAGGCTGGCAAAATATGGACCTAGATGATGAACATTTAATAATACCAACTGGTGTAAGAGAGGAAGAGAGAAGTAGAGGAGCGGGTTCCTTAATTAGGAACAAATGGAGTAAATATGCAAATGACGGGGAGTATATCTCACCTAGAATCTTGAGACTAAAACTTAAAACAGAAAACATAGAAACCAATCACATACTGATACTATATGGACCAAATAAAGATAAAGTAGCCAAAAAGATGAATTTTGGGAATAAATTACAAAGATAGTAGATGATATATATTATGTATCAATATAAATAACTATTCTTGGAGATGTAAATGACAGAGTGGGCCTCCAAGACGACAGCTCGAGAGATGTCATTGGAAAGTATGGAGAGGAGGCCCGAAACAATAATGGAAAGGTGATAATTTATTTCTGCATACAAAATAATTTTCTGGCAATGAAAGGATTCTTCCAACGCAAGGACGCCCACAAGCATACAAGAGAAGTCAAAAGTAGAGGTGAAAGATCAATCATAGACTACATACTAAGGCAGAGAACCAACAGGAGAAAAGTAAAGTATTTTGGAGTAATAAGACTACTACCTATTAGCAAGCAAAATAATCATGATGCCATGCATTAGAGAATAATAAAGGAAGCAGAACAGATATATAAAATAATACACAAGAAGTAATAAATTTGAACATGTTAGTTGACAAGAAAGTAGCACAAAAATATAAAAAAGTAGGAAAAATTCACACATACAAAGAGAAGACGTTGAACACAGGTGGGGCTGGTATAAAAAGACTTTAGTTGACTCAGCTAAGAAAGTATGTGGTACAACCACAAGAAACAGGCATACAAAGAGAACAGCGTGATGGACCGATGAAATTAGAAACGAAGTAAAACTCAAAAAGAACAAATGGAAACAATACTAAAAAGAAGAAACACACAATAGATACGAAAAGTACAAAGAAAAAAGAGAGTAAAAACGCCATAAGTCTACGCAAGGAAAAGTCCTGGCAGGACTTTGGCACTAGAAAGGAAAAAGACTTCTATACAAATCAAAAGTTCTTTTACAAAATTCTTAAGAACAGAAGAGTGGGAAACCAACAAGCTGGGACTAAACAAATCAAAGGCAATAATGGGATTGTAGTTACAGAAGGAAACCAAATAATAAACAGATAGAAGCTGTATTTCGAAGAACTTCTTTTCACGAGAGAAGTCGAGGAAGTTGAAAATGGGAAAGCTGATGAAGACCACGCAGGAGACCTAATGGTGAAAGAGATACAAATAGATGACGTGATAGAAGCCATAAGAGCGCTCAAAAAAAGAATAGCAGCGGGACATAATCGAATACAGGCAAAATGCTAAAAAATTACAATCTTCAGTTGGTTTTAAATAAAATCAATACGAGTTACAAACAAATGGGCATCACAATCAACACAAAAAGACCAACATAATGAAAATATACAAATGTTGAAATTTACTCATACCAATACATATGTAGAGAAGTATAAATTCTCAGATGGATTATCGACAGAAAAGTAAAACCCAAATAGAAATGACTTGCCACGGATTTATTCAACTAAAGAATTTGTTTTGCAAAGATTGAAATATTGACCGGTTTTTTATCAATACTTCTGTATGGAACAGAAACATGGACCTTCAGTACAACAAAATTTGAATCCTGGTTATACTAGAGAATTTTGAAAATGCTACTGAAGAAGAACTCAACATAATCAATGCTAATAGAATTACTAAGTGCTATCAAAACTAGAAAAGTTTGCTACCTCGACTACACACCGAGAAATAGAATCTTTAAGGTAGAAGAAAAACATTCCGTAAGACAACACCAAATTTTGTGGTTCAAAAACATCAAATAATAAACTAACCTTGACACACCATCAGTTTCAGAGTTTCAGTAAATAGCGAGAGATTTACTGATTTAATCATTAACCTCCATTAAGAAAAAGACAGTGATAAAAATAAGAAAAACAAATTAAGGAAAGAATGACGGCAGGAGGAAGAATATACAACCATATCAAAGGCACATTCCTGGGAACAAAGAAAATAGCCAGAGTTAAAGTACAAAAAGTACATGTGGCAATTCTTATGTTGGTATATACATAGATATTAACAAAAAATCAGAAAAATAAAATGAAAACTAAGGAAATGGGAAGACAGACAACCAATGTGGTTTAGATACATAAAAATGAGAATAGATGAATAAAGGACCGAACAAAAGGAGGAGAAAGACCAAGCCAAAATATGGTAAAAGGCAGCCGAAGGAAGAGGAATTAGATGGAAGAAGTCCTGAAGGATATGAAGAAATGAAAACGAAAAGCTAATAACACTCCTATAGGCTATATTATTGCTTTTCTCTTCTTTCTAAGACTAATCCATTAGTGATGCAAGTGTATGGTTCTATCACTGCAACAAACAGTTATTTAAAAATAAAACAAAACACCATTACCTCAAGTTTATTTCTTACTACATATATTTTGTGTATAATACCACAGCATCTTTTCAATAAAATAAATAAATATACACATTAGAGCACAACCATCAGACTTACATTTATTACGTTGACATGCATTATACTTTTCTCCTAAATAATTCACTAGCTTCAATCTAGATATGGTAATACATATTTATCTATTATTGACATATTTAAATGCCACGTGAAGTGATCGACCCCTGGAACAGTGATCAACACCAGTTTATCCCGGTCGTCCAACGTTTTCAGCCCAATCCTGTCCTCCACATAAATTTCCCGCTTCATCATATTAACCACAGTCTCGTTTTTGTTGTAATATCCAAATTGACTGCAAAGCAACAATCAGATTCAATGTAGCAATACACAAATGCACCAACCTGGACTCCCACGGGGTAATCACATTATCATCGGGCCCTCCGATGAGCACCATCTTATTCAACTTAACTATACCATCTTTGAACTGCTTGCTTTTCTTCGACATAAGTTCATTGTTTATGTACGGAAGAAATTCACTGTAATTATAATAGAGGTGTTGATGATGAGGGTCATTCCAATAATTACCCACTGATGTATGCTGGCCCATACGTGAGTAAAACAACTCGTATGCTGTCTTTAATGCCAAGTTTGGAAAGATTATGTGTAAAAAATTAGCTGAAGCATTTAAAATAATTAAAAAGTCTATTCAAGTAATGATAGAAACTTACTTCCATATTGGCCAGCTTGTGGGCCACTTAATGAAATGAAATTACGAACTCTATGTTGCGGGAATTCTTGTAAAATTGTGCGAGCTAACAACGCACCTTGAGAATAACCTGAAACAGTAGGGTCATTTAAAGAATAAAATATTGTTAGTTTTACCAAGCAAATGGACTCCTTCCGGATATATCTCCGTAAAGTTCATAAGGTCGTTACCAAACTGCTGGACTTGGTACCACATACTTTCCAAACTGGACCAGCCCGCGAAGCGGTCAGTATTGAAGACCATAGTGCCCGGATGCATCTATCAACAAATTGATGTAGAGACCGAAACAAAGCACTGCACTTCTTACTTCTTCTATTCGATCTTTAATCAAGTCCATGCTGGCGCTGCCGGTTAGAATGCCGTGTAGCAAAAACACGGGCTTGTAAGACAGCACTGCCTTGGCGTACAATAGGCAGAAAATCAGAGAGAGCATCATTTCCAATGTTAAGTACAGAGAGACGTAGTCACAGATAAAGAGCTTGAGAATAATTTAAATCACAACAGTTTAATTTGGACTATCAATAAATAAATAATTGTTGGCACATATTTGGAATACTAGACTACGCAATTTTGCGTGTAATTTTGAATTTGGAAGCTTTACATTACCATAATTGTGAACACCAATGACAGAAACTTTTTGAAGGTTATAGCAGAACGCAAAGGGTATTATTTCCCAGTTTACAGATGGCGGGACTATCCTGTTTAGCATTGTTATTGCGTTATAATAATCATTAACTTAATTTTTTAATTATTATCATTTCAAAAGCATGTAAATAAGTCTAAATTACACTTGACATTTATTTATTTTTGTGATATTGTAGTGATAAGGTTTAGCGCCATCTATACATCAATAGCAATTTGAGATAAATTGTAAACGCGGGAATATTCAAATTGATGTTTGAAAAAGCTTAATAATTTTGTAAACCGAATATCGAACATTAAAAAATAAAATTCAAAATTTAACATTTATGTTGGCTATAATTTAGAAAAAATATACGTTGGGTCTATTCATACAAAATAAATTGGAATTTTGATTTAAAGGAGAAAGTCGATATTTTTGCGGTGCAAAATCCAAATCGGAGAAGCAACATTCGGCGCCGCTCTGTGCAACAAGGAAACCAGATTTTCTTTGTCTGGAAGCGGCGCATGAAAGCTCGACCTAAGACGACCTAAGAAAACAGCACCTGCTAGTTCACACCATCACGGCCAAACCTCAGCAGATTTTGAGATTCTTCTGTGCTTTCTTGTTTATAGCTTGCGAGAAAAGCGCGTTTTTAGTGGAACATCCCGGCGCGACGCCGAGGTTGAAATAAAACTTCTTTTATAGCAGAACGATTTAGTTTCTGCTTTCCACCACGATGGTTTGAACGATCTCAATTAGGGGTCAAATGCTTCAAAGGGCGCCGCAATTGTTAACGTTGAGATGTTAAATAATATCGTCGCCTAATAGGGTTTCGTGCGAAAAATCGATGCGGGTGCAGGTGTTTAGGTCATCTATCGTGCCCTCTGACACAGGATTTCGTCTTTCCCCTTTTATCAACATCCCTTGCACAATATCTCATTTCTGTATGTCAAAGCGTGAGCAGCCATGATATGAAATGTTAACTGGAGACGCTGATATTCCCAAGATTTAAAGGGCGGCCTTGGGCTGACAGCATCCCACCTTGGCTGTCGCCGTTAAAAGGGGCGAACGAAACGGCGAGGAGGTAATGATATCAGCGAAATTCTAGACAATTATCGCCATAAATCCATATAATCTCCAATAAAAGTGACAGACGTGTTGACAAACAGCTTTTATTATTCCCTAATAATAATTGAAGCATAATTACTACTATTCATGGAAAGGGGCCGGCGGGACCCTCGTGCCCGGGGGCGGAGAACGTATCGCTGCACTTGCCCGCACCATCTGCCGGTTCTCAGAGAGGCAAGCTAGAGGTGTTTTTTGCAATCTTGGCGAGTTCCGCACAGCTTCCGATTTTATTTTTGAACCGCGCCATTGTGGCCTCAACTATTTCTTTGGTTCTTCTTAATAACATAAATGGATAGAATAGTCCTGAAGCCTTTAACATAATATATAAGCGCACTATATGATTTTTTTATTAAATTTAAATAGAAAATTGCTACTAAAAGTGCTTTTTAAAAAAAGAAATAATTTGTAGATGAGGTAAAGTTTTCTCGATGGAAAATATAATTTCTCTTTTACACATTGAGGAATAATCAAGAAATATTACAAGTCTTAGACGGGAAGGATAGTCAAGGAAATTAAGCAGCAGAGTTAAATGGCGGGCTGATCCAGAAGAAATAATGCACATAATAGCGGCATGGGAACCAGCGTCAAGAAGTAGAAAGGGAAGACTAAAGTCGAAATGGATTAAGGAGTGAAGAACGATTTAGGTAAGACAGGAATGGCTAACGGAGAGATGATATCAAGGGACAGGAAGAGGTGGCACAGAGCATGCGAAGAAGTAGGATACGCGAAGATGGGGGCTAATCCTCTCCGGCAAAATGGATATAGGAAGCTTCAGAAAGAAGCGGCGCTACCCCCATGAGCGGTGCCAAGCCACATGGTAAAGATTATTGGTGCTCCATAAGTAGCTTGTCTTCTGTAAGTTACAGCGTCATGCTCGCCCAAGATACGGATGGCTGTCTCTGGTTCCCTGCACATTGTCTGCAACTCAAGTCTCTATTGTACAACCCTGTTATTTGAGATGTTCCCTGAAAAAACACTGACTTGTGAGGAGACCTATAATAACTCGTCATAAATTCTTGCTTTGTACTAACAGTCCTTCTGTACATTTCCCAGTATTTTTAGGTACTCCCAGAACCAGTTCGTGGGCTATATAAGGCGTTAATGATCCTTTTTAAACTCGCTTATTAGCTTTCTCGTTGTCTACGATTCCGCAGTTTCCTAGCCCCCGTAGCAGAATTAATTTGTTGTGGTCTGCTACAGCACTCAGCTTCCATACTAGCCTGGATGTTATCCTCGGGTTCTTTAATGCCTTCAGGGATACCCGACTGTCCTTGAAAGTTATTTTAATAAACATTTATATATTTTTACTGTTCTTTATTTTCCCATTTAAAAATAATTTATAATATTGTTAGCTGTGCCTACAAATTATTTCTTAGCCTTGTTTAATGGAAACTTACATTTATTTATACAAACACATGCTTCGATCACCGTAGTGATTAGTAGTGCTAACAAAAGTTCAAGTTTATGAATGGTGTTTAATTGAAAAGTGATATTAATTAAAGCAAAGCTGAGCGCATATAAAAAATTGCTTGCTCGTTGTTGTGAGACGTGGATGCTAATCATAATAGATTAAGAAAACATGGAAGTTACTACAGAATTTTTGGAAAAAAGTTAACGGATGAGAATTTTGCTGGCGATTCTTTCCACTTCTTAACGTAATCAGCTTTGTTCGTAATAAAACAGCGAATGCACGGCCAAATAACTGAAAACATCTATTACCAAAAACCTTTTTTTGTTGCATCATCTCTCATTAAGCAGCCTGGTTCCTTCTTTTTGCTACTGAGACTTTCCACAATATTCAAGAAAGAACTAAATGGCTCCGAAAATTTCATATTATATACTCGTTACTTTATTAGATTTTTAAAAAAATGTTAAAGTTGTTTACAGACCCAAATGCGGGAAAACACGAAAGGCCGTCTTATACGCAAGTCCCTATTAAATAACACAATAAGTTAGCTTCACATAATTAGCAGAGCTGCTGTAATCGAATATCTTTGCACTATAAAATCGTCGACATAGATTATTGTGTGGTTGGGTGTGGAGAGGTCGTTGGTCAGTCTAGCAGTACACTAGGACCTACACTACAAGCTAAAGGCCCAAGTACTGCTGGGCGACATCAATGATAACAGTGCTGACAGAAAGATAAACCGCTAAAATGAAGGTTGGATCTGTCAAGATGCCTTTGAAGTGCCTATCGTACGCATACAAAATTTCTCGCCTTTGTAATAGAGCTGGAGCTTGTGACTACCAAAAGGGATGTAGTCAAGCCCCTAAGGGTCACCGCTGACACCGATATTAAGATGCTGGAAATAGTTGTCAAGTCCTAGATAGAGGAGGTAACCGCTGGGTGGAACTACTCAACAAGACTCCGCAGATATAGCAATACAACAATTTGTATTACCATTAGCCCGCCTTGTTTGTGGTTACCCTCCAACTCCGACTATAACCCCTTTAACTACTATTACGTTTGGAACACGGCCGAGGTGAAAGGTATCGTGACACCAAAGAAAACTGAAGAGCCTCCATCACGAAGGTAATGACGTATATGGACAAATAGGAAATTTTATTGGCTTGCAACAAGTTTAGGTCCTGGTTCGAGAAGGTCGTGTGTGCTGATGGAGACTACATTGAATAATAACATTCTCAATACATTTAAGCTAATTCGATATTTAAATAGTAAACATCCAAGAAAAGAAGAATTCTTTGTAAAATAGTTAAAGCTCCTCTACAAAGCGCAAGATACTTTTAAAATAGCAACCGCTAATAATAAAAAAGTGTTACCAAGTTATTGCGTTGTATTTGGCATTGCAAAAATCCGCAAATCACGTAGAATTGCTAAAGATCTGAGTTTAACAACAACTGTTAAAATGACACAAACAATTGTGGATAAAAAGAAGCTGCTATATTAAAAACAACACTCTTCACCAATAATACTATCCAAAGAAGAATAAGTAACGCGGTAAAATATTTTAATTATTAAGAAGTGTACGTAATTCTTACCGTAGATGAACGAATCCACAGATATTTTGTCTGTATAGCACGATATGGAAAATGGTATTACAGAATATATTCTGTATATGCAAAAAACATTTAGGGGAAAACAAGATGACAATTAATAAAGAGAAAATAAAGGTAATGCCACAAAAGAGTAGTACGAGGAAGATGATGGTGTAAATAGATAGGCAACATACAAAAATAGAAAAAGTGGAGGAAACCAAATGGTTCGAATCCGGCTCGCTAAGACCAAATGTTGCGTCCGAAAAAGTAGACTGTACAATAATTTTAAATTTAAACAAAGGAAATTCAAACAAAAGCTAAAGCTAAAACACTAACCTGTGGAAACGGCGATTTCTTGCAGAAATCGGTTCCTCGTGCTGTTGGTACTGGGGGTCCAGGAAGAGAAAATAAGGGTGTGGGTAAAAAGATAGGAGAAATTCACAGCGGAGCCGAATGGTAGCGTCTTTCCTGGTGCAAAGGTTCCTTCTTCGTTCTTTGTCGAGTCGGAGCAAAGAAAGAAATAACAACGAATTCGCATGTATTCAAGTCGCGGAACAAACAACACTCCTGTTGGCGAAACCCTGGAGTCGGCACACACGAGATGAACAACCAACTTTGTCCATAACAACCCTCGTATAAACTACCGCTTCACAACTGTCCCGCCAGGTATCGGAAATCCCAATCGGCGAGACGAACCATCCAGGGATTACCATTCCCGACAAAACCGGAATTCACCGCCGGCACAACCCTCGACTCCCGATAGGCCTAAACGACCTGCGGGATAAGGAAACGTTGGTCAGCAGAAAAACTCCTGCCGGACTATCAAATAAACAGCACGGTGATAGGGAAAAAGAATTTAGCACAAAAATAGAATGACTTCTATCAAACAAAGTACGCCACAACGTTATTATACGCAGCCGAGGCATGAGCGTTTACAAATAAACATAATTCAGGAGAACGGCCGCTGAAACAAAACACTTAAGGTAAGTAGTAGACGAGAAAAGAAAGGGAAAGAGAAAGAGAATTGAAACCCACACCTTCAGTAGAATGTATAAAAGTAAAACAACCGTAAAATATAGGAACCTGATCTAGATGAACAATAAACGACACTCGAAGTAATATAGTATAATATTCAAGAAGCAGTTAAAGAAAGATAGAGAAGGGGAGTGGAGATGGAGACGGAGAGAGGACCCTTCCAAAGAATAGAATCAAATGATAGCTCAAATCCTCAACGCCGTGAGGTACAGTGGGTAAAAAGAAAATCAGTGGCAACCGGAAAATTTATATTAAATGTATATTGGCATTTATATGTAGAGTACTGGAGCCAGGGTGGTTCCGTGTTTGAGGAGATTTGATTTATAAACTTAGTAAAAATTTCATGTTATTTTTTCCCCTAGAAATCAAGTCAATCAAAAACGAATAAAAGAATCGACATCATGTTCCGTGTTAAAAATGGTAGAAGTGCTAAGGAAACGCTTCAAATGCTTATAATGCTTTCAAATGCTTATGCAGACAACGATGAGTTGAAGAAAGAGAAAAAGGATGTGGATAATGATAAACGTTCAGCCTGATCAAGTAAAACAATAATCGAAGAAAATGTCAAAAAATGCCTGTTTTCGTGAAAATTGCAGAAAACCTTCAGCAAGACTTGCGGAAGCAGAATTTAGAATATTTAGATAATAATTTAGCGCATTTTAACCGAAAAATAACCAAAAATTGTACCCAACTGTGCATTAGAGAAGCTGGAAAAGATAAAAACATCTTAAAAACGATTGTGGTGGTTGGTGAGACGCAGTGTTTTCAATATAATTAATAAACCAACGATCAAAGTGCTAAATGGCGGGCACTAGGTGAAAGTATTCAAAGTCATCTTATTTGAAAAAGACAAAAATCAAAACAATGATCATTGCTTTTTACGATTCTGCAAAGAATTTGTTCTAAGTGGTACAACGATTAATGTTGGGCATTATCTTGGTCTATTGAAGAATTCGGTAGGTCCTGTTCGTCTCGAATATTAAAAACCAGCCAATCGGCGATTGTTGCACGATAATGCTTATCGTTCGTCAATTTTTCAATGATTTTTAACCAAAAATAAATTCTTCTGCCCCAGCATCCCCCGCATTCACCTGATTTCGCTTGCTTTACCTATTTTCTATTTTCTATGCTGCATTTGGTGATTACTAGAGTACTAACAAGTAAGAACATTAACACAAAAAAAACATTAAATGCTTGAAATACATAGAGTAAGATCTTGCGGTAAAGCTGCAGATACGGAAAGAGTTAATAGTAAATAAAAGATGAACCTGCAGCGATTCACTTTATTTATAATAAGTTTCAGTAGCAACTGTACAATTTTTTATCTTTTGAATCTTTATGAATCCTCATATTAGTATAAAGTATATGTTCCGAAAAATCTTTGGAACAAACAACTTAACGATCTCAAATAAGAATTTTGTTGGCTATTCTATTTCTTCCACTTTTTATCGTACTCAATTTTGTTCATAATAAAACAGCAGTTGCAAGACCAAATGACTGACAATAAGAATATCTGTTACCAAGTAGTTCGTTTTGTTTTTTGTTGCTGGTGCTATGTGTTACCAAATAGTAAAATTTGTTTCTTTGCTATTTACGCCATCTCTCACTCTTCTTTACATTATTGGGATTGTTAACCATATTCAAGAGAGTAATGAATGGCATTAGAGCCTTCTGGAAATTTTAGTTTGGTTCATATAAGGAAGGAAGCGCAATTCGGCATCATTTTCAATTTAAACGCTGTGTTTTTGTCTGTTAAGTTTAACATGATATATTCATCAATAAATTACGCGTTTTGTTAATTATTTTATTAAATATGGATGGACTTTAAAGATATTTTTAGAACCATATAGGTACGGAAGTGACAAATATAGAAAGAAAATTAAATTGTACAGTGAAGAATTTCTCAAATATAGTTTTATTGTTACTTTAAATAAATTGCAGTGTCTTTCTTTGAGAAGTTTTGTTAAAGAAATAGGAAGTCATCAAAGCTATTTCGACATTTAAGTACTAAAAACCTAGGCAAAAAGGCAAATCTTCAGAATTTTTTGAGGAACAGTTAAATTTCTTCTATAAAGAGTGATCCACTTTATATCAGCAACCATAACCAATGAAAAAGCACTGCTGGTAAGTTAATGAGTTGCGTTTTGGATTGCAAAAACCAAAGGAGAATAAGTGACGTGGCAGAAGATATTCGAATACAACTAGGCCTCAGATGAATCTTTTCAATTTCATCTTCAATTTTGTTTGTATATTCGATAAGGTTTCCATCCGAGTTGTTCTATTATTTGTAAACCCAGAGAGGGGTAATCATTTTTTGTGGCGGCTCTTCGTCTTCGTCAAATGACTCTTCTTCTTCTTCTCTCAAGAAATTCGACAAAATCCTGTCATCAGTGATCTCCTCTATTGTTGCTAAGTGCAGATCCACGTCAACGAAATTTTCCAATGTTTCGGCATTTATTACGGAGTTGAATTTGTTGGTAGTTACCCACTTTGCAAGGTACTCCTTGTTCTGCAAACAGTACATCATTTAAGTCCAATGTTAATTTCTTATATACCCATGCGCCCTCCCCCTCTTGAAATAAACACAATCCATCTGTTGCAAATGAAACAAACAGATCCTAATTGTTGCTGTAGTGACTCTGTTCCAGGCTTTGGCCGAAAACTGAATTCCGTCTAGAAGTGAAATGCTTCTAACTTTCCCAGCGTCATTTTCCTTAAGAATGTGAAAGAGTAAAAGCTTTCTATATTGGACTTTAAAGCTGCGGATGACTTCTTGGTTCGTCGGTTGTATGACAGATGTAGTGTTCGGTAGTAGAAACACTAAGTTAATATTTTTAAGTTTTGAACTACTGAATGAGGTGGACTGTTGTCCACTACCCGTAATATTTGTCGACTTTTACCTTGAAGTTCTCGGTTCCAACTCATTAATTCCTCTTTAAAAATAGATAATGCTATCCATGACTTGTTATTGGGCCGGTATGTAACAAGAAGTCTTTTTACATTTTTCAAACGTTTGGGCGTTTCAAAGCGGCCAATTATCATAAATTTTCTTTTGGTGTGCCAGAAATGTTAGCCCAGAGAAACACTGTCACAATTTTTGTTTTGAATTTTGTTTCCATGTACATCTTTTTCTCGTTGAATTTTAAAGTCTTATCAGGCTTCTTTTATAAAACAATCCGGATTTGTCAGCATTGAAAATGCCTTCTTGAGAATATGTCTCACACAGTATTGACCAAGGGTCTTTTAGCCACCTTGACACCGTGTCATGGCAAACTCTGTTGGCCTCACCACTAATTTTCTCACAACATATAGCATGTCGTTTTTTAAATTTGTTCAGCCACCCTTGAGAGCATTGGAACTCTTCTTTAGGCTTAAGTCGTTTGGCCAGGTCGTTTGTCTTGGATTTTAATATTTCCCCGGTTACCGACAGCCCTTGACGTCTCTGCATTTTAAACCACTCCAACACTACCAAGTTTACGTCATTTCTGTTAGAACGGCGCAACGTTTTGTCTGAGAACTACAGTTCTCAAAAGCCGTTAAAATCCTGTTTCGGTTTTTGTAAACGCCTTTTGTTACTTCACTCTGACTGGAACCATTTTGTGTTTCTTAAATAAGTGTCAGTTTGGTATCCAGCGACAACACTTTTCTTCTAGACATTTCGACCGACCAAATGAAACCAATAACATAAACTGAGGAAGATTTACGGTACTGATTTAATAGAGAGACAAATTTTCAAGGAAAATGTTAACACAAACAAAAAAGATATGTTGAAAAGGATGACCAAACATTTTTGTTGTTCCAAGAATGTCTTTATACGTGTACATGCAAGTTGCTAACCGGAATTAGCGAAAACCATCCGCAATAAAATATATATTCGGACTTTTTTTAATATTAGCGGAGTATATGTGGGACTGAGCGTATGTAAAACGCTCAACTATAACAGAAGGTCAACTATATCCAGGATCCACTGTAACCGGACACGACTGCATATAAAATTGTAAAAGAGAAACAAGGAACAGACACATAGGATACTACAATCTAAATCCTATGATGACACAAACTTATCCATGGCAAGGAATGAAAACCAACTACACTGAAATATTTGTCAGCAACATCATTCTTTTTCATCTTCTACTTATATTCAAAATATTTTCATTTTTATCAGTGTTCGTAAGTATCGATTTCGTTATCATCACTTTTCAATTACAAGGGCAGTTTGATAAGCCGGTAACTTTTTGAATTTCCCACGTAGTAACTTTAAATGCAACACTGCTTCTGTCAACTACCATCTGTTAATAGACTTAAACACACACACATATACCTCGGTGCATATGCTGAAAAGGTTTGGGCATACTAAGAACCACTGCAAACACAACCCAAGATTCCCAATGAATGCTCCAGAGAAGAGAAATGTGTACATTGCAACAAAAAACACCCCGAAAATTGCAGAGGTTGCGTTATATATAAACAAATTCAACAAAAAATATACTCGAAACTAAGAGAAAAGATAATATCAACAATAGGCTTGAGCAGCTTAAAACTTAAATGGAATATCTACCTCAAACGAAAACCCATTCAACCCGGTTGTCACAACACAATCTGCCAATGACTTAACAAAACTTAAGCAGATGAATAATCCGCTCGACCAAATGGGGACGCTAATAAACCTCATGTCAACATTCATAAACAAAAACAAATAATGACTTAGTTTTTAAATATTGCTGTTTGGATTGCCAATTGTGTCAACACCTACACCACAATAATAAAACAAAACATCAAGCATTACAAGAGAGTAGAATATAAACAAAATAGCATAAAAGCCACTGACATTACTGTCCAAGATAGTCAAGAAGAAATCACATTTTCCTTAATCTACTGTTCCCTGAAACTTAAAAAACACATTTGGAGACTATAATAAATTCTTCAAAACATTAGGAAACCGCTTTATAGCAATTGTAATTACAACGCCAAAAACACCTACTAGGGATCTCGAAATACAACAACAAAAGGACGATAACTACTGCGCACGATGACCAATAACAATCTAAGCTATATATCAACAAGAAAGCTCACCTATTGGCCAACTGACCAAAATAATATACCGGACCTAAAAGACTTTTGCAAAGCAAAGGAATTGATACCAATAAATTTACAGTTCCATCATGTCTCGAACTGTCATCAAACTACATGCCAATTTTAGTCACTATCCACGCTCAAATACTTAGAAAATCCAAGAAGCCCCTACTATTCAGCAAAAGAACGGAATGGAATTATTTTTGAGAATTTCTTGATGAGCAACTACCCTTAGATTTACCCTTAAAAACATAACGTCAAGAAGATGTTGATCCAAAAGTATCTAACAGAACTCACTCCAACGACAACCACAAACTACTCACTATGGAAAGCTACACAAAATATAAAACAACCGCAACATTAAATTTCACCAATACGACTAAACGATGGCACCTGGACAAAAACGGACAAACAAAAGGTCACAGTTGTTTTGGAACATCTCGTATCGTTGTTTCAGGCCTTTTCTCCCTCAATAACAGTAGATAAAAAAAACATTAACTAAAGCTTTCTCAACAAATGGCCCTCCCAATCAAAAAATCAAAGCCTATGAGGTAGAAATAATCATAAACTCAGAAATCAATTCAAAAATACTGAAAGAATTCTTTCAAAAAAGCTTCGCAGCAGTAACAAAATTTATAATTCTATCCTCAGAATCAACTGATTTTTTTGTTACTGTACAGTGGGGAAAATAATAATCCTAAACGTAGCAAAACTCCCAGTTATGTAACATCATATCGTCCAATTAGCCTCCTTCCACTTTTATCCAAAATCCTTGAAAAATTATTGCTTAAACGTTTAATGCCCATCATCGATAAAAAGAAACTGATACTTCCTTATCAGTTTGGTTTCCGTAAGAGATGTGGAACTATGAAACAAGCGCCCATATTGATCAGAAAAATCAGCAACGACTTAGAAGGCAAACATTGTTGTTTCGCACTTTTTCTTGATATAAGTCAAGCTTTTGACAAGCTGTGGCATCTGGGCCTACTCTACAAACTTTAAAAATATTTTTCCTCGCCCGCAATATACCATACTACAATCATACCTCACAAATACGACGTCACAAATAAAATATCAAGAGTGTACCGCAGGGTAATTTATATTTGTTATATGCCGCAAACCTAATCGAATTTAGGCAAACCATAATAGCTACATACGCCTATAATACAGCAGCCCTATTCTTATAACAAAGCTCTATAATTGCTTTCAGAAATCTATAAAATCATCCTGATAAAAGTGAGGAAAGACACTTGTCCCCCAGTCATGCTAAATTAAAACATAATACCACAAGAAATAGTGGCCAAATACTTAGGCATTTATACTGACAGACGACTAACCTGGCGTACTCATATATTTTCAAAAAGAAAACAGCTCGGACTTAAATTCCGGCAAATGCACTGGATCCTAGGCAGAAAATCTGAATTATTAACAGAAAACAAACTCCATACTAAAATCAATATGGACCTATGGTATATCTCTTTTGGGCTCAGATAATAACTCAAACTTAGATATTTTGCAACGCTTTCAAAATAAAGCTATTTGAGCCGTACTAAAAGCTCCATGGTATATCCCAAATAAATTTCTGATCTGCAGATACCAATTTGTTTGATAATTAAGCGCAGCTAAAGTAACTCAATAAACAAAATAGGAAAAAACAAAACAAAGCTGTATAAACTATATATTGGACACAAAGAAATTAATAACAAAGTAACAATAAATTACTCAAAATAAAGATATTAAGAAAAAACAAAAAACAATACAACTATTATTAAATAACTCCAAATACGGTGGGCGGCAGGTCAGTTGTGCACTCTCCAGACTGAGGGAAAAAGTGCTGTTGGGAACAAATGCACGGCGGAACAACTAAAACGAGACTTATCGCAAGTAATGGTCTCTGGCAGTTTGGGCGGCGGATGTCGACATGCTCTTCGTTGGCGGCTTCAACCCGGGGGCGGGTTTTCTTTGGCCAGATGTACTGGGGCACCACGGACGGGGCGGAACGTACAAAAGGCGATCGACAGCGCGCAAGCACAGCGCAATACAGTACCTGGGTCGGCTTCGGCTGGTGGTTCCGTCGCTCACGGGGGTTTGAATGGGAATGCCGGGCGGCGGTAAAAATCTCTCTTAGTTGTGACTAGGGTGGGTTTGTAGACAAAATCAAGGTTGCAGGTAGAGATGGGATTCGGGACAAGGGGTTTAAAAATGTGCACCAAACACAACTATTAAGGAAGGTGTAACAAGTCACAGCATCAAATACAGAAATAGAATGTCTACCTATCTAAAGAACGAAAACGAAAACGAAGACGCCAGACGACTGAAGATATTTAAACCTTTGGACGTTCTTACCAGATTTACTTAAACAACAAATACACCAGTTCACCAATAAATAAGAGGGCATTTGCTGAAATGCTACTATCCATGTTATATTAGTTTTAAGTTTTTAGATTAAGGCCTAACTATGCTATACTTATAGTCCTTTCTGGGCTAATTATATATTTCAGTAGAGTCAATCTTATCGTCTCGAAGACATAACCTTACAAAATTTTAGATTTTTAAACTTCGGCACTGTTTGGAATGTGCAATTAAAAACTTTTTACGAAACACATGGAGTACACTCTCATATGATCAAACTTGAATTTTGCTCAATTTGAATGTTGGGACAACAGACAAATAGCTGCTATTATATATACTATAAAGTAAAGATATCCGAACTTACTTTATCAAACTCCTTGCTTGTCTATTCCTTTTCCGCTTCTTATATTCCTTACACCCTTTTTTTATTCACATTTTACTTACATCGCCATTTCTTCCTTTATTTATTATTTCATTTCGTTTTCTGTTTTTTCGTCATATCGTTATCTTGTGTTCCTTTATTTCTTTTGTAATTATTTTTTTGGTTTCTTGTTTGTTTTTGCAAATTTTTCTTTGTGTTCCGCCTCCGTTCTTCATTATTCATGATTTATTTGGAAAACTGTTTTTACTATACTTCCTTCTTTTTAATTTTCTTTGCCTTTATCTGCCTTGCATTTCTCGTTCTTACTTTGTCATATCGTTATTGATGTAAACTTTTATTTTTTTACTTTTTTGTTTATATTTGTTTTTCATCACTTTATTTTTATGTTTTTATTTCAAAGTTTAATTAAACGCATCATAGTTTTCTTGCCGTTTTTATGTCTACATCTATTTTTAGTTCCTTTTCCATGAAACTTTTTATCACTCCTTTCAGGATCTTTTGTTCTCTCGTATCTATATTCAGTCCTTAAAGTACTACATTATTTGTCATTTTTTTCTCTTTCAGCTACGTCTAATCTGTCTGTGATCAGCTTAATTTTCGCCTCAAGTTCTGCGTTTTCCTTTTTGATGTTTTTATTTTCTGCTTTAATTTGTTTTATTTTTGATCTTTTTTTAGTTCTTTGACTCCTTGTATTAGTTTATCTTCCTGTTTTTCAGTTGATCTGTCTGGGGTTTTCTAGGATTTCATACTTTTTCCGGGGCTATCAGAGATAGAGAAAACGAATTAAGTAAGTCTTAAATGCGTCATTACCATAACATGATGTTCAATATTTTAAAAACTTGGAATTTTGATGTTCCCACAAGCCCTATAATCTACTATACAGTATACAGACATATAGAAACAGTTAAGCAGACGGGCAATAACTTGGTTCCTACATTAATGTATAAATGCATAAGAGTTTGTGCTCTGTGAACTATTGTACCTAATCATCAAGCAGGAAGAAAAAAACGTTAGTTGAAATAAAAAAATACTAGAGCATCAAGTTATATTTGATACCGGCAGATGTAAGTACATTTCTATAGAGGCATATTAAAAAATTTAAATTCCAACTACATAGTTTGAAACGGGCGTCAGCATTCATAGCTAACATTCTGCCTTTATTGCAGAACGCTGCCGTAAAGTTCCTTTTCAGCGACATAAGGCCTCCGAATGTATCGCGCATAAACCCTTTACGCGCGCGGCCTGCCCCGATTACACGGACAAGGGTTAAATTGCGATTATGATAATGCTTTTTAATAATCCCCGCACAATGGAGCATCCATTTCTTGGCAGCAGCGCCACCACGCCCCCGGTGGCGCGAAATTACAGAGAGCGGGCGCGCTCATTATAACCCGGCGAACCCCAAGCTAACCACAATATAAACATTTTTCCAGCACAAAGACAAAACTTAGATGGAATATCGCGACTCCACCTCTCCCCATTACAACCCCTTAACGATGTAAATGCGTTGCCAGGAGGCTCGCTTTACAGCCGCGACCGTGTATCTGAACTAAACACCCCGCCATAAGCCAGCCTACTGACATCAAAAGCTTTTATGTAGATTTGCAGTTAAGAAAATAAAAACTTTAAAATACCCCGCTAATTTGAATTCAAAATTCAAAGTAACCTAAACAGAACGCGCTAGATAAATAACGCGCGGCTCGCTTTGCTTGCATGGCCTCGCAGCCGAACGACGTCCCGGGCTTTTTGATTTCCGGCATGTGCCGGGACGAACTCGTGTCTCAACTTTGCGTAAAACATGCTCGACTGTGCAAGCTTTTGACTGAAGAAAACGAACAGTATAATTAAAGCAAAAGTTATGTTTTTATACTAACTGTTTACGTCAAAGTCACATTTAATGTGACTTTAAAAAGTTTATGGGGGATTTTTTTACTCATTATAAAAACAGCTGAAATACTGGATAATCTATTAGTATGCAAATGATGATCGTTTAACGTGGTAGTTCTATCACCATTGGACAGCCAATCCAAAAGACAAAATCACCCCAACTTTATGATTTCTTATTACAACTTTAGTTTTAGTTGATTTGGAGTAATAAAAAAGTAAGCATGTGAAGTAACAAGCATTTTTTATCTGATACTGGAAACTATAAAGTTTAATTGAAAACTAACTAAAAAGATTGAAAGGGAAATTTCAGAACAAAACCAGTGTTATGAAATACTACAAGGTAACCAATAAAGTTCTTCCCGTTATTAATGGCCAAAAAGAAAATGATTTACAGAAAGTATAGCCTATTGTTAGTCCTCGAAGTAGTCGCCATCCGCATCCAGCACCTTCTGCCAACGTGTCTCCAGCAGTGCAATCCCCTTGCGGTAAAACTCGGGGGTTTTGGACGCAAAGAAGTCCGTAAGTGCTTGGCGCAAGGTTAGGTGAGTAAGGAGGATGGCACAAAGTCTCCAATCCAAGTCGCTGTATGGTATTTCTGACCACCCGCGCGACATACGGTTTGGCGTTATCATAAAAGAAGAGTATACTTTTGCGATTTACCAGCGCTGGCTCCTTCTGTTGCAATACCTGTTGCACACGTTCCAATTATTGCGAGTACAGGTCCGCAGTGACCATTTGGCTCGTTGGTAGCAGCTCATAGTGAACCACTTGATGACCTGTCCACCAGACACAAAGCATAATCTTGCGTGGGCACCTAGGTGGTCTTGCGCTGTGAGAGACAGTATCCTGGGGTAAAACCAATGTTTGGAACGCTTGAGAGTGTTATACAGGACCCACTTTTTGTCACTAGTAAGCACTCGATTGAACATGGATGCGGCACGGTGGCGAAAAAGCTACGACATACAGGCTGCCACTCGTTGTCTCTTGTGGATTTCCAACAGCGTGTACGGAACCCAATGCTCATCCTTTACGTCTTACCTAAGTAGTGCAGATGAAGTCTAACTGTTTCATCAGAAACGTTAAACTGTTTTGTAAGTTCACCACACGTTAGACTACTGTCCTCCTTAATGGGCGCCTGCAGGGCTTTGTCATCCAAGGTCTGTGGTCGTCCACTGCGAGGTTCATCATAGAGGGACAAATCTTCCGACCTGAATTTTTGAAACCAATGCCTTGCAGTACGTTCATTCACAGCAGTATCCACAAACGCTTGACATATTCGGAGACTTGAGGCAGCTGCTGATAAGCCCATTTTGAGGTTGTAAAGCAAACACCGAACGAGATCCTTAGACACTTCCACTTGCCTTCGCTACTGTAAGAGTTACGAATGATGATAGTGCGCGGTGGACCTGGTTTTATAACGAATGATATTCCTACTTTCAACCGACCGATTTTTAAACCACTTATTGCATATTTATTCTCCCTTCATTCAATAGCAAAGCAAAAACGGCAAGAACTTTATTGGTTACCTTGTACATTACAAGGTCATATTATTGTTTTTTTCGGCTTTCTATAGACAGATTATTATTTAGCATATACAGGCCGTAAAGACCGGAAGCTAAGTATATATGTTATATATACTTACTACACTCAGGCCATTTACGTCCATAGCTTGGTGATTTCTCTCCATCTCTTCCGATTTTTTACTTGTGTCTTCCAGTCTTGTATCTTTTTCCTTAACTGCGTTTAAACATTTCGTTCTCGGCCTTCCTTTCCTTTTCGTTTCCCCTCGGTTTGTAACCATTAACTTCTTGGGAACCTTGTCTTCTGTTTGTCTTTCCAGATGTCCCAGCCACGTCAGCCTTGCTGTTTAACTTGGTTACTGAGCTCTAGTTTTCTTCTGTGAGTTGGCTAAATCGGTTGCTGTTTCTTCTTTAAGACAGTAGTTTTGCTTATTTGTGATTTGACTGTCCTGTTCGTATAAAGTTCTATGTCTTTTTTTAACTTGTTGCCATTGATTTTCTGGATTTGAAGAGGATGTATATGACGGATTTTGTATTTGAGTTAGATTTAATAGGAGGTATTTTGTTGCGGCTGACTGCTGTATAGAACAGTATTTTATGAGTAAATTTTTTGTGTTGGTATTTATTGGTATTTGTGCATTTAGTTCTCCGTGCGCATATGTGTTTGTTGGAGGCAGTGCATATTGCACATAGTTTATCGCGGAATACATGAATGTATTCTACACTCGAATATACTAATAACAAAAGTGAAAGTCTAAATATAAGCATTTTGGACACTGATATCACGCGGCACAGGTACACGTCCGCTCGCTTCGAAACACAAATGGCATCTATCATAAAAAAGAAATTTACTATTTCTGAATATTTTGTGTACAAAGGTACATTACAACCAGCATAGAAAAGTACAGTTTGATTATCACATTCCGGGGACCTACAAATTTCATAAGAGTAATGAGCGTGGTGGCCAGTGTTTTAAATATCTACTGGGCCACTTGAATTTCATACAGAAACTGTGATAACGATGTTCAAAACATCGCGGGTGATTCTTCGTAGAATTGATAAAGCGGTTGTTTTATTTTGAATGCGCAAGTAATCATAATTTTGTTTATGAAGTTTACAAAAATGGGCTACCATCACTTCTTGCCTCTGATGCTGATTCAATAATCTTGAGACCACATTATAAAGCAGAATAATTTCATCCACAGTGGTGTTATATATTTTTTTCGTAATATTTGGCTGCAAGGCAGACATTTTGCTCTTCTACGTTCGAAAATAGAGACTTGGCTGCGGGTAAATGCGACCGTCACAACAGAATGATCGTTTCATAGGATAATCGAAACAATCTTTTTGAAAACAATAGGCGAATTAATCTATTTCCTGTTGTGAAATCTTTGGAAGGGATGGTAGTACAAAAGAAACGTTTTGATTTCGTCTTTCCTAATTGTACCGGTTGCGTGTAACTTCAAAGACGGGAAGAATTTGCCAAAGAATATTTTATAAACATTGGAATCATAACTTTCAGCAAATCTAGCAGGACATTTTCTCTTAATTCTACATTCACATTTTCTTTACGAGTGGTATTTTGCTCTTTTCGACGTAAATCTCAAATTAATAAATAGTTCATTCTTAATAAATATCTTGCTGAATTATCTTCCACGGTAGGGAATTATTTGTTAAATGTTAACTTGTTTAAACTCTTTCTTTAATATTGTCATGTACTTTCTAATCTCAATTTTTTTACTTGTTTTATTGATCTGCATGTTGTCAGTCTACTCATGATCTATCGTACTATAGGAACCTTTGCATTGTTGTCCATAGGTTAGTATATTTCTTTTTGTGGAAGTGAATGATATTTAGTAAAAATTAAAACCTTAATAAAGCTCTTTATGATATTTTCCGTGGCTGTAAATTTATGCCTTAGTTGTCGGTGGCATAAAATTGCTTTGCTAGTTCAAGGGTTTACATAGAAAAATAGACCAAATACTTCTAAGTTATTTTGTTAACTAGCTTACAAACACAACTTGCAGAGCTAGCATTATGTTTTGCTAGCATTTTAAAAACTTGTGTTAATCCATTTTTCCTTTTCTTTCTAGTAGAAGTTGGTATTATTTTTTCGTCCTTTTTGATATGGAGGGATAAAGTTCATGTATGTACTTCATGCGGGAGCTGATCATCATTACTCAGCTTTTTCATAGATTGACTCGTCAAGCACTTCATTGAGTATTAAGAAAGTAGAGCGTTCTGTCATTTTCACGCTTATGTTTCATATCTTAAAATTGATTAGGAATGACCAACCATTAATTCTCTTGCGATGAAAGTTAAGCTAAGTTTACTAATATTAATAATTTCTAAATCACATAATCATTACACTAGCTCAAATGGCTTGGTCTCCTTCAACCCGCGGGCGAGATGTATGTTGTTCAAGAATTCAAGTGTTTTCACGGTTACATGATGATGAAGTCTGATTTTATGATTCTCTACAATTCTACAACCCTTTACTTGATAAAAGAAACGATAAATATCCTTATTACGTATTTACCATGGAACACTTACCATATCGTATTTTGTTCTAAAACGTTTGTACGGTCTTAATATTAAACTCAGAGGTGCAGACTGATGTGGATTTTAAGATTGGGTTATAGATAAGATTATTGTATTACATTGCTAACCTAGAGTTTCTGCCCATAAGTTAATAGTGCTATTTGTATTTAGTGCCATGATCAATTATTTTTTAACGTGTCTTTTGCGTCCAATGTCATACTGAAATAAATATGTAAAAAAGAAGGGACATTGATAGTGCCTTCATTTATTTTAATTTTTTTTACTGATGTGTGTACAAAAACGAAAGATAGAGAATAAATAGTAAACTGTATATAAGCTTTGATCTGTGGTAACTCATTAATGAGGCACTTATTTAGATAGATGGCGACCAACAGATGCGCTACACGATTTCGCAAACAAACGATTGTGTGCTTCTTTGTAGATATGTAATTTAGGATATTTCGGAGTCTAGAAAACTACCATAGAACTTAAAAATGCGAAAATTAAATTTGAAAAAAGTTTAGCTTGCAACATTAGTGGGGAACAATTTGTAGGCAATGATGAATTGAACAAAAATATTTAAATCAAGCAATAACACCTCAATTATTCAAGTAATACGTACTTTATTATTTATTGTATCTAATAAGTAAATTTTACATTTGTGTAGTTGTCAGTAAAAAGTAATAAGCAGAAAACTAATTGTAAAATATTTGAAAGTATAAAAGTCTTGAAGATTTCAAAAATGATCTAAATGTTATGCTCTAAAAATTCACTATACGCTACAAATATCTCTAAGTTGTATGTAAATTAATTATTCGCGGTACCCCTAACAAAATTTGTAGTATATTAGTTACAGTAATTAGTACGCAAGTTTTCGTATAAGTATTTAAAGTGAAAAAATATTTGTATTATTGTCATCATCGTCATGATAGAATATGGGACACCATTATTGGATAAAAGCTTCCTTCAGGCATTTTTGTTCTTTTTAGCATTCCATCCAGTTTTAGTTTGTTATGTGTGTTACCTCATCGGCTCATTCGATTTTCAGTCTACCTCTTGGTCTTCGCTTCATATGCGCAGTCAGTCTTGTTGCCCTTTGTGTCCACCTGTCGCCCATACTACAAATATAGTCAGCCCATCTTCACTAGATCACTTGTTTTGAATCTGCATCTTATGTCTTTTATTCTCATTTCCTTGCTTATCTTAATTTTTAGTACGTTAAATATACATTTTTCCATTTTAGGTTTTTAAATAGGTGTTCTAGTGTTATGTTGAACAAATCTAAAAACACCAGGTCACCTTCTTTTAATCTTGAAATTTGCATCTTTGTTTTCTAATTGTATATGTAAGTTAATTTTAAGTAGTTAATTTAAGTGAATTAGAGCTTGTATAATAATGACATGTTCTAAGGAATCGAAGGCTTATGTGGAATTTATTAGTGCTATGTATAGAAATATAATCTATTTATTGTATTTTTGAATTAACTGGTTAGTTGTCTGGAGGTGATCTATTGTTAAAAAAGTTCTTTCAAAAATCTGCCTGGTAAGATGAGGAGAATAGTTTTAGTTATTTATATATTTGATTTTGTAAGATACCTTAATTTTATAGGCATTGGGTATCGAGCTCACTGAACGATAGTTGATAGTTGGTAATTTTTTGTTTATAGTTTTGAGCCTTTCTTGCGTAGCAGAATGGTTACCGATCTGGTCCGTTGTGCTGGTATATCTTCTTTAGGGGTTCCGATGCTTCTGCATATATCTAATAATATAATGTTCTTGTAGCTAAAAAAATTAACCTGTCAAGTAATACAAAAAATTTAAATGTTCTGATGCTTATAGCAGACTGATCATTCATAAAAAATACACTTTGGCAAATTAATATGGCTTAATACCAACTTGGATAAAAAATTTGAATAGTGGAGTTACATTTTGATTTTAAATAAAAATAAATAGATTATACATTGTAAGAGTAGCTGTTATTTTAATGCTAGCTTCTAATAGGCCATCAATTTTTTAATGAAAAGTGAAAGTTAGACTACCGCCCATGAAAATATGGACACCTTATTATTATCCAGAGATTAACTATGTCTTTCGTAATAAATTTTGTTTTGTATCACTCTTTACCATCTCCTTAGTCAATATTGTTTTGAATGAAAGTAATTAGTTACTTATAGATTTCTTTATAACTATTTGTTAAGCCAAAAACTGAAAAAAAGTATAATCTTTTTATGTACTTGAACTGTCACTCAACATTTCAAATCTTTCTTTTTGTCCTTATTGCTCGTTTTAGATGTTTGTTTATTAAAAAATATTGCGCCGTCTAGAGCTCTAATTTTTGTATTCATTGGCCTGTGGTAACCCCCTTTACAAAAAAAACTCGTTCAGCCATTCGCACTTTACGTTCAAAAAGGCTATCAGTGCGTAACATCACGAAAACATTAAGGGTTTGTGCTCCGACGGTGAATCTTACGTTACAACGCTACTCAAAGACAGAAAGTCATCGCCCTGAGCCATCACGAGTAACATCCTATGCAGAGAATCAGTTTATCAGACTGAAGAGTAAGCGTAATAGAAGATTAACTGTCCCAGATATTGATGCGGAATTTCATCGAATACGTGATAAGACATCAGTAAGTACAATAAAGCGGTGTCTTTAGGAGGGCAATTTTTTTGGTTGTATTGCGACCAAAAAACTCTTGTTACGGCATAGTAATAAAGCTAAATGGCTTTAATGGGGACAAAAGCATCGTTCCTGGAAAAGTAAACAGTGGTAAAATGTATTATGGACCGATGAATCCAAATTTAAAATTTTCAGCCAGAAACGGTCTAAGACTGAAAAATGATGCAGAACTGTACTGTTCGGAGTGTCAAGCATGGAGGTGGGCCTGTTTTAGTGTGGGGATGCTTCTTTTCGGCTGATATGGGGACTTAGTAAAAGTCGATGGCATTATGAGTAAAGAACAGTACAAAAATTTTTTAACGAAAAACGCCATATCGTCTGGGTTTAATCAATTAATCGGGAAATGATTCGTGATGATGCAAGACAACGATCCTAAACATACTTCAGAGTTTTGCAAGAACTATCTAACAAACCAAGAAGAACCAAATATGCTCAAAATGATGACATGGCCACCAAAGTCTAGACCTCAAACCCATACAGTTGCTATGGGATGATCTGGACAGAAGGTACGAAAGAAACGCCCCACATCTAAAAACCATCCTTCTGCAAAGTGCCTAGAGAGATTTACCATTAAAAAAGTTAATAGAACAAGGCTGTTTTTTTTAATGAAACAAATATTTAATATTGAAGTGTTCATGACTTTTGTTTGGTTTTTACGTGTTGCATAGTAATATATTATAAAATAAATTATTTTATTACATTAAAGTGCATAAATTAATTTTCTATTTAGTGTTCATACTTCCATGAAAGGTAGTGTATATAAACTTATGTTTTAAATTTCCAAAAGCAAGAATGGAATGTATGCGCCTTCAAGTCCCCCAAAATGGCGTCAAGTAAAAGTGCAATCATCATTCAGCAAATAATACTGCAATAAGACAGATATAAAGTGAGCAACTCAAATAAAATGCAGCCAAAATTACGTTCAATTTGTAACAGCTGCAAGTGTTTTTGTGGTGTCACGAAAAAATGCTTGCGCAGTTCGTCATCTAGTTCAACGTGTGTACCAACTGCAGCCGTATCACAGCAGCATAAACTGAGTATGAAGGTACATCAATACTTACCAAGATCGGTACAACTTATTATCAGCATGTTTGCCGATCCTGCTTAATACCAACTTGCAAAAAAGCAACGAAAAAATGGCGCCCCAAAAAGAGCAATCGAGGCCTGTAAAAACAATGCGGGCTGATTGAAACAATAAAAATTTATTGCACCGCCGAGTTCCTGGCGAGGATTTCCCACGCCAACTCTGTGTTGTTGCTGGTTAATTAACAATTAGCACTCTGACTTTATCCGAACGTTAATTGCTATAATAGATTTCACACGCTGAGGTCATCCCGCTTATGCGTTTTTTGCTTCCTATGTGTCTAGCGCGGCTCCGCGCGCAGCTCGCCAGTATCGCGTTTCACAAATCAACATAATTTTCCGCTCCAATTAATCGCCAGCAGCGACGGCCTATTTGGCGGATGATTTCACGAGCGCCGCGCGCCCCCGCCGCCGCGATGATTCGAAATCAGTTGATCGATCAGGGGGCAGTAAAGGTGTGGACGTCCGCGGAGGCGTAATTGCAAAGAGAAAGATTAGAGCGATTCGCTGATTCGATAAAAGTGGACTGCATAAGCTTTTGCTGCACCCGGAGCACTCCGGGTAAAAGCCCGGACTGGACCACCTGCGCCCGTCCAGACGCAGCTGCTCGAATCTGGCCTTCTCTTACGAGATTACTTCGGCGGGCAGAGTTCGCCCTGCGGAATTGGGCCTAACGAAGGAAATTTTCTCACTTGACCAGGGACTCCAGCTTTTCCTGCGATATCGAAACGTAAACTGTTGTTACCTCGTGCAATACCATTAATTTAGCAAACATTGAAATAAATAATAAATGATAAGAACACTTTTTTTAAGTTAAACTTATATCTGCTCAACAATATACACTGTTATACAAGACATTGCTAGCAACTAACGTATAAATATAACATATTAAGTAACATCAAAGGCAATTATGACCTTTTTCGAAAACCTACAATTCTTCTTTAGTCTAGTTCGTAGTATGCGGCACCACTGCAGTTTGGAAGATTTGTCTGAGATGTTTTGGCTAGCTTTGCTAAGTATTCTTCAACTGTTGACATACCCAATTCATAGTGTAGTTGTTTGTTGGTGAGGAATAGGATTTTGTTTTGAAAAATCTGGGTTTGATGTGTTGCTCCATACTGCACACCCATAGAAGACTAAAAGACGTATCAGTCACTTGTGTAGAAAAGTGGTACATTTATCTTTCATTATGGACTTACGATTCATAATTGAGTACAGTATAGGATTAATCATAGTTTAGAAGTTTGTCGTTAGCTTTAAACTGGATAGAATAGCAAGCGATTGTGATTACTGGTGGGTTGTTAATTTTTGTAAGTGAAAAAGCCTTAGTGACACATTTAAATAGTTCACTGATAAGTCCTACTGCTTAAACTACTTGATTAGTGTATTAATAGTGACATGTAGATTGGCAAATGCTTGTTCAGTTGTTTATTTTTGGTTAATATGACCGTGCCGTCTGCGAACATTTCAAGTTCTATATTGATGTTAAAAAAAGTTGGGCCTAGTATGCTTCCTTGTGGTCCTCTTGCATGTGTATCTTGGATGAAGAATAGAGATGTATTTATTTTGGGTGCAAATGTGCGATTTTCTAAGAATGAAAATAATAATACAGACTTGATGCAGTCTAGAATTCACAGAAGTAAAATTTTATATTACAAGTCGTCTATTCACAACCAATAGAATCCATAAACAAGGTAGTTGTGTATTGCTTGCTCTCACATCCTCTTTTCACGATTTCGATTATAGATTGTAATTGATAACAGGTTGAGTGGCCTCTGAAACCGTACTGAAAAGTTGGAGAAAGGTGCAGTCTGCCAACTTCTTTTCTAAACTTCAAGTCGTTTGTATTTTCCCTGGTTTGGAAAACATCAGAATAGTTGCATGCTTTTATAAATTGGGGAAGTATCCGATTCTTAGATAAGAATAGAAGGTAGCTTTTAAGTATGCAAGTGCTTTTTCGTGAATTTTTTCAGTACGTATAGTATAGGTATGTTAATATAGCCGAGCGATTTATTTATTGAGAGAATTTTGATTGTAGAAGCAACATCTTTAGGTGATATGGATTTGAAGTCGGCTAATGTATTTATGTTTCTAAATGCTAGATTTTCATGGTTGTGGGTGATCTGCAAGGGCTTCACATTTTTCTTCATCTATATTATATCTCTGTGCTTTCGAAGAGATTGTGCTCCCTCGTGGTCGACATAATATCCATCTAGCTGTCTTCCATAAATGCAGATCTTGTGGTTTGTGGTTTCTAATATTTTTTTGATATGTCGATTTGCATATTTTTGTTGTAGGACTTCTAGTTCCTTTAATATTCTAGGTTCGTTTCCTTCGGTGTACTTTGTTTTGCTTTTTTCTCTTTTTCTCTTATGGGGTTCTATAAACTGGGTTCGTAGTGTCTAATGCAGAACTGCCCTCCCCCTCGTACTCTATGGGGCTCTCTCTTTGCGAGATGTGGATTACCACCCGGGGATTTAATTCATATTTCTTGTTTTTATTGTGCTACTTTCTCTTTTCTCTTCTTTTTCTACACGCGTTAGGGTTCTAAGTCCTAACGCCACAACCCCACTTCGGAGACCATTTTTTCCAGCCACCCATTATGAGACCGACGCTGTTTGTAGCCGCCCAATCTGGAACAAACGGCACTGTTTGCCTGTTTGGTCCGCGGGAGGTATTTTATTTCCTTTCTACCCGGTATGACTACCGGGCATTCCCCTATCCGTCACCTGGGGACGCACCCTATATAGACGTATGTTATATTAATAAAATATCTTACAAGAAATGATTTGAATAGGGTTAGTTACGTTTTGATGGCATTGGCATCTCAATTAATGATTTACAATTTGTATTATTCTGTCGTTTTCTAAAAAGGAAAGGTAAGAGATGTGATAATAACCATTTTTTGATTTGTTCAATGAACAGTTGGATTTGATTTAAGAGAAACGATAATAAGACGCAAAGTAATGGTCAGAATATGTGCTGAGGAATTTGCTTTCGAGTGGTAAGGTCAGTTTATTTGGAGGATATTGCTTGAGAGATAAGAGACGTTTTTTGTGTTTTTTGTTCTTATTGCTTTATTAGTTTTGTCCTGAGGCCGTCTGTCTCGATAATTTCTTGTGTGTAAAAAATATATGCATCTTTTATATTTGGCGGAATAATATTCTATCTTGGCTTAATCTACTGTAGTCTTTCGTGTTCTCATGACGTTGAGGGGTTTTACTACTAGTTTTGAATAGTAAGTTTTACTAAACGTTATATATTTCATTTGTTTTGTTTATTGCTGTAAGTAGTGCTGCGCACACTGGCATAGATGTTTTATTTTTGTTTAATAGTCTATGAATTTGTATTATCAGTAAAAAAAAAGTTGCAAGTCGTTCCTGTACATCTTTCTCAGTTAAGAAAAGAGGGACCTTCCTTATAACAACTGTTGATGTTTTGATATGTGTGAAATCCTATTTTATTTGCCAAGTAATATTTCGCCAATATTATATAGTCATCTTATTAGGGTAATTTCCATTGTTGGAGAATTAAGGTATGTGGGAACTTCTTCTTGATACTATTAATTGCTTATTTGTGGTTAGATAAATAGCTTAATTTAGGCTCATTCTTTGGTCTTCTCGGCTGATAGTTCCAGATATTTGAGAGGGTGGTAGTTATTTTTTTCTAGAAAGGTTTTGGGTGACCCTAAGTATTTTTTTCGCAAGACGATGATTGGAAAAGATAAATGATCTTTATGAAATGGCAATCCATTCAATTCATCGCCAAGATAGTATGATGCAATGTACCTAAAGATGTTATCCTTAATTTAAATAAATTTTGCTACTAAAAGTAAAATGAATGCGATTACTATTAAAAAGTTGATAAGTCTCACTTACATTTCCAAATCATAAAGAAAACGCACGTCCTTGCTATTTGAAAATAAGACGAGAACTCAGGAAAGACTTTTAAAGTCTGTCACATAATGAAGACATTAGTTTCACTTGAGAAACACAAGGTAGAAAAACATTAATAAATTAATGCAATTAGAAAAACAAACATGTAATTTAGTGTAATTTAGTCAATAAGTGTTTACCTGTAACGCTTCTAAAATAGCTAAAATAAATTAAGCTTCTTTTTTAGATGCCACATCCTAATTTAATTTAAGTTAATGATTAATCGCACATTTTAATTTTAATGTACTTATGCCAAATAAAACCCTACTGTTATCTAATTTCTTTATTTTTTTCAACCTTGTGAAAAGAATCGTTTAATTGAGTGGGCGAACGTTTCTGTGCCTAAGTTTGTTGCAATACTATCAGCTTTTGCCAGAAAAAATGACAAGCCATCTAAACAATCCGGTCGAGAACGCAAATCTGCTCTCCAATGCTTTCAACACTTTTCTGAAAGAGTATCAGCAAGAATTTGTTTTTGGCGACGCGCTTATGTAGCCCCAAACTATGCAAATACGGGTTAAATGGTATTTCTGGTTTTAAATATCTATTTTTTTGACATCCTAGTGTAAACGCAAAATGTTTATTATTTTAAAATTACTAATAAAAGAGAGCTTAAGAAAATAGTGAATAGCAAAGGTGTATAGCAACTCAAAAATTTTTTTTGTATGTATTATATATATTTCTAAAAAATTTTGCATTTAAATTTTCGCTTTCGTTGTGCGTTTAAACTATTTATTGCAAAGAAAATGAGCCACTGACCGGATTTTAAATCTACGACTGTAGAGAACGGATAATATAAACTCACCTAGAATTAATTATTGATTACGCAGGTCTAGACTATAAAAAAAGACGTTACACGCAACAGTTTGATCGATGAAGCAATGATCATAAGGATATGTAGTATGTTTGTCGGTATGTTGTATGTTTAAGTTGGTTTTCTTCAGCTTTAAGTGCAATGAGCTAACAACGTATAAATAATTTTGAGGTCCTAATTTTGCCCGATTATTTAGGTGTGAACAGATTGAAATATGGATAAACTTGAAATTGTGGTGGTCACAATTAAATTTTTGGAACAATATTTATACTCCATTGTAATAGCCATTATGGCAGCTTTTAGCAATGCAAATGTGTCTTTGTTTTTATGTCGCTTTGCGGTTTAATTGTAATTTATATAATCAAATTTGCTGAATCAATTCCATCTTTCCATTTTCAAAACTAACAACTGCGTATCTAATCTGGTGTCATACACAATGTGATTAATAACTGTTTACTTTATTAAAACAACTAGAAATAAAAATGACGGTAATTTATAGGACACTATTTGTATTTTTAAATGAAAATACTACAAGCTAAATTGATTGTAATTTTTAAAAATGATGTTAATTGCAAAATTAAAATTCCGAGTAGTCTACATTACTTACTAAGTTATTCATAAAACTGTAGCTTTTATTTATCTCAAAAGATATTTTTATAATCCTTTGTTGCTTTTAAATGTTGGGTAGTACAATACTCTTTCATAGTATTGTTGTTATTGAGTAAATTTAGTTGCATTTGTGAATTCTAGGCTTATATTTGATATGTTAACAAAAAACTGTATTATTATTTTATTATTAGAAAACAAAGCCATTTGACAATGTATTGTATTGAAAGTGTTTGGTTTTTAGATACCAGGCACACTATTATTTATCGCAAAGAAAACCATGAATTACTCTTCTAATAGTAACCATAAAAGTATAATATTTTTTGTTTTATATTTAAAAAAATACCAACTAAAAATCCTCACAAACTTATTTTTGTTAATTTTGTTACTTGCCTGAGTTGTTATTGTTCTAAAAGTTAATGTGCACCTAATAACTATTATTTGCAAGATAGTCGTAGGAGTGTACTGACAATGAGTAATTAACAAATCTAAGCACTCGAAGAAAATTATGGAAAAAGCAAATTAGTTTTATAAAAAAAAACAATTGAGAAAAAGTACTAGATTTTAAAGCACATTAGAAGCTTTGGCGTTATGCGAAGAACTATTTACATTTTCTTAAAAATTTGAAGTAGAAAATATTAAAAAAAATCAAAGGAACGAGAAAGAATAGCTTATAAGATAGCAAAACTAAAACAACGAAAGTTGAGAACAAATCTGTAGGTAAAATTGACTAATCCTGCAGCAAACTAGCAAAAAATACAGAATATCTTAAAAATGCGGTAAAGAATTATTAAAAAAACAATGTCAAAGCAAGAAAAATAGAATTTACTTTAAAAACGGTTTTAATTTAAAAAATGCCAAGCAAGTTGCAAATTACTGAGCTGACTTTTTAATGTCTCGTAAAATTTGGCACCGCTTTATTAACTTGGGGTTGTTGTCTAATAAGTTCAATAAAAAACTAAAAGTTGTGCAGACTTTTTAGCGATGCACCTTCGATTACTTTACAAGTTTGGTTTATAACAACTATTCTTCAAAAAAAAATTCTATCGTTCTCTAAGACCTTCTGCCACCGATCTGCAGGAATTAGGATCTGATTGAAGTACCACTTCAGCGGCTTTGAATCAAAGTAGTCCTAACATGTTCCTTGAACTTTATCGAAACTTCATCGAAAGTCTCCAACGGCCGACTCTGCAAAAAGGGTTCCAGTCAGAGAAATAGTTGGCTAGGTATTTTGTGCAGCAACTCATCAATATCATTCAAGTTTATTATGAAAACAGGGTACTGATTCGATAAAGGTCATTTTTTAGATGTCTGTAAATCATCAGATTTGTTCCACTTGAGGTAATAAAAATCTAGATCTAGATTGTGAGCTAGAAAAATGATTGGCCTGTACTTTTTTGAGGGCGAAAATAGCAAGGCTGCTACTGTCAATGGTGTACGCCATCGGAAGATCCTAAACAACTTTTTTTTCAAAGAAACCAGCGATTTAAACTTGAATGATGTGTGGTTTCAACAAGATGGAGCCACGTAAAACACTCGCTTTACTTCAAACCAAATTTTTTGGTTGGCTTGCTTGTGAAGGGGTGACGTCGATTGGCAACCGCGGTCTTGCAATCTAACCCCTTCTTCAACAAATCTGCTACGATTTCGGGGCTAAAGAAGAACATCACTTGGGTAATTGCTAAAATAGGCCATACTTATGGAAAAGCATTATGGAAAACTTTGCTGAAAGAATGGTCGCATGTTAGCGGAGCCGTGGATGGCATTTACCTGACATTATATTTTATATGTAACTATTAAGTCTGTACATTACACTGACAGCAGTAAAATTTGGATTGTTAGAATATTTTGTTTTTTATTTAGGAAAGACATCCAAAAGCTTAATTTATATCACAGTTTATAAAGAATGATCGGTAAGAGAGCTATTCAAATTTGCACACTGTTCTCAAAGAGATGGTAGATTGTTATGATCGACAATAGTAAAATATTTGGCCCTATATGTTGCACATTGTATGAGTTACTACATTGTTATAAGCAATAAATTATTTCGGTAGCACCCATGAAGCGTTAAACATAGAAGTCCTTATACTTTTTGTTCATAAGCTTTGAAAAATTGGATGTAACAAATTCGGAATAGTTGTTTATTAATATAAGTCAGAATTGTTAAAAATAGTTTTACAAGATGTTATACAAGCTTGAAATACGCAAGTATTGTTGATAATTCAGTTGAGCGAATGCAAAACAAGAAGTTGTTGAGTTTTTAAAAATCTAAATTTTTGGACTGATTATTATTCACCAAGTAATAAAAAATGTGCGGGCATGCATTTATTAAAAATTAAAAAAGACCCAAACTTTAGTTACTAAACGAAATTAATATATTTATCCAATATTCTGCAACCGAATTGAAGCGGCGTTGTGTAAATTAGCTGATTAATTTTACATTTTGCATATAACTGTGCGTAGAGCTTTTAACAGAAATCGTTTAAAGTATCGAAAATGTAAGAGGTGTTGTAAATATATAATGGTTTAACTTGAGAGAACGACGAACATTAAGGGAGCAACAACTTTCTGGTAACAGGCGTTGTCTAATTCACAAATGAAGGAAAGTGACAATTTGAAGTAAAATTTGAAACAAAAATTGAAATTTTCCAACAAATTGTTAGTCTAGAGAAGAAATTGAAAGACCTTACGTCAGAAAAGTTAGAAGTAAACGCAAATGTTCACCAAAAAACTTATATTACGCCTAATCGTTTAATTAAAGTCTGAATTTAAATTTTGAGTCTTAGATCTAATAAATGTCTATCTTAAAGGCCGTACAAACTCGTTGAATTACCTTTTCCATCACCTTTTTATATATGCCGGGGGCATGCTATAAATAGTTTCTGGTATGTTTACTTTGAGTTCCTTGATTTTGTTTAGTTTCGTAGCGTAAGCTTTGTCTTTAAGATACCCTAACAGAAAAAAGTCAGGAATAGTTAAATCTGGGGGCTTAACCACGTCACTAATCGCCCATAAAAAGTTTTTCAGAAAAACCTTCATCTTTAAGACTAAGTTTTAGCGTTGCGTTACTGAACTTTCGACGTAATTGATAGCTTCTAGGTTAAAGTCCCTCAGTCAACAGATTTGAATGTCGTTTGATATAGTCCACAAAGGTGTTGTACAAATGTTAGTTCCTCGAGTGCGAGGGCTGGTAAAGGCGCTAGAATTCTTTTGCACATCTTTTCAATGTCCTCTGATATACGAACGGTACGAGCATAGTAACACTAGTAGAATCTTCAAATTTTAGTATCCGACGAACTGTATCAACATTGGAGACATTATTTTATTTTAAAATTTTTTTGCACTACACACGCTGTTGCTTAACTTTCTATGCGTTTTCTTCAAATCAGGACCTCCAACAATGCGTACATTTAGAATGGGGGAAAATGCAAATGTCAGTTATATATTGCTTTCCTTGTACTTATTATTACAACAATAAAATACTTGGAACATTCAAAAATGATCGATACCACAATTATTTTCTCCTAATTAATCTTTTTTGAGGAAAAAACGAATATAGATTTTACTAGAGAAATTTTCTTTCGATGTGCCTTCATTTTCGCTATCACTCAGGCAGTTCCCATAAAATTGTTGCAAACAATTCTTTGCAAAGTACGTCTGATTGAAGCTTCTTGTTGAAAGAGAACTTTATATCGCGCCCCTTTCGTTACTCTAATCAGAATGTACTTGCTCGGTAAAAGATCCGGCAAATATGGGACGTAAAAACCAGAGCGTTCTAAAGAATCTAACAACGATATAGTGATTGCACATGTGGTCGCTCATTGTCACGTTGATGCAACGCGTCGCGCTTTATTTTTCGTGTCAAAATCTCTTCAATAATTTGCAGTACTGTTTACTGGTAATAAAATCCTGAGGAAACAGTCAATCTATCAGCAGAATTCTAACACAAAAGATAATTACGATTTCTTTTGGAATAAAAATCTCGTCTTATTATTCCATAAATTGACCTTCTTTTTCCGGCTTCTCTTATTAAAACCACGATTTGTGTGTTACGAATCTACGCTACTGGCATATGTCTAAACACTTCGAATAATGATGAGAGGATCAAGAACATTTTGTGCACAAAGTGTCGTCATCTTCAAATACTTCTGAATGATGGAATGGAAAGATTTGTAAGATAGATCTGTTGTATCTTCCAGTGCATCGAATCTAATTTGTCTGTTCATCATTACACGATGGTTAACGTGTGGTTTGCGCTCATTTGCTGGACGCCTATTGCTTTTGCCTTTTTTACCATTTCTATGACTCGATGTTGCTTTATTACATACGGCTAATAAACTCATATAGATACCCGAAGTAGTCACGTCCTCCATCTAAAGAAATTACCCTATTTATTGTTGTCTATGATTGCCTGTTTCTATGATTTTCGGTATCTGAAGATATTACTTGGCCAATTTTCACATTTGCACCGAGTGCGCATTCCAATCTGTTACAAAACCAAAGAAGTGTCGATAACTTTTGAATGCTATACATTATATTCTGCTCGATTAGGATTTAGTTTATTATACCAAACTAATCAAGGACTTTTTAAAGGAAAGCAACATTAATTTTGCACTTGAAGATAACTACTAAATTTTTGTTAGACTTAGCCCGTTGAAGTATTATAGCCATATCTTCTTTAGAAAAGTTTGTGTTAACTATTGTAACACCCAAAAATAACTTCGTTATGGAGAAGAATATTTTAGAAGATTTAGTAAGTAGATGCTATTTTGTCTAAAGAAAAATGAGACAAGCTTGCAGAAAGTTGTTTGCTATTAAGCATAATTAAAAAGAAAATTACATATTATATTTAGGTATTAATAAAATGTTACTATGGTTTAAGAACTCTATTTTTCCTCGAAAACGGACTTTATATGTTACCTGTATTACACCTAATTTCAAAAGGCTAACTGGCAACCCTCAAAAATTATAAAACAGCAACAAAATACTATCGAAAACTATTTTTTATATATGACGCAATTACGTACGCATATATTTTAAAATTTGAAAAAAAAGATTGGTGGTAATCTGTAGTAAAATTATGTGTAAGCCAGCAGCTTGAGACGAGAAATCAAGTACATTGTTCATTGGCTACTGCGTGTTTAACGCATGATCCAAATTTCTGAGTAGCAATGTAACTTGAGCAATAAAAGTTTTTACGAATATTTAAATTTGACATTCCTGAAATTGTAAACAGCAGAGCGTTTCCACGAAGCACAAGTGCGGAAAGCTAACTAATTTTACTTTCACCGTACAATTTGTGACGCTTGCACGGTACACATGACTGAACTGTATTTAACCTTAGGAGAGAAACCGCAAAATATCGTTTTTAACGCACAAGCCGATTGTAAACATTTTTTTATTGCTCGGCCACAAATGCGTGCAGTCGCTTTTAAAAATTAATAAAAGCGAGCGCCACTTTCCCGCATGTGGCACTTTTCAGATCATGGTGGTAGATTACCTAACGCCTAAACGGCTAAGCTAGCAGCACGACAGACGTCTAATAAATTCATTTATCAACTTAATTGAAATACCAATGGCAAGAGCAAACCCACATTATTTGACGTTTTAACTTTTTAACGATTCGCTTCTGAACTGCAGCTTGCAGGATTTAACTTGCGGCGCAGAATATTGCGCCTCCAAACAACAAAGCTTTGTGTTCTATTGTCCTTCAAGTGCATTATGATTATCTTAGATTTTATGTGTTTTCTAATTGATGTTTATAAAAGAAAAGCAGTATGTCAATAAAATGGTTTAATTTTGACAATGGCAATAGAAACGTAGACAAGCAAATAAATATACTTGAAAATCATTACATATATGTATTTAAATAACAAATATTTATTTTTATCATTTTTTTTTCTATGAATTGTAACAGTTGGTTTTCAATTATCTTTTTATCTTATGCTGCCTTCCAGAAATGTTTTGCTACCTATAAAGCCTTTTTAGTTTTAAGTTCTTTTATTACATGTTGATAATATATCAATTTAGTTTGATGATAATAACCTACTTCCTTAACTTTTTTTATTTATTGCTGTCTTTATAGCTTCTAATATTTTTGATAGAGAAATTAGTTTTTCAAATTCTTTGTTTATTGCTAAGCTATATATTTTTTACTTATTACTCCAATGGAAAATTTACAATCTATCCAATAACTGAACAATAAGTAAATATGTTAAAACTGTTAATGTCTATTTAAGTATACAGTCAAGACTTAAACGAAGTAAACTCTCATTGATGCCACTCCCAAAAATGTAAATGTTAATTTTTTTACTGTTTAACTAAACTTCACTTTATACACTAGCACCACTGGAATAAGTCTGTTAGATGTTATTGGTTCAGTCTTTGTTTTACTCTACTATTATCAAGCAAGTTGACCGCCAAATAATTTAGGTGGGTTTCTAGTTTTATTTTATGTTTCTTGTTTATTTCAAATATTTTTTTAACTGTTGGCATAGCAAAATCTCTATGTGGGGTTATATTTGGTGTCTACCAGGATGATCCGGTAATGATTCGCAAAATACCTTTGTAGGATCTCAATATTTGAGTTTTAATTATGTTCTGGCATAGGGTTATTACATCCAACTTTAGGTTGTGATTTACAATTTAAATTAAATGCAAAATTTGTTGTATGTTTAGTTTTCATTGTCTTGAGACTTGCCTATAAGGAATTTTTTAAGATAGGTAATTGAAAAAGAGTCTTATTACACTAATGCTTATATTAAAATATATTAATTACACTACAGCTTATTGACATTGCAACACCAAAAAATAAAGAAAAACTAACAACTGAAAACCTTGCAGATTTATTTAACAGTATAAGACAAATAAATGATTAAAGTTTACAAAACATATGACCGCTTATATTTTTCGTGACATCGAGTCATACAACGAACGAATCTTCTATACATTATTGATGCTCTCCATAATTCAGTCAGATCCCTAGAAAATCGTGGATACCACTGTACTCTATGCGCAATGATGTTCCAGACGTTCCCAGTAGGTGAAAAGTCATGTGACGAGTTTGCACTCTGTTTTGTTGAAGAAAATTTAATCATTACGAATCATATGCGGTTGAGAGTTATCTGGTTGAAAGTTTGCTTACAGTACTATCTGAAGGAAATGAAAGAGCTAATAGCCCCCCATGCCATACGAACATAGTCTTCATGTTTGTTTTCTCTGCCTCTATGGTATGTTAACATCCAATCAAATTCGGCTTAAACAAAATCTGGATTTATTAGAAGAGACAATTCTATGTCACTCGTGTATCCAGAGATGTCTTTCCGATGCTTATTGTAACCTTCGTTGCTAGACCAGTGTAGTCAGTGGTAGTCATGAGAAAGAACGCCGTGTTGGAAAAGGTAAACAATCGGTACTGTGTAATAGCCTACAATTGTTAGGCTAGGATACTTGAAGTTGTTCCGATGCTCTTCCCGAATGGTTGTCTTGGGGATTGCTACAGATTTCTTCTTCGACCCACTGATTCTATGTTCGCGCCATAGTAATACTATGACCACCAATGCTTTGCATTATTGTTCTTAAAAGCCGTCTTCATACGGCCTCTTTCAAATTCGCTTTTATACATACTAGAATGAGGCCCGCATAGTATCCAACTATTAAAGAAAATTATCAGAATTGGCTCTATTATATATAATTTGAACTCCGCCTGCATCAGTTTTTGAGTGGATTGAGTAGCTCAGCAGCTGATGTTGCCGGTCCCAAGCCCGGGTAAAGGAGGAGGGTTGATCGCAGTGGACTTGCAACCCAGCATCATAAAAACGACAAATGCTAAAATTTCCCAAACATGCCTGCGAACTATAAAACGACACTACCCCAGAAGAGTAGAGCAAATAGCTCAGAATCTCGTACTGTAATCACAGTCAGCCCCAAGGATTCTGGGGGGGAGAGCAAATATTCGCACGTAAACAACGTCAAACAGATAAATAAATATACCACTAAAGGAAATAAGCACAAATGGAACACCAAAATAGCCACATGGAATGTCCAAGGAATAAATAACAAAATGACAGAAGTACTTCACGAACTAAAAAGTTATAATATAGATATAGCTGTCCTTACCGAAACTAAGAGAAAGGGTACTGGAACCGAAATAAAACAAGACTATATACATATATATAGCGGAATTCCTAAAGATCAGAGAGCGAAAAGAGGGGTTTCTATAATATTAAAGAAAATACTAAAAAAGAACCTAAAGAGTTGGGAGCAAATAAACGAAGAAGTAATTAAAGCCGAGTTACACATAAGAGGACATGAGATAGTAATAGTTGGAATATACGCGCCCAGCGAAGATGCTAATAATATAGTAAAAGAAAAATTCTATACAGAATTGATGGCGGTACTAGATGGAATTAGTGATCGAAAGGAAATAATACTACTTGGTGACTTTAATGGACGTACTGGGAAGAGAGTTAATCATCCCATTATAGGAATATATGGTGAAGACACGGTGAACAATAATGGAGAGAAGTTAATAGAAATATGCCATCAGTATGCTCTAAGAATTACAAATGGGTGGTTTAAACACAGAGACGTCCACCGCTATACCTGGACACAGTCAACCCGCCAGTTAAGATCTGTCATCGATTACCTAATTATCCGCCAAAATACAAACCTAATATGTAAAGACGTAAGAGTCAAGAGAGGCGCGGAATGCGGCTCCGATCACCATCTACTAATAGGAAAACTCTATATCCCTTTCAAACATTATAGCCAGCATGAAAAAGAGGAGGAACCGGAACTGAATACGGTAGATACAAGAAAATATAACTTAATGGGACTACAAGACGAGCCGACAAAATTCCTATATAAATTAAGACTGGCAAATAAACTACGATACATAGAAGAGTCGTCAGCACAACAAATGTATGATGAAATCGAAAAGATAATTCACGAAGCAGCATTTGAAGCCCTGGGGGAAAATACAAGAACAAAAATGAAGAGCATTAATGTGTGGTGGATCCAAGAAATAGAAAACCTTGTTGACAGTAAAAAAGACACCTACATAAAATGGTTAAACACGAACGACAGCGAAGATAGAAAAGCATACGCGAGAATAAACAGTAAAGAGAACGGTAGCACATGCAAAAAACGAAGCATGGAAGAACAAATGTCAAGAAATAAATGGATGCAGAGGTAACACAAGATCGAATGAAGCGTGGAGAACCCTGAAAGCAATACGTGTAGAGAATAAGAATAACGGAGGTATCGATCTGATCAGTACAAACACATGGAGAGAATACTATAAGAAACTACTAAGAGAAGATAGAGCAGATTTTATAGAAACAGAAGATGATGAAGTAGAAATAAATGAAATTCACTCCCCTAATGATATGTTACAAAAAATAGAAATTGATGATGTAGTAAAAGCCGTGAATAAAATGAAAATGGCAAAGCACCAGGACCGGGGAATATTTCCATTGAACTTATAAAGGCTGCTCCAACACAACTGTTTAGCATTCTAGCCAACCTATTCAACAAATGCCTGAAAGGCGAGAAAGTGCCAAAAAATGGAAACAAGCGTATATCTCTTCAATTTACAAGAAAGGTAATAGAACTGACTGCAAGAATTACAGGGGCATTAGTGTGATCAGCTCAATGTCCAGAATATACGGAAAAATACTGAAAGAAAAATAGAGGAAGAGATGAATGAAGTAGAAGAACAGAGCGGCTTTAGGTCTGGACGATCATGTATCGATAACGTATTTATACTAAGACAAATTATTGAAAAGAAGAGTGCACGCGGAAGACCCTTACATCTTACCTTCATAGATATTAAGAAGGCATACGACAGTGTACCTCAAAGAAGGCTATGGGAATGCATGAAAAACTCCAACATTAGTAATATATATATCGCTGCCGTAAAAAACTTATATGAAAAGGCCACAAGCTGCATAAAATCTGGATCACGTATGTCTACTGATTTTGAGGTGACAAAGGGACTCCGACAAGGGTGCTGTATAGCTTCCACTTTGTTTAAAATTTATCTTAACGAAGCCTTAATTCAGTGGAGAAGAAAGTGTAGTGGCATGGGACTACAGATTGGAGACGAAATACTTAGCACATTACTGTTTGCTGACGACCAAGTCATTATCACTCGAACTATATGTTACGCAAGCTCCAGGAAGAGTATAAAAAATGGGGCCTGGAGATTAACTTGCAGAAGACTGAACACCTAGTAATTGGAGACGATGGTATGGACCTGAATATTAGTGGCGACGTAGTTCACGGTTGCTCAAATTTTCGCTACCTTGGAGTTTTATTTTCAAGTACGCCAGGAAGTGACGCAGACATTGATCTTAAAATAGCCCAAGGAAAGAGAGCCATTCGACTGCTGAACACGGTACTCTGGAATGATAAAATTACAAAAAAAAACGAAGACAACAATATATAAGACTATAATTGAAAGCATCACCACATATGGATCAGAGGTATGGGACATTAATCAGCGAAATAAAAACCGTCTAATGGCACTGAAAATGGACTATTGGAGGCGGAGCTGTGGTGTATCTAAGCTACAACACGTGCGAAATGAAGAAATAAGACAGCGAATGGAGGTGGATGGTACGATAATCAATACCATAGAAACAAAAAGGATTATCTGGTATGGACACTTAGAACGAATGGATGACGACAGATGGCCGAAGAAAGTTTGGAAATGGGTACCACCAGAACGTCGCAAATGGGGTAGACCTCGCCGAAGCTGGTGTGCAGAGGTACAGGACGCTATGAAATCCCGAAGATTAGAAGAAGGAGATTGGCTAGATAGAAATAAGTGGCGTTTGGGAAGCGAGACGCGGCCTCGGCCGTAATAAAACTCGCCAATATATATATATATATATATATATAATTTGATAATAACATAGTTATTATTTTTTACAAACTATCTTACTATAAGAATTAAGTTTGTCTGTATGTTACATAACAAAATAAAGTAATTTTTAAGATAAATATGTAGGTAATCTACAAAACTATAATATGTGGATATGACTACTATATTGCATATATCTTTAATTTTAATTGTGTTTTGCTTTTTGATTCTGCTTCTATTTTCATAGCTATTAGATAATTATTTTAATTTTCATGATATCTTCTTCAGTGCTTAGTTCCAGCAGATCAAAACGTTGTACCGGACGTGTCAGAATACCTTTGGTTGTTTTCAGTTTAACTATATAAACATTTCTATTTTCTGCAAGTATCATCTTGCAGACATACCTTTTTGTTTTTTTTTCTAATCTATAAATCATATAGATTTTTCTAATTTTTTCTAATTTTTCTAATGCTCTCATGCATTCTGTAGCTCTAAAAGTCGACATTTGATGACAAAGTTTTTCTATTAGTGACTTTTAAATCCCATTTTTTTCCACAATGACCGAACAATTGGTGTAGATAAAGCTAAGATTGTATTACTAAAACCGACGGAATGAAAAACTAACAAATTGTTAGGTTAATTAATAGGCTCCCAATTGATACACGTTCGTTTTCCGCAGCCAGTGAGTCATTTTTTCTATCCCACAATATATATTTTTTTATATTCTAATATTTTGCCATCCTCATAAGGTGATTAGTGCACTTCCACCGGCAAAAGTGCAAGCGTACGTTTGTTATACTTTCAACCGATTAAGACTTGAACTGATTGAATTTCTTGTACGATTTTAGGGAAAGCATCACAATATTTACATGTAATGCGTTTAACGGTTTTTCATGCTGCTTAATTACTACGGAGTTTGAATTGGAACTAAATTTTATTTTTATAGCAATAAACAGTTTTTTCCAACAATTGCTCTCCCCTCTTCAAAGAATTTTCAGATAGTTATGATTACCTTCTTAAACCTCCATCATTTCAAATATCCGCAATAAAGCAAACTTCATACCTACAAAAAAGTAATAGAAATAAAGCGAAGAGTTGCATTTTATTCCGTTCTTTGGATAAAAATTTATTTCAAAATGGGCGTTAAAAAACCTTTGACTTAGTAAAAGCGTTGAAAACAGAAGATGTTTGATTATTCTTGAAGATGACATGGTTAAGAAAAAGTGGCCAGTATTATCTCTTCCGTTACTTAAGATGATAAACACGCTTTAGGCCTTAAAGTTTCCTTGGAGTTGAGTTGAATGTTATATCTACTATAAATAAATTAGTTAAAAGATTTGCAGTTTCTTATGAAATCCATGATTAAGCTTCGCTGTATTTTTTTCATTTTTATTTCAGTTTTATTTCTTACCTAAAAATTATGTACGGCAGTTGAAGATACCCCAGGTAATTTAATATTACAATGTTAATTTCTTTATTACAACAAAACAGACCTAATAATTGAATTACTAATTGGTTTCTGTCAGCCTTTCCACTTAACATCCAATCAAGTATTGTTTTATGCAACTAGAGACCATAATTTGTTTTTTATGGTACTGCAATTTTAATAAAGAGTCGTATATATGCTGAACAAAATATTTCCTTCAATACATTTTTTAAAATATTCACTGGATACAGGTACTCCACTTAAAGTTATTTAATTATTTACTGCTTGTGTTTAGTTAAATTTCTGATTCTTTTTTACAGTGAATAAAAGTTTGCAACAGTTGTGCCACGTAAACAACTGTTTGTACTTTTTAAGTCTCGCCTTTTGTAATTATTTATTGAGTAAATGAGAACATATTCAGCTTTAAACTTTAAAATCAAGAATTTTATTTATTGTAGTTCTTTAAAATAGACGATATAACTTTTTTATGGGCGAGTGACGTTAGAAAAGTATTCCTTAAGTGCTTTACTAGTTTTTAGATGAAACTGACGGCTACATGAAAGATTTTCAGCTTGCTCTCAAACTTTCCAACACTGATCTTGACTTTAGAAGCAAACCTTTTGTGCGCTGGTTCGTCGTCAGATAAAAAGATATTTGTGTTGGCTGCCGCATCTGGGGCTTCTCACTGCTGTTTGTTTTTAATTTTGTAGGTATAACGTCTTTTCCATGTTTTATAAGAATATAGTTAGTGACAAAGTGGATGGGGATTTGTTCGTAAGGATGGGTTACATAGATTTTTCATGTAGTTTCCTTGTTTGAAAAACGAAAGCAATAATTCATTCTATAATCTACATAAGAGTTTTAAAAACAATAGTTTCATATTTTGTGCTACTATTCATTAATCGTGCAGTTTTATTGTATTACACAGATAGCTATATCTACTGGCAACAGTCTACGTTACAAATTTTTGTTAATAACTTTGAAAGCATTGGATTATACAGTATTAAACTGATATCAAATTAAAGCTCTTTGACTATCTTGAATGCGCTATGAAAGCGGATTACTAGGCGGAAGTAGCCTCTATAAAGGTTTCATTTATTATTCTCCGAGATTCGCGATACTAGCCGAGGCTTTTGGAGAGGTTTATAATAAGATATTTTATTACATCTACTCTTTCAACAAAGGAGTTTTTTAGAACAGTGATACAAAGTGCGATTTAAAATTTAGTAATTGTATATATAGTTAAGATAACTTTCTTAGGGGAACGGCGGGTAGTATGGGCCAATTGGTAGTTCAACGATTCGCCTGTAGATAGCAGAATTATACAAGGTCTAGTGCCATGCGCAGAGAGTTTGTTTACTTTACTAAGCCGTGTCGTTTATGAGTGATCAATCTTTATTTGTGAGCTTCAGGTTTTTGCCTCAAATAAGTTTTATTTTATTAATATAAGCAACAGAGTTTCCTTTGGTTTGCTCTAAACTCTTACGCTATCTACCGTGTTTTATATCAATGTAGATCGGGTAGTATGGGCCACGTAACTGATTTGCCTTTTTTATGATTTTAGGACACTATTTAGGACAAAATTTAAGAAGAAACCCAAAGTTAGGGTTGAGGGGAGTGGTCAGGAGATGATATGAAAGAAGCCGTAGGAAGTATTCTAGAAAATAAACTTTCTAAAAGGGCTGCGTCCGATCGCTATCATGTACCAAGAAGCACATTGCAAAGGAAGTTAAAAGCTATTTTAAATAATAGGTCGACTGAAATAAAACCACAGATGGAGTGTGTTATGGCAACCTTTGAGAAAAAATGTGAAGCTCAGTTAGTATCTCATATGAAGGATTTAGATGCGAGACTAATGCCCTTATCCAAATCAGAGTTGTTGGAGCTGGCCTTTGGCCTGGCCAAAAAATTAAATGAAAATTTTTATGCCAGTTTTATAAAGAGGCACCCAGCAGTGAGCTACAGAAAACCACAATCAACTAGTTTGATGTGGTGTGTAGGGTTTAATAAGCCACAGGTCGAAATATTCTTCAGCCAGTTGGAAATTCTCTAAGAAAAACATTCTTTTTGACCGTCCAGAATCTTTAATGCAGACGAGACGGGCGTTTGAGTATGCACAAAAATGACAAGGACATTACACTGAAAGGAAAACGTCAAGTTGGGAAAATGACTTTAGGAGAGAGAGGGCGCAATGTTACACTTATGTTCTGCATGAGTGCAACTGTGCAGTTTGTTCCTACACTTTTTATTTTTCTAAGGAAAAGAATGAATGACCATCTCATGATCGGCGCTCCAACCGAAAGCATTAGTTTTCCACCTCCTACTGGAAGGATGACGGCTGAGGTTTTTCTTAAGTGGCTTGGGCACTTTGTTTTCTTCACAAAGCCCTCCGCAAAAGATCCTGTCTTGCTGATCGTAGATGGCCATGGTAGCCACAAGGACTTTGATGTCATCATGTTTGCTCGTAAAAACCATGTCCACATGTTAAGTTTTCCTCCTCATACTACGCACAAGTTACAGCCTCTAGACAGATCGTTCATAAAAAAAAACTGCTTGTGGTTTATGAATGAAGGCTAATCCAAAGTCAAGAATCAATGATTATGACATTAAAAAATTAGTAGTGAATGCCTACAAGCAGGTGTGTTGAATAGACATTGCTAAAAGTGGATTTAGATGCACTGGCATTTACCCGACAAACCCAAATATTTTCACTGATTTGGACTTTATGGTAAATCATTCCAGGCATATTGAAGAAAACTTTAAAGATGATCTTTGGACGTGGAACGCACCTGCCTTAATGTTCTATCCAGCTCATTCTATTGCAACTCTATGGGTTTGAGGTCTGAGATTGTGGTGCCCATGTCATCATTTTGAGCATCGATTGTTATCCTTGGTTTGCTAGATTGTTCTTACAAAGTTTGAAGTATGTTTAGGATCGTCTTTCCCATTAATCGCAACCCAAATGGTATGAAATTTATAATACCATCAACTTTTACGAAGTCAAAGAGAACCAACCCCATACTAAAACAGACCCACCTCTGTGCTTAACAGTCGGAACAATACAGTCTTGGATCAACTTTTCAGACGCATGAGAATTCTCAGTTTTTAACTAAAAATTTTATATTTAGATTGTCGGTCCATAATACGTTTTTGCACTCTTTACTTGACCAACGATGCTTTTGTGCTCACTGAAGCCGTTTAGCTTTATTACTAAACTGGAACAACATTTTTTTTGGTCACAATGTAACCATGAAGATCAACCTCTTGAAGATGCCGCTTTATTGTGCTGACTGATATTGTTGCATCACGTCCCCAGTTAAACTCCACAGCAATGCCTGATGCAGTTTATCTTCTATTTAACTTACTTATTAGTCTAATAAACTGATCCTATGCATCAGATGTTACTCGTGATGATTCAGGGTGTTCCTGTCTCTCTGTAGCGTTGTAATGCCAGATGCACCGTCGAAACACAAACCTTTAAGTTTTTGCGATGTTACTGATAACCTTCCTTGATGTAAAGTGAGAAAAGCTAAACAAGTTTCTAAAAACATAAGTTTTAAAAATTCATAAAGAGACGTAAAAAACCAAAGTCTGATGATAAACTGGTTAGTTCGAAAGTTGGAGCTTCGGACAGAAACGAACATCTAAAACGTAAATTTAAGACGTAAAAGCATTATGATTTTTTTATTCTAGTTTTTGACCCACCAGAACCTTGTAAGAAAATCTACAAGTGACTAATTATTTTTATTCAAAACAACATTGTCTAAGGAGATGGTAAAGGGTTAAACAAAACAAAATTTATTACGAAAAGTGTAGTTATTTACTGTATAACTGAATTTTAATAAATTAATAATTAATAATAAAATTAAAATCACTGGCATAAAAAGCGAAAAATAAATTAAAGAAAGCAATAACAAAATGGAATAGTACAAATACTGATTTCTGCAATAAAATTCTCGTTTTAGTTTGAACTATATGTTTCATAAGATTTCGAGTTATGTTATTTAATGTTTAATTTGAGTGCGATTGGTAATTATTTATTGTTTCATTGATTGTTCCTGTTTGCATCCTAGTAGTCCGAGCACCTCGTAATCCTTCCCAGTGATTTCGGCTTTCCCGGATTTGCGAAATTGTCGCGGAATCGGCGAGAATCTCCACCGAGCCGCGTTCTCACGCCCTCGACTCCCACGTCATGTGCGCTGCTCCTAGTTAACTAATCTAAATTAACGCAAATTCTGAAATTTAGCGAATGTGCTTTGGATGAGCAACGAGCCAGGCGGCCTCTACATACAACCTTACTCCAGGCCGCCCGCGTTTGCACCGAGAAACGAATCCCGACGGATGGACGATGCCGGTCACGGCCTCCATGAGCTCATCCTCATCTCCCTAGTTGTGGAAGCGCGAGGAAATCACGCTTTTAGGTCTCCAAATTCCGCCGGAACGTTTTGGTGATTCACCGTTTCCTCCGCGGACTTGGCCTTCGTTTGCGGCGGCAGGGGACGCGCTGGAGGTCGCGGAAAGTTTCGCACGTCGCCGCAGCGGCGACGTCGCGAGCCTGGAGATTTATTGGAGCCCAAGGTAAATCGAGGACTACTCTTGCAGACGTTCGGCGTGACGTCAGCCAAAGGGGACTGCGACCCGCAATAGGACAGGCGCCACCTCAATTGAGAGAATTTGTTTTTATATCCAAGCCTGCTTCTCTATTTACCACTTGATTTATTGCGCGGGAGTTAATTGAAATTGATACTTCCTGTCCACAGGAAATGACACGCTTTGAGTGCAGCTCCACGCCAAGACAGCTTAAGCAACCGTCGCCGCAGTTGAACCGTCTAAACGTTATAAACCAGAGAGTTTTGAAAGCTTTATAATGATTGGAAAACTATGAAAGCGATAATTTTTAGATTATGTTAACGAACCAAAAACATTTTTATTGTATCACTGTTGAATCTCTCGTACTTTCAAAACAAAGTTTTGATTTTGGTTTCTGTTATGTTTTTTTTTATACTTTTTTATTAACATAAAGTTGGACATACTTATTTTACAGATTGATAGCTAAATTTAAAATATTAGTTCGAACCAATTATATCAGCTTACTTTATACAAGCACAGGTTAAAAAGTTTTCAGAACGACAAAGAGTAATTATAAGGCGGGGCAAAAAACAGTGAAGCAAATAAATTGGTAGTTGTAATAATTATAGTTATAGTAAACGTTGTCCGTTGCGTTTATAGCATATGGAATGCTGAAAAGTTTTAAGCTTCAACGTAAAGATACTCATCAAAACCATTTTGCTACCACAATCGCACACACTTTTAGATATCTGTAAAAATGTCATCCATTTTGGACACTTAGTTAATGTTTGACAATCGTTTATATCAATCTATGTCAGGAAAAAATCGAATACCGTGCTGTAATAAAATAATTGCATTAATTTGAATCAAAAATTTATTCGAATAAACATTCTCAAAGCCCTTCTGAAACGGTTTCAGCAAAACAAGTTGCGTTAATTTATCACTGGAGATGAAATTTGGGGATACCATTACATTCCTAAGACGAAGGAATAGTCAAAACAGTAGACTGCAAAGGGCGAATCTGCTCCAAGAAAGGCAAAGTTTTATCGTCCGGGAAGGTGATGGCGACTGTTTTTTGGGATAGTTATGAAATTCTGTTCATCGACTACATAGAAAAAAGAAAAGCAACAACGGAGTCGTATTATGCATTGTTATTGGATTAGTTAAAGGCTAAATTACTAAAAAAAACGGATCCAGTTGGAACGGAAGAAAGTGCTCTTCCATTAGGACATCGCATTGGCTTACGCTGTGGCCAAAATTCACGAATTGCAGGGTGAATTGAATGACCATCAATTATTTTCATTAGACCTGCCTCTCAGCGATTATTTCCTATTTTCTAAGCTCAAAGTGTGGCTCGGAAGATAGAGATTTTTATTAAACGAAGAGGTCATCGCAAGCGTAGACGTCTATTTTGCAGAGCAAGACGTCAACTATTATTTGGACTGGTTAAAGAGGTTGGAGCATCGCTGAAAAAAGTGTATCGACTTAAAAGGAAACTATGTTAAATAATAAAGTTCAGAAAACTTTCTGAAGAGCGACAGTATAATGTGATAAAAAATACAAAAACTAGGCAATTTTTTCTCACGTAGTGTGCACAAAATTGTAATCAATAACTTCAACTCTAAATTTTAGCGCATCAAATATACAGCTGCAAGAGGCTTTAAGCTCACAAAGCTGTGAAAATACTCTCAAAAAGTTAGACCCATTATATCACGGGATGACCCTGTATTATGGTGCGTAAACGATGAACTTCATGACTTGGTAGCCTACAATGGTATTCAACAAAACGATGATCGTGACTTTAAAAAGTCTGAAAGACAGTACACTTCTTAAAAAGAATTTGTAGCTATTAGTTGTTTTATAAAAAGTTAAATAAAAAGTTAATGAATGTTTATTCAAAATCAACCGGACGCGTATTTTGTGAGCCGAGCAAACTCAATGAAGAAACGACGTTCCTAGCAACTAAGAAGTTTAAAGATTAGAAAAATAACCATATAATAAACGATTATAACAACATCCCTAAACAAAAAAGCACACTTCAAAATTTATTAGTAGAAAACGAGTTTCACAAAGAGTGAACAGTGGACTACAAGGAAGAAGCTTTGTGTTTAAGAGTTGTTGAAGTTGTAAATATTTTGGCTTTCCGTGTACTGCCAATTCATGACAATAATGAAATATTAGACTCTGCGAAAAATAGTAAGTTTTGGGCTGTGTCAGAACTAATTTCAAAATTCGATCATTTTATAGTCGAACATGTAGCAAAATTTGGAAATAAAGAAAAGATGTTTCCTCATACTTATCAAATACAATGATTAATAAATTTGTATAGTTAGTGGGACAACAAATTGCAAATACCAAGTATTATTTCATAATTGAAGACTCAACGCCAGAAACATATGTATGTACGTATACAGTTTTTGTGGTATGCTATGTGTTATCTACAGGAACTCCTGCTAAACGATTTTTGATGTTTATTCCTAACTGTAGCTATAAAGGTAAAGGGGTGGCAAATGCTGCAATGTCGACCGTAGATTTTCTAGTCTTGATTTACAGTAAGTTTAACAAGAAAGGATCCGCTCTTTTCTAGAAAAAAAAAAATTTATTTCTCTTTTGCTCAGCACTATTGCACGTACGATAGGATACGTCGCTTTCCTCAATTTATTTCAGTGTCACACAAAACGTGGCACAGAGAATACGTTTTTGAAATGCCACTGCAAAAGTGATTAAAAATGTAAGAAGTTTGTTCTAAAATAACGGGTAAAACAGTACAAACAGTCAAAAAATGAAAACGTTCTTGTCGGATAAGAAAAACGAGAGTGACGACAAGCAAGTAAGGCAAAGTGATTTTACAGCCGTTCGAACGCACTCCTACTCTGCGACTGAGTGATGCGCAGGTCAAACTGGCTAAAAAGGGAATAAATATAAGTATTAACACAATTATGCAGCGGCTACCTGATACAAAGGTACGCTATAGATCTACGAGCTCCTACTTTCGATAACTCATGTCCAAAAACGCTTGAAAGCTTTTCATGTAGAATTTAAACTCCGAGAAATAGTAAAAATTTATGAACTTAATCTTTATAGATCGCTCAAGTGTATGTTTGAATAAAAATTGAGTGTTACAAGAGGATAACGACCCAAAACATCACAGCCGGCTCTATAAAGCGCGGAAAGTTGAAAAACTGGTTGAAAGTATGACAAGAAGGTGCCATTATCGATAACGGTGGTAATTTCATCATTTCCTAAATCAATGCTCCGTAGCTTTTTTAATGTATTTTCATATAATAATAAGAAAAAAGAAATCATTTTTTTACTTAAAAATGGTGGTTCCTTTTTTGTTGCCCTTGCTGTAAATTACTGTAGAAGGTAGAGCTACTGCAATAAATATAAATATAAAAATAAAGGAAGTAAATCCTCTGTCCAGATATATTCTTTATACAGGCCACTTTTTACAACTAGTAGCGGCAAGGGTTTTTTGAGTTTATTTCTTTATAAAAACAAATCTGTAACTTTTTTAGTTCTTTAACCAACAGATAGGATATCTTGCAGGCTGATCTTAAAAAGAACACCTCTAAAAACTTCGTCGTCAACCTGTGCTGTTGCTAAGCATTATAAAAATCGTACCAAGAGGTTTTTTTATACTCTGACACATTACCTAGATTAGTAATTAGACTGTAGATACATAGTATGAAGCAAACGTAATACAGGAAAAGCTCAAGAGTCTTAAAATTACTTTAATGGTATGTTTATAAAACAATATTTTGTAAAATCTCGAGAAGTAAGTGAACGCTTTAAAGAGGAAGTATAGGCACAAAAAAGATTATTAATCTATAAAATACTTTAGAAAACCTTTAAAACACTCTTCAAAACACCGATGGGTTTTTGAAGGCTAGAAAACAAAGCAAAATTGATATATGAAACTGGCATCTATAAAACAGACATTACAAGGAAGATTAAGTCAAAAGCTTATTTTGTTCAAATAAAAAATGGCAATTATGAGTTTTCTGGACGACTCTTTTGTAATAGAAATATATTATACTATTATTAATTATCTGAAGCTCAACTTAGTACAAAAAAAAAACAATTATACAGAAATACATAAGAATTTTGGATTTCTATGAGAAGTAATTAAAATAAAAAATAACAAAATACAACAAAGGGCAAATCATCTATTGGAAAAGTATGCTTTTGATTTAGAAAGAACTTTCTTTAAGGAATGTGACCATATTTAATAATTAATAAAAATATTGACAAAGAAGATGAGAAGAGCAATCCAGAAACCGAATTAAAACCACAAAGACTTCTAACACTATTAAAATCATAAAACGTTTCAAGAATTTTTCTGTGTAGCAGAGAACAATCTTTTAAGTCGAAAGACCACGAGAAAAAGTGACGAATCTTGTTTGTTTTTCTTGTTGAGAGTGAGTTTCTACAGTCTTTCCTTTAACGACATAGTCTGGAGATTTGTTAATTCTAAAACTAGCGAAGGAAATGCTTTTTGAACAAAATTTTGATTAAAACGGGCATTTGTTTTTGTTTTTGTTCACTGATGAGTGAATGAATGTAAGTATTGTATTGAAGTTTATGCATATAATGAAAAGTCGCTATTCAAAACTATCCAATGAGGCTGACAGCAACGCAAGCCACAGAATATTCGCTTTGGAAAGCTACCAAGCAATTAAAAAGACCCCAGCAACATATACCGCCAATACGTCTAGGTAACAATACCTGGGCAAGAAGTGATCAAGACAAAGCTTCTGCCTTTGCTCGGCACTTAACAGAAGTGTTTAGTCCATCTGATTCGCAAATACCTGCAAACGAGGAAGATAAAATTCTTCAATATCTAGATGCTCCCTTTCAAATGTGCCCACCTTTCAAACGTTTAAAGTAAATGAGGTCAGGACCACAATTCTAACAGATCTGAAGACTAACAAAGCCCCTGGTTATGATTTAATTACAGGAAGAGTCCTAAAAGAACTGCCGCAAAAAGGCTTCATTTATATCACCCACCTTTCTAATGCTGTACTAAGATTCCGGCATTTTCCCGCCCAGTGGAAAATCTCAACAATCATAACAATCCTCAAACCAGGTAAACCTAGTAATGAGCTGTCCTCCTATCGACTAATAAGTCTACTCCCTATATTATCCAAAGTGTTTGAAAAGCTCTTGCTTCAGAAAATAATGTGTATTGTTAAGGAGAACAACATCCTGCCCAATCACCAGTTTGGCTTCAGAAGAGAACACGCCACAATCGAGCAAATACACAGAGTGGTGGACACAATTTTAAAAGACTTTCAAAATAAAAAATACTGCTCTGCAGTGTTCCTAGATGTTATGCAGGCCTTTACAAGGTCTGGCACAAAGGCTTGCTATTTAAAATCAAAAAACTACTACCGCCCGACCACTGTGAGTTACTTACATCTTACCTCACCAATCGATATTTTCTGGTTAAATGTAGAGATTCCTATACCTCTCTATTTCCAATTAAAGCTGGTGTCCCACAAGGCAGTGTGTTGGGCCCGTTACTGTACCTCCTCTATACTGCCGACTTGCAAGTCTCACCATTAGTCACAGTTGCTACCTTCGCTGATGATACAGCAATTTTATCATCACACTGCGATCCACTTGCTGCATCCGATCAACTGCAGGCACATTTAAACAATCTAGAACTATGGTTTAATAAATGGCGTATTGGTATAAATGAAACCAAATCTGTTCACGTCAAGCAAATACCACAAGACGACTCTGCCAAATATCTAGGGCTACACCTCGACAGACGACTTACATGGAAAAAGCACATTTTCACAAAACGAAAGCAGCTGGGATTGTCATTCCGTAAGATGTACTGGCTTCTAGGGCGTAAATCGCAACTATCACTAGAAAACAAAGTTCTACTATACAAAACAATTACAAGACCAATCTGGTCTTACGGCATACAGCTGTGGGAAACGGCTTGTAGATCAAATATAGACATTATTAGATGCTTTCAATCAAAAGTGCTACGATCCCTAGTGGACGCCCCATTGTTCGTGCCGAACGATACAATACGACGGGACTTAGGCATTTCAACAGTAGATGAAGAAATACGCAAGTGTAGTGTCCGATACCGCGATAGGCTCTCTGTCCATCCAAATCTCTTAGCGGTAACCCTACTAGAATCTGACGACAAAGAACCCAGGCTTAAACAATTTAAACCGATGGATCTTCCGAACCGTTTTGCTTAATGTTAATTCAACTACCAAACTGTTTATGATTTAGTTTTAAGGAAATTTTTATTGTAAAACTTTCTCCGTGTCACATTAAATGTCAAATTATTTACTAAATGTTACTTTAAGTATCAGATTGTAAATGTATCAATAAATTAAAAAAATATATAATGAAAATTGAAAAAATCAAATAAATGTTTTGTCTAAATAATCAAGTCCTTTGTAATTTTATTTAGTAATGTCCTAACCATAGAAAAATTTGATCGAAAAACCGTTTCTATATTTTGTTTGTTTAGTATGAGGCCTAGGCTGTTAGTAACATGTGCCAAAACGCTTTAGTTCGTCGAGAAGATCGTGAGCTTTGAATTTTGTTTATTTTTGTGACACAAATTTTTTGTGTGAAAACTGCCGTTGAAAGGGCGTTCTGTTGTAAGGAAGTCTAGGAAGGAAACTGTTTTGTTCGACTTCCATTTTATGCCACTTTTATTTTAGCGTGGGTTTGTTTGAGTTAACAAAAGTCCGATGACTTTAATAAATTGTCTCTTACTGATGTAGCCTGAGTTGGTGAGAATAAATGAAGTATTATTTTTGTCTGAGGGTAAGATTATAACGTTTTTGTCTTGTTTTGTAGTTTGTAGGGCTTGTATTTGAGAAACTAAAAACACTTGTTCTTATTTTCCATTTCACCAGTAAAATCATTTGTTATGCACTTGAAGTTGAAAAACACTCCCAATGCTTTAATACTCAAGATGATTCAGCAATTACACATTGTTTGGATACTATCACTTCTAATTCAATAATAGCTAAGTAAAGCACAGAAAAACTAGTCTTCTTTGATGAATCATAGTTCTCTTTGGGAAGTATCCAGATTGAGATTCTAAACAAAGAATTTTTAAATGGGGGTGGTTTTGAGAACCGGGACGTATGAACATAAAATCACAATGAAATCGTAACAGGTAGTATTTCTGTCAAATCTACTTAACTAGACAGGGCGCTAGAGGACCAAAAATTGCAGATAAATATATAACTCATTTTATGCGTGAATGCCTGGGCAGTTTTTCAAAAGTAGACTGATAAACTTTCTTTGGTGTATACTATAAGCAACTATACTACCGTCATGATTTTATTTGGTTTATTATTGATGACACAACTACTAAATATGCTAGAGATATTGGATTTAGATATAATCCCACGAATAATTCTAAGGCCCATTAATAACTTGTATAAACTTTTAGAGTATATTAAATATTTATAAAACCTAAACTAGTTAACAAGTATCACCTAGTCAAAAATTAGTAAACCACATATTTAATGTCAACAAGAGGAACAAGTACAAATAGATCAAAGGAAAAGAAAAAGATATTAATACTTATTTGGTATATAACAAGTTTAAGAGAAGATGGAGCATTACATAACTTAAGAGGATACAACAAAATATAAAATAAAAATATTGGCTATTTAAGAAATAAAACGGGAAGATGACGGTATTATGTATTATAAAAAGTATATGATCTGTTATAGAAAAGTAGCAGAAAGTGATTTTGAAATAGACTTTGCAATTAAAAAAAATATAAAAATAAGATACTAGATTTTAAACCAGTTAATGAACAGCCTAGCTATATTACAACAAAAAGTAATTTCTTCAATACAGTATTAGTTAATGCAAATTGACCAACTGGGGAGAAAAGAGTAAAGAAAAGCCTAAATTTTGTACAACGCTGAAGAGAAAAAGAAATAAAATTGCAAAGACTGTTAATGGGTCGGATTTTTACGATAAGACAAATTTATAAACATAATACATCGACTTTCAATAAGCAGATAATTCGTTAAAGAGGTCAGATCTATTTAGAGCACAACAGAGACTAGGGATGCCTTTAAAGCCAATAAAACTTGTTACAAACAAACGCTAACGTAAGAGTCTAGGACCAATTTTCAGAAGAGTTTACCATAGCTGAAGGTTTAAGATAAGAGCATCCATCTCTAAAACACTTTTTAATGTTGTGTTAGCCAGTTATTCGAAACTAATCTTCTTCTTCTTCTTCTTCCTCTTCTCCCATTTTACCTCACGGTGTTGGGGTTTTGAGCCATCGGTTGTAAGCGTTTCTATCCCTTGCCAGGATCTTTATTTGTTCTATGGTCTTGCCTCTTTTCCTTGCCACTTCTCTGATGTTGTCTTCCCATACTTTTCTAGGCCTTCCTCTGGGACGCTTTCCTTCATCTTTCATTGCAAACACTTTCTTGGGGTACCTTGTCTCACTCATTCGTACCATATGTCCAAACCATTGAAGTTGTTTTAATTCTATGTTTTCTACTAAGGGTTCCTGAACTAGTTCATCTCGTACACTGCGATTCCTTACACGGTCTCTTCTTGTTTTTCCAATTACCCGTCTTAGGTACTTCATTTCTGTTGCTGTTATTTTTGATCTGTCTTTATCTTGCATTACCCATGATTCGGCTCCATATGTTACGGTAGGCACGTACATTGTTTTATATAAGTGCATTTTTGCTTTTCTACTTAATTCCTTTTTTCCTATTAAGGTATTGTTTATTTGATAGTAGACTTTGTTAGCTTTATTTACTCTGCTTCTTATTTTTTCGTTAATTTTCCCATTTGCACTTATTCTTACTCCTAAGTATTCAAGTTCCTCTACTTCCTGCAATTGTCTTCCTTCTATCTGTATTTGCATTTGCCTTGCTCTTTCGTTTTCTTCTCGCGATATTTTCATAATCTTACTCTTGTCCGTATTTATCTGCATCCCCTTCTCTTCCAATCTGTTCTTCCATGTTGTTACTTTCCTTTGCAGTTGTCCTTCACTTGTTGCGATCAGAATTATATCGTCGGCATATAGTAAGTCTCGTGTCAGTACTGGGTATAGATTCAGGTATCCCAGGCTAGTATTTCTGATGTCTTTTTTACATTGTTCGTTTATGTAATCCATATATATCACGAAAAGTAGGGGGCTGAGACTATCCCCCTGTTTTATGCCCTTTTCCATCTTGAATTCCGTAGATGTTTGCCCGTTTAGTCTTACTGAGCCGGTACTATTGGTATTTACACTTCTTTTTACTCGTTTTAATTTTGGGCTTACCTCCAGATGGTCTAGTGCTTCCCATATATATTGGCGTGGTACTTTGTCGAATGCAGATTTTAAATCTAAGCATGCCAAATTAGTGTTTTGTTTTTATCTATTCTTTTCTCTGATAGTGTTCGAAGGGTAAATATGTGATCGTGGGTTTGTCTCCCCGGTGTGTATGCTGCTTGTTCATCTTGTATTTTATTTCCTATTTCTACTCTTAGTCTGCTTTCTAAAATTCTTGAGTATACTTTGAACGCTACTCCTGATAGACATATAGCTCTGTAGTTGTCACTATTTGTGGAATCTCCTTTTTTGTGTAAAGGTACAATGATATTTCTTCTCCATTCATCTGGTATATTCTCTGTGTTCCAGGCTTTCTGAAAGATTTGTTTCAGCCATTGTACTAGTACGGGCCCTCCCTTTTTTAGCATTTCTGCGGTTATTCCGAAACTAATCTATAAGTCCTAAATAAATACATCACCTCCAACACATAGAAAAGACACGGGTGGCAAAGAAAGTCTTGGAAAGAAACCTCAAAAACAAAAAGCAAAAAGTAGATCAAGAAACAATAGATTGAAGAGGTCTATCCATCAAAAATTTTGAATAAGATTGTAGAAAATTTCACTTAAATTGTGATCTCTCACAAAACCACTTAATTAACATTAACAATTAACATATGCGTATTATGATCAACATGAAGTGTCTAGTTAAATTATTTCCGCTAGTAATACCTAACACCCAAATATTTTTTGTCCATTTTTTAATGTTAAATAAAGAATAATGGTTTATGAATAATTTTTAAATCTATTTGTCTTATACCAGCATCCAGTTGAATAATTTAAACGGATGAGATAGTGTGCATGACTACGCAAACAAATAAATTCCTTGAAATGCACTAATACCATTAACAAGTTGCTACTCACTTACTTTGCGGCAGTCGAAGCAAGTGGTGTTGTTTTATACTTAGTGCTATTTTTGCAAAGATATTTGAGGAGGTAAATCTGCCATCATTTGAAATGCCTATAAATGTATGTTGCAGCGGCAGAGCGTTGTCTTCATAATTTTCCTAATTTTTTGAGAACGTGGCTAAAGCGCTACCAGGAAACAAAAATTGTATGGATAGATAAATTGTTTCATCAAGAAAACACCCAAGCAACTTTGTCAAAAAGCGATAGTATGATTATTTGAAATTTAAAACTTAACATTTTATCAAACCCACCTTACCAAAAATGGTGCTATGACAATAAAATGACATTTAGAAGCCCACAACTTTACATTAAAAAGTATGACCATAAAAACTGTTGCTTACTAAAAAATATAGAAGATAACTATTGTGCACAAAGGAACAATTAGAGAGGGGTTGAAGCAATGCAATATTTACTGATGAAGCGGCTTTATAGGTTTGGTCTCATTTGAAACGGTTATGGTTTGTTCATAGGAAGAAACTATTCCAGTGTTCTATTAAACACCCTGTTAAGCTGCATATTTGAATTATTTCACAAACAGCAATTTTTAACATTACACATCTTTACAGAGATAGTAAGCAACAGATAAAAAACTTGTTTGTAACTAGAAGTTAACAACTTTAAACACTAACTTACTGTATACGACATGGAAACAAGAAAATGAAATAAATAGATTGGATTGACTGTTACAATCTTTCAGCCTTATTCCAATAAAAATGACCAATTCTACATGAAACACGAATTAACTGGTAAGTACATATTAACAACTCAAAAATTGTCTAAACGGATTTGGGAGATGTGCCCCCTTTTTGCTTCTTGCACTATAAGTTAGACTATAGGTAAAATTGTTACTATACGATACTGGATAATAATAATCGGGTAAAGTTAGGGTTTAATACTGTTTTGTAAGAACTTTTGTTATATTTCTAAAATAACAACTAATATTTAGTTATTTATTTCTATTTATGCTTAAGTTAATTTTAAACAAAAAGGCAATTTACAAATGTTCATACCTTTATATAAGTGAATATTAATTATAGGGATAAGCTTTAGGTAGTGATTTCTGATACGAATGCAGTGCCTGTAAGTTAGCCAAAAAAAAAATTAAATAAAATAAACATGTGTTATGAAGTGCTGTAAAAATGTCCCGTTGTTTGTTTCAAAAATAATCACAGGTAAATTACATGCGTGGATAAGCGACTAGAAAGGTTGAAGAAGCTGTACAAATTTACTAAGAAATCTAAAGTCGCAGACAGCAACCGACCATAAAAACTTTTTTTTGGTGGCAGAGGAAGGAAGTGTTATGTTCATATACCCAAGTTTAAAAAACGTTCTCTAGAAAACTATCAGATTATTACTTGTAATGTCATACAAACACCTTTGACAATCGTTAAGAACTTTCTCTTCTTCTAAATTAACGGATTAGGTCAGTTACCTGCCCGGGTTACGCCCAATATAGTTCATGGTACTATAGGATTGTACGGTTAGAAACAGGCTATTAGAAAAAGAAGAAAAAGACTTGTAACGTACACAGAGACTATCGCAAACGCATTTCATTTTAAAAGGCAGGTTTTGTTGTTGATAACAGGTTATTACTATAATTAGACTTTAGTAGTCAATCCTCATCATCGACCTATACAACAGTTGCTTGTGGAATAGGCAACATCTTTATAGAATGGTTGCAGTTTTTTATTAGTAACGGTTTAGCATCATTGTTTGGTTTGGTATTATTGGTGACCACAGGTTATGTACAGCTATTGGACAAATTAATGGAAACATTTTCAAAAGTGAGATATATGTTTGCTGTGCCTGGTAACACTACGTAAAACTGTCCCTCGTTTGTTGCAGGTAGTATGAATTGTGTACTAATAGTGTAGTGAAACAGTGTGGTGGTGGACATTGTGCAGGTGTGGTGAGTGACCAGTATGTCCGACCTGACGGAGGTTCAAAGAGGTCTAATGCCGTCTAGTTGGAGCATCTATGAGCAAAACAGTGACGTTATATGTGTAACACAAGGCACGGTATGGAAAGTCATGACCACATATACACAGTGCACGGTAAAACAGAATCGGCGAAGCATAATAGTTATCGAAAACGAAGCTGCAAGATAGAGACCGCCGGGCTTGAAGCGTATTGCGACGCCGCAGAAGAAAACAACGCCCAAAAGGTAACTACAGAATTTAATGAGCACCTAAACACTCCAGTATAATCTAAAACAATGAGGCAGAAACTGCATAAAATGGGTATTCATAGATGTGTTACTATTGCTAAGTCCTTAATAACAGACACGAATACTCAAGAACTGGATGATGGAGAATTGGTAACTTGTCATTTGGTTGGATGAGTCACCCTTTACCTTCTTTCCCACTAGTAGACGCGTGTTTGTTTGGCGAACATCTTCTAAAGCATGCGATATGGTCTGTCTCCCGACTGTCAAACAAAGTGGGGGCTGTATTATGGTCTGGGGCGCTATATCATGGTATTCGGCACATTACACGGTAGAACTCTTGGATGACCAGGTCCACCCAGTGGTACAAACTTTATTTGAAGACGGCAATGGCATATTCCAGGATGATAATGCCTCCGTTCATACTACTAGCCCTGTTTAAGAGTAATTTCAAGAACATGCTGATCAGGTTCAATATCTTTTCCGGTCCGCCCAGGCTCCAGACCTGAATATAATAGAGTCTTTGTAGGCTGCTTTGAAAAACAGGGTTTGGCGTCGACTTCCACTTTCTTCGTTTCTATGTGAGCTGTAGGCTGTGCCGCATGAAGAATTGATTTAAATTCCACTAACTATTAGTCAAGACCTGTATTAGTCTATTTTGTCCAGAATTCAAGTTGTATTGCGTGCTAAAGGTGGACCAACACCATGTAAGGTTCTCACTTCCACAACTTTTTTTATTATTTTGTCCATTGCCTATAGTTGATGCATAATAGAACTTCATATTATATATTTCTATGTTGAGTTCATAAAATTTTTTTATCACCTCCTTCATCAAGTAGATTGCGTCGACTGTTGATCTACCAGATCTGAAACCATTGTGGGAGTTTCCTATCTGTAATTCTATTAGTTCCACTAGTTTTTAATGATGACAAAATTTATACGTAGCTTTCAAATAGTGATTTCTCAGTAGTTGTTGCAGTCTTGTAAGATTCTTTTCTTTAGAATTGGTACCATGATTCCAATTTTTCATTCATCGGGCATTTTGTCCTTTCTCCATATTTCTAAAATAAGTTTGTATATTTTTCTTGAAGCCTGTTTCCTCTATGTTTTATTAATTCAGTTTGTATCAGGTCACTTCCTGCTGCCTTTCCTTCTTTTGTTCTGTTCACTGTTTATTTGTAGTCTATATATGTTTATTCTGCTATCCCTATTTCAGTATTTTTTTCTTCTATTAAACAATCTTCTTCCTCGTCATAACGGTTCCCTCGTCCTTCTTCCGTATTATTCACCAATTTTGTAAAGTGTTGTGCCCCTATTTCTTTAATGTTCTCCGCGTCATATTCTACAGTGTCTTCTTCATTCTGAAACCCTTTACTCTTTAGTCTATTTTCACTTCTCTGCTGTTTCTATCCTTCTATCCTTTTCAATTTCGCCCATTGTTGGTTCTGTCTATTCTATCTTTTTTGTTTACATGTTTTTTAGTCGTTTATCTTCTCAGATAAAGCTAATTTCTTGTTAACAAACAAAATTGTCGTTTTTGGTGTGAAAAACTTTACAAGAGATTCACAAGAAGCCAGTGTATATGCAAGAAATCACTGTATGGTGTGGTTTATAGCATGTTAGCGTCACGGGGCCGTACTTTTTCCAAAACTAGATAGGAGATGCAGTTGATGAGCTTTTGTGAGAGGTTCCTATTGACGTTAGCCAATTTTTTGTAGCCAATTTAAATGAAATTGATTTGGAGGACATGTGGCTCGAACAAGACGGTGCTCTATGCCACACTGCTAATGCACTATTGATGTATTGTAAAAAAGTTTGATAAATAAATGATTTTAAGGAATGCAACTGTTAGTTGGTCTCCAAGATGTTGTAATTTCACTTCTTTGGACTACTTTTTGTGGGGTTATTTAAAATCTATGGTATAGAAAAGCAAACCATGAACCGTTGACGCATTAAATTGAACATCGAACGCTGCGTTCATCAAAAATTTGGTTCATCGAATTTACTTGTGTGCACGAAGTCGAGGTGGATACTTAAATGAGGTGTTCTTCAAACATAATGTAATAGACTATGCTTTAAAATAATATAAAAAGTTTTAATTTTTATTTTATTTTGAAATCATATCGTTCTTATTGGAAAACCCTTTATATGAGTTCTATAAGCTTAATACACTTATGAGCTCAGAAAGCGCTAAACAATAATATTCATCCATTTGATGTCTAATTATTTTTTGAAATTTATTTGAACAGGGTTTAACTCCAACAGTTATTTTTAAATTAATTGTAACTTTCTTTTTAAAGAGGAAAAACCCTGTTAATTTTTGTTTTGTTAACTGATACCCGTACCAAAAAATAGTCGTAGAAAGAATTATTACATGAAAGCTTCCGGCTCCACATCTGCTCGGCTCGCGTAAAATGGGGCAGATCCTGCTGGCGAGCGCACTCGAATTCGAGCGTCCCCAATTAACGGATCCGCGATCGCGCCCATTCAGGCGGCAAACGGAAACGGCTTTATCAATGAAGTTGGCATCACGAAACGAGATGTAATGCGTTCGTGTCCTACATATGTGTTTGCCTCTCTCTTAATTCATCCGGCCAGAATTGGTCAATTAGAGCAATTTCCTATATGAAATCTTTGAGAGATTCGCACGATCCTTTGCCCCGAAAGCTAAGAGTTCAAGAATTATGACATCACTGGGCTTCGCTGAGGGAGCTGGTGATTCATGCTTTGTTGTTGTTGCTCATTAGCACTTCCACGTCTGAATCGCCGTTTGTCTCTCTGGACGGGTATTGTCTTTATGAGAGTTTATGACTCTTACATGCGCCATAGTGAAACCGAAAATAAGATCGGGCAATTGGAAAGCCACTGCACATCCAACAGAAAGTTTCGACCGTTCGATCACTTTCTCAAAGATTTTTAACTTTAAATCTAATTTCTGGATTATTTAAACTAATTTAAAATAACTCTTTAATTTACAACTAATCTGTGTTATTTATTTGTTGGTTTTATATTTCTCTAGAAAAATATTTAATTATTTATCTAACAACATTGACATGTAGGTTAATATTACATAATTTTTGGATATGACTGTTTTGGTGTAGTTGGCATTGAATAGCACTTACTGTGCGGTATATAAGTACAAAGTATATATATTAAGCGAGTAAATTAACTATAGTATGATCTTAAAATTACATACGTTAAATTACATATTATTTGTTAGTTTTGTTTTTATTTACATGTAGGTTGTGCCAGTGTTTTCCTTTTAATTAGTACTTGTTATTAGTATCTTTTACTTACAAGATATAACTTTCTATTATTATTAATAATAAGAAAATTGAAGGTGTTAGTTTATTTAAAAATAATTTATGACTATAGTAGGTTCCAATTAATTGAACCACATCGTTTTAACTAAATTTTCGTTTATAGATCCTGCGGATTCAGTAAACCGGCGGCTCCTTTTTTTAGGAAGGTGAATGAAATTCTAACTCTTTTGTTTTAATAAAAACCCATGCTTATAATATAGCCTAATACAGTATTTACATACTATTTTGTAACTCCGCCATGGCCTGTTCCAAGCCTGTATGAAGAGTAACAACCCCTCTAAGACACCTAGGTTCAGCTGGCCCGGCTGATATCATCCAGTAAGGGCCCTTATCTATGATACAGTTAAGAACAATTGATCAATAAAAGACCAAGCTCTACGTTGGAATAATCCACCATTCGATACAACACTAGTAATTAGGACGAGGTATAATACTGAGCAACGAACTAGAAACAAAAGTGACGCATTGGGCTGCAGTAAACTCCAAAATACTTTTTGTTAACCTGGAAATACAAGATAAAGTTCGAGTAATTCAAATATATTTTTTAAACGAAAACGCTAACGGTAAGGACCAGGTTTACGAAGAATTGCAACAAACGGAAAGAAAAGGAAAAGACTATAAACACTAGAATATGGAAACAAAGAAAAGGAAAATAAGGTAACGGAAGAAGGACTAAGGATAGCTGTAATAACGACGTGGAATAAAAATCCCCGGATAAGACAAAATGGTTCCAGAACTGTCCAAGAGAGAAGAAGTAATACACAGATGGGCGAAAAGAATCTTCGATGAAGCATGGGAAAGCGAACAAATAACGAAAGTCTGGGAGAAAAATATAACAGTTCAAATACATAAAAAAGGAAAAACTACTTAAGTGTGACAACTAGCGTAGTACTAAAAATCTACTCTAAAATAATAGAAAAAAAACTACGAAACGAAATGGAAGACAAACTGGACGTAGAACAATAGAAGCAGTAAGGCTAAATGAGCAAAAGTTACAACATTTTAGATTAGATAAAAGAGTAAAACAAGAATACAGCCTTAATACTGCTATTCGTGATGTATATGAACAGTATAATCAAAAATTGTACAAACAAAATTAAACGATATAATGATATTAGCAGGAAATATTGGTCAACTTAAACATATGGAAACACAAATGGTAATAAACAACAATAAAAGTAAAGTACTACATATTAAAAGAGATAATAGAAGAGTAGAAGTACTATTTATTATAGAAGAAAAACGAGTAGATTATGTAGATAAGTACGAATACCTTGGAAAAATAATAAACAAAGACGAACAGATAGAAGAATAAACTAAAAACAAAATAAAAAAAGCAAACAGGCCGTATTAACAATATTATAATAGAAAAAGTAGAGATAAGCATTAAAACACAGATGGACCTCTTTAAGATACCATGTACGTTCCCGCATTTCTCTATGAATCGGAGAGAAAGAAGAACATAATACTTAGTACACAATAATTAGTTATTTTATTTATTTTGACTATATTGCATAAGATTTATTGACAAAAGAATTAAGTTTATACACTAAAAAAGTCACCAGCACGTTTCTCTATTAGTCAACGCACTCAATCACTTTGCCATGGGGGTTTGAACAGGCCACTTTCTTGTTCTTGTTCTTCTTGTTCTATGTCTTCAACCAGCATTGCTGCTGCTGCTTCTTCTTCATTATTTTTAAAAAGCACCAACTTCGCAATGTTGCTGTCTCTTATTAGACGACTGAACTGTAGGTTTCTTTTGTTCCTTTTGAGCATTTTGAGCATATTTTTATAAGATATACCATCTCAATTAACAGAATCTAGACTGCCGTTTATAAAAAACTGTTTTATCTTCAGGCTAACCTATTGCCTAACTCATCTTAATTTGTTTACCACATTCTAATATTAAAACCGAAAAAAGTACCAACAGATGTGATTTTCTATAGGCATTAAAACTTTTAGAAAAAATAATACTCAGAAAACTGAGGGGAAATAGCGTAATAACAGAATGTTTGCCAAATCATCAGTTTGGTTTTAGATATAGTCATCCGATCAGCTAATAATATCACTGACTTGTCGATGTAATATACAAAGCTTTCAAAAAAAAAGTTTTGCTCGGCGACATCAAATATTTGACAAACTGTGGTATAAAGGTCTTTTGTTTAAAATAAACCAAAACTACTATATTAGTATTTCCAATTGCTAAGCCCTTCTTACCATCTCTATCATACTAAGTTAAGTAACACTAAGAATATATTCTATTGCATGAGGTGTTTAACATGGTAGTATGTTAGATCCGATTGTCTATTTAATAGCGACCTAGCCATAACCCAAACTCTGTAATTTAAACAGTTGCAGAAGATATGCCTATTTTATCAGCAAAAAAGACCTAGCTACTGTTTCACAACTACAGAATCACGCAAATCTGCTTAAGGAATAGTTTAGTAAGTGAAAAATTAAAGTAAATTCTTCACACTAAAAATAAATAGGTCCATCTCAGTAATGTTGACTAGATGGAAGAAAATCTCCCCTTCTTTATAAAACAAGGTTCACATCTGTAAAACTACAATCATACCAATTTGAATGTACAGTTTGGAACTGTTCTAGTATGTCCGATTTAAACTAATCAAACATTAAGTGTTTAGACCTAAAAATTCCTTTTGTAAAAGTAGTAATTGATCGACACACAAAAAGCACATCTAAATGTGTCTGTAGAAACTCTGGTCGAAGTACTAGCTTTCAAATAACTCAAAAAAATAACTCAGATCTTGTTAACCAATTAAATTTTCTAGAATAAGGCCACTGGGCTGTTTATTGTACATGGCTCTGATCATTGATGTATGATATTGATAAATAAAACGTTTGATTTACTAGAAATGAACGTCTAACTTAGACTATAGTAAATTGCAGCATAGAAATTTAATTTAATTATCATTTTTTGCGTAAAGCCCCCTTCTCCTTTCGCAAAAAATATTTTATATAAAACATTTTTTTTATTTATTAATTGGCAAAGTTCTGATATCAATAGCATTGCCATTAAATGCGATAAGATATTTGACAAATGTCCTCCACAGCTCATTTGACACTCACTGACACTTCTGACAAAATTGCCAATCATCTTTATGCATAATTATGGCAAAATTTTATTAATAACTTTTTGAATTTTTGCTTCTAATTTAGGAATCGTTCTTATTTTTGTAGCACAAACTTTGGTCTTACGAACCTCCAGAGAAAAAATCACACGGTGTGAGATCGCAAGATCTGGACGGCCAGTTGATTTCGCCGTTTTAGGAGATAAGTCGCCCGTTAAATTTTTGCTCAAAACAATTGGATTGTGTCCTGCTGAAACCAAATCTATTCAAATGCGTGCTGTCTAAATGAGGCCACATACATCTATCATCTCACGATAACGCTTACTAAGATAGTTACTAAGATTTCGGTCTCACTTACTCCATTAACATAAAATATATACCAAACTCTTACTCTTTTGGTATGCATAGGCCGTTTTTAAATGACCCGACAATTTTCTATACACTAAGTGCGATAATGTTGCTTATTGTCACCTTTTTGGTTCTTTAACATTCAATCGGTAAATACTCGACAGTTTAAATGGTTATCTAGCGTTAGTTCATGGGTTAGTTAAATCTGTAGATGCAGATTTTTTTGTTAAAATCCATCGTATGTTTGTTTTGAAAATGTTTACAGTGATCGATGGTGCACTGAGTTTTCTGGACGCTTCATCACACTTTCGAGAGACCATGTTTTAACTGAACGGTAGGTACAAAGTCAGCATATTTTTTGTCACTTGCAACTCGTTTGTTAAAATTTTTTAATTAGTCCTTTTGCAGTTATTTCATTTCGTGCACTTGCGCCACAATCTTGGCGAAACATTTACCGAACAATCGTCACTCGCTCCTCCTCCGAGTAGCGTTCCATACGAACCGCAATGTGTTTATTACAAAATGTCACTAAACAGAACTTTGTTAACCTTGCAGAAAAAAATGACGTACAATTTAAACATTGCGTTTCTTTTGAGACATCCCTTATTTGACTTAGTATTTGTGAACTAATCATCACTGTAAGTACAACTATTAGTTCTAAAAATGTTTTCCAAGGACTTTGTTCGAAATTTATTGATTGGAATTACTTTCAAAGTTAACTAGAATAAGAATTGAAAATAAGCATGACCTGAATGAATCAGTTTAGTACCTTAAAGCTTTACTAGAGAATATTGCGTAGAAGGCTACACCAATTACAACAACAGATTTACTTGAAATTAACAGTACACCGCTGCACGTTCGAAAACTATTTATTGAAAAACGTCGAGCTAAAAAAGACTTGGAAAAGAACTAAAACCATACAAGACAAGACTCTATAATCGACTTATTCATCAGTTCCATGCAACATTAAGAAACACACAAAACGAAATATTTAAGCAATATATTACTAAACACTATGTATAGAAAGCTACGAAATAACTAAAACGACCAATCGCAGCAATACTCCAAATTAAAAACTTGGATGGTAGTTGGGCCGTATCGGACAAAGATATTTCTGATATTAAAGCTTTTCTCAACGCTTCTCACAAACTTTCACTTCCTCTGAAAGCGTTTTCTTCAACTGAAATCTGGAACCAAATACGACTTATTAATTCTTGCAAAGTCTCTGGTTACGACCTAATCGTGGGAGGCATATTTCAAAATATTCCCAGAAAAACTGCGATCCTAATAACTACCATGTATAATAGTTTTCTTTGTGCTACTCTTCAGTACTAATTGAAGTGTATGATATTTTTTGCCTTTTAAAATATGTCCTAGATAAGATACTTTTCTTGTTTGTATCATTATGATTCTACTCGAGTTCTTTGCAGGGCTTGTTTCTTGGTTTGACGAGCTGTCTAAGGGATTTTTACCACAAGACGGTGAATATACATATTAAACGCTTCAATATTGTTCATTGTTGATAATTTTAGTATTCATGTTTTTATATTGTATAATATTACTGACCAAATAAAACATCTTACTATACGTTGACTAAGTTTGAGATTGAGGTTCTTCTTCTTCTTCTTCTTCTTAGCCCGTTTCGGTCCATAACTGGACGAAGGCCTCCTTCATTGACTTCCACTTGGTCCTATTTTGAGCTTCCTGTATCCATTTCAATCCGGCCACTTTTTTATATCGTTGTACCATCTATTGGGTGGTCTTCCTCTGTTTCTTCTATATTCCCACGGCCGCCACTGAAGCATTGTTTTTGTCCATCTAGTTTCTTGTGTTCTGGCAAGGTGTCCGGCCCAACTCCATTTCAGATTTGCTATTGCTTCAATAACATTTGTCACTTTTGTTTTCTCCCTAATCCATACATTAGTTTTTCTGTCACGTAGTGATATGCCTAGCATTTTTCGTTCCATTGCTCTTTGAGTGGTTGTTAATTTGTGCAAGTGGGTTTTTGTTAGGGTCCATTTTTCACTTCCGTAGGTCATTACAGGTAAGATGCATTTATCAAAAACTTTCGTCTTAAGATGTTTGGCAATATTTTTGGAGTTCAAAATAAAACTAAGTTTACCATAGGCTATCCATGCTAATCGAGATCTTCTTTTGATTTCTGTTATTTGGCTGTCACGGTCAATCCTGAGTGTTTGTCCTAAGTATATGTATTCAGAGGTTATTATTATGAGATTGAGGTTATTGTGGAAAAAAACTTTATTTTGAAAAATGTCGCTCGAACTAATGTAATTCTCCCCTTTATTTCTATGATCATTTATTATACTTCCCAAATATGTAATGTGTCAAACTCGTTGGACTGGTTGATTGGTGAGCTATAATTAATTGAACTTTATGACGCTGATTTGTACTGAAAACCATTAATTTAATTTTTTCCATGTTTCTTATACTCATGTTTGCGCTTGCTTCGCTTATTCCAGTAAGAATTTCTTGTAAACCTTCCTTGGTGTCGGTTAGAATGACTATATTGTCAGCATACCTAATCACGTTCAAAAATTTGCAATTTATTTTTATACCATGCGTTTGTCCTTCAATACATCTTTTCGTTGGTCTCTACATTTCCGTAATATGACCGTCAGAGTAAATGTAGTTTCTCTGGTTCCTAAATCCAAATTTCCTTCTTCTAAATCTTGTTTCTGGTCCGGTTGTGTATTATCTTTAGGAATACTTAAAGTGTTTAGGTCATTAAGCTGATCATTCGATAATCCGAGCACTTCTTAGCTCTATTTTTTTTACTTGATTTACAAACTAAAAAATCTCCCTAGTCAAGTTAATCTAGCATTGAAGTCACATCTGAACAAGAGGTATTCGAAGTAAATTATGTGTCGATCTATTAACAAGTTACTACCGAAGTGTCACAGGGCATGTGCTGGGACTTCTTTTGTACATAATATGCACCGAACACCGTGATAGTCACCTTCATCGACGACACGGCTATCTTGTTAGTCAATAACAACGCAGAATCAGCAGCACAACAACTACAACATCTCGACTTACTGGTTCAGAAAGACAATTACTGTTAATCACGACAGATCTGCTTAAATAACGAACCATACATTGTATGTTAACAAACAACAATCCACAACACTCCGATACCAGTAAAAACTAAAGTTAAATATCTTGGGTTGCACTTAGATCATAAACTCACTTAGAATGCACATATTAATACTAAAAGTAACAAATCAGATTTCAAAACAAAATAAATTGATTAGTTAATTGACAGGATCTTCCAGCCTTCTATATCCAATAAGTTACTCTTGTATAAAGTGGTACTAAAACATATGTGAACATCCTGGATCTAAATCTTGAGTTGCGCTAAGGTTTGACATCCAAAAATGCTTCAAATTCTTGTCGAAGACTTCATGTTCCATAACAAACGCTTCTCGATACGTTACCAATCAAACAATCTACACAGATTTACACATGTCTTACGTAACCAAAGAAATGCAGCAGACCCGAAATAAACTATTACAGCAGTTCTCTAACAACCCAACAACTAGATCACTAAAGTGTCCATGGCCACAAGACCTACTTAATGTAATCTATCATGTTATAAATACTGTAACATTTTTGCTTTTGGCTAATTTACTTAAAACTACTTATTTAATGTACTTAGAATTATACAAATTTATAACACTATTTATGTATATACTCACTATATACAATTCAATCTCCCCGACGGCCTGCCGCGCCCTATTCATTTTTATTCCCCTGGTATATCGGAATAACCGTAAACCTTTGGGAAACAAGACACTTGAACCTTGTGGAAGGTTTGCGAACACGGGTGCGCCAGCTGCATTCCTAGAAGAGTCGGACGCAATGCAGATGTCAATCAGCCGCACTACGGGGGGCGTTTGGAAATTCCTTACAATACTATACCATTCACTCATTACTCTAATATCGACTAGTATTTAAATTTACAACTGATTAAGAAAAAAATGTGTACTTTATCAAATAATAAAATTTGAAATGAGATAGCCTACCACTACTGAAATTAATGATGTTTTGGCAAATCAATAGAAACAACGAAGAAATAAAGTTTCGTTTCTTTTACGCTTATATATAAATAAACTTTAATAATATAGTATGTCGTAAGATATTAAACATTGGAACAAATAAAAAATAAACAATAAAAACATGGGTCCGGCGAAGAGATTGCTCTGCAAGCAATCCCAGCACGAACTTAAAACTTAAAAATTCGAAGTTGAATATCTCGAAAACTATTCGAGACAGAAATTTTTTAATTTCAAATTCGAAATCAGCGTAAAATTTTCTATAAGAATCCATTTTTAAATTTTAAAAAATCTCAAATTTTGTGACGGACCGACAGACCGACAGACAGACATATAGAATTCAGTAACGACCTTTTTAAGTTTTTTTAAATTTTGATTTTGTTACAAAAGAGCAGTTATTGCTAAGAAATTTTCTTTTAAAGAACTTAAACCTGCTGCATATACATTTTAAGAGATGGCATTATAAATATTTATTTGATTCACATATGCTAACTGCAACATTGAGAGTTTCGTTTCAAAATCCAATAAGAGGCAAGAAATTTCCTCGTGTGATTTCTGGCGGCTCCCGCGTTCGGCGTCGCGAGCGAGAGGGCCGCGAGGGAGTGCGCGCGAGCAGCAATAGAAATACCAATCTCCCGACCGCCGCTTTAAAGATTTCAATGGAATTAAACAAGAGAGCGTGTATAGGTAATATCATCATGCGGGATGTGGGGAAATTCACTCAATCTAAACCCGGAAACCGATTCCGGGCTCCCATGGGCGCCGTTTCCGGAGGAGTTTTATACGCTCCGGTGTCGGCGCCGAATTGCGGCGCACTTTGCAATGCAAATGAAAAGCAAAGGATCGCAAATCGACAATAGTATGAGAACCCGTCCAATTCTATATTTGCAAATGGGTTTTGAAATGTTGAGGTATCAGACGTTCCGGAGAAGAGTGCTGGGAAAGAGCGGCCGCCGGCGCGCCCTTTTAGCGGATAGAGATTTTCGATAATTTTCGGGAAACGCTGTAACGCGTAACGTGCATGCTGTAACAAGCTTGTTACGTATATCAATCTTCTATTGACAAATTTATTAGACACATTTATTGCATTCTTGTTTTTTTGTTTTCTCAACTACTATCACATACATATTTTACTTTTTAGTATTACTATGTTGTTATGGTGATGAGTTAGAAAATTAAAAAAACCATTTTGTTATTTTTGGTCCGAAATCTCTCATTAGTGTAACAAGTAAAAAAAGTTAAAATTACGTATTCGTACTATAAAGGAAAAGTATAAACTTTTTTTAATATAACACCAATGGTGCTGACAATTAAAACTGATCTTTTAGATTAATTTGTTTCTGACACATCTTAAAAACTAAATACTTAACAACTATAGTCCATCCATCAATGTACTGTAGATATTTCTGTCTACTATACGCACTCTCACTCGCGCACTGTGCTCTGTCTTTACACAGTCACTTTACACAAGCTCAAATGGTTTGGTTCTCTTCAGTCTTCGGATTATATGTTGTCTATCCAGCAGCTAAAGGGCTTCTATGTTTTCGTGAAGGTGTAGCCTGGCTTCATGTTTCCCAGTGAACCTCTTAATCTCTTCAATAACTGTAGGGATGCCTAGGTCTCGATGCAAGTCAGCATTGCGTACATACCAAGGTGCATCTACTATGTTGCGTAGTACCTTGTTCTAGAAAATTTGTATGGTTTTGATATTGCTATCTTTGGTGCAACCCCATAGTTCTATACCATATAGCCAAACTGGCTTTAATACCTGGTTGTAGATCAAGATCTTACTATGTATCGGCAGCCTGGATTTTCTCCCAATAAACCAATAGAGTTGTCCGTATTTTAGTCTTAGTTCGCTTATTTCCTTCTTCACATGTACTTTCCACCTAAGTTTGGCATCTAGCGTCATGCCTAGATACTTGGCATTGTTCTCATATGGCACAGTGGTACCATTTATATCTAAAGACGGTGGATCATTCGTGAAGTTGATATGAGTAGATTTTAGCTCATTACGCTTTATTTTCCATATTTTAGTCCAGTCAAGCATTCTGTTGCTGGCTTCTTGTAGTCTTTCAGTGGCTGAGTCTTCCATCTGAGTCCACTACCAGTAGTGCAGTATCATCTGCAAACATAGCCACCGTGGTTCCCTCCAAATTTGGTATATCACAGGTATAAAGTAGATAAAGGACGGGCCCCAGTATACTACCCTGAGGTACTCCCGCATTTATCTCTTTTAGTTCCGAGTGTTCATCCTCTTGCTTGATCCTGAAAAGCCTGTCTGTTAAGTATGATGTTAATATCTTTACAAATTGCTCTGGGAGCATTTTATTAAGTTTGTAAATCAATTCTTCGTGCCAGACTTTATCAAAAGCTTGCGCGACGTCCAGGAACACCGCGGAACATCCGTGATTCGGTGTACTTGATCTATGGTTGAGTGCTTTTGCCTGAATCCAAATTGGCAGTTCGATATTAGGTTGCCATTTTCTATAAGCGGCTTAAGTCTCTTAAGGAGTAGTTTTTCGAATAACTTTGATACGATTGGTAACAGAGAGATAGGTCTATAGAACTTAGCATCGTTGGACGGCTTACCCGGTTACGGCAGCATAATTACTTCTGCAACTTTCCAACTAGCGGGTACATGTTGGAACCTCAGTGCTGCACTGAAGAGATAAGTGAGCATGACTATACCTTTCCTAGGCAACTGCTTCAAGATTTCGCCAGTGATCAAGTCGTATCCCGGTGCTTTTTTTGGATTTAGGTTTGTTTTTATTGCCATGGCTACTTCCTTTGGAATGATGGGAGTGATATTTTCTGTTCTTGAGTTAGCCATATTGTTCAAGGTGTTATATACTTGAGTTTCATTAGGAGTGAAGATAGCTGCTAAATGTTCGGCAAACAAGTCAGCTTTTTGTTTATTGGGTTTGGCCCATGGACCATTTCCAATTCTAACTGGTGGTATTAACGATATAGGTCTTTTGATTCTCTTAGTAGCTCGCCAAAGCGAATAATTAGTTTCTTCATCTGCCGTTAGGTTTTCCAGGTAAGAATTGAGAGTTTTTTCTTTTAGTTTCTGTATTTCTCTCTTGAGCTGTTGTATTTTATTATTTAGAATGGTCTTATCTGAACGATCTCGCGACTGTTGCCATTTTCTTCTGGCCCTTATTTTTTCCTTGACTATTCGTCTGATTTCCACTGGATAATTTATTCCTTTGGTTTTAATGTTGATTTCCCTTGTGTTATTGTATGCTGCTGCCTGAATAAGTTTGGTGAAGTTTTCAGTTTTGACTTCTAGTTCCTCATTTGTTTTTAAGCTAACTCTTAAGTTGATTTTGTTTTGTAGTTCCGTTTAAAAGCTTTCCCAATCTGTGGTTTTATTCACTAGTACTGGTCGTGTATCCTTCTTTATTATCTTCTCACTCAGCGTCATAATAACTGCTGAGTGATCGGATTCTGGGTCGAAGTTTTCCTCGAGTTCCATGAAATTTGGTGAAACTTTTCGTGATATAAAGAAGTCCAACAAATCCGGGATTTTATTAATGTCAGTTGATCAATAAGTCGGCTTACCTGTAGTATGATAATTACATCCTATTTCGTGAACAGCTTTTCTTAGTTCCCTACCCTTAGTAGTGGTTAATCGCGAGCCCCAGTCAACATGTTTAGCGTTTAGGTCACCGCCCATGATGAACCTTTCGCCTAGGTGATGAAGGAGAGCTTTGTAATCTTGTTGTTTAAGATTGTGCTTTGGTGGACAGTAGATTGCTCCAACTGTGAGTTTTTGTTTGGCAGATTTGATCCCTACTACGGTAAGTTGCATATCAACACGTTGTAGATGGCATTCTTCGAAGTGGTTAATGGATTCTTTGATAATAATCGCACTTCCTCCTATTGCTTGGTTATCCGGATGGATTGTGTGGTAAGTTTTGTATCCTTTTACCTTTAGATAACTTTGAGTTGTCATGTGTGTCTCTGAGATGAGACACACATCAATATTTTGTAGGTTAAGAAAGACTTCTAAGGAATGTTTTTTGTTGAGAACGCCGTTGATATTCCATGTGGCAATTCGTAGATCTCCTTTGTCCATTATTTATTTCTGCTTAGGGATAGCACCAGTATTTCTAGCTTTTAGCTTATTAAGTCGATTGTTCACTTGTTTTATAGATTTCATCATGTCCTGCAGCATTTGCATTATTGATGGTTCAGTTTTAGATGTAGAGGGGGTGGGTTGTTCTCTATGATTTTGTGCTATTTGTAAATACGATACACCAGATTTAATTTTGTTAGGGACGAATATGCTTGGTTGAGGTGTCGTTGAATTCTTTGCCTTTAAAGTATTGTACCTTCTTTTGCAGTTCTTTAGCCACTATGCATCCCCTATAGCTGGCAGGATGGGCCTCAGAGCAGTTTGTACACTTTTGCCTTACTGCAATCCACTGTCAAATGTGCGCCTGCAGAATTTATGGGTATGACCATATCTTTGGCACATTTTACATTGTGGTATGAGTTTGTTAGTTTTTAGCGCTTCAATTTTTATCTTCATGTGATTTAGATATCGTATTTTAAATATTTTATTTATGTCTTCTGTGTTTTCAAACTCCAACATATACAACGGCAAGCGAATATATTTCGTTTCGTTTTTCTCTGTTGTCTTTTTGAGTTTCTGGGTTACTCCTATTAATTTAAATCCTTTTTGTAGAATTAAAGAAGAAAATAACTTTGTGTTACACCATCTCAATCCGTAATTTGTGTTAAACAATAAAAATGTTATCGTCTTAAATATTTTTAAAAAACATGAGAGCCTTAAAATGGCGTCTATGGCAAGGTAAGAATAAAATAAATTAACACTAAATTACTGAATAAAGAACCTTATGCACTTTTAGCTTAAAAGGTACCTAGAGATTTTTCGGTCTCATGTAGCACTAGTGCTGGTATAAGTTTATGCAAAGCATCCGATCCGGGGAATCGCAAGATTCCGAAATATCGTGGTTTAAAAATGTAATTTTTTACATTGTTTTGTAAGTTTCAATACAATTTTTATAAAAAGGGTTCAAGTTTTTGAACACGTTAGTGCATGCTGTTTTAGTACATAACCTAAGCTTTAAAAATGTGTATAACATTCTAGAATTTCATAGCATTTTAAAGTTTTAAAATAAAAATATGTTAAGAACCCTAGTTTTTTAAACATTTTGTTACGTTATTTCATTTAACCATCCAAATAAATAAAACACTATGACAATATTATTGCATACTGTCTGAACATGTGTAACGCACTTTAGAATAACGGAATTTTAGGAGAATTTTTATAACCAATATGAAAATAATACAACAAACAAGGTATTATCCATTATATCTTCGACTAATCAATTATTATATTAAATTAATTTCCGTTTACAATTTATAAATGCATGTACAGTAATGATGTATATAGAGTGTACTAGTTTTCCAGGAACTTGTAGCTGAACTGCAACAATATTATAATATACATCTAAAACAAACAACTAGAACTACTAAAGCTTAAATAACACTTCCTCTCAACCCTAAGGGGTAGAGCCGGGGTTGAGGGGTCCGAATCAGCACGCGCCACGCGTTCTGGTCCTACCCTTCTTACTACACAGTGTAGACAAAGAGAATGTGATAATGACTTCTTGCTTTAAAGGTTTTTGTAGGTTTGCCAAAAATAATGTAAGCGTACTGAGAATTAAAAACAGTACCGTCTATATAATATATATGACCCCCCCTCCCTTATTCAGATAAGCCCCATATAAACTACTATAATTGCCTAGTCTAAATTGAACCTGAAACGTAACATAAAATTATAATTATAATCAAAAATAGTATTTAGCTATATATTTCAGATTAAATGTTTATAATTTAATCGTACCTAAAGATCTGCACGTTTACCTTTATCAATATCAACTTCATTTTCAGTTTTATTATCACTGCCATGTTTCTGTACTTGTGGAGAATTTAAGTATCGGTTAACAATTGTTTCGGTATTCGTTACGTAATCGAAAGCTTCTGATAATGGTCCAATAAATAAAATATTGTTGATTTCTTGGCTAAAATACCAAATAACCGAAGCTATATGGCTGCACATACCATAACTATACAAAAGAAAATGTATTTGCAAATTAAAGACGATATTTTTAATCAAATCAAACCTTCTGTGTTCTTTGACCAGATATCCAACTACACTAACCACATGTTATTCCATTAATGGTGTCTTCATCACAAAATTTAATATATAGGGTGCAAATACGATTAATTAATAATACTTCCCCGTAATAGGCCTCGAAGGCTCTTTGGGGTCGTAACAGGATAGATCTGTTACAGTCTAGAGCCTACGGTACATAAGGGTAGTAACGTGGCTGGCGCTACGTACCGACCACCTGTTATTACCCCAGAGTTTGACCTCCAGGTACTCATTTATTGCAGCCTGAGTCGAGCTGGGCCGTAAAAATGCCAGCGATTGAATTGGTGAGAGCAGGATTCGAACCCGAAACTTTTAGATTCGTAGTCTAGCGACCTATCCACTAAACTACCACGGCTCAAATACGATTAATTTCGAAACATATTATTTTCTTTTGCATGGATAGAAAATACTGAATTGTCGTTTGATCGTCTTATATATGCTAATAAGTGCTGGATGTAAAATGGCACACTGTGAAAGTGATATGTTCCATTGGCTAATCCTTTTCATTTGATCAAGTGTCAAACTTGGGAATCCTACAATTTCATTTTGTTGGATTTCCCTCCTTCTACCAAAACTTTCAACTACGTCAGAAATTAGATTTGGAAGGTCAGAGTTTGTTAATATTCTGCTATTTCTTCATCGTTCAGCTTTTTATGCAAAGTGGCTTAAAATATCTATTCAATAACGCACAACTAACTCTTAAGTATGGTTGAACATACCTTAAATTGTGAATGTTAATGCCATTAACAAAAAACTAAAAACATTTTTTGATCTTCCATTAACTGACTCAATCACTGATCTTACTTTGACTACCTTGCAGGAATAATTTGCTTCTTCTGTTAGTTGTTTACGTTTTCCTAGAGGATTAGAATGTAAGCAGTGAAGCGGTGCGGATGCTACGCGTGTGCTCCATTTTCACAGTGCAAACGTTTGATGTTTAGCGTTTATAATCTGTATAATTCTGCATAATTCTATTTTTAATACAAATTTGTTCGCAAGAACACCACGGAATTTCAAGAAACCCGTAATTACAAAACCAACTTGCAAAATCAAGCAGTTAAACGCAAAATAGATGAATTAACATCAGCCATATATGAACTTCAGAAACGGTATCTGCGGTCCTCCGAAGAATTACTACAATAAAACAAATACCACAGCTTATCCCAAAATACCAAAGACGAACAACAAGCAGCAAAGAAAATAAATCACCATAGCAATTAAAAACACAATTCAAACCAAAATAGCACCAATTTGCCAACAAAAATACATTAAATCACACAACCTTAGTGACAGATATTAAATCTTCGGCAAAAGACAGTTTCACAACAATTAGAAATTTAAGTACAATACATGTGAACCTTACTCAAGAAGATGATTACAGAACTCTCACCGAATTCTACTCTAAAAATAAAATCCCTTATCATACTTTTCAAAATCCGAACAGTAAATTAAAAACATACCACTATTTTTAACTAAAGAGGAAATAAAGAAATCTTTGAAAACCTTGGCAATTATCAACATAACGCGACTGTTAACTAAAAGTAAAAAGTCGCTGCCAGTATGCGCAGTCGAGTTAACCAACAACGACGAAGCTAAACGAATATTTCAACTATTCACTCTATCGTTACAGTAGAAATTAAAAAATACAACAATCATACCCTAGTGTCATAGATGCAAGCAATACGGGCAAACGAAGAACTGCTGTACCCTCGCTTATAGACGCGTCAACTGCGCAGTAAGTTATCGAGGATGCAACCGACTCAAAAATATCTTCAACGCCTTCTCTACTACCTCAGTAAATACGCCAAACCAAGCAATAGAACATTATTGCAGTTCTGTTAGATTTATTATCGCCCACTTACCTCAAATCCAAACATTCCTAGTAAACATCATCATACTCCCCCTCCTTAATGAATCATAACCAACACAGAACAATTGAAAATACAACAATCTTTAACTGGAATGCAAATGGCATAGCTCAGCAATGATCAATGTTTATAACCTTCTTGGTTAGACATAAAGTCGACATTGCTTGCATCTTAGAGACACTCTTAACCAAAGCAGAAACTTTTATAATTTTGGGAGACCACGTTTATAGAAAAAACAAAAATCCTCAAATAGCCTTAGGAGAAGATGCAGTTATCATCAAGCAAAAGTTAGATTACAATTTAATTCCCTATTTTCCGACTTTAACCTAGAAGTTATAGGAGTAAAACTAAAACTAAATTACAATTGTAAGCGTATACAGGCAGTTGAACAAAAAGTTAGATAAAAATAAACTCAAAACAATTTTCTGAACCGATATTGCTAATTGAAGATTTAAACAGCCAGTTGTTAACATGGGGTTGTCGAGCGACAAACCTTGAAGGGAACAAACTCGAACACTATTCAATAATTCTTGGATTTAAAATCATAACTCTTGACAAATACACATATTACCCTTACAGAAGCGATCATCAGCCCGACATATTGGACATTATTCTTCAGAAAAATTTCTCTAAATTTATTAACTAAAGCGTGATCACCCAATTAAACTCTGACCATTTACATGTACTCATACCCTTTTTTAGTTCATCTAAACCAAAAATCCCCCCAATCAAACTAACCAACGGACCATAACAAACCATAACAACATCACGACATTAAAGCCCTCAACTACATAATTAAAAAACGGTGCCAAACGGGAAGACAATGGCAAAGAACAAGAAGTCCAGAAGCGAGAATGTTACTAAACTTCCTTACGCAGTTAAAGAAAAATTAGACGCTTTTCGAATTTAATCGTACCTAAAATACATAGAAGACATCGGTTCTGGAGATCCGGGGATGCGGAAAACCACCAGAAAGATCCTAAAAACCTTTTACACAGACAGTGAGAAATTGAAAGCGTTTGGCATCCATCCTTACTTTCTCGCAAAACCTGCAAAAATAAAAATATAATAAATACTGCCTAATAAACCTATTAACTAGCCTCCCAAAAAGTTAGGCATATCCGTCTTGTAAAAATTGTAGAAACACCCCGTATCTTGCCATCTTTTCAGTTGGGCTTCAAAAAAGGCCATTCGACTTGCTATCAACTTTACCGAATTAGTGAAATAGTTGAAATGGCTTAAAAATAATGTTACACCACAGCAGCTTTTTTAGATATTACTCAGGCTTCTGCCAAGGTGCGGGTAGAAGGCCATAAAGCAAAACTCCTTGAAAGAAACATACCTAGCTACCTTCAAGTCACAATCTTTTTATTCTTTAAAAAAAGAATATCCACTAACTCGGCCATCTCTAAAACAAAAAATGCAGAAGCAGAAGTCCTACAAGGGAGCATATTAGGACCTCTACTGTTCAGCATATAGACATCCGATATCCCCGAATCATCAGTGTAGTTAGCAATGTTTGCTGACGATATGGGTATTCTTACTCAAAGCGAAGACTTGGAGGAAGGCATTCAACAACTGTAAAATACAATAGGTAAGATCATCAAGTTGTGGAAACAATGGAACATTCAAATCAACCCCATAAAATGTCAATGTAAAATATTCACACTTAGAAAAATAATCAATCCACTCTACATCAAAATTAATGGAAATGTGATACCCTGGAACCCCCAAAATTTTGCCATTAAATACCTTGGAGTATACTTAGACACGAGAAAACTAAAGCAACGCTATCACCGATTGAAATAACTATATCCACTAATAAATCGGAAATTTTACTCAGACCAAAGCATGCAATCCTTATGTACAAAACTTTACTTTGATCTCTGGCATTATACGCCTCTTCAGTTTGGTGTAAAATTACTAAAACCAACATCACCAAGTTTCAGAGGTTCCAAAACAAGGTCTGAATAGCAGTTAACGCTCCGTAGTACATTAGGAACACACAACTACATCAAGAACTAAAAATATCGTTAATACAAGATTATATCAACGCGGGAGCCAAAACCTTCATAGATAATATTAACAAGTGTGATGGGGGAAAATCCTACAATCTTTGTAAGCCCAATATTTATGTACGACTCAAGAGAAAGTTATTCCAAGATGTAATACCAGAGGGAACTAATAATTAAAGTAAACTCAAGTACTATTATGTAATTCGGGATACTACTGTAAACCCGCATAAGTAATTGGCAAACAAATTAATGTGGTTTTTTGTATGTATAATCACTAATGTCATGTATAACAATTAAAATGTTGATATGACAAATAAATTAAATTCAAAAGAAAAGTTTTCCTAGAAAACTAGGCATTTTCATAAGCTTCTAATGCCACGGAATCTCAAAACCTCTATTCAGAATAATTCTATATTCTTCATGTATGATATTTTGGAAGTCACTATTGTCTAGCATTATTGCGTTTAGCATATTAGCATCATTATTTTGACCATCTGACAGAAAACATCCATAATATACCCGCCCATTGTTATAAATAACACAGGCGTGATTAAATTGTAGTGCTTCTGTCTAAAGTAGAGCGTTAAAAAGCAAAGCTGGAAAATTTTTTAATTTCTAAGGACGTTCTATCAGCAATTATTATCATAGCATTTTCATCCACTTGAAAGAGTAGGTTAGCTAATGGTAAGGTCTTGTTCTGAATAATTTCTTTTCGTGTGACAAAATGCCAGATATCTTGCGTCCATTTAAAAGCTTCACGCATCGACTGAATAACACTCGATATGACAGTTTGTGTAACTTCAAATATTCCACTAAGGACATTTTGACTGACGCTCGTACCGAAGTACATTAAAAAATTGCCAATGATGTTCTTGCTCCCCACTTGCGCGACTTTTCGATACGGCCGTTCATATATTTATATAAATCCCTACAATCCGATTTATTCAGCCCTGTTAAGTCTTTTCAACCACTACTTGCTAATGATTTCTGGTTGTCAAAAACCACGCAATTTTTACTTGCATCTTCAAATTCTTTAAGAGTATAAATGGTTAGGAAAAGAATCTCCAGAACATCTTCAGCGTTTGGTACTTTCATCGCCTTTGATGAAATCCAAGATTTCTGGTCTAAATTGGTCACTTTAAACCAAGTGCCTAGCATATTTTGTGGCATTATTATATTCTTCTTAAACCATAATAAAAGATACTCCTGTTTTGGAATATTTGTCCTCCCTTCTACAAATACAACATCTTGAACTAGCTGTATGGTTGAAAACGATATACCTGCGTTTTGAATTTCGCTGTAATGATTTGAAGACATTGGAGCTGGGTTTCCAGGAGCCACTGCTGCACTTGAAGATGTGGATAAATTATTTGCAACACCTTCCATTTTATTAATGCTTGTTTGATGACATGACCTACATAGTACAGGATTACGTAGGATTAGAATATTAATTCCAATCATCATTTCCAAGTGTTTTTCTAATCCACGTCCTATGGACATCCTTTCTCTTTTTCTATTGTTTACAAGATTGCACCTGGTACACTTCAGGTTCAGTGATGATGGTGACAGAGTCTTTGGTTTTTCGTTTGCATATAAAGTCAGTGCAAAACATTGACATAAAGGATTATATGAGCGACATCAAACAGTAAGACAAAAAGAATATTTTATTTTGCAAATGAAAGTGTCTTAAGAAGGACCATGGTATCAATCAAATATAAAACTATTGTAACATATTTTAGAAAAAAAAGTTATAGAACAATAAAAGAACTGGATATTTTTAATGCATAACAGAGACATAAATAAGAAATTAAAAATGCAATTATATAATCAAACTTAACAAATAATGAATTAAATGTTTTGATTATTATAAAATGACAGAAATTGCAAACGTGAATTTTCTTATCTTAATGTTTAAAATAGTTTAGCTATAATCCAAAAATACACCTCTCGAACGATGATTTTGATAACAGCACCAACTAATATGTTGAACTGTTACACGTTCCAAATTATCACTGAATGTATTTTTAGGCATTTTACTAGAAATGCGTTACTTGCTTTAGAAATGAACTTAAAGATAAAGATAAAATTATTTTTTCGTCAAGGTTGAAGTACATTTATCGCTTATCTGTCATTACACTTTACTATCAATAAGTTTTTTACCTTGTTTTTGTAATGCATATTAAACCTTAATCTTGTATGCGTTTTTTAAAACTTGCAGTGTGTACTAAAATAACATGTACTAAAATGACAATAAACTTTTAGTTATTTAAGTGGTACGACCAGTTATATGTGAAATAAGGTAACAATATGTTTAAAAACGCGAACTATTAACATTTTTGATTTTTTCAACTATAACATGCTAGAATGTTGTATATATGTTATAATCATCTAAGAATTTTTGGGCAATTTCAGTAAACACCATTTTTGAATTAATAGTAAAGTAATAATAAATTCGGCCATTGGTTTGGTAAATATGCGATGCCCTTTATTGCCTAATTGACGTATTTGTCTTCATTTCCGAGCCCATTGCGTAAAAGTCAACTTCAGTTTAGAGCCGCCGACTTAACCGGCACGAAATTTATGGCAGTCTACAGATAAGAAAAAGTTAAACAACTCTAATTCTCCGCCTTTTAGTCTGTATTTCATTCAGATGAAGACACATTGCGTGGCGCGGTTTTTCCGGCCCGGCCTGAAACCTCGCAAGCGCCGGCCGTAACCTGAAGCGACGGCAGCCTCCGGGAAAAACGGCCGGGCAAAAAGCTCGCGCACGTAAGCGCCGTCCTTGTCGCCGAACCGCTCGGCCGCGATCGAACCGGCCATAAAGCCGTATTTATAATAGAGAGCTCAATGCTGGAGAAATAATGGCCCTAATACATTAATTCCACTTTTCCCTATTTGCTCGGATATTAATCGCTTTCTAATTGATTTATTGCGCCCGGTCGCGGTCTGCGCCGCGGCGTGCTGTGTTTGCCCCTTAATTAATCCTTTTATTAGTTTTTGTTTGATATTTGCCGCAAACATAGCGGGGAATTGGACTTGAAACTGGGACGCAGCTTAATCAATTTCGGATTACTAGAGATTGTGGCAAAAATAGAAAACAGCTGCTTCGCTGTATTAGCTTCAGCTTCCAGGATAATCTTTTATTGATGTTAAAGACATTTTGATGACATTAGACCAAGTATAAACATCATAATGGAGTAAATTACTTTAGAAGACAATATACTAATGTTTTGCCTATTTTTAAAAAGTGATAATTAAAATCATGTGAATTCATTTCAATACAAGCCAAAAGCTTAAAAGGTTTATTACTGATACTACAAAAATTTACTAAGGAAAAAGATTAGCATCATCTTTTCGGTGCTTCTTGTCAAAACAGTTTATACGTAGTTTGGAAAATAAAGACGATCTTGAGTTTGATAAAAATGAAACTATAAGAATTTGCCAATGGACTAAAAAAGTTAAAGTAAATAACAAAATATACTAAATGATAAATACAATCTATAATTGGATAGGTAAGAGTACCAATAAGTTTTATCTTTCTCTTATTCACCTGCTACAGAGTTATCAAATTTATTTAGTATTGATTATATGTTTTAAATAATATATTTTTTTTATTATGATTCTTTATTGGCAATCAGAATAAAATACAATCTATGAGCCAGTTAGATGGCTAGTACATTGGTATAAATAATGTAAAATAATAATAACTTGAAAAAGTTAACATCCAGTGATGTTGCATCAGTCTTCTTTGATGTCTATTGGTCAACATTTTCTGAGTTTTCTATTTTCTGGAAGATAAAGCAGGGGTTGTAGCAGTGGATTTGGGTGGAATTCGAGTTTGGTATGATGTTTGGTGGCTGCTTCTCTGATTACTTCACTGACATGTGGGAGTTTAAGATCTGTATGTAGGGTATGGTTCGAGACATATCACGGCGCATCCGTTATGGCTCGGAGTATTTTAAATTGAGCTCTCTGGATTATTGTTGTGTTGGACTTGCTGGCGCATCCCTAGAGTTCGATGCCGTAAGTCCGTATCGGCTTGAGCACTATTTTATAGATCAAAATTTTGTTTTCCATTGACAGTCGGAATTTCCTTCCAATAAGCCAGGAGAGTTCTTTAGCTTTTAAATCAAGTTGAGTTCTTTCCTTTTTAATGTGTTGTTTCCAATTTAATTTACTGTCGAAGGTTAGGCCTAAGTATTTTACATTGTCGCTTTGTGGTAGTATTACTTGAGTCAGGTTTACAGATAGGCATGTACCTTTTCTGAGGGTGAAGGTTACCTGTATCGATTTGGATTTATTAGCCTTGATCTTCCATTTTTCCATCCATGTGTTTATTAAGTTTAAATGGTGTTGTAGATTTGAGGAGGCTACTACTGGATCTTCGTGCGCTGAGAATATGGTGGTGTCGTTCGCGAAGGTGCCTGTTGCTGTTAGTGTTGTGGGTAAGTCGTGTGTGTATAGGACATATAGTAGTGGTCCTAAGATGCTACCTTGCGGTACTCCTGATAGGACTGGTTGTCTGTTTAATATAGCTTCGTTTACTCTCACTTCAAATTGGCGTTCTTGATATGAGTATTAAAGTAAATTATAAGGTTACATACTTTCCCATATATTTAACTTGTACTAGTTTAAAAATTAATGAGGTCTTCTTATTTATAGGTGTGCTATATTTTTTTGAATATTATAAAATGTTTCTATGCGCCGTGTACTTTATTAGCTTAATTTATGGCATTTTCTTTCATCAATAACAAATATGGAGCCATTGAAGATCCCATATTTTTATTTTACTAGTGCCAATCTTAAGTCAATTCCAAAACTTACTACCTAAAAGTGTTCTACTGTGCAAAATGTGGTGAACCCCACCATATGAATGCATACTTATGAAGCAATACAACAAAATAACCAAACAATAACACAAATACATTGAAAACTACTTGTTAAATGAATTTAAAAACATATTTTTACATCTAACAAGCCAGAACAGTACGATCCTAAACTAAGTAACCGCAATTATCGGAAACTAAATTCGTGAGTATATGTAACTTATACCTAAATACAGCACGGATTGCTAAGTTACAAGAAGGAAATAATTCAGGAGTTAGGACGTGTTTTCAGGTGGCAGATAGGAGAAGGCTGAGGCTTTACGGCCAAAGCTAGTGGTCAAGTTAGTAGTGAAACCCCAGACAAGAAAACCTGCGTGATGAGTTTAAAGCTTCTATCGCGGGCCATCCCCCCTCTACTGGCTTATGATCGACTGGTAGATTTTACAAGGATAGATCACCCTCGTGTTTGTACCGTGCAACTTGTGTCGGCGGATGAGAGGAATCTGGTGATTGATCTATCTCTTGAACATTTGAGTGCGGCAGTACATCACTTCGGCCTGGATTTCACCTAGACGGAAGATCGAGACTAACCTTTATCAATCGGCTGCGCTGTCGGTTCGAACCGCAGGCAGTTTGAGCTTGGGAGCGATGGAATATGCAGTAAGTTCTTACGATCGGGCGCACTTATGATCAAAGCGTTCTCGGGAGCTATATCTCTCCAGTAGCCTTGATGTCGAAGTTAAATATCGCTTTGTTGGGCTCCGTGACGAGTGGGGAGCTAGAGAAAAGTTCACTTACTCAACATGAACTTCTTACAAGAAACCATTTTACAGGAAACGTATAAGGATTCCCCTACAATTCAGCAACAGCAGCAACAACAATAGAACATCCATTCCGAAAAAGAAAAACTATTTATGGGGCTGAACAGGAGAGGCATAGGAAAGCCCGCCTAGCAGCAGCAGCTAACCAAACCAATCCAACCCCTACTAGCTTCAAGCAGGCGTTGGTTTTTATAGCTAACCCTGTGAAAAGGGAGTAATTACTACCACCATTACCTCTTCACAGGAGCTAGCTACGAAAGCTAATCATCTACAAGAATGTAGAATAAAGCAAACACGACCTTTTTCGAAAAAGGTTACTGGAACTACTACTGCTATCCAAAGGTCAGCTGCTTTAGCTGACCTGAGGGCGGCTAGTAAGAGGAGTCGTTCGGAGGAAAGCTCGCTAGCTACGTACAACCCCAAAAAGAAGCCAAGACAGTAATTAGGTCAACAACAACCTCATTCGCAAGCTTATAGAGAGGCGCTTAAAAGTTACCTTTGGGTAGCTATTATAGATCTAGGCAACCCAAGGGAGAAAATTACCAGTGGTCAAGCTAAGTTTTGAGCACTCTTATGTTTACCCTAGTAGAAAACCAACCCGTACCCGTTTTTAAGGAATGTCAGCATTCCGCTTGGACATCGTACGAATTGATCGGCTGACCTGATGCTACAGAAACCGTCATTCGTAGGCTGTAAATGCAGAATTCCTAGGCAAAGGTCCGAGAGTGATGCATCTTCCACATTTCCGAAAAGGAGGAACTATGGGTATAAGCGAGAAGGCAGTAACTGCCATTCATAACAAAGGAGAAAAACTGTTTTCAGTTCTCAGCCTTAAATATTAGAATTAAGAAAAAAACAACAGCCAAAGAAGGAGGATGCGTCTTTGGATACCCCTCAAATGCAAGATGAGCAGCCTCTGCAACATTATCATGATAATGGCATGGCTGCGACAATTCCTCAAGAGATGCTCTTTATGATGGAAGTAAATTCTATCATTATAACAGAGGTAACTGCAGGGCACGTTTTTTTGCAAATGTCCTGCGCTTGCTCCAGTTATAGGCTCTATGTTGGGGGAGTTTTGGTCTAGCATGGCTAGTATTAATTTAATTTTGCATAGTAGACCCAAACTAGACCTTGTCGAAGGCCTGTGTTGCGTCCAGAAATACCGCTGCACAGTACCTGCGCTCTTCTAAATCTTTAGTGATTTTGTCTACTACATGATGCACTTGTTCAGTGGTTGCGTGGTGCTTCTGAAAACCAAACTGGTAGTCAGAGATAAGGTGATTATTTAGAAGGATTGAGTATAACTTCTGTAAGAGCATTTTCAAAAACTTTGGATAGTGCTGGTAGCAGGCCGACAGGCCTGTAAGAAGCTAGTGGATCAATAAGTTTTTTAGGCTTTGGAATTAGAATTATTACAGAAGTTTTCCATTGTTCAACAAAATAACGGAGCCTTAGTATTGCATTAAATAGTTGAGTTATAAATTTAAAACCTTTTTGGGACAGATTTTTGAAAATTAAACCAATGATTAAGTCGTAGCCCGGTAGTTTGTGGGGATTTATGTTTAAGAATGGTGTTTTCCACTTAGTAAACTTTGTGTTTATTTGGTGGCAGGTTCATTTGTTACGACATATTTAAGAATGTTGCGAATGTCATCTTCATTATTTAGTTCCGCCGGAAATGATTTAAAGACAGTAACTAGGTGGTCGGTAAATACCAATGTTTTTGTGTGTTTTTACTGAAGTATTGCTGTGTGACTGTTTAAGATAACCTTGTTGCCCTCTAGAGCGAGTAGTCATTTGCGTTGGATCCTGGAGTTGTTTTAGATAGTTTTGGATATCATGGTTTCTAACGATGGAGAGTATGTTTTTGAGCTCTCTGTTGGCATGATGTAATGCTTTTTTAACGTTTGGATATCGTGTTGTTTCGCAAATTCTTCTTAACCGGCGTTTTTCGGCTATTTTCTATTTGACTATGATTGGACAATGAACTGGACTAAAGTGTTGGATTAATATCGGAGTAGCTTGGCGGGCTACTTCTTGAACTACTTGGATAAAATGTAGTACTGCTTCGTCTAAGTGCATAGCTGTTTTTAGAGATATGTCTGTGTGTAGTGATCTATCAATCGACTCTTAGAAAATCAACTAATTTGTATCTTTATTGGTAAGCGTTAACATGTTTTCCTTAATGATTATGTTTTTATCCAAAGTCACTAATATCGGGGAGTGGCCAGTTAAGAGATGAATGCAGGAGTTTGCACTGAGGAGGTTTGTGTTGATTCCTCTTAGGAAACATAGACCAAGTAAGTCTGGCTGTTTATTAAGGTCTGAGAGCCAGTATGTTGATTCTTCTGCTTCTTCTTTACTGCTTTTAGTATTTCTCTGTCTTTTATGACAGTTATCCTGGAACCCCAGTTGGTGTGCTTGGCGTTGTAGTCACCTCCCGAGATAAATATGTTGCCTAATATGCAGAAATAGTGTTCGTACGTTTCTTGCTTGTTGTTATGTCTGGGTGATCCATTAGATATTCTAGTTACAATTGTGGTTAAGAGATTTAGCATCGTGGTCATCTCCATTAATTGTTTTAGCATGTGTTTTAGTTCAGCTGCTTGCCAGTGCAGAGTTATGTTGGGGGGTGTAGCTGTATTAGATTGTTGATTGCTGCTGTTTACTGGTTGAACGTATGATAGTCCTGGTTGGAGTTTTTTGTCTTAATGAGAAAACATGATTTGATGGAGTTCTTTGTAGGCAGGGCATCCTTTGTAGCTGGCAGGGTAATTCCTTTTACAATTGACGCATATTTTCCATATTTTTCTTTGTGTTGACACTACACAGTGTGCAGATCTGTTGCAAAAATTCTTAGTGTAACTATATTTTGCGTTTGGCCTATGGGGGCTCAAACTTTACTACAAAATGCATGAGTTTGTCAATGTTATATATTTCTTTATTGTTGTTAGATGATTTCCAGTCTACAAGAAAGAGGGGTAGCTCTTTTTTGGTGAGCTTTTGTTTTACATTCCATAGATTGATTGCTTCATGACCAAGTGTTTGTAGTCCTTTCTTAATTCCATTAATGCTCGGAAATGGGTATAGGTTTCTACGAAGAACTTAAAACCAGCGTTTTTGTTTAACCTGATATGTGTGAAATTTAGAATTCTTATCTATTAAACCTTTGGTTATTAGTAAGTACTCTTTCGGTGTTTTAGGAAATATTTTAATTGTGTCGTTTGTTAAGGCCTTTAGTGAGTATTCATCCTTAGTTTTTTGAGTCTAAAAATGTAATGAAAGGTTCAGTGATCTTGACACCCGAGATGAATATCGGAGGAGGTTTTGAATGTTCTTTTTTAGCGGTTAGAGATCCTTGTTCTTACTAAGGCTCATCACTAAACTGGCAAAAACGATTATCTGGGTCAAGTCAATAGGTTGGAGCTTTTGGTTGCTTGTCTTAATTTGCCTTAGTATCAGTGTTTTCTAGTCTGCCACGTTTTTGTGATTTACTAGTTGCCATTCTGTATTGCGTGGTGTTGGAGGAAATATGATGCTATGTTGGGAGATTGAACGGGCATGTGCGTTTCATCAATTCATTTAGATTTTGAAAATTATTGGGGTATTGATAATTTTGTTGAGCCATCTGTATCGGCTGAGATTGTTCTATTTGCATGGGTATATATTGTTGAGCATTCGATGTCGATTAATTTGAATTATATTAGGTCGTTGTGATCTCAGAGTAAAGTTAGAGCAGTTAAATTAGAATTAAAATTTGTTTTTGAGATATATAGAAAACGACTCGACTCGTAATACTAATATTAAAAAAAAAGAAATGCAGGTCTGACCTTAGCTGCAGATAGAGAGTTCTGGGTACTTGTATATCCAAGCGCGGCATGCGACCGCTCACTCCGAAACATACGCGTGGAATTAATGTAAATAAGTAAATATAAAAGTAACTAATATAATCACTTCTCTGGTTACTATCATCGATTGACCTGAGGTCAAACGTAAATCAAATAAATACGCTTGGCCTTAACAAGGCTTGTCGCTACGATATCTCAGACTCACAACCCGTCTCAACTGACATTTACAAATTTTCCGAACCACCAAATATTAATTTGTAAACAATGAAATACAGCAAAATCAATTTCTGTTTTACTAAAAATCACAAATACCAAATTATTTGTTTAGTTCAGTTGCACTCAAGCAACATCGACCTCTTTTGCTTAGCCTGTTTTATATATATACGTGCTGTTAAAGTTTACACTAGATACATATTGAAGTTATAAGAGAGAGTTTTGAATAATTATGTCCTTCGTTAGTTTGTCGCTGCTTTGTAAATTTTATAAATTGTTCAAACCTAGTTTTTCTACTCAAAATCCATTATGACGCCCTTTGAGTAACTGGCAAGCAGAAAAAAATAAAAATTGATATTTAAAGAATACAGACTTTTCAAATTCAAATTCGAATCAATATGTTACAAGAGTTAACAATGATTAAAAAGACGAACTAAGGAAAGCAGACAATTTTGATATAATGTACGTGTAAGAGCTTCGGCAAAAATAAGCAGAATAAGGAGAAAAACCTCCACAGCGCACTGAATAGTCGGGTCTGCTCATCGCGAGCTGTTAATCTTTTGTGCTCTAATGCAGGGAACAAAGCGCCGGCACGAATCAAGCTAAATATGTCCCATTTTCTTTGGGATCTTAATTAAAAGCTGGGACATGTATCATTCGAGGCGACTGAACATTGTTCTTTGGTCAAAGCGTGTGCATGCACGAATTAAGAGCCATTCTCTCTTGTACGGAGCGCACACATAAAACGCAAAGGGAGTGAGTTTAATGCTCTGTTATAAATGCGGCGGCGCTGAGCTCCGGGATTATTTTCCACCGGCCTGAAATTATTTGGGGCCGCCGGAATTCGGGAACAGCCGAACGGGGCAGTTTCGATACCCCTGAAAAAACAAGCGCGGCGAATGTAAATTCGCGCGCAAAGCTGGCGGAATTAACCGGCGAGAAGGCAGCGGACAACCCAAGCATAAAAAGGTCTTCCAGGATAAAGAGTGAGTAAATACGCGGTTAGGAGATGCGGGGACCTACAAAGGGAATTTAAATCAGATATCCCCGGTTTTATGCGCGCATCGGCGCTGACGACTGCGATACGGCAAAAACAGGGGCGCCGCGGAGGATTTTTCGCCGGAGCAAAGGCATGCAAATTTCATATAAAAACTCAAACGATGAGCAAATGTAATCGAAGTCCCTCGCGGCGGCGCTCCGGATAGGAAACCGGAACGTTATCAAAACAATCTAGACGGAATCAAAAGCCCGATTGGTCGGACGGGGTTTTTTCCGGTTATTGAATTCCCAACAATCATTGGTAAATCACTCGCGATTCTCTTTGTCTGCGCTTCCGAAATTGCTTTCAGAATCTAGAAGACGATTTCCGCTCCGCTTAATGACTAACGGAAGCATCCTTTCTCTTCAGGCATTCACGACCTATCGCGCCGATACAGATTTCTGGCTGCCTGCTGGTTTTACTTGATTTAAACCAACGCAAAAAATAGTTCAAGTATTTTGTTAAAATATTGCAAATTATAAATCCAAAAGACAACATGTAATGCAAAATTGCACCTTTTGTAGTAAATATTTAAGATTAATTATAAAAAAAACATAAATTCTTTTAATTAGAATAAATAGCATTAATTTTCCAAATTTTTCAAAAGTCTAAATCTGCACTACAGGGTATCAAGATTTTGGGTATAGGTTATTTGAACCATTTTAAACAAAAAAGTTCCAGTAAAGATGGATCGAAGAAGCAAGTTAGGGGTATTTGGGGGGTGCTTGATTATTATAATATTTATTCTTCCTTTCAGTATTATTCTTGCAACTTTTGTTGCCAAGGAAACTAGATGTAGACAAGGACCATACGTACTTAAAGATCAGTACTTAGGGGCATCGCTATTACCAGTCTAAAATAATAAATTTATGACAAAACAAATTCCCATTTATTGAACCAACGATTATATTATTTGAAGCTAGGGGAACCCAGCAGAAAATTATAAAATTTTGTGTTATTAGTCGTAATGACTAATGAGTTACAACGTTGGGCGCAAATGAGACCATTATTTTGTTGGAATTTTTCTGAGACGCAAGTGAGCCGAAAATGACGGTGGGCGCAAATGGGCCGGGCGTATCTAGGCCTATATAATTTTTTCTACGTCAATAGTAATTTTTTTTGCTTCAATCATATTTGTCGGTATCAAATGTAATCAGTAAAAGTCTATTAAAGTCTTGCCCAGTCATATTTGTTGCATATTCGTCCACTCTAAAATTAGAAACAGAAACATTGTCACGTAAGTCAAGTCAAAATTATTCGTCTATCATTGGGTCTTCGTCATGTCGAAGATTTTCAAAGTCAGAAGTCATTGTTTTGAGTCGTCAATTTACACTGTCAAAGCAGAAAATATTGATCTTTTTGCGCCCAGTCCAATCATTTATCATTTGCGTCCGTATTTGTAGTAAATAGTGCAAACAGTGCTCATGATCAAACGTTCGTCTTCAGTAAATTCAAAACAAATCATATTTAAACCCATAAATTCATAAAAATAAGTCATACGTTTGATCATTTTGGGTCATATCTAAATAACAAAACGGTGTTTTGGAATGGTCTGAGGGTCTTTTTATCGTAATGTTATTTATAATGGACACTGTAAAAGTGAAAGTCATACAAAGAGATGTAGATTTTTAAGGCTGGGAATGTGATATTTATTGCGATAAAAACAAGACTAGACGACAATAAAGACAATGATAATCTCATGGACTTTAAAATATATTCATCAAAAAGATGATTTATAGTCTATAGATTATCGTTATCGATATCGAACTCCCACTGCTATGATATATAAAATGGAGAGATTTTTCGGAATTTTAAAGTATAAATATATTTTTACTGACACATAAATTTACTACTAATTTATACTAAAATATTGTTCATTGTTTACCATTTATACTTAACTGCCTTACTCCATCTCTTATAATTAACTCACTCACTTTATCTCTTGTACTATAAACTTACACCTTCAGAGGGTGTCAGATGACGATTTTTAGAGAGCAGATAGGGATAAAGAAACCCGCCAACTTGCTTTGGAAGGAAGGCATGGAACGAGGTGGACCCGTAATCTCCCCAATCGACGTGTATGGATTCCAGCCCGTTGCAACTTTACATAAAGAGCTGGTCTTTCTGAACTCGTCGCGGACTATCTTTCAATAAGTGAGATCTTTCGTCTTGTTCTTGACGATATTTTGCTGTAAGCTATCTGTGAGCACACAAATGCATACAAAGCCCGGATTATTGCAAAGTATAGCAGAAGGCAAACTGAAAAAACAACGATCTGATGTCATTTGGTGCCTGTTCATGATCTATGGACATCGGATCCACTGGAACAACTTCCATTTTATAAAGAAACTTTGCTTAGGGTGTTAAAATTTAACGATCGACATGTCCGCCACGCACTGAGGGTTTCACAGCCATGCCTAGAGCCAGACCGATCTCCATAATATTCAACGCCATAAACCAGAAAATGAGTCAGTTATTCCATCTTAGTAAAAATCTGACAATAGATGAAACTCTGGTGATCTTCTACGGCCTAGCTGCCCACAAGGTGTTTATGAAATCAAAGCCTGGGAAGTGCGGTTTGAAGATTTAGGAACTTTACATTGGCCTGGAAGGCGAGCCTGATAAAATCAGGAACGATGGGTAGTATTAGAGCTCGCAGAGCCTTATTTTAAATCCGGTTGAGCAGTAACGCCTGACAACTTCTTCACTAATTTCAGCTTTGCTAAAGAATTGACACAGCAAGAGTTATCGCTATTTTAGACCGCGAGAAGAACCAGAAGAGAAATGCCACCTGAATAGGGAAGGTCAAACAATTCTATGTTTATATTCGATTTTTCAGAGGAAAGACCCAGTGAAACCTTCATCCTCCTGTCATCCACGGAACACCAAAATCTCTCAGTCCCTGTAAGCCAGAGATTATATTCACCTACAATAATTGGAAAGATGGTGGTAGACACGGCTGATTAGCAGACAAAGCATTTTCCTTGTCAACGTGGTTGTGCACGGTAGTCCATAAAACTGCTTTATTATCTAGTTGATCTTGTTGCTCATAATAGCTACAAGCTTTTTTAGCAAAGCATCGCAATTGGTTTCCCGGTAAAGAATCCAGGATGAAGCTCGCTTAGATGAAAATGCCTTTAACTAAATGTTCACTTGGAGTTCTTCACGCAGACCCTCCAATAGGGGCACATCTTTGACAAGCTAAACATTATGGGGATGAAAATCGTGACAAATATCCCAACACAAGACTGCGCATAAAACGAGGACTGTGCGAACGCTCACCTCTTCTTGAGTTTTGGTTCTTAAAAAATACACTAATAGACGACTACTATAGTTATCTTTGAACGTAATGAACTATCGCGATTCCGCTGGTGATGATATCTGTACAAATCTGTGTACAAGTTCTTCTGGTTTAGTTAACCTGTGTTCGCTTGACTTAAATTTGCTAATAAGAGTGTGCTTTTCCAAGAGATAATCTTCACATCTGATGTCATCGATCTTCAGTTCTTTGCGCAAACCATTGATGGTGCTGGCGACAGACTTCATTTTATTCATCAAAATGTGGCCTAGCCTTCTGTCATAGCATCGCATTGTCATTGCGCGCGATATTTGCGAAACCTATAATCGCTTGCATTTTTTTATAATGTAGGTTTCCATTACTCATTGCACTCATTTGTCATTGCGTTTCAGGTCAATTGTTTTCTTTGTTGTGGTAGCAACAAAACCATAATCACATGAGAATATCACAGAAAACATATTTCTGTTCGTTCCCGGTATACGAAAGAAGTCTGTTATATTCATTTTTATAACGCTGGTCAATAGCCTAGACTCTATTAGCGAACCTAATTAAGCGCACGCTCTCTCTCATATGAGCACCGGTGTCGATCATGATTAATCACTGATCCAGTGTTGACTTGATAGGCATGCATGCGCTACCTTTTTAGCCAACCCGTATCTAAGATTGAAAATCTTAATAAGAAGGAAAGTATAGCATTTACACTGTATGTAACATTTCTATCATTGGGTTAGAGAGCTTTGAAAAGCAGCACTTTTTTGGATCCAGGTCACTTCTGCATGATCGGAAATGGTCATTTTTGGCCTATTCTGGTCGGGAATTTTTTGTTTCCTATCTTATAAGACTTGGCTTTAGATCGAATCTCGCTCTTGTTTTTTCTTTATCTTTTTTGGTTTTGGACAATTATATAGCTTGTGTTCCATTTCAGCGTAATTAAAATATTTGTATTTATTATTTAAATTCTTATTTCTGTTGTGTGTGAGTCTTTTCTTTATCTTTAGAGCTACCAACGTACGCATTTCGCTGTTCACACTAACATTAAATCTGAGCTCATACTTTGTTAATCTAGTGGTAAGTTTTACCATAATATGCTTTTGTTCTGGATTCTCATCTTATACCAGCAACAATGTCGCGTATTAGGGTGGTAAATGGCCAAGCACCTTAGTTACTACATTTTTTATTTTGACGCCGGCCAACTTTATTTACACGACCAATCCTTCCACTTTAGTCATGCATGGACCCGTTTTTTCGTCTAGTATAAATTCTAGGCTATCAAATTTCTGTAACAACGTAGTTTAAATTACTCGTGACTACTGTTCCAAAATTGCCATCAATCGCAAACACTCTGACATTCGATGAGACCGCTGGCGACTTCAATAGGCATCGCTGACAGCAATAGTAAGAATGATTTTCTGTCCTTCTTCTGATGTACCTTCCAGTCAGACTATGTGACCACTTGGTCCATATCGTGTATGCAAAGCTAAGCCAATATAGGAATATTCACGTTGGAAACTCGCCGACTTGATTACTATAATAAACGAAGGACATTTTTGACTTTTTTTGAGTTCCATTAACGCACTTCTTAATTACTGTCGTTCTTCACCTCTTGTTTGTATTGCTTCTGATGATACAGCAATAACGGTTTTTCATGACGATCTCACAGTAGCCTCAAGGTACTTGCAACAACACTTACAACAAGTTAAAAGATGGATGAGAACATAACATATCCGAGTTAATATGCAAAAATCTGTACATATAACTTTTATAACTAGTCCAAGAAAGAATAATATCTTACCACAAAAGAATGAAGTCAAATACCTAGAAATCGACTGAAACTGAAACTGGGGCGCACATATACTCCAAGAGACTACAGTTCGGATAATTAGACGTCTCTTTCACCTTTCTCTCAAAAATAAATTAGTCTAAAATAAAACCAATTTGAAATTATGAAATTTGAATATAAGGTGTAGATAGTTTTCCATCCTTGTTAGAATAGAGTTATGTCAATTACAATTGCTGAGAACAATTACATGCAGATTTCTAAGTTAATCCCGTTAAATAAACCATTAAAAATAGCATTATATATTAAAATAGGATCAGAAACCATCCTAATATTCTAGTAGTTAAACTTCTAGCCGAACACCCAGTGAAGATGATAAAAGAACACCATCCGATGAAGCTACCATAACGGTTTTGAATACATGATAATTATAAGTTGTTAGATATAACACATATTTATTAATTGTAAGTAAAGACTGCTATTAGGCAAATTTACTCCGTCACATTTATCTTGGTGATATCTCTTTTACTTAATGTTTTTTGTAAGGCATGTAAAATTAACTTGAGACCAAGAAAAAAATATAAGAAAATTTAATAGGTCCAAGGTAGCCTTTTTGGGGCTTCTATACATTAAAATGAGAAGCCTTATGCAGAGAATAATGTTATCTGTTAGCCCGTCCTTTTATTTTTCAACTTTTGGGCAAGGCAGTTTTCAAGCTGGAGACAAGTTTCTATTTCTGACATACGTCAAGCCTTATAATTTTTGATCTGTGATAAATAGAGACATAACGTTTTCAGTATTCAACTAAGGATCATAAGTCAAGTCCAGACGCCAAAAATCAGCCTGATCGGAAAATCTCGAGACCGGTTTGACCGGAAGTGGCCGCAAATTTTTGTTTATGTATAGAAGCCCCGGACATCTGTGGCACTGGAGTTCCACGTCCGTATTTGTTTATTCTAAGACGCATTATCCCTTAAAGGTGTTTGTTTCACAGATACGTTATAATTTGTTTAAAAATAAAAATAAGTGGACTCGAAATTGCATAAGCAGTCAATCAAGATTTATTACGCTGGTATATATCATCTAACTGTTAATATTGAAAAATAAATTAGTTTTGAATTACCCTTTTAAGCTTACCAAGACTATTATCATAAGAATTTTCTATCCGATAAAAACTTTCACAAACGTGACATCAAAAATTATTTGTTAATGTTTTGGCAGAAATTTAAGCCCTTATAAAATTGCTTAATAAGTTAGCTTTACGTAATTAACAACTTCTGAGTATTGACAAAATGAGCCGTGTATACAACTTCAGAGTTAGTATACACGACCCCGTTGCACTGACAGGTAAATTATTGCAGGTTTGGCTACAAAAAGACCCAAGTTTATGACGTAACCAAAAAATACATAGAATCTAGCTACCAACAAGAGGTAACTGCTTACAGGGCAACTCAAAGCAATTCGTCCGCAAATTAAAGAAGAACGATCAGGATTCTGGGCGGAGCAAGAGTGACGTAGCAGTACATCAGGACTTGTACTCTTTCGTTCTGAGAAACCGCCAACTGTTGACTAAAAAAATGGACAGGAAGTTAAAAGGCCAAGTACTATTGAACGACAATGCTGGCTGCCTAAGATTTTTTCGGGTAAAAAATCTTTTAACTAGGATAGAAAGCTGAATCGCCAAAATGGTTATTGGATTTGCCAAAATGCCTCTGCAGTGCCTATGGACAGGTATACAAATATTTTCTGCCTCTGAGATGGTGCTGGAGTTTGTAAACAGCGAAGGGAATGTCTTAACGACCCATTTCTTTGAGGAAAACTTAAAGGTGATCGTCGACAGCTATATAAGTGTGTTAGAGACATGTCAAGCCCTGGATAGAAAAGGTTGCCACTGGGTGGGAGTATGTGTTTCAGCAAGACTCCGCTCCAGCCCACAAGGCAAGGAAGACCACTCGTTCTTTGATTTGTGGGCACCCTCCAGTCCCGATTGTAATCGCCCTGATCATTACATGTAGGGTGTGGTTGAGGTAAAGATTAAAGACATCTTAAGAAACTCCATCATAGAAGTAATGACACAAATGGACAAGGAAGAAGTTGTATTGTCCTGCAGCAATGTAAATAAATTTAGTGCTCTAGTACTTTAGTGTTATTTTAATTGTATATTTATTTTTTGAATTCATCTCAACGACCCCTGTATTTTATGTATGTTTAAATAATACCTATTTTTTACAATTATAAAAGAACACTTTTTGTGGGAGTTTAAATGCGATGAATTATCAAATTATGTTGCAAATAATAGGCAGTTTACAGGCATCCTTGCATCTGCATGCTTGGCAGCCGAAAGTCCAGGCAATAAACTAACAGCTGTCGAGAGGAGCACCCAGGAAGATTTAGTTTCCGGCAAACAAGAGCCGACGGTAACGGAGTAAGATGGAGTGAATTAATCGTGGACAGTTGCGTTGCGGCGCTGTGTTCTAACAGGTTAATGTCGCGTGAAGCCAGCATCCACTTGTCTCATTTGTCCGCATCTCCCCTATTATGTCCTTACCCGATACCCTCTGCTTATGTGCTCACCGGGCTCGGGGATTCCCGGCTCCGTAGCGCCGTGCCGTCCTGCTCCGGCCGGCGGCGCTGCCCGGAAGCGACAGAGACTGGCTCTGCTCGCCCTTCAATCTCGCCCTGCAGGCCGATGACATAAACAATGAGGATTTCTTAGTTCGTTTGCTTGGACTCAAAGTAATATGTGGGCGCCCGTGAACCAGGCGGCCTCCCGAGCAGGACGGAGCGAGTCCCCGGTCGCAGCAAAACCGGTGGGTTCTTAATTTGATGAGGCTCAAATTGGTTTAATCATAATGACTGTTCCGTAATTTACAGATTGCCATCCAGATACGGTGTAATTTCTGAATGGATTTTTTTCCTGATTTCTACCCTGCACGGAATTCGAAGTATTTTCGAGTCCCGCGAGATCCGTAATGGGAATTTAATTTCGCTCACATCCGAAGGACGCCTACTGATTACTGTTGTCATTATGTGCAAATTGGTCTTTGTATTGATGTATTGGATGACCATTAAAAACTTGATTTTGACCTCAAATACCTTTTAAATATATTGATATGTTAACTAGCCCAAAAATAATTTTTATTAAAACATTATTGCAACGAAATCTCAACTAATTATCTGCCAAAATTTTTGTTAAAATTTGTCTAAAATAATTTTTATATTTATATACAATCTTAGTTATAATCTCACAAGAGCATAAGTAATAAAGACATTACAAGAGTGCCTCAGTGCAATGCGTTAAGACCCTTTTCATATCTCTTTCATAGTTCCACCATCTTCAAAACCACCAACACTACGACTGTTGCATTCGCCGATGATACTGCAGTACTTTCTACTCATAACGATGCTGTTGTAGATTCAGGACACATTCAAGTACACCTTAATGATTTACTGACAAATGGAGAATTAAAATCAACGAAACTAAATCTATGCATGCAACATTCACGAAAAGAACAACCACGTGTCCACCCGTTACAGTAAAAGTAAATTCTGAAAAAACTTATATTGGATATCATTTTGATCAACAATTTACTTGGTATGGACATCTTTAAGTGGAACAGAAACAAATTGACTAAACGTTTAATCAAATGTATTGGCCCTTTGGGTTCAAATCCAAACTGTTCCTTGCAAATAAAGTTCTGTTACGTAAATTAATATTGAATATACTGTAAATATTACTGTGGAAATATGTTAACAAAAAAATAATGCGCATTATACAGCGAGCTCATCAAAAATACCCAGGACATTAGCGAAAACACCGTGGTACGTAAGTAACAGAACAATTCACCATAACCTCAATGAAATGCTAAAATATGCCTCAAATTATTATAGCTGAACATGAAAATAGTCTTGATAAAAATATTTTAGATTTTTTACCAACGGAAAGACTAAAACAACAGTGGCTCTTTGACTTAGTCTAACTATGAATACAATCCGTCAACGTGCTGAAGACACGAATCTCCTAGATGGATGAATACTCTTTCATTTCTATGCAGACAGCATATTTACTAAATACTATTTTTTTAATTTAGAGAGTAGATTGTGTAAATTTAAACAGGTTATTAAACAAATGATCTTAAATGCGTTTTTACAGCAATTTTATATGTTTCTCTATTTCAAGTTTCAATCTACACTTAAGAGTAAAGCAATCTACTCAGCAACATGCTCGAGTTTTAAGCCTTGCAGGCGGACGTAGCCACCCGTTTCCCGGTACCGACACAACAGATTGACTTAGGTTTAGTCGATTTGCCAAGGCCCTCTGATTGAGAACCTCTCTCAACAATGCAACTGCATGGACTGCTTTGGCGGGTGTGATATCTATTTGCTTGCTAATCATACGAGCATTTACGAGACTTATTTACTTACGGATGAGTGACTGAGATGAGTTACCCTGTTCATGATGCATATTTTTTTGAATGCGTCATCCGATTAATGCAATAGCAACAGATTTTTTAAAGCTAAATAATAAAGATACTCTTTGCACGTTAATGTTTTTATTTTTATTTCCCTTAGACTGAAACAGGAGACGAAAATGCGCTTGCAGCTAGTTAATCGAGTGTTTTGCTCTCAAGTGTATTACTCAGACAATTAGAATATGGGTAGAATGTGTCGGTTTCAAAATGTAATAATAAATAGAAAACAATTTTGATGTTCACAAATATTGACATGCAAGTTTAAAAAATGTGTTACAGGTAAGTGCTTATACTCTATCTATTAGGAAAGATCAGTTTAAGTTGCAGAGTGTCCTTCAACCTTACAACCATAGATTAATTACGTATTATTACCATACAGTTGTAATATTATCAACAGTTGTAATATTCTAAGTTTACAATTAATAAACTCTTAAATCGGTGTTGTCATGAATATTTTCCTTATTTAGGTATACATTAACAAAAATGTCAGAAATTTCATTATTTTTTTATTTCTGGATGTTATAAACCAAATATAGAAAAACCAGCCATGCAACCGCAAGTGTCTGAGTATATCAGTTCGGTACAGACCCATCTATAAGTTATAGTAAACTAACGGCAACAACTACTAGAAGAATTTGTTGTACTAGGAGGCGTAAAAGTCAACACCCTATTGATAGATGTTTTTATGTCATTGCGACTTTGACATTTGTGAAGGGAACAGAAGCACAATATACATAGACAAACCGTGAATCACTATACTCCTCAAAAAAGGCGGAATAATTGTGTCAAAGTTTTTGACAAATAATCAGTTGGTGGTTTTAGTTCAAAGTGAATTTTGTCGTCGCTTCTCTAGTCGTGTGGCACCAACTCGACGAATACTGCGGTGTTTAGCCGGCCCCGGAGCAGCCGACGGGTCACGCAATAGGGATTCAATAGTTGGTGAAAGACTTAAAGATGTTCCCGTACAAAGTGCACTACTGCTACTGCTTGCAGACCGCCAATCGCGTGTAAATTTCTCCTGAATCCCGACCGAGATAAAGATGATTTTTTTTATTAAAAATCATCATAAGCGAAAAGGCGCATTTTCACTTATGGAGATACATGAATAAGCAAAATAATCGCTTCTAGGACACTGAAAATCCGCGTGCAATGCATGAAGAGCCGTTACCGTTACCGTTTGGTGTGGCGTTTCCGGAAAAAAGGTGATTGGCTCATAATTTTTCCTAGGACGGCGTCTAATTGACTAAATGGGTTTGGAGAACATGTGGTTCCAACAGGACGATGCACGAGCCACAGTAGACATTCTAAAGCAAGTTTTTGCACTGGTCCGCAAGATCGCCATAGATCTTGGCGACCATAAAGGAAAACATCCGAAAGTCAATAGTTTTGAGAATAGTCATGGAAATTGCTGTTAAACGAGACTGAGCGTGCATACACTCTGGCGACGGCCGTTTAACTGATATCTTCGCAACTTAAGGAAAATTTTAAAAGTTTAAATTAGCATAATCAAGAAACAGAACCAATTCTTTTTATTTACAAACTTGCTGCTTTAGAAAATTGAGTGATGACTTTTGCTCTACCTCTTATAATAGACATTAGACATGAATATAACAAGATGTAATTTTCTATTATGGAACCTGACCACAATTAGATATTTTGAAAAAAATAGTGAAATTTCTTTGCTATTGCAGTCACATAATTAAAAGCATAAAAAAGTCGCATATTAGATAAATTTGATGAATAAAAACTAAAATATGGTACTTAAAACATGTAGTAATAGTGCAATACAGGCTTTTGAATCAGATGTTGTATAGAAATGGTTGTAGTTTGAAAATATTTGTTATCACTCAGGAAACGCTTTACATCTTTCGCAGTTTGTCTAAAATCCATACACTCACAATTCTTTAAATTACCTTCTCGTTGGATGTTTTGTGCGCGTACGAGTTGTTTTCTAGCGATGGTTTTGGAGTAAATTTTTGCAGTGTGTTTCAATGTGCTTATGCCGCTTTTCTACTAGCTTTGCTCCTCTTATAGTCCTCTGCACATATTACAACAAATTTTGACAGACGAAAATCCAGTAGGCGTTACCCGTGCACTACAATCAAATTTGTCTGTCAAGATAAGCTGCAAAGTGCAAGACTTAAAATGGTGTTAAAAAGAGACTAGAAAAGTTTTAAGTGTGTCGTATAGGTTATTAAAGTAAGGAGAAAAGTTCACTCTAAAATCGTTTCTGTGAAACGAGAGCATTTAAGAGTGCCGAACTTTAAAGGGTTATAATAAGGTTGCAGAAACTGCAGAGTTATAAGGGAGTGAAATGCATTTTTTAATGATAATGAACATTTCTTTACTATAACCATTTTTATAAAATAACTGTTTCACGTACGTCAAAGTACTAAACAATTATAAAAAATATCTTAAAATTAATTATTAAACTATGAATTATAAAAAATAAAATATTAATATTGGAATAATTTTTTTGTGTGCTTTATTAGCAATCAGAATACATATGATACTACAAGCTAATATTATGTTTAAATATCGTAATACGGAAGCCTCCAATGATGCTATCGGAGATACTTGTATTGAAGTTAGAACACCAGCACTATGCACTGTTTTCTTATTCCTAGATCGTGTAGCCATTTACGCTTGAGATGTCTGTGTTGTTGATTTTTTGTTATCTACTTCATTAGATCATTTAGGTGGATCAATACTTTTGCTTAATGTGTTATAGATCTTTTTAGTTATAACTTTATGTACAATGGGCACTTTGAGGTCGTTACGTAAGACTCTGTTATATACATATCAGGGAACATAGGTGAGTGTCCTTAAGATATTCTGATTGGAACCTTTGTATGATATCGATTTTTGACTTTTATGAACACTCATTTAGATATATGCCATACATCCAGATTGGCCTATTTATTTCCTTATAAATCAAAACCCTATTTTCTTAGGACAGTGGCGACCCTCTTCCTAGAACCCATGACATTTTCTTAAATTAAAAGTTCACTCATTTTTTATTTTTACAAATGTTTTTTTCAGTTTTGTTTGCGATTTCAGCCATAGTGAATCAAAACTCGAAACTCACTTTCTTACAAACTCATCTGGAATACAAAGATAAAGGTTATTGCAACACTATAAGCACAAAGAAACAACAAAATGTATAAAAATAAGTTTTTTTGCAGCTGAGTCGGGACAACCTAATATAAGCTTGAATAATTATTTTTGTATCCTGTATAACAATAAACTAAAGGTAACTCAATACATGATAACGTTAAATTTTGTGTAGTTGGGCATGACAAAAATGTAAGTCGTATTAGTTTTTTGGTTACTTTTGCAATACATTTATTTATTATTAATTCCACACACGTACAAATTTTAATTGTCTGTTTGATGCAGCATAAAACAAAAAATTAATTCGTAAAACACATTACAAAAAATAAAGCAGCTTTATTTATTTTATTTCGTAGAAACTCAAAAACCTTAACATAAAATCAATGAAAAAATTCTGGAATTTAAGTTTAAGTATTAAATCAAAATATCTATAGGGAATTCAATGCACAGCTTTATACGTCACCATCTAAACATTTTAATACAAAAAGTAGAAACTACATTCGCAGATATTAAATAAATCTTAGCTGAAGACATTCTCTTATACTTTACGACATTCTGATAAAGAATTATATAAATATTATTTAACTTTTTTAATAAAACAGTTTTTTCTTTAACTGGACTTCGAACAAATATTGGAAGAGAATAGCAGTTACTGTGGTACCCAACACAGCTTTTTCTATTACACAATTTTATTTATTTTAGAAAATATTGGAACATTAGGACATTAGTACAATAGGATTAGTCACAGTAGCTGAGTAGATGAACGAGAAGCTGTTTAGTTTTGATTCGACCGTTTTCAGGAATATGAAAATATTTATTAAGAAGAAAGATCTTCCTATTATTCGAAGGGTATTCTAACCATAAACAATTTACAGTTTATGCTAAAGAACATAATGTCACATTTTCTTAAGATTGATATTTCTATTTTTAGATTTTAAAAAATATACTAAGGCTGTTATCAAATAAAAAAATTGTCTAATAAGAATTGTTACACAAGTTTTAAGATAATTTTTAAAGTTGCAACCACAAGCAATAATCTAGTAAATTGTTTTTTATATACATTCATCTAAATATTACAGCCGCTCTAATCTAAAGAATAAAATATAAAATACACAGCAAAAATTTAGTAGTATAAACTTAGAACAAATTCTTAATAGATACTACTATCAGTCACACTAAACATGTATATATTAAAAAATCGTTTTACAGATCTCGTGTAACAAATCTTTCAATTTCTTTAACCGTAGACGCAAAGACAAAAAGATATAGATAACCCCAAATTTTAGTATTCAGTTTTTTATCAATTAATGGAAGAGACACATACAATTTGATAAAACCAATAAACATAGCGATACTAAAAACTGTGCTTCTTGTCATTATTGTAATGACATCTGCATCATATACAAAGAAAAAGGCATAAGTTACAATGCAACAAATTGTTATTAACTCAATATTCCAGTTGGTATAGGGAAATATTTAGATGTTGCTCTAAGAACCATGAATGATGAGAAACGCATTGTTCCGAGTTTTTCATCTGAAAAACCCAACGACAAAGCAGTTAAGATTTCTCAAATGCCAAATGACGCTAGTTCAACATGTTATTTCATTAAAAATGATTTATGAACGTAGCTTATGGCTACGAAAGTAATATTTGTACCATTTAAGGCAAGGCCTTAGGACGCACATTTCGTCAATGAAAAAATAGCTGAAGATGCAACGCTAACTAACCCAAGGAAAATGCTACCGCATCGTATGCAGCAGTTGCAGAAAGCCGCTGTCTGTCTTGAAAAAGAAGCAAAGTCAGTTAAGAAATGATCCTCTCTAGAAGTCAAATCAGAGAGGTGTCCAGAGAAAACAATTTTTCGTTCAATCGCATATTTCTCACAGATAGTTAAGAGAAATGATCCGGTGCCAGTTTACATATTTAAAATCTCGAAAAGAACAGTAGCAATCCAATTTTTCTTCTAGTTTATTTATTACTTTATCACAGATTCATCCCATTGTTAATAACAAACTTATTCTTCTGTAAATGTCACATCTTTTTCAATCCTTCTTTTTAAAAATTAATGTTAGGTATACTTGTTTACACTCTCGATATATTTCTAAGCCATTTATGGTTCTCTGAAACACTATATTTATCATACTTAATTAATTGGGATGAAATAATTTTGTCTTGTTAATTTATTGTTTTTAACATATTTTATTGTCTTGGTCACCTCTACCTTATTATTAATAAATATCTTTATCTTTTTAGTATGCGTTTACTTTAAAAGTTCTTCGCAGTATCTCTTTCATTCCTTTTTTTGTATTATATATTATCAGGTAACATTTCCATATTTTCGAAATATTCTTCTCAGACTTATAAAAGATTTTGTGCAAATTAAGGTTCTTAAGACACTGTTCATTTGGTGACATCAAGTTCAAGTTATATAATAATCTAACAATATAGAATGTTACTAATGCGAGCGTAATAAGCCATAATCCCTTGCACACACAATATTTACAGTAACAACGGACATACCACGTGCCTTTTTTTGAATTTCTGAACAAGTATGTTGTCTACCATACCAATGAGCTTTTTATACTATTCAAGTTACCACGTAGTTTTTGAAAAGGTAAAGTGTAGCGGGTTACTACGTATTAAATCTAATATAGGGCTGTTGTGCAACCTCTCTCTCAAATTCTATTTAATCTTTAATTTACGGTTGTGTTTGTATATCAATTTTATTTATCAAATTAAAAAATTAATTAAAACTTTTCTAAAAACTGTTCTTTTATAAATTTAAAATTATATATTATGCCACTAACGTTCAGAGGGCTTCTATTATTATTTTTTTTTTTGGGAAAACATTGAACCCTTTTACAGACAACATAGATTTCTAACGCCATGTTGATATTTAGAAAAGGCTAATAGACAATTAAGGCGCATTAATTAATGGCGATTAAGGTCAGATACTGCGATTAAGTAAAAACTGTTACAAGTTTGACGTACGCAAAACTCAAAGCATTCATCGAACATTTTGGTTGTTTCCTTTTTACACTTTAACGAAATTTCGTTAAGACTTTAAAGTAAAATTTGATATGTTATTACCAAACCCAGAATAAACATCTATATTTTTAGACAGTTCCCAGTTTACTAAAACTGTTTATTATACATTTTCTCAAATTTTTTTAAACGATTAAAGAAACCATGTTACTATCCCTCCAATCTGCATTTAAAACTTTTACAGAGCTTAGAGTTTCCATTGTAAGACTCTTAGTGTAACAAATTTTACACAAATGTATCCATTCTCATTGAAAATAAACTCTAGTCATCTTCTACTTTTCATGAGCCTATGTAAATATGATAAGATTTTATTTCTAACATAAATTTTTCAGTTATATGCATTAAGGTTGTAGTCTTCCAAAATCTCATGGATTTATTTGCTGACATTAATTTTTCAATTGCTATAAATGAACATAATTAATTTATGTAAAGCTGTTTAAACGTCGATCACGAATACTTTTCTGATATAACTCAGCTTCATATAATAGGTATCTCAGATTTTATACAAGATCTGTTAAAATATCAAACCATATAATATAAAAAATTGTAATTACGTAACACAAGAACTCTATATATTTAGTAAAAATAGTACAAAATTTAAGGATTTTGGCTAATGAACAGTACATTAAAGCACATTCATTAACTATTTTATTCATAATGCTGATCTAGTTCAAATATTATTGCAATCCCTAGTTAAAATCTTGTTGTATTGTCTTAAATCTCATCACAGCCAGTACCAATGGTAATTAATTTCAAAGTTCAGTAATCTTCCGTAAAAATTTAAACTGTCAACTTTGGAATACTGTCATCTTCTAATATTCAAACGACGATTTTAATACATTCAACATTTCAGTTATATTTTGATAGTCATTCCACACCATGGACCACTGTGTATCATGTCTTAACTTCTGCTGCACTTGTTGCCTTTTCAATGATCCGAATACTTTCTGCTGGCTTCGCATATAATTATCTCCAGATTTTATACAAGATAAATATCAAAGCATGAAAAGAAAATTACTAGACCAAAAATCTCTCATTTTTTAGACCAAATGCAAATTTTAAGGATTTTTGGCTAATGAACAGTACAGTTAAACACACATTCATTAACTAGAGTGATGAATGCTGATCTAGTTATATATATGATCCCTAACTTACTTTTATTTTACTTTGTAAAATGGTATTAATTTCAAAAGTCGTAATTGCCGAAAATAAACTGCAAGAATACGATTTTAATATTCAAACGACATTTTAATAATTAAATTTTTATATTTATATCATTAAAAATTAACAATGGTTCTTATTTAGGTCGCTTTGAAGGTACTTTGAAATGGATTAGTGAACATTCGATTTGCAACTTTGTACACAACTAAATGTCTTCTTCATTAGGCTTTTAAAAAGATGCTTCGAGACGTCTATCACATAATACGCTAAGTACTACAGACAACTAACAGATTCAAGCACTCGACAGTCATACTTTGAGAGATTTATGAAATCGATGACTTGAACATTTCGATTCAGATTATCTTAGCTCACTATTTTATATAAATTATTATGAGCATGCTGTCGTTTGGATGATTGTGAGCGAACTACAACGGCTTCTGGTCTATTATTTTCCAGTCTACGATAATAATGCTGTAGAAGTATTTTTATATACATAATAGCATTTTCAAGCCCTTGTTTCTGACTTTATATAAAAAACGCTGGAACAAAATTTTAAATTTGCTATGGAATGCTTATTTACGTACTTCAGCGTTGTGGTATAACAGTTTTCGCTAGCTTCTTATACAGTAAATTGGTTCTATCTACGCGGAAGAAAATAAGGCATGTTCACAATACACTGTTGAAGCTCAAGATAAATCTTGACGTCTTTAAATCTTCTATTCAGAATGAAGACATCACCAGTTTGGAACAGTGTACCATAAAACTTTATATCATGACCTTATCGTTTAGGGTGGGTGGCCAAGTTTTACTAATAGCACAAGTGCCTTTCTTGGTAAATCTCTCCAACTATGTCATGCCCAGGAGCCTCATAAGAATTAGTCTTGTTGATTTGTTAGCGGACTTCAGATGGTGAAATGGGAGGAATAGGTAACGACAACTGGCAGGGAGCATTAATATAATTTCTGATTTCGTCATCTAAAAATAGGGCAAATATTATTGATAAATGCTCTTTAAATGTATTGGCCTTGCCGTCGTCTATCTCAGCTCAGTTACGGTCAGGTTTTCTTCAAATTTGTATTATTGGCCTTTTGATTTTTTCGTTGCTTTTCATAACAAATAATTTTCTGGAGATAAGATGGTGATGTAATGTTTGAAGGTATCACTGAGCGCCTGGTTTAGAATGAAAATAAATGTAGAAAAAGAGATAATTAGTTAAGTTGGGAAAAAAAGGTTAGTTTGGTCCGGACACGTAAGAAGATGGAGCACAACAAGAATAAAAAACGCAGTAGGTCAAGACCTTGGCGAGATGAGGTAGAGGAAGCCATAAAAAAACGAATTTTGCAAGAAGGATATGGGAAAATTGTAAACGATGAGAAATCCGGTTGAAAAGAAAAACCTTTGTATAAATATTTCTCAATTATTTTAAAAATGAAATTTAGAATTTTAAAAATTTAAATTTTTTGAAAATCCAAATCGAGAACAATAAAAATATGTTTGTTTAAGATGGTTAAGAATTATGATATTAAAAATGAACGTGAAAAATATTTACCATAGCAAAGAGCAAATATAAAAATAAAACTTTTTGTATTACCAAAAATATTATAAATGTATTTATAAAGAAATTGCTGCACTACATTTGCTTCTGCATTTTTTTGGATAGAGCGGAGGAAAACAAGTTTAAATGCTGGCCGCAATCCCCCGATTGATTTGGAAATTAGGCCGTGACATCCCTAACGACGCGGCCGCGCCGCCCCCCTAATCAAGCATAATAAAAATCCTTACAGGGCCATAAGCCGCGGGCAGCCTCTTAATTAATTCGAAATGATTCAATTATTGCAGGTGGCCGTACACGGGAGCCGGGGCGGCGCATGCAACACCCTCGAGATTGCACCGGTCAGCTCAACTAGAGCTGATTATAAATTACGAAAATTACCGGATCGCTACGTGCATCACGTGTAAACAGGCGGATGCGTCATGCGCTTTATCAGCCGACTAAAGGGTTAATATGTTTAATTGCGGCGGCGAGTCGCCACCCTTATCAGAGCGGCGCACGCGAAATTTCATAGTTTTTGCGGCGCTGCGCAAACTGCTTCGCGTAATGCCGCTTTGTCATGTAATCGCTCTCCTGCATAATTAGCGGACTTACTGCAATCGGGGAAAATTCGCAAATCCGCGGGCGCCATTAGTCTAATGTAGCAAGAACTCATTCATATTACCGACAAGCCATCGCTTCCTATAATTATCTGATAAGAGTCGGGTGGCTTTGTTATGGGAACACACAAAACAACAACAGGAAGGAGAAATATGCTCGATTCAATGCCACAGCCTGAGATCTGCAAATAAAAGCGAGCGGATGAGTTTTGAAATCGTTGTGTATTTTTTGATTCAGAAATGAATACCGTTGTGTGCATTGGTAAGCTTTTTAAGTTTCAGTTCAATTTTAAACACTGTTTTACTATTTTTCTTGTCATTTTTTGTTTTTAACATAAAAATGTTGAATGATGAAAAGATCTCGTTACTAAGCTTTTAATTTTTATATTATTATTGCAATTCCTAACTGGAAAGGTCAACTTTTTAATTTAACAAAAATAAAAATGTGTAATAATGTTTTTAAATAATTATTTGGGATAATATATAGATATACAAAATATGTGTGTATTATTTACTATAAAGGTTCTGTAACTAGTAATATTTAATGAAATTAAATTACTTAGATAGTATAATTAAAAATTAAACTACTCGCAAAGAATATTTTCTATGTATCACATGTACTTAATATGTTTTTTATGTTTAACATTTGAAAAAACAAACAAATTCGTATATTGACAATATAAATCTAACAATATACGTAGGCAGTCTAAAAAGTTTTGAGCCTAACGTAGAAAGAAGTATTTTTTCTGTCAAATTCAATTTTATTTTTCAACACAATCTTCTTTCAAGTCGATACACTTTTTTCAGCAACTTTAATTCATCTAAATAGTAGTTGGCGTTTACGGTTGCGATAACCTCCTCTGAGCCAAACTTTGAGCTTAGGAAACAAAAAACAGTTGCTGGAGACCAGATCTGGTGAGTTTGCTGGGTGGTCAATTAATTCAAGCAATTTATGAATTTTGGCCAACGTGTGACTTGGTGCGTTGCCTTGATGGAACAGCATTTTTTTCTGTTCCAAACGAAGCCATTTGCAGCAATTGCTGCCTTCAACTGGTTCAATAATAATGCGTATTACGACCCCATTATCACCTTTCCGACCAATCAAACCGTCTTTGCCTTTTTTAGAGCACAGACCACCTTCGACTCAGGAGTGTAATGGTGGGTTTAAGTTTTATCAACAGTGATAAATTAACTTTTTTAACTAAAACCGCTTAAGCAAGGCTTTGGAAATGTTCATTCGAATGCATTTTTGGTTCAACGTGAGCAAGCGCAGGACCCAACGCGCGGACAGCTTTCTCATGCGCAATTCTTCAGTCCATATATGACAAACGCGTTTCTTTGATATGTTCACAACCTTTGCTATCTCTCTAAACTTAATTCGATGATTGTCCAATACCATTCGTTGAACCCTTTCGATGATATCGGTGGAGGTCGTAGTTGTTGGCCGTCTCAAACGCTCATAATCAGCCAAGCTAGTAAAACCACGTTTAAATTCAGCTGCCCATCTTTTTACGGTAGTAAATGATGGGGCAGAGTCCCTGTAAACCGTATCTAATTCGGCTTTAATTTGCGTAAGAATATTGCCTTTCAAATGCAAGTACTTAATTACGGCACGGTATTCGATTTTTTTCATTATTACAAAAGCACTGACACCGACTAATACAAACGACTGTCAAACAACAACTAAGCATTCAGAATGGCTAAAATTTTTACAGATATCTTTCAAAGCATGTATGATTGTAGTAGCAGAATGCTTATGTTGAGACTCAAGACTTTTCAGACTGCCAACGTATGTTTTAAAACATCTAGAGATGAGTAATTTTTGTGTTATTTATTTTAAAATTCTACATTACTATGTAAAATAATTTCCGGATTTTGCTAAGTGCTTCAATTGATTAATTTATTTAATGCCCAAATCCACTTGCGTTAAAAATATGTTTATTTTACTTAACCTTGCTTCAGAGCTTCTTGGATAACTGACCAATAATCTTAATACTTCTTAATACTAGGCTATCCCAAAGATTCTGCAACACGGCAAAAAAACAATTTTTATGGATGAACTTGTTTAAAAACAACAAAAATTATTTTTAGGAATTGATGCCATCATTTTCTACGATTTTTGCCGCTGATCTGCAAGTTTTCGAATCTGGTCGAAGTACCACTCGGGTGGCTTTGAATCGAAGAACTCCTGCGTGCTTCTTCAACTTTATCAATTGATTCGAACCTAAGAAGTTTGTACTGATCTGTCTGGACTGTAGGCTGGGTTACAAACTTCTTCTTAGTCTTCTTGACACTATGGAGTTTGGCGTTGTCTTTCTGTACTTCTCCTTCAACTTGTCATAAACACTGTTCAACTGCTGGCAATAAAATTCAGCATTTATGGCGCGGCCGTTCGGCACAAGCTCAGAATGCAAACCTCATTCATCAGTTTTACCAAACGCAAATAATGCCGAAGCGATGTTAACACGGAACCGAAGACTAAGTTTGGCCTCGTGGAACGCATTTCTTCTGACGATTGTGATCGATGAAGAAGATCCACTTGTCCGACGTCACAATTAGTTTCCAGAATCTGCCATTCAATGAATTGTTGAGCAGTTGACGGCAAATCTCGACTTTTTTGGGGCGGCTTGCGCTTTAGCGAGTTCATGTAAATCCTACCGGTGCACAAAATCAAGCTGTCGAAGATGCCCATTAACTATTGATTTGTCAACTCCAAGAGCCGATCCCAAATTTTGAGTGCTCGACGGAAGCTCATCTTCCAACGTTTCAAGCAAGCCTTCATTGTCCAACTTTAACGGCTGACTAGAACGAGACTGATTTTTAAGTCTCATTTCGTCGGATTCGATGCGCTGGTACAATCTCGAGTAGTGGACACTTTATTTGTCTTCAGCATCGCAAATTTCCTTTGCAGTACAACTTAACCAAAGCCCCCGCTTCCAGCAATGGTGCATCAAAATCTGAAATTCAGCTTTGATCCAAACCATCTGAAATCCAAAAATACAACTTGTTACTATACTACAAAGACAAAAAAATTACATATTTTCGGACAACGTAGTGGTGATCCATCGAAGAAATTGTTTAGAATAGTGTTGCTACAAAAAAATAGAACGTTTTTAAGTATATCTCAAAACTTATTGTTTCAGTGATAAACATTCTCTCAAAGACAGATAGATACTATTAGGTCAAGTTTTTTTGGGAAGCTTGTTTTTTTTATCATGGAATGCTCTAGAGCATTTTAACGAGTAGAAAAGTTGTAGAAACTATGTATGGGCTAATTCACTAAAAAACTGTGATGATGAACGGCGTATCTAATTGACATATGCTTACTTCATTTGTGTTAAATATTAGTCTTATCACACTAGAAAAAAGTTAGATATTTAGCTTTTGTACTTCTAAAGAAAAATTTAAAAAAGGTGTAGTTATATTCTGATTTACTTAACATATTTTTGAACATTTGCTCCCAAAAATCTTGTAAGCAGATTAAGATGTAGATTTTCAAAAACAGTGCCAACATTTATTAGAACCCCCGTCTATTTGAACCTTTTTGGGGCGAGTTATTGTATGTTTAATTACAGATTTTGGCATGCCAATTTACTAAATATTTTAAATTTTCTAAATTTTGTACTTCTAACTCAAAGGATTTACAAAGATTATACACTATAAAATCCAATAAATCCACTCCCAGTGGTGAAAGCGAAATTTTTACCTTTACATCTGATACATGCTTGATTAAGAACATATCCGATAACTCATTTTACCTAAACATACAAAAAATATAAATCAGAAACTGCAATACAATTAACGATTGCTATAAATGTTAAGAGTTTTGAGAACCTTTAGAAATAAGTTATCAATAGAGAGAAATGAGATCGTAGACTGCTATTAAAGAAAATATGAAGAGATCGCCAACAAATTAAAACAAATCTCAATATCTAAAAATTGAAAAAACACCAAATTTAAGGCATCAACAAAATTTTTCGAACTGCAGTGGAAAGCACAATGCAATGGCGGATACTTGCGCATGCAAGCTCTGTGATAAAATTTTAAATGCATGATAACTAATAATAGAGCTCTTGTATTAATAGACTTACAGCAACTATTAGAGAAAGATTTTTGTATGGCTACAAGTATAAAAAATGTGCCAAAAATATTTAGAGGAATGTCTTTGCAGACTAAAAAATAATATTTTTTAGCAATGTTAAAATTACATGATATAAGCCTAATGGACATTGATGAAAAGTAAGTTAAAATGTAGAGAGTCTTTAAAATTTTCAGAACAATTACAGGTTTCAACATCAAAGTTAATTAACTAAGAGACTCCCACAAGATTTAATATCAATACATATAGATTGTTAACCCATCCATTTTCATAATGCTGACTAATGTAATTACATTTAAAGAAGATGGCCAAAATGCCGTCATTTTATATCTTCCTTCAAAGGATGCCCTCACTCTTTCAAGAAATCTGGATTTTTCTCAAAGATCTTTTACAGCTGTTGCGTAAAAGAAACTTTTTAAATAAACTCTAATATAAAAATCTAAAGAGTCAAATTGGGAGATTTTAGAGGCCATATAATGGGGGCAACTAAAAACCAGTTCTGCTCAACAAACACAATCCCTTTAACACAACACGCATGCAACATTTATGATTTAAAATAAACCCACACATAATACAATTTAATTTTAAATTTCATTTGATGTGATATATTAACATTGTTGAAAAAAATCGCCGTTATCTCAAAAACAGTTGATTTCCCAACCTATTTTTATGCAGCCCGTGTGGGGTTGCTAGTCCCCCATCGGGCGCCTTTCCAGGCGGCGGATAGGGGAATGCTTACCAGATATGGTGGGTACCGGGGAAATAAAATACCCGGGCGGACCAAAACTAGCAGCAGCGTCTGACCCATATTGGGCGGCTGCAAACGGCGTCTGCATCCAGAGGATCGACCGGTGAAGGAAAACTTGCCAGCACGCAGGGCAAGCGAGGCGTTTTAATTGCCAAAACCACCAAACCAAACCAAATGTCGAATTTCAAAAACCACGGAAATAGACCCCAGGTGAGTAGAGTTAAAAACTCAAAGTCTCACACTGAAATATCAGTCAGCCCCATGGATTCTGAGGGAGGGGGGGGGGCAAAAATTCGAAAAAACTGAAAAAGAAGTTTACAAACAATTTATATATTGCTACATATAACATACAAAGAATGAGATCAGAAGAAAAATAGAGGAATTACAAAACGAACTAAAATCTATAAAATGGGATGTAGTCGGACTGACAGAAACACGAATACCGGGAGAAAAAACCACTGAACTGAAAAGTGGCCATATACTCTATAACAAAAATTCCGATACGAAAGACTACGTAGGAGGTGTAGGTTTCATAGTGAACAAAAAGATTAAACATAGAGTAATTAAATACCAGGCCATATCGGACCGCGTCATATACATAATAATTAGACTAAACGTACATTATACACTTCAAATCATAAATACATATTCTCCAACAAGTACAGCGGAAGACGAGGAAATTATGCAATTTTATGAAGATATGTCAACGGCGAAACAACAGGAAAAATCTCACTACTTGGTCATTATCGGAGATTTCAATGCAAAAATAGGAAAGAAAACACAAAATGATATGGAATTTATAGGTAATTATGGTCTAGGTATTAGAAATAACAGAGGGCATACATTTTCCAATTTTCTTCAAAACGAACGGCTATACTGCCTCAACACATTCTTTAAGAAACCACCACAGAGAAATTGGACATGGCGAAGCCCCGACAACAAGATAAAAATAAGATAGATTTCATCCTCTGCCGAGATCGAAAAATATGTAGAGACGTATCAGTTCTGAACAGATTCGATACTGGGAGCGACCACAGGATGGCCCGAGCACTGATAAGCATCAAAATTAAACAAGAAAGACATATATTAGTTAGACAACAACGTTTTCCCGCTAACACAGAAATAACGAAAAAGCAAGATGAATATAAACAAGAACTCTCAACGAGACTTGATACAACTATACTATCAGACATGGACATTAACCAAATAAATGACAGAATTACAACTACTATCCAAATAACGACAATGAAATTATGCTGAAGAAAAAAGAGTCAAACAGATCAAAAACTCAGAAATACCACTATAAAACTCATAGAAAAAAGCAGAAAATTGGAAAAAGGAACAGACGAATATAAATCAATAAACAAAGAAGTAAAGAAAGCAATAGAAAAGACATAAGAGAACATAGAACTAGGACTAGTGAAGACAACGCCAACATGAGAATACTAAGTTCAAAAATATCGAACGGACGGCAGAAGATGACAAAAATAAAGAACAAAGAGGGGAATAGAAATGACAAAACCGGAAGACATCATCAGAGCAATTGAACACTTCTATACCGAATTATATGCAGCACATACACAAAGAAATATACTCAATGCAGGCTCTGAAGATATTCCAGAGATACCCATTGATGATATTAGACTAGCTCTGAAACAAATGAAAAACAATAGATGCCCCGGAGAAGATCGCGTAACAACAGAGATGATAAAACTTGGAGGAACAAATCTCGAACGTGCAATACATATTTTACTAAACAAGTGCCTACGAGAATGAAGAATACCTAACAGATGGCACAATGCAGAAACAATACTCCTGTTAAAAAAAGGTGCGACTACTAACATAGAGAACTACCGCCCAATCAGTTTACTATTACAACTATATAAACTGTTGACGAGAATTATTACCAACCGCCTGACAAACAAATTCGATTACTACCAACCAGTGGAACAGGCGGGCTTCCGCAAAGGATATAGCACTATTGACCATCTACAGACTCTACGCACTATCATAGAGAAGACGATCAAGTATAATGTGCCCATACATCTAGCCTTCATAGATTTCTACAAGGCATTAATTCTATAAGTACGACTCATATATTAGAATCAATGAATAACGCAAGAATCGACAGTAGATATACTACTATAATAAAAGACATCTACGAAAAGGCAACAATGCACGTGAAAATAAATCAAGACCTTAAAACGGACAAATTAAACATCAGGAGAGGCGTATGACAGGGGGGCGTTATTTCCCCAAAACTTTTCACGCTAGTTTTAGAAGATGTTTTTAAGAAACTGCAATGGCAAGAGAAGGGTTTAAAAATTGACGGTTGCTTCCTCAGTCACCTACGCTTTGCTGATGATGTGGTGATTATGTCTGAAGACCCAGAGGAACTAAAAACCATAATGCAAGAACTCAAACAAGCAGCAGAAAAGTCAGGCCTGAAGATAAATCCTGCTAAGACTAAAATCATGAGCCAATACAATATGCAAATTACAGTAGACGGCCAAACGCTGGAGAACGTGACAGAATATATATATACTTAGGACACATGATCAAATTAGGAAAAGAAAACCAAGGTACTGCAATTACAAGACGAATATCTCTGACATGGGCCGCCTTTGGCAAATTGTCATATATCCTAAAGAATCCAGATGTACCGATCAACCTCAAACGTAAAGTTCACGATACTTGTATCCTACCAGTTACTACATACGGTATGGAAACGATGGTTCTTACAAAACGGAATGCAAATAGATTGAGAGTGCTGCAGATAGCTATGGAGCGTGCTATGCTAGGGATATCATTAAGAGATAAAATCCGAAATGAAGAAATCCGACGAAGAACCAAAATAACTGACGTCATAGAACGCGTAGCAAGCCTCAAATGGAGATGGGCCGGACATATCGCGAGACAGGTGGATGAGAGATGGACAACGAAATCACTATTATGGCGCCCCCGTGAAAGTAAGCGAAAAAAAGGGTGGATGACATTCGGAAAATAGCTGGTAGGAACTGGACAAAACAAACCAGTGACCGACACACATGGAGAGAAATGGGTGAGGCCTACATTCAGGAGTGGATGGCAGAAGGCTGAAGAAGAAGAAGAAGAAGAAGTTTATGCAGACATTTTAACTTATTTTTGACATACCCTATAAATCTTTAAACGTTATTTTGGAACA